>JAPTHN010000153.1:0-648591 GCA_026936325.1 Platynereis dumerilii
TTCCTTCTTTTCAGTTTATCCACCAGCTAACAGCATCATCGGCGTAGGAAGTGATGTTTTTCGTGTTTGTGCAAAATACAATTGTTTTTAGCAAAAAAACATATTTTTTCTGAAAGAAATGTTCATATTTGAATTATAATTCATCATGTTTCCTACCAGAAGGCACCTAATAGGCAAAATAATGTGATTTGCCATGCAGTTGGTACTCTGAAGGGGTGTTTTTATTACCCTGGGCTCCCCCAGGGTAATTTTATCTAAAAACCAGTCTGAGAGATTTTGGAAAAAAGTTTTCACAGCCTTAATACAGGTGTAGATGTGGTCTAGTGGGCCATTTTGTGTTCATATGGAGGTGAACTAAAATGCGTTGTGGAATTGGGGATGGTTTGTTGTGGTTTTTTTTTTATTTATTTTTTTTTATTTGAAAAAAAAAAAAAAAAAATTTTAAATTTTTTTTTTTTAGTAGTTTGTTGTGTAATAGGTCGTTTGAGTCTTGAGGAACTGTTTTCTAGCTGATTTTGCATTATAATGTCGCCCATGTGACAATCGTCCATGCGATTAAAGGAAGGCTATAATGCATTTGGCAATTGCTTTTTGCAGTGCATATATTCTCAGAAGCAGTCTAACAATGCTAATTGCAATTCTGCAAGTTCTAAAGCGTTTTTTCACCCTCAGTTTACCAAATTGCCATTGAGAAACAGCACTTGCAGTCAATCTGACAGATGTCAAAGCCTATTGCACTTCGCAGTGCAGTGCTACTTTGATCTTATATCCACAGATCTTATGCTTAATTGCTAAATCCCAACAAAACCCAGGGTTTGAATCCTCTGATTCTTGTGTAAAAAAAACCTTCGAATTTCATCATTTTGGCCCTTGACCTTGATATTTCTCAATGACCTTGACCTTTGATGATCAAAATGACCCAATAAATCAATTCCCCATGTCTAAAAACATAGGAATTGATACTTTATTTGTCTCAATAGGCTTTTTATTACCTGATATATTAAAAAAAAGGAATTTGGTGCTTTCGTCATTTTGCCGCAAAATTTTCCTTTTTGCATTTTTTGTAGTCTCATTTACAAAAATATACGGAAAAGTTCCACCGGACGGACATTGGTTTTTGAAGGTTCAAGGCATACCTGAAGATGCCCCATGATCAGTTTTTCAAACGACGCGCCCCGGATTTGAGAATTACATCGTCAAAGTTGACCATTTTTACTATATATTTTAATTTAAATATATTTTTGGTAGTTTTGACATCTTTTTTTGAATGGGCCCAAAAGCATGGAAAAAATTGTTGGATGACAAAACGGACTTCACCAGTCCTCGTTAATCTATTTGAAGGTCATTTGGTGAAAATTTCATCAAAATCCGAGTCGGGCCATCCGGACTCATATTGGGCTATCCGCCTGATTTTCTCAGAGACAGCTCATTAAAAATAGCAATTGTCATGAAATTGGTCTGTGACGTCCTTTAAAATAGCCAAATTGTGAGAAAAAAATAAACTATGCAGGTTTTTGTGCAGAACTATGTTCAATATCTCTTCAGGAAATGTAAAAAAAAAGGCTCTTGGTGATTTTGTGCTGAGATACAACTGATGATTTGCCTCTGACGAGTTATTTAACCACTGGCTTATCAATAGTTGTTAAGAAAGAATATTTAGAGTTGTTTTTATTAATATTTGCTCACAAATTAGGTTATTTTTCGATTTTAGCATATATGTAAGTGTAGCATATTCAATGCATTGTCATGCATCATTTATTAAGATTCACTCAAGCTTGTCTATGCAATAATTATTGCCTAAATTATCATGACAGTGAATAGTTTTCATTGTTCAAAGCTTATTTTTTACAAAGGAAACCCATTATTGTGAAATTTTCACTCATTGAGGTCCTCCATGGGGGTACCCTATGAAGCAACAATTGTTGTAGGCTGCATAATGTTAATGATATAGTGCAAAATTCGAAAACGTCTTGTCTTAGTTATCTCAGCTAACTTTCTCTAAAATTATTACAACCTATTGTTCACAGCTCACAGTCAAATTAGTCCCCAGGGGCAAAATTGAGTCCTGTAATTAAGATTTTTTCAGTTTGATTCTACTCGTATTACTGTTTTCCTCCATTTTGCGGTTGCATGTAGAACACAATTACCTACCAATACCTGCCAAATTACTTTTTTAGACAAATAGACACAATTATGGAGTTCACTAATCAATCTCATGTGAGTTGCTTGTTTCTAGCCATATTTATATAGCCATACATAGGAAAAAAACATGGGATTGAGTGCTTTCCCTTGGTAACACCTGTAATCCCACCTGTGAACCCCAAATAATGTCTGATTGATGTAAATGAGCTAAATATACCATAAACAACAGCAGTTCCAAAGAAAAAATTGAGTATCATCATTAAAAATTCAATTTCTGCCACTTGGCTGAAGCGTGCAAATATTTTTTGGTTTTCAAAATTCAGTTTTTTCACATTTTTCAAGAAAATGAATTTTGGTAAAAAATGAAATGCATGGGAACCTAACCTACTAACACTGCTCTAAAACATAGGGCAGTTCTTTTTATCATACTACCATTTTTCTGCGAAATATGATGAAAAATCAAAGCGTGCAAATAATTTTTGTGTTGACTGTAAAGCCTGCTTGCATTTCGCTTAATATTTCGTTTCGTTCACAGAAACTATATAAGCGGGTATTTAATATTGCAGTAAATAGTTTCCCGAAACAACTTAGGAGGGTGATGCCCCTGTAGTTGTTATGGTTAGTCTTTTCGCCCTTGTTTTTATACAGAGGAATAATCAGACCAATGAGCCATTCCTGGGGCAGTCTGCCTTCATTTAGAACTCTGTTAAAAAAATATAAGTAAAATTACATCAGTTTAGCTGCAGAGTTTTGGATGTACTCATTTATAATACCATTACTGCTTTCCCTTTCTTGAGTTTGAGAATTTGAGCCTTTACCTCAACTTCAGTGAAGTGAGTGTTCAAGGGTTCAGTATTCAAGCTTTGCAGGTTTGGTATGACAGGATCATTTACAGAATCTGACATGAAATTATCCTCTGCCCCTCTTGACACATCTTTGAAGTGCTCATAAAGTTGTTGCAGAGACACTGGGGGGCTGTCCCTTGGTTTACTGTTAAGAATACCCCAGATTTTTCTACTGTCAGTTCGGCCACAATTTTCTTTTTATGTTCAAAGGCTACTTTTCTGATTTCTTTCCTACACTGTTTGCTTTTAGCCAGGAGATCGTCCTTTTTTGCCTGTGACTTGTATTAAAAGCTTTCCTAGCTCTCTGATAGGCTTGTCTACACGCTTTGGCAGTCTCGCTGAGTACAAACTTCAATTTATTTTTCCCTGTGGGTTTCCCAGGGTTACTGCTCCATTTCCTAACAGTTTTTTGAACGAAGGTACCTACTGCACCATCTATCATTATGCTGTTAATTTCGTCTGTCAATTGGTCAATGCTCAATGCATCAGCTCTGGCAAGGATGTCTTGGATTTTCCCAGCATTTTGTGAGAACACTCTGCCCTTGTCTGTGACCATTTACCAATCTTTATCACCAGTTTTTGACCCCTATCCTGTTAGACCAAAACGCATGTATTTCGTTTGCCGCCATTAGAACTGGAAGGGCTTTATTTCGTGAGACACCGTGGGACACCAAATATTCCTTTCCTACTTAGTTCCGGTTACAAACGTAAACATCAACACTAATGCAAAATTGTTTTGTTTTAAAAACGAAACTTTTTGAAATATAGGAAGTCTTTGATGAAGGTTAAATTTTAATTAAATATTCTGAGGGCAGAAAGTCTTTAGTTAAACTTGAATGTGAGTAAATGTTCCATGATAGGAAAGTCTTTTTCAATTACATCCATGTCTATAGGCACACAATAATGACCAGATCTAGTAAGATTAAGAGGCACTTCCTTGCCAAAAATTTCAGCAACATCAGACTCCATGTCTAACTTGATATGCGCCTTCTTCATTGAAGACTTAGACAGCACTAATGGAATGTCAGACTTCACAACGTCAGTGATCAGATCCACATTTTTACCAGCTAACACTCATACTCTCCCTCTGATTTCAATCTTGTCCCTCCTCCGAACTTGGAACACTTTTCTCCTTTGCGCCGTAACACACCAATCCTCTCCAGGTAGTCCTCTAATCAATCTCTTCCACATACTGTGCTAGAACAAGCGCTGTCAAGCACAGCACATTTGCGTGCATTTAAACCGAGGGAGATCAAGTCACTTTTATCACCAGTAAATAAGACGACTTGCTCGGTTTCTTCTTCTGCCAAATTGACATTCTCCCAATGTGGACAATCGTTTAATAAGTGGCTGAAAGAACTACAGCAATAGCAAGTCAATTGTGTACCATCAATGCCTGATGCATTGACCTATCGGTTATTCCTGTCTCGGCCTCGCTGAAAACCTCCTTTGTCTCTCAGGAAGCCTCCTTTGTCTCGTTGAGCATCAACAGAACTGGCAACATGGAAACTACCGCTACTTCCCCATCCTGACTCTCTGTCTGAGTGAAATCCCTACTTTTCCCTCTTGGATAATGGCGATTTACAAACACCTCTTGATTTTCTTGAGTAGAAGACTGTGACTCCACTTTGATGGCTGCCGCATCAGACTGATTACTGGGTGTGTCTCTAACTGCTCCTCCCTTGAATTTCTTTAAAGACACTTTCGCTTGATCATACATAGTGTTCCGTTTTGAATCAATCCCGGTCAGTACCAGCAAACACTTCTCCTCTGTGATTTAAGCCTTTCTTAGTAATTTGAGGGCCAATATGGCTGGGGGTAATTTCATTTCCAGTTTTTCGATTCTGGAGAATTTTTGGTCAAAATTATCGATAAAGTCCTCAATGTACTCAGATGTATCGTCACATTATCTTCTTCCCTTTCTCACTGAGAACAACGCTCCGCTACCATTGTTAAATTAGACTAAAAACGCATGTATTTCGTTTGATACCATTAGAACCGGAAGGGCTTTATTTCGTGAGACACCAAATATACAGTTCCAGTTACAAACGTAAACATCAACACATCCCTAATGAAAACAGTATAACACAATGTTTATCAGAAAAAAAGAGGGCCAAAACTGCAAATGTTAAAGTTTTGAGCGCTGCTCAGTAATGCTCGAGATCCAGTAACATAATCAAGAACTGAGCCACCTGTAGTGGTAGCTTTCCCAATACATCTGTCTCCGCCAGTGCTATCATTAAATAGAAACCAGTGAATTGTTTCTACAGAGTTCTACTTACGCCTCTCCGTAACCACCATTATCAGCTTTGGTGTCGGTATTGTGCCTGTCAGTCTCTAGACCAAGGCTAAGTAGTGTCTGCTTTGTCTGCAGCATATCAATTTCACTTAGATCTGACATACCGAGACCGTGATGGACATTGAGATCCAGTTCAACAAGGTCATCCTTACATGAAGTATGAGCGTTCAAGTCACCACAGAGCAACACATCATTTTCACTAGAATCATAGTGAAGAATAAATCAGTCAGAGTATGAAACATTTCAACTGAAGAGAATCTACTCCCATAGGGTGATATATATGCAGCCACAACCACCAGATTCTTGGCTGTACCTAAAGCAGTACCTTGCCTCTAAATAGCCCGCACTGGTGCTGATCATACGGGCTTCTAAGGCATGGTCATGGACATAGAAGTATATATAACTTAAAGGGGAATCACCATTTTTAGCAAAAAACATGTCAACTTTGACACCATCCTGTGGCAAGACATATTGACATTTCAATTCTGAAATTATCTAGATTTGTCCAAAAACACCTTTGCATAAACTGTGTAAAATTTTGTCTGGGTAGTGCAAGCGGCTCCTGTTGAACAGGACGAACAAAATCCGCAAGTTCTTACACTTTCCCAGGACTTACTGGACACCAGCAGTTACCAGAAAATCTCAAATTTTCATCAGTTTTGATCTGAAAACACTTACTTAGTATGGAACTGTGGACTTGTTTTGTTGTTCACCGATGAGAATAGTACCCAAGCTTCGATTAAGAACAGTAGTGGTCATCTGTCACTCACAAATTAATTCGTGGGAAAGCTTTTAATCTTTTTACCCTCGGCAATGTATACATTGCCGACGGGTATTGTAGTTACTTTGCGAAAATTTGTCCGTCCGGCGGGCGGGCGTCGGATGACGGGCGTCCCGGATGTGTATTGGGAGTGTACCAGGGGTACACATAAAAGGGACGAGAACGTATTGTGGTTAAAATATCCTTTTATTGCTTTTCCAGCTTTACATCAATGATCATGTTTCTCAGTTTCCAAAGTTTTCAATACAAAATTGCCAAACGTCGTCTTAGGCCAAATCTAATTCCAAATCTGAAGAGGGAGCCCGCACGCTCCCTTTAAACGAGGCTGCTGTTGGGGCGTCACGTGACCATCACCCCATATGGTACTAGCCGGAAGACCCTTCCCCAAATTTGGTTTGTCACGACTCTATCCTTACCCCGTGAGTTTGGTCACGTAGCCCATAAGATTAATGTAACGAAGTTGGCATATAACCCAAATTTAGAAGATGTTTTGCTTGTTTGTTACACACACCCAACAGCTGCCTCGCATCCAAAGGCGGTACAGTTTTACCAAATACTATGCATACACCTCTACTTCTACAATTTGTAGTAGAAATCCTACTACATTTCCTCCCTTTGTCAGGAGTGTTTTAGTAAGGTAAAACACTTAAATACAATATGCAAAGATACATGATTACTAATGTTACATTAATCCGACAAGGCAATAAAATAGTGTCCTTTTTAAACAAAAATGTGTCTCTAGTGTTGTCACGACAATGATCACACCTGAAAGAAAAGTGGAGTCAGAGATCCCAGGACATAACTCACCGGTGGACTCTCACCTTTACCGCGAGGTCAATAGAGATGACATTGTTGTCGTACACGAAGACACTTCAGCAGAATACATATGATATACAGTAAATACAATTTAGAGCGATTAAGTGATTACTAGGCACTTAGTTAATCAGCAGTATTAAATCAGCAGATATGATATTAAAACCAATTATATAAGGTAAATATGATAGGTATTCATAGGTATACAACTCAAGTAAGTAAGCATAAACAGTATAAAAATGTTTGCATTGCAAGACGCATTGTCAAACAACATCATAAACAAGATCAGCATTAAAATATGAAACATGTTAAAATATGGAACATGTAGTATCAATGTATCTATAAGAATAAGCATACATGGTATCAGTACATCAATAAACAATAATGTAGGTTGCATAAAATCAATAATGACATATGTAGTCAGTCAACATTTAAGAAATAATATGACATTTGACACTCTACACATAATATTACTCATAAGTAAATTACTGGTCAAGCACATCAAAAACATACATGTCATATCTTTAAACATGTCCAAAACAACAGTAACGCACAATAAACATAAGTTGCTTGTTCATCATTAACAATGCCTGCCTGCACCTCCATAACCTGGGGTGACAATCAAAATAATGATCATTATAACTTTTACATCAACCGGTTATAACTTTAATACACAGTTAGAATGCAACTTTGAAAACATACTAACTCCTAGGATCCTAAAGAATAACTCAAGGTCATTTTGGACTTCACTTGAGGTAACCTATGTCTAAATGACATGACCTATTGCGGTCTCACGTGCGCGGGCCCTATCTACAGTCACAAGTGGAATTTGTTTCAGGCCAATCTGCCATTCCCCTTGCAACCAGGCAACACGCTCAGGCAGCGTCCCGTCTGTACAACATAAATCTCTTCAACAGAGTGTTCAAAGTTAATTAGCACAAATCCTTCAGAAGAAATACTTAATTTGTTTCACCGAATACACTGTGAGATGTCCTCAATGGGGCATCTGGAATTGGAATCAACTCAGGAACTGTATCTTTGTCATCCTGCTTTGTGTTAGTAACAGATGGTTTGGAATATGTCAGCTTATGACACTTCCACACAGCAATTCCAATAACAATGGTCTATATAAGAAATGTCAAAGGTGCCCAAGCATAGTAATAATACCTGCCCAGGATTGGCGGAGGGTTCATGACATGATCCAAGTGTCTGTGGATTCTCTGTTCTAGATTCTTAATATTAATGTCACTTTCAACCAAATTCTTTACATGAGTGAGCAATTTGTTCACAGCCAAAGAAACCTTTGGTCCTACCAATTTGTCGTAAACAGAAACATTGTACCTAATAAATTCATTGATGTCAACAAAATCAATGTGAGGTTGGCTATAGTAGCTCGCTGGGATGGTCATGCTCTGACTTGGGCTTTACATCCAATAGGTAAATTTAGAACATCGATAGGAGCTCTAACGGTGATGGTCTGACTCGATCGGGAAACACACAGGATTGTAAACACCTGGGGGCTATCATTCACAATCAACCATCTGCCATTGGCTAACCAATGACTCTGAGGCAATACGAGGTCATTGGGCCTCAGTTTCACAACGCATTTGTCTATAGACTTTCTCAGAATTAAAGCTGTTGAGCAATCACTTGCCACTTGCTCTGCAAATCTAACTGGTGACCTGAAATGGCACAAGTTATCGTTGTTGGCTACACACTGATGATACTCAATTTCACTAAGATGGACAATCTTAGTCTGTTCAGTGGAAAGAGCAAGGTAAGGATGAGGAACCTCATAAGTAAGCAACAGAGATGCATTCTTATATGGAACGGGAACATACTGAACTTCATAAAAATGGAATTCCGACATCAAGGATTTCAAAGGAAAGGGTATCACTATCAGAAGTCCATCTGAGGACATAGTGACATGAAGTGTGAGGTCACGGTAGTACATCATTATATCCCTGTCCACATCATAAGGAAGGAACAGATCTTGAGGTGTGTTATGGTCTATCCCTTTAAGTAAGTCTGTCAATCTGTTTGGTCTAATTATTTCAGTTGTTAATCTACCTTGAAGGGCGTCAGTAATAATTGTCTGCAATGATTGCAGGTGTAGGGCTGCTGTTTCAACATTATGTAACAACGAATTTAACAGAAGTGTAGGATGGGACATACAATTGAACATCAAGTCTGCATGCTTAATTTGTTCAAACATACGGTCAGTGGTATTATAGACTAGCTCCTGGAATACTTCCATCGCATCTATTACTGAATTTACAGTGTCTGACACATGATCCAAACTGTGTTTAGTGGCATTCAGTATAGTAATACTATCCTGAACAATGTGACTAATTTCTATATCATCCCTAATCAACTGTCCGATATGATTGTTGATTTCCCTTAAGTCGTTTTCTGTTGCGACGCCTGTAATTTTATTCAAAATATTGCCTAGAAAAGGTAGTAAGGATCTTTTCTCACGAGTGCGATTAGCTTGTACTGCA
This sequence comes from Platynereis dumerilii, assembly GCA_026936325.1. Lineage (NCBI taxonomy): Eukaryota > Metazoa > Annelida > Polychaeta > Phyllodocida > Nereididae > Platynereis > Platynereis dumerilii. The sequence goes on from JAPTHN010000153.1 coordinate 9,382, forward strand.
TTGACAATTTCATTAGATTGTATATTCAATGTCTTCACTCTTCGTTTAGCAAAGTGAATCTGATTGAAAACCAAGTCCATCACATGGTCGTAGTGTTCTTGTCTACCATGTTTGGCGATCTGCTCTTTGCAGAAATGAGCAAACTTTGTGACCTCAGCAAGATGAGCTGAAAGGGTTCGAATAGGTTTCCTGTAGATAGTAGGATCTAACGGGAAGGCTGCTATCCAGCGGCTTTCACTGGTAAATTTTGTTGCACTGTGCTTCACAAATAGATTCTCCTGCTCTCCCGCTGCCACGTAGACTGTGACAAGGAGTATAAGAGCCTGCATTCCTGCAAGTAGATTGAATATTAACATCAGCCACTAACTCATTGATATGCATATATGACTATTAACAATCGTCCTCAGAACCCAATGCACAAACCTAGCTAGAGTTGTAATTGTTCAGCAACCATATGGAATATTTTTGACAATTTACTCTCTAATGGTGCATGTTGCATGCTCTTGCAGTATTTCATTTTGAGCTTGGCCTCTTCCTTTGCATTCCTCTTCGGTCTCACTGGTAACTCTGGTTCGTAAATTTCAGTTGCATCAGAATCTTCATTGTACTCATAAATTTCGGTGGCATCTGAATCTTCTGAAATAGAATCACCTCTTCCACCTTCATCAGGTGTGTCAGATTCTTCATCCGTGGGACTTTCCATAGGTCCCAAGAGTGATTCTTGGTCCTTCTCCTTGGGAGAAGTTGACACCTTCTCGTCTCCACAAACGAGTGGTCCATTTTGTCTCCTGTCGTGTCTCAAAGCATCGGCATGAACTCTGTGGGTCCTCCCACTGCCACCATGCTTCACAACAAAAGAGACTGGCCCGGTTTTCTTCACAACAGAGTAACGGCCATCCATCTGGGGTCAAATTTGTCTTTTCTCGTAAAATTATAGAGATAAACAGCGTCGCCTACTTTAAAATCACGAGGCTGTGCGTGGCATCTGGCATCATGATACTCTCTATTCTTCCTCTTGGCCTCTTTTAGCCTTTGCTGGACGAGCTTCTGAGATACTTCCATTCGCTTCCAAGAAGTCATCTCCGTCACCCTGTGTGACGTCGTCACCTAGCAGAGTATCGAGTGGTATGTGCGGATTGCGGTGAAATATCAAATAAAATGGACTATAACCGCGCGACGAAGAGCGACTAAAATTATAAGCGGCTCTAATACTTGGAACATACTCGTCCCAGTTGTCTCTCCTGGCTATCTTAGCCATAGTATCATGGATCATCCTATGTGGTCTCTCAGCCAAATTACTTCTAGGATGATAAACACTGGTTTTGATATGATGTATGTGACCTAGAGATGTCAATCTCTCGAGCAATGAATTAACCCATTCTAGGCCATTGTCACTGGTCATGAATCTAGGCCACCCATACCGGTTAAATATTTGATTGATCAACACATTGCAAATAGTGCTTGCTTTCTTATCAGGCACTGGTACAATTTCTATCCAGCCCGAGTAATGGTCTGTCACAGTTACGCAGAACCTGTTCTCATTTTCTGTGACAGGGTACATACCTGTAGTATCAACACCAATCCTCTGGAAAGGATATGAGGCTATCGGTGTGTCCTGCAATGGAGAAGCCTCTACTTTCATGTTCCTTTCTGCGCAGGGTACACATTTACTAATAAAATTGTAGGTGTCTGTGGTCATGCCCTTCCAAAACTTCTTCCAAAAGAAGCGTTGTTGGAGCAAATGCAACGTCTTGTCACGTCCGACATGTCCTCCAATACAACCTTCGTGAATTTCTTTGATAATAGCTGATTGGAGATGCTGAGGCACAATTACCCGCACCTCCTCTTCCTTGTTGACATGACATTGCAGACCATCTCTTTCCACATAGCTCTTAAAAAACTTTGATCTTCGTCCAAAGGTTTTCAGATTGTTCCTAATTTTGTTGAGTCTTTTGTCTTTGTATTGCTCTTTCTCTAAGTCAAGTTAGCTGGGCAAGGTATCCGCTTCCTTGTTCTCGTCTTCCTTCGGTGATGACTTCTCCACAAGCTCTACTGCATTGCACTCTGCTTGGGAAGCTTGTGGTATTCTTGACAAGAAATCAGCAACAGTGTTACTTTTACCCTTTATATATTCAATCGTGCCTCCAAGAGCACTAATCTTTACTGCCCAGCGCTGCAACTTAGCATTCTTATTGTTTGCTGAGTCTATGTACTTTAAGGGTGCATGGTCTGAGTATATGGTGAACTTTGTACCCTCTAAATAAGGTCGGAATTTTTCTAGGGCAAACACTATTGAGTAACATTCCTTTTCTATAATCGGCCATCTTTGTTGGGTCTTTGACAGGTGATGGCTCAAATAGTACACAGGTTTGTGAGAACCTTCTACCTTGTCAAAAGGTCGGGTGAGAAGAATCAGAACACTCAGCGAAAAATTTAACAAGTTTATTTACACTGTACAAAATCTTTAATAATTCAATTGAAATTTAATAAGAAGCATTCCTATGCTCCTGCACTGCTAATAATAGCACTTAGATCCAATCAACACTGGATTCCAGAGAAGTCCCTTCTTGAAAAAATAACTTAAATTGTCTTTTCCTTTAAGTTAAAATTATTGTCTTTAGGATATTGTCCTTTACGTGAACACCGTTCCCGTCTGAATCGATCTCAGTAGGCGAAGCTGACTTCCTCAGAACGAGTCGACATGGTCTGAAAATCCTTCCAATCGTCTTCGATGAAACGATTCCAGAAGTTGAAGAAATGTGTCCTGGCGCATGGGTAACCGGTTGTAGTTGTTACCATCTTCTCATGTTGCCAGGTTCACAGGTTGACAATCAGCTACCACACCACACTATAATTTAAAATATAACAAAAGTGGAACAATAATAGTTCAAACTCCATTAACAAATATCTAAACTATATAAACTCCAGAAACTATTACTTTAGTAAAGAAGGTAACCCAGTATGGGCATATACCATTAAATTAATTTTTAAAATGTGAACTCAAAGATGGCCGACCGCCTTGCTGGACCACATGGTCCGCCACATGTTCAAGGTCAAATGTCAAAGTCAGACATACCACATGCTACTATAAAATTTAACAAAACTCAAATAAATTGAATACACAATGTAATGTCACATTATAAAATATACCAATAGAGCCAATATATTAGGCTAAATAAATACCTTGTAAATTACTTGAAGCACAGCTCAAACACTAATGGCTAAGAAAATTGAAAATGCACTTACTAGAATTTGATGAATGGGACAATCTGAAAAGCCCACTGGACAGCACCAAGGCTGGGCTAAGAGTGACACACTGATTCAGTCCAGGCCAATCAGCCCAACTTTTAAACCAATCAAAATGACCCTCCCATAATTTGTCATCAGCAACCAGCAAATCAGGACACAGCTTAGTGAGTGACCATGAAAGTCGATAGAGCATAAAATAGGTAGGAATTTCAACCTGACCAGCTAAGCTTCAAACAACAGTACACAAACGGATCAGAACAGCTGATAATCATCAGCAATGCAGTGCCACAGGAATTCTGTTAGTAAAAATTACTCTGAAACTGAATTAAAAGTAACACCAAAAGAAAAATCCCATATATAAACACAACACATCCCAAAATTATTATTAATTTTATTACTCATTAAAAATTAAATTACCAAAAATCAAAACTACAATACTCAATATACACATACATGATGTCATTTTAAATTCAATACTCCAGATTGTGACATACCTCCTGTGCCAACACTGCACCTATGGTGGAATCACTACTATCAGTATACAACACAAAAGGCTTGCCTGGCTCTGGCAGGTGAAGTACAGGGGCATTAACTTATGCCTCCTTCAGGGTTTTAAAAGCATGCTCTTGAGGCTCTTTCCAGTCAAAAACGGCATCCTTATGCGTAAGTTGGGAAAGAGATTCGGCGAGTTTCGAGAATTGCGGAATAAATTTCCGATAGAAACCCACCATGCCAATGAAAGCACGGACATCTTTCACGGACTTGGGTGCGGACAACTTCTCAATTACTTCCACTTTGGACTTATCAACTTTTGAGTTCGCCTTCCTTGGTGACAATGTGTCCCAAGTATTGCAATTCTGGTTTAAGAATTTCACACTTTGAGGGTTTCAATTTCATGTTGGCTTTACGAATTCTGTCAAAAACTTGATTCAAATGAGAAAAATGTTCATCGAAAGAATGTGACCAAATTATAACATCATCAAGGTATGGAAGACAAAAGGAATTTAGCCCATTCAACAAATGAGTCATTGTTTGTTGATAGATACTGGGGGCCACTGCTAGTCCGAACGGAAGGACGTTGTACTGAAACAATCCATGTTCGCACACAAAAGCAGTCTTTGGCTTACTTTCATCGTCCATCTCTATCTGATGGTAACCTTTTATAAAGTCCAAAGAAGAAAAGTACCTGGCACCTCCAAAATTACAGAAAACGTCCTGAATATTTGGAAGCGACCAATAGAACTCAGAAGTAACCTTGTTGAGCGATCTGTAGTCCACACATATGCGAATCTCGCCTGATTTCTTTTTCACACATAAGATTGGAGCAGCCCAAGAACTGTTTGATGGAGAGATGAGTTTTGTTTGTATCATCTCATCAATCTGCCTTTTTATTTCATCCCTATAAACTAACGGAGACCTGTAAGGTTTCTTACGTATAGGCCTACTTGCACCTGTAACAATGTGAGCCTTTAGGATGTTCGACCTCCCAATGTCAAACTCATTCTTTGCAAACACATCCGTATTGCGTTCCAGAAGAGCCCTCAAAGACTCGCGTTGTTGTCGTGAGAGTCCCTCTGGCATATCAGGCAGTGTTTGTTCTTTATAAGCAAACAGAGTTGGGTTCTGCAAGATCTGCATGAGCTATGGCCACCTGGCTAATCTCCATAACTGAGCTTCTCTGGGCCTGCACAATACCCGTTTTGATACTAAAATACCTCCCAGTGGTGATAACCAGAGTGACTGGCACTCTGCGCTGAGTATTTGTGCCTCCCAGACCATTCATAACCATCAGACCTGGCTCTTTACTGAGAAAACAGGTTTGATGTTGCTCCTACTGTAATGATTTGCTGCTTGACTCAATTGCAGCATGGCTGTGGTAACACCCACGAACAGTTACCAATGTCCTTGGGGTATAGTAACTGACTTGACTGTTCTTATAATAGATCTAATATCGCCATGTTTTGCCAACTTTATCTTTTGATTACCAATGGAACAAAAAGCTTCCTTGAAGTTAAATATAACATTGTACCTTATCATGAAATCTCTGCCAATAACAAGATCATGGTTCAAATCTCTCACAACCAAACATTTATGAGGATAAATTCTGCCATTGATACCAAAATGTATAAAACTCTCACCAAGTAAAGATAGATAACTGCCACTAGCAGTCTTCAATTGAATTTGAGTGGTGTAGGGTCTAGCTGACCTCCCAAAGGCTTCATGATAAAACCTTTGACTAATCACTACTGTATCTGCTCCTGTATCTAATAATGCTCTTCTAGTTTTTCCTCTAATGTTTACAAGTAAAGTTGGAGAATTTTCCTTTGTACAATTAACGTTAAACACTCTGGAAGTTTTCAAATGTTTACTAGTTCTGGCTAGGAAGTCAACCCCTGGCTTCCTGCCAATCAGTTTGACACATCCATTGTTTCATTTGAGGGATTTTTACCCTACATTGCGCCTTATAGTGGCCCGGCTTGCCGCACCTAAAGCACAAAAAATCACCCTTCTGACCTTTTTGACCTGGTTTCTGCTTCTGGCCCTTTTTAAAGGAACCACCCTTCTTGCCCTTTGCCTGACGCATTTCGTCAACCTCCATGGCTTCCTGACGAAGTCCATGAGCGGATAGTCTCTGTTCTTTTTCCGCTAACTCGATGGCAAAATTTACAGCATTCGTAAAATTATTTGGGTGTTCTAACAGAATCTTCTTGGCAATGGTTTTATTCTAAAGGCCCTTGGCTAAAATGGAAACTAGCTCACATTGGGCAATCTGAGTCCCTATTTCGTCAGCATAAATCTCCCTAGCCTTTCTGTTCAACAACTCACTGAACACGGCAATAGATTGCCCTGGCCTTTGTGCATATGTCCGTAAACGGATTAACAGTGTCTGGGGGTCTAGGTGTTCCCCGAACCTTTATGTAAGTCTTTCTTTGAGCCCATCCCAAGTAATCTGAGGCTGTGCTTGGAGCACCTCCCAGATAAAGTCTGACACAGTTTTTCTGGACGCCTGGTATGCTGCCCTTTTCAGGTCAACATCCTCGCGCCCTCCTGTGGCCAGGAAAACGTGTTTTTCCACATCCGACAAGAATGTCAAAAGGTCCTTAGCTTTGCCACTAAATGACAGTTGTTGGGAAGCAGATATAGCCTGGGTTGTCATCTGCAAACCCAATCTATCCAAAGTGTTACCCAACTGTTGTTCTTGTTGAGCCCTAGTGGCAATGCCAAGCAAGGCATTATAGCGTTCCTGGACCTCATTCAATGCATTAGCATCACCTTGGTTATTGGCGGGGTCCAGGGCTGCTAGATTGCCTGCAATTGGTGGTGGTAGTCCTGCCATGATTACTACTTTACCACAAAATTTACACAAAAATTTTCACAATTATACAAGTACCACCAAATCAAAAGTCACCTTCTTGCAATTTACATGCAACACGTTATATAATGTCAATTTTTCTACTCATCTGAGGAGCCGAACCCCTTCTCGGCCCGCACCGTTACAGACTGTAGGTTGTCCACGAACTCCAACTCGGCTGTAATGAACTTTTCGAATACGAGCTGGGCTATCTTCATGCCGCGTAAAACCCAGAAAGACTCCTGACCGAAATTGAACAGAACAACCCGAATTTCGCCACGGTATGTGGGATCCACGACTCCAGCTCCGACATGGACTCCGTAGTTGGCTGCAAGTCCCGACCGCGACGATATCCTTGCGTATATTCCCTCTGGTATCTCCAGCTTCAGCCCGGTCCTCACAGTACTGTAGTGCCCAGGGAGAATTTCGAGTTCCTCATGACTGTGGATGTCCAACCCTGCATCTCCTGGGGTGGCGTAGGTTGGTGTGAGGACATCCTCTGACAGTTTCACAGCTTTAAAGGTCATGGACATCTTCTGACGTCACTACATGCAACTCACAGTTCTGGCACATCTGAAGATCTTCCTGTTGCAACTTAGTATACTGCACTCCATACTTTTGCACGTGACTGTACTGCATTGTCCACCATTCTGGTTAGTACTGTACATTGGCACTTCGATGACTCCATACTGTGCATCAGCTGTAGTATCCAATTAAATGCTATGATGCACCTGTTCACTCACAATGAACATAACGTACCCGTGTAAGGTTTCATTCACAGCCTGCAGCAGCAACACTCCACTCAAGAATTAACAAGTTCTTGTTAAGTTTGTGCATTGTTTCGTGAGGGTTAAAGACAAATGTGACCCACCTGTCACTCTCAACATCGTACACCCAAGGTAAATCCAAGGTAAATCCAATCCAACTTGGATCCTGGTCACGGCACCAAATTATATGTACCAGGGGTACACATAAAAGGGACGAGAACGTATTGTGGTTAAAAATCCTTTTATTGCTTTTCCAGCTTTACATCAATGATCATGTTTCTCAGTTTCCAAAGTTTTCAATACAAAATTGCCAAACGTCGTCTTAGGCCAAATCTAATTCCAAATCTGAAGAGGGAGCCCGCACGCTCCCTTTAAACGAGGCTGCTGTTGGGGCGTCACGTGACCATCACCCCATGCCAAGTATGGTACAAGCCGGAAGACCCTTCCCCAAATTTGGTTTGTCACGACTCTATCCTTACCCCGTGAGTTTGGTCACGTAGCCCATAAGATTAATGTAACGAAGTTGGCATATAACCCAAATTTAGAAGATGTTTTGCTTGTTTGTTACACACACCCAACAGCTGCCTCGCATCCAAAGGCGGTACAGTTTTACCAAATACTATGCATACACCTCTACTTCTACAATTTGTAGTAGAAATCCTACTACAGGGAGTAATGCAAAAACTATGGCATGTACATATTTTATTTTTTGTCTGTCATCCTAGTTTTGCCTTTTAAGGGTCTTATACACATGACATTAATACTTTTCTCAAAGTAATTGAAAAATGTGGAAAAATATTTTTTTGTGTATTAGGCATCATGCCAAAACTATGGCACGTATATTTTTGATTTTTGAGACATTATTGTATCTCTCATCCTTGTAGTGTCTTTTAGGGGGTCTAATCTCTCAAACATTAATACTTTTCTCACAATTATTGAGAAATGTGAAAAAAAGTTTTTTTTTCATTTTCTGGATTGACTCAAATACTGTTGTACATATGTCACCGTAATTTGCATATGGTATATATTAAATACCCAAGATTTGTCCATTGTGGGTCTAAAAACTGACTGATGTAAATTCATTAAAAATGTGATAAATTACAATTTTTTAAAACCTGCATTGTTCAGTCAATTTTGCAGCTACGTCTATGAAATATTCCAGTTGGGTGTCTAAAATGTAGCTCTTTAAACATCTCTACTCAGTTGGAATGTTTATCATATGATTGTTTTATGAAAAACAAAAACCAGAAAAAATCGGGATTCTTTCTCGTTCATACTTTAGTCCGGGAGCAAATGGACTGAAAACTAGAATCGCAAGCGATGATAATATGACCGCGCGGGCAGTGCTGGACGCCTTTTGGTTGTGACATCAAGTGTGATTGTGTCGATTCATAAAAGATGAATAACAATTGGTGTATTGAGGGCAGTTTGTTTAGCCCTGGCGTAAAGAAGCTCAGTTTTATAATAATAATACTCGTTGTTGTACATGGCATAGAGGGGCCTCTATTTGAGGGTGCTTTTGTTTGAGGGGTCTATATTCAAGGACTCTGACAAGGAGCCTCTATTCAAGGGAGGCGCATATGCAAGAAAGGTCTCTGCTCAAGTGGGCATTGAAGTGAACTCCGTTATCAGTGTTGTCAGTAACTCTTGAGAACTTGGTCGCCCACTGGGCGACTAAGTTCAGGAACTTGGTCGCCCAAACCATCAATTTGGTAGACCATGTTTTTAATAATTGCAAGCATGGACAATTTTTAACCGGCAGGTTAATAGAGGAGGGCTTAAGTGAAATGGGACTCTTGTCCACTTGTCCACTTGTCCATGTGTCAACTTGTCCACTTGTCCACTTTCCTTGCCCCTCTGAACACAGTGCTGCAACCCAGTGAGCAATGGGGGCCAATGACAGATATGGACCTGCCCATTATGAATGGGGGATTCAGTTAGCTGTAAGGGGTTACCATGGTTACAGGTGCAATGAACAGCTGCAGCCAGCAGTGGGCCTGTGAGCCTCATTGGAGAAGTTGCCCCTGTGTCAGGATTGCTTATAATTCCAAGGCACTGTGAGAGTCAAACCATTTAAGTACTTGTGTTTTAAAATAATTGTTCATGCCTAGATGAAGCATGGTTGCTCAGTGGATCATTATGTTTATAACACTTGGCATTGTCTACTTCTTCACCAGCTTTCTGTACAGTGCTATGATGTAGTTATGTACCATTGCCAAATTATTCCTGCAAGCAATGTCTATCAACACCCATCCACTAAACTCCCCCAAGAGACCAGGGCCTTCCTCAGTGCATTTCTCATTCTGACAGTATACTTTGACAAACTTTATCATTACAGCCTGTAAATTTGATATGCATAAAATGAGTGTTGCTTCCCACAGATTTTGGCACTCTGTGACTGTGAGTCATAATAACTGATGAAGTGTCATCTTCCCAAATTGAACATCCATGGGAAACATAGAGGCTGTTTGATTAGTCATGATGAATAGAAGGCTATTTGATTTGTCATGTGACTGATCTTAAGAGTAAAATTATCGTGACAAATCATCAATATGATGATTCACGAAGTGCCATTTTCACAGTGCAACAGCCCACTCTGTTTGGATATCAGTTTTACAGACTGTAAACTAAAGTGGTGTTTTAATTGTAGTCTGCAGAAAAGGTTGCAAAAAGACGCTTGACACCACAAATAAACGGGCCTGTAAAAATTCTGGCGGTCCTGTAAACCAGTTTTTACCGGCCCACATGCCTTGTGAAAGGTCAGAGCGAGTTTTAAGGCTGTTAGTATTTCACTTGGATTTATGAAATTTGGGATAGGGATTCACTTTAGGGTCTCCGTCAAAATCTTTTGGAAAAACCCAAGATGGCTGCCAAAATGGCCGCCATATTTTGAATTGCCCACTGTGACCTTAGTATTTCCTTGGATTTATGATTTATGTACCCTTGGTACAGGGATTCACTTAGGGGTTCCCTTAAAAAAATTTGGAAAAATCCAAGATGGCTGCCAAAATGGCCACCATATTTTAAAATACCCACTGTGAAATTTGGTATTTCACTTACATTTATGAACCTTGGTGCAGGGATTTACTTAGGGGTTCCCGTCAAAATTTTTGGAAAAATCCAAGGTGGCTTCCAAAATGGATGTTCTGAATTGCACACTGTGACTTTAGTATTTCACTTAGATTTTTGCAATTTGATATAGGGATTCACTTAGGGGTTCCCCTCAGAAATTTTTGGAAAAATCCAAGATGGCTGCCAAAATGGCCACCATATTTTGAATTGCCCACTGTGACTTTAGTATTTCGCCTAGATTTATGCAATTTGGTGTAGGGGTTCACTTTGAATTGCCCACTGCGACTTTATTATTTGGTTTGGGGATTTGCTTAGGGGTTCCCTCATAAATTATGAGAAAATTTCCAAGATGGCTGCCGAAATGGACACCATATTTTGAAGTGCCCACTGTGACTTAAGTAGTTCACTTACAATTCTGAAATATGGTATAGGCATTTGATGAGAGGTTCCCCACAAAGTTTTTATGGCTTGCAGCAAACACTATCAGTCTGGCAATAACTGCTTAATACAAAACAATACACGTAATAATATATTAATCCCCCTGTTCATGATTTCAATCCCGAATATATAATCACCAAAGGCCGGTTTTGAATCCATGGATTCTTGTAATACACTTTATACACACTTTGAAGGCATAAAATATGAAATACAGGCCAACAACTTCAAGGACGTAACTACCTACATCTTTCTAAAATACTCACAAATACATTGTTAGAGAAACAGTTTTAATTATGTTTATTTTAACTCACATTCTATGACACCGGTCAGACATTCTTCCAGTGAATATCACAAGTACAGACATAATCTGGTCAAATAGGTTGACTTTAATTTAGGCTTAGAAAATTACTAAACAGCAGTTTCCAAACATTTGACCAGCAGTGTATGACCACTGACAACAATTATGTACTGTTTCATGTAAAAGATATATGAGGTCTGCAGAAATTAAATTATAACCCTTGATGGCTTGATCATGTATAGCCTATGGAAAAAGACCAGCAAATATTTGCCTGAACATTAGAGTGTTGAATTTGCAAGTTAAATACTGAGTTCTGAAGTTTAATGCAAGATTGGGTTACAATCTAACCACCTAAGAAATCAGAAAATAGATCTCATTTTCTTCTTTAAAAAGAGACCAAAAAGATTTCTGTGAAGCAAATATTCATCAAGTTATGCTTCCTTTTTTCTTGGTTGCCACTTGGGCGACCGAAGAAGAAGATTTGGTCGCCCAGACGCTAATTTAGTCGCCTGAGGCGACCGGGCGAGTGCTTACTGACAACACTGTCCGTTATATAATAAACTGAAGTAAGTTTCAAAACTGCCTTTTTGCATCCTGGGAACCTTTAAATTAAGGTTGCCAATTTCTTGTCCCTGTCTCTAATATTATATGATTTATAGGCCTGTCTAATGCCTTTCAAGTATGTCTTTTTCAATTTTCAAGATACATAATCAGCCTGAAAAAAGGAAAGAAAAGAAAGCACACAGAAATACAATTATTTGGCATAATAAGTATTTTAGAATCCACTCAGTCTAGAAATATTCTAGTAATCCATTGTACCCTGGTCCCATTGATGAAAATTGTGAAAACACTTGGATGACATGGTATGCTATTGAAACTCCAAGGAAACCTTCACACATGGAACAAGATGATATTGAGTCACTGTACATTGCTGAGGTTCAGGATTGACTTTGACAAATGACCTCACATGTGTCACATGTCATCAGAAAGATAAACCAGGACCCAGTGGGACCGCTGGCCCAACACTGCTAAGAGACCATTTTACCCTAGTTCATGGAGTGAATAATCAAGGTTTAATGTTGGAAGCATTCGAATTGTCTTTTCAAAGTAATCGTACTCTAGCAAATATGTTAAGGTTGCAGAAATGGGAACCAAATTAGTTAGAATACCAAAAACCACTTTACATTCTGTATTTATGCAGTTGGTAGGCTAATTAGAAGAGGAGGAGAGCAAGGAAATTGGTCAACGGATGATTGAAGTTGCTGGCAGGTGGCTAGAGGCTAGAGCTGTATTCTTACCCAGGACCCAGCGATTGGCAATCACTGAGCTAAACAAATGACAGGACAAGTTAAATAGTAATACTATAATGACAGAAATACTTTAGATTTCAATCAGTTCATACACTCACTCAGGAACAGCTAGGCCAGGCTTAATGGACTAATTAATAATAAATATTAGGCTTGGCCTATTATTCATGTTAATTGAAGGCCGAGATTTATTTCATTGACATGATTGAGCCTGCTTGACAGTGACAGCTGTCACTGAGTAGCAGTGTATGAAAGACTGACATGGTCAGGTTTCATGACATCAAGAATTAGGCAAGAACTGTGAAAAGCAAATAATGACATGTCAATTCATAGCAGTAATATTGAGGCCTATCATCGTACCTGTTGGATGAAGTCCAGGGATGAAGTGGCCCTTTCCTTTGCTACAGCTCTCCTGACATTGGTGCAGACTGCCAAGTCATTGTCAAACGTGACAATGACTGGTCAAAAGTGACAACGACTTGGTACAACAGCAGCATTATCTGCTTTTTGTGTCCGAGAGCAGGGCCTCGGGCCCTTTGTCGTCATCAATGGGATTGTCATATCAAAGTTGGTGTGGATCGAAAAGCATTTCACAGATGCAAGAACAACCCAAAGTTATGATGCCATTATGATGCCCAGTGTTTACACTGTTGCACTAGATGCCCTGGCTTTAATCTTATGTCTCACTGCTCTAAACGTTTAACTTTAATCCCCCAAATTCCTCCTTACTCAGCAGACGATTTCTGAGAAGCATCTTCTTCTTCTTCCCTTTGGCCCTTCCGCCCTGAGACAAAGTGGGTTGCACCACAACCTGAGATTTATGTTTCAGCCAATTACTAAACATAGACAGATAGACAGCTAGACTCATAGATAGACCAATAGATAGATTGATAGGTAGATTGATAGATCTATAGATAGAATGCAACTTTTAACAATCTATAGAGATGTGTTAATGTAATGATCATATCCCATTGAGTTATAAGGGTTATTAAATTGCTCGAGGACACGGGGCATGCATTGCATGCTATTTTTTCCACAGGCATTGCAGCCATGCTGTCCATGTGTGTCACTCATAACGCTGTAATCTTTCATAATATTTAGTTCCGAGCATCCAAAACCGGCTCACTCCATAGCCAAGAAGTTATCCTAAGGAGCTCACCATGTTATGAGCCTTGTCAATGTGTAAATTCCTTCGTAGAAAGCAAACCATCCAGAAAATTCACTTGTCAACATTTTCTTTTCCACTGGATGCGCCATACATATCCCACAATGCACCACCCGACCTAGTTTCGCCTTCACATGCAATGCAGGGGGGCACTCGCACGAAATGGTGTGATATTACATATAGGCCTACAGGGTAATTAGAATACCAGAGCTACGCACATTGCCTTTGAAGTACCATTGTGTTGCCTCCTCTTAATTAAACCTCCCTGGTATCATCAACTGCGTATCATTGCGAACTGCAGAGGTCCCCAAGGCCCAGACCTATAAGAGCTAGGAGTGCCCCCCTTCACACAGCGCTCAGCATGCGGCCCAAAACAGGGATCCGAACAGCTGGCAGGTTGACATGACAAGCGGTTTGGAAACACGAAAAGATAGGCAAAAAACAATAAGGTAGGGGTTCTGACTATAAAATCGTGATTGTGAGAACTATATTAAAGACTGCCTGATGTCACGGGGTCTTGTGAGGCGCGAGTATAGGGTGTAAAGATACGCGTATACAGCAACTTTCATGCTGTGCATTGAGTGCAACTTGTTCTATTCTCCCGCAAAAATGTGCGTTAAATAGGACAATCTGTGCTGATAATAAAATGATCGGCCAGCGCGCTGGCGTGGTCATAATAAACCCCGTGGGACTTTGATGCAGAAATTATGAGCCATATACCATTTTCTTCCTTAGAATCTCAGCTTTCATCTAAGCCATGTTGGCAAGCTGGGAAATGTGTCAGACCTGAGTTATAAGGGTTTTAGTAAAATGGTATTAATGCAGCTTTTTTTAACTATCGAAAATGTGATATTTCAGAAAAAACATTGATTAGGGCCATATTACACATCAAGTAGTGGTGGTATCACATACCATTGTGTTCAGAACAATCATAGCTTTAATTTAAGCCATCTTGCAACTCTGGGAATTGAGCAGGACAAGAGTTATAACAGCCTAAAGTCAGTAGTAGGACATCGATCTTTATAGATTTGTGAAATTATGCTGTTTATCATAAAACATGTATTAAAGGTAACAAAGGGCCATACAAATGATTAACAATTGACAAACCTGAATGCAGTGCTGTTCACTTAGCCCTCAGCTTTGATTTAAGCCATGTTGGCACACTGAGAAATGGATCTGAAGAAAGTAACAGGTGCTTAAATCATTGTAAATATACATGCTCTTTTGAGTGTCATTTTTAGGTACAGCCTGTGTACCATTAATATGTTGTTTGATATATAAGTGAAGTAGTGGCTGAACAATTTGTCAATCAATTATAATTATGTTGAACAGTGGAGCCATCGCCTTAATCAATTCTGCCACTGTGTTAAACTATACTCAAGGCGCATGGGGCTGTGTCTGCGCTGACACCCTGGGCAGGGGCAATGCTGGGTCTAAGCCTAACTAGGACCCTTAAATAAGTGCTCAGTCAGTATCACCTCTGATAATAAGAATATAACTGTTGCTCTTCAGTCTACACACCGCCTAACTTCGCAAGGATGTGTATCACTTGTCACCACTATAGTCAACCCTCCAAAAGCTAATTAAATGTTGCCATCACTATCGAAAATCTCCTTGGAAATAAAAATCCTCCCATGTATTTCAGTTCCACCTATCCTTATCACCAGTTTACTCACTTCTTACCAACCAAAATGGATGTTGATGGATAGCCCTTAATATCAGCTTTCAGTTGGCACCTTGGTTTCCATCTTACTACTGCACTCAATCTTCCAAGAGCTAAATAAATTCAGCTGTTAGTGTCAAAATCTCCTCGGAGAACCAATCTTTCCATGGTTTTTCAATTCCACCTATCCTTATTACCAGATAAATCAATGCTAACCCACAAAATGGATGTTGGTGGATAGCCCTTGATATCATCTTTCATATGGCACCTAGGTTTCCTTGTTACTACCAATGTCAACCCTCTAAAAGCTAAATAAATGTTGCTGTCATTACTGAAAATCTCCTCAGAAACACAAAATTAGCCCATATATTTTCAATTCTACCTGTTCTTGTCACCAAATAAATCATTCCTAACCAATCATAATGGATGTGGATGGATAGCCCTTGATATCAGCTTTCATTTGGCACCCTGGTTTCCTAGTTACTACAACTGTCAACCCTTCAAAAGCTAAATAAATGTAGCTGTCAGTGTCAAAAATCTCCTTGGAAACACAAAATACTCCCATATATTTTCAATTCTACCTATTCTTATCACCAAATAAATCATTCCTAACCAATCATAATGGATGTGGATGGATAGCCCTTGATATCAGCTTTCATTTGGCACCCTGGTCTCCTAGTTACTACAACTGTCAACCCTTCAAAAGCTAAATAAATGTCGCAGTCATTATTAAACATCTTCCCACAAACACAAAATCGGCCCATTTGTTTTCAATTCCATCTATCCTTATCACTAGGTAACACATTCCTAACCAACAAAATGGATGTGGATGGATAGCCCTTGGTGTCAGCCTTCATTTGGCACCTTGGTATTCTTGTTACTACCGATGTCAACCCTCCAAACGCTAAATAAATATTACTGTCATTATTGTAAATCTCCTTGGAAACTCAAAATCCTCTCATGGTTTTTTTGGTTCCACATGTCCTTAACTCACTCCTAACCAATCAACATGGATGTGGATGGATGGCCCTTTATGTCAGTCTTCTTTTGGCAACTTGGTTTCCTTGTTACTACAATTGTCAATCTCCCAAGAGCTAATATAAGTAAATGGCGTGCATGTTCTATTGCATGGGAGGATATTGTGTTTCTGAGGAGATTTTCGACACTGACAGCTACATTTATTTAGCTTTTGGAGGATTGACAGTTGCAATAACAAGGACACTAAGATGCCAAATAAAAGCTGATATCAAGGGCTATCAATCCACATCCATTTTGTGGTTTAGGAATGATTTATTTAGTGATAAGGTTAGGTGGAGCTGAAAAAACATGGGAAGATTTTGCGTTTCTGATGAGATTTTTGACTGTGACGGCAACATTATTTAGCTTTCGGAGGGTTGACAGTTGTAGTAACAAGGAAAACAAGGTGGTAAATAAAAGCTGACATCTAGCTCTTGGTGTCAGCTTTCATTTGGCACCTTAGTTGTTAATATTTCTAGAGATAATCAAACTGACCTGAACTGGTAATTTCTGAGAAATATTTTCTGCTGTCAAGTTCTATTTAAAATGGCCCGCTATAAAAACCCCATCGGACATTAATACTCATGTTAACATTGGGTTTTTTGTTTCCGGCATAGATACCTCCCATTAACAAGAAATGTATCTAACAGTAAAGAATCATGTATTGGCTAGACCACTAAAAGAAAGAAAAGTGACTGAAATTGACAAGATGGCGGAAAATATTGCGAGAGTTCCTTTTCTGAAAGTATATACAATTCTAAGATCACAAAGTACAGAAAGGGGTAAACTTAGTGTATAGTTCAATTCCTCATGCAGTAAAACCCCTGTTTGGTCTTTTAAAGTGCTCTGATAAGTCAATTAGGAGCTGAGATAAACATTTTTCAAATTTTCGGTAGCTCGTTGGTGGCCATTTTGTTTTCATGCAAATGAGGTAGTTCATCCCACTTTTTCTTTGGAACATCTTTCATTTGAAAGAGGACACTCTACAGAACATTTTGGTACCACACTCATACATTCCTGGGGAGGGGGTACAGGGGGGGGGGTCCCACCTGCCCCCATACTGAAACAGCATATTTTCACAAATCTATAAAGATCGATGTGCTACTACTGACTTTTCAAAAGAGCATGTATATTTACAATGATTTAAGCACCTGTTACTTTCTTCAGATCCATTTCTCAGTGTGCCAACATGGCTTAAATCAAAGCTGAGGGCTAAGTGAACAGCACTGCATGCAGGTTTGTCAATTGTTAATCATTTGTATGGCCCTTAGTTACCTTTAATACATGTTTTATGATAAACAGCATATTTTCACAAATCTATAAAGATCGATGTGCTACTACTGACTTTAGGCTGTTATAACTCTTGTCCTGCTCAATTCCCAGAGTTGCAAGATGGCTTAAATTCAAGCTGTGATTGTTCTGAACACAATGGTATGTGATACCACCACTACCTGATGTGTAATATGGCCCTAATCAATGTTTTTTCTGAAATATCACATTTTCGATAGTTAAAAAAAGCTGCATTAATACCATTTTACTAAAACCCTTATAACTCAGGTCTGACACATTTCCCAGCTTGCCAACATGGCTTAAATGAAAGCTGACATTCTAAGGAACAAAATGGTATATGGCTCATAATTTCTGCATCAAAGTCCCACGGGATTCCAGTTGCTCCCAGACTACTTGCCTGACCCCCTATTAACAATGAGATCTCCTACCACCTTCGTCCCCTATTCACTGCCCACAAAATAAAATGGACTCAACCCAGCCCATCGTCACGTGGGCCCGACCCAGCTCTTCAGTTCCTTTTAAGCATGCGAGCAGGTCGCATGTCTTTCGCCTTCGTAACGATTTTAACACTCTATTCTATTAGAATTACGGATGGATGTCGGTGTATTTCGAAGAATACATATTGGATTATCATCCGATGCACGCTGAGGGCGTTCTGGAGTCGTTTTTACGACGTATTTTGACTTTAAACTTTTCCCGCCGCTCAGGCTGGGTGGCAACAAGAAGGTGTCATGGCCGCCGGGTACCTTTATTTCTCGGCGAGGTCGATCTAAATGGCTAATTACGCATAGGGTAAGCGTATCTACAGTTGAGGTCAGATGTATTCATACACTGAAGGGTGATATCTTCAAAGTTGTGTGGCACCATCAAATCTGTCAATAAGGATATGAAAATGCTTCAAATTATTTGCTGTGATTGTTTTTCCACTCATGGCATTGAAAAAAGCAGAATCAAATATGATTTGTAGTTATTAAGGGGCTTCAAGTTTAAAATGACCGAAATTTGATGGGTCAAAAGAAATCATACACTTGGATTTTTCTCCAAAATATGGCAAAAGGAGCATTGGTAGGCCAACTAAACAACATGAATTGATGTCAGGAAGTGATCCACCAATACCTGATGATGTTTTGTTAATTTCTGAACAATGAACAATTAAGTTAGCACTCAGACATAATATTTCCATTTTTCAAAAAATATGAAAAGGAGAAAACATGTGGCAAATGCATGAAATGGTGAATAATTGAGTTAAAAGGGTCTGGGAACTAATGTCATGCAGTATCTGAGCAAATTCACACACCGAGGTCTGCCACACAGACTACCACGAGGAAGTATGTGGCCTATTGGGCAACAGAATCGTTGCACAAGTAGGAAGTAGATGGAGTCTGTCTGCAATACAAGAGTGGATTTTATTCAGAAAGATGGAAAACAACCCCAATTTAACAATGAAATGTCTCTGTAAAGAATTATGGACACAGGGGACATAGCTGTAAACAAGTAACAACAAATGAACATTGCATCAACATGGCCTCTAAGAGGTTTCAATGCAAAGAAGTGCCAATGCACCAAAACAAAACACTCAATTCCACAACTAATAACTTCATGAACAAGGGGAAAGGCTTCAGGAAAAGTTATGAATCTCTGCAGTGCTTGAAACCAGATGAAGTGACATTTTTATTGATTTGAAACCCATCCGGCTGTGTTTGTGCAAAGCTAGTTTGATGATGTTTGATGATGTTTGCTCAGAGCTATATCTGCTGGGCTTGTAATTTTTCACAGAACTGTTTCTTTGTTAATTTTGGGTTGTGCTCCACTTTTTTTACCAAAATGCATTATTGTTTTGCAGATAGCTCCTATTCATTTTCTACTCAAGCATTGATTCTGAGACCAACAGGCTGCGGAGCTCTCGATGGTAGTCTGTGTGAAGACATTGGCATGTGAAATTGCTCAGATACTGCATGACATTAGTTCCAAGACCCTTTCAACTAAATTATTCACCATTTCATGCATTTGCTACATGTTTTATCCTTTTCATATTTGTTGAAAAATGGAAATATTATGTCTGAGTGCTAACTTGTCACATCCCTTGGAAAGTTGGGAAAGTAGGTCAGTTAATTGTTCGTTGTTCAGAACAAAACATCAACAGGTATTGCACTTCCTGACATCAATTCTTGTTGTTTAGTTGGCCTACCAATGTTCATTTTGTCATATTTTGGAGAAAAATGCAAGTGTATGATTTCTTTTGACCAATCAAATTTCGGACATTTTAAATTTGGAGCCCCTTAACAACTACAAATCATATTTGATTCTGCTTTTTTCAATGCCATGAGTGGAAAAACAATCACAGCAAATAATCTGAAGCGTTTTCATATCCTTATTGACAGATTTGATGGTGCCACACACTTTTTAAGATATCACCCTTCAGTGTATGAATACATCTGACCTCAACTGTACATTAATCTTTCGATATATATTGATTAATCAATGAATAATTGGGTTGTTTTGACGACGTTGGTGAGTCGTTTCTACCCTTTTCCCGCCGGTCGTTTTGCTGCATTTTCCTCTTCAAGAAAAGTTGGCTTGAAGGAAAGGATTAGTTGTTCATCATCAGCATACTTTTGATCATCAACCTCATTTTCTTCAGCCACCTTGCTTAATGGAGCAATGTAAGAATTGAATAAGATCGGACCAAGTTTGGATCCTTGGGGGACGCCATATTTTAGTGGCAGTTTGTTTGATTCTGTGTCATTTATGAGCACAGATTGAGATCTATTGGTGATGTATGATTTAAACCAATTTAAAGCAGAGCCGTCAATACCATACTTGTCTTTCAACCTTTTCAAAAGGACGTCATGATCAATTGTGTCAAATGCTGCTGATAAGTCTAATAGTACCAGCATCGTGACTTCACCACGGCTCATGCTGATCATGACGTCTTTGTGGGTTTTTAACCGGCCTAAGGCCGGTTATTAGAGGAGGGCTTAAACGGATTTTTGGTGAAATGGGACTCTTGTCCACTTGTCCATGTGTAAATGTGTCCATGTCCTGTCCATGTCCACTTTTATTGTCATTTCCACCAGGTGTCAGTGTGTTTTAAAGTTAAGTCTAGGGCTGCCACCTAGCAATGCAATAACTCCATTATTGCACTGTTATGTGGTTTCAATCTGCTTACCTTGAGGGATTGATATCACTTCATTGATCTAAGAAATACAAGACTTTTGTATCCATTGCTCAGTACTTTTGTGAATCTGCATTTGACACATTCACTTAGTGAACTTCAATCTCGTACAAATAATCTACCCAAGACTAGTGTTAGGTATTATAGGCCTAATGTAAATTTCATTAAATGAGCAGGTTATTATTTTTTCCATTTTCTTATGAAGGATAAAATCTAAGTTTATTTAACCCATCCATATTTTTGTGAGATAGGAAATCATTGTTGCAAAATACATTTGAAAGTTAGTCAATGGATAATGTCATACACATAGACTAGAAGCCATGTGAATATGAGCCATTAGCCACATTACCATTGGCTAATGCATCTTCCATGTGGTTAATACAAATTGCAAACTTTGGCTGCAAATTAGCCACAAATGTGTGCATATCTCTCAAAATTCTCCAATTGGCTGTTTTGGCTAATGGGATTTCAAGTCTAAGGGAAAGCACAGCCTGGTCTGACCACTTCCAAGGGATTTATCATGAACAATCATTTAGTCATCCTTCATGTCATTGCTGTTTCCCTTTTGTGTCCTACCAAGTACATTAATTCAGGACGTTGCGGCCAAACATCAAGTTTACATATATGTAGACTACTTGATTTCAATAAATGCCCATTCAAATGTAGTAAATTCAGTCCAATTGATACCCTTTGACATGTAATACATTCATATATATAGGAATTCCATTAATTGCTTTAATCAACTCTCTACCACCTTGACACAGCTTGTTTGGCATACAGTTCCCATCAACCTTGTAATTGCATGCACTGCAATCAAATTTGTGCTCTAGCTCTCATCTGATTTAAAAGTTATAACTGTTCTCTCTTCCATCCTATACGAATTACATCAGTTGCTCACAGCTTAGGGCAGAACCGTTAAGTATTTCCAATACATATTACATACAGTGTGCCTTCTCATTCTTCAGCTAAAATTTTCTTTATTCTATGACCAGCCATATATTTTCCCAAATAACACCAAACCTGCCCGGGAAAGTACCTAACTGTGGAGGGACAAGAACTCCTATTTCCCTCAAAAGAAGTTGCCAACAGAAATCTCTTGTTTTAATGTAAAGTTTTTAACGAGTTTTCGGTACGAAAACTCGTTATACTAGTCACTTATGTCGAGAGAGCGATTGATACGATTTATTGACGCACCTTTGATGTGCGAAATAATAACTTGTTATGATGTAGCAAGTTGCTGAAATGAGTAATAAGGACGTTGTAGATTTGTGCCCATCAACGTTTTTGTGTTGATTTTGGGTTGTTTAACACTGTATCAAGATAAACTGTCTATTGGGAGTGCAGACATCACAAAAACGTCTGTTTTAGTTGACATTGACGAAATTTCAAGTGTGTCAAACCAACAGTACTCACCACTGGGGCGTCATATTAAATATTCCAGAAAAATGTATCTGGAACTCCCACTTTATTAACTATCCGTATCCTATTCATCCTCAGACAATGGCTCACAAATGCCCTAGCCCTGATTACAGATTTATAGTTTAGTACAAGTCATGTCTTCCCTGTTGATGATCACGGCAAAACAGGAAACAGAAATGTTGAATGTTTTGGTCTACAGCTGTTGTGATTGGTCGAGACAGGTGCGATAATTTCCGACAAATTCCGAGTAACCATTTTAGGCCTATTAGAATCGTGATTTTTTTCTTTATCAGCCTGTCTTTGTTTCATTTCAATATCATTTTCCATTGCCGAGAATTCGTTAAAAACACAAATGGAATATTGACAAGACAGACTGATGAAAAATAAAGTACATAGAAATTCTTTAGAAATAAAGAAATGAGTAATAATTTTAGGCCTATTAGATCATGAATTTTTTCTTAATCAGCCTGTCTTTATTTGATTTAAATATCACTTTCCATTGCTGAGAATTCGTTAAAAACGCAAATGGAATATTCAAAGCAGACTAATGAAAAATAAATTGCATAAAATTTCTTTAAAAATCAAGAAAATTAATGAGTGATTCGTTTTTCTCACACTTTTTCCTTAGAGTGACCCATTATAATGGTCATTTAATTAAATGTCTTGAATGGAATCTCAGAAAAACGTATTTATAAATTACCATGTCAAGGGTTACTAACTTACTAATTTAAACACGAAAACAATATTTTGACTGGCCGTAAAATCAGTCAAAATTGTATAGTTTTAAAAGTACTTCAAATTGGTTTATAAATCGTGACATGTTCTCCGGTGACATAGAGAAATGGTTCACTTGGGCAGGAATCTGTCACACGTCCTGTAAAAAAAAAAAAGAAGAAAAATTGATTGAAAAAGTCAACTGCAAAGAGAATTCCTGTAAATGAATTCATTTTAATATAACCACTTAAAACACGCACTTCTCTGGATTGGAAAGTTATAGGCTTACAATAATCTGATTATAGACGTATATATGTATGAGTTCAACAAACTTCGGACATTGTGCTGTTATTATAACTTAAAATTGTTGTACTTGTTTTGTTGCAACAATTTGTTACATTATTGCACTGTGTTACAAATTGTTACATTGTCAGACGATAAAAAGAAGGTCACTGACCAAGTGACATGGGAGGAGCCAAGAAATGATCTGCCAATCAGAATGCATCAGCAAAATTGCTTTTGCATCATTGGTCAAGACACCTGGAGGAGAGGGGAGGGGGGGGGCAGCATGCAGCAAACACTGGGGGGGGGGGGAATTACAGTTCTATGCATAGGCATATATGTATAAGATCAGTGCTTGTCTTGTAAGCCCCAGTGGGCTAGGTATGTTTTCCTTGTAAGTATCTCTGGATAATAATGGTAGAATGGATAGATAGATAAAATATAGCTAGATAGATAGATTATGATAGACAGATCGACAGGTAGATAGATAGTTAGATAGATAGATAGATAGATATAATCTAATAATCTAATAGATGGATTATGTAATGGGAGAGGGTAAAAATGCACATTGTGTCTTTCAAGTACCAATGCTTAGTGTCCTGGTAAGGTAATTTTTCGGCTCAAGTCTAGTGTAGTACTACAGTTTGTCACGTCAAGCATAGCCATAGGGACAGAAATTTAGCATTGTTTGTACAGTCCTTAAAAATCAACATAATGAGATCGGAAGATCAGCTGATACCAAATTGACAAGAACTAAGTTTGGGGTACCATTGCAGTGCACTTTTGTGACGTCACTGCCCATTGTCTGTCAGATTGGCAGCATCACAAATGTCAACATTTTGCAAAATTGGACTGCCATTTCCATAAATTGGCAAATATCGGACAAAAACGGCACCAAAACGTCGTGAAAATGTGATATTCATATTACAACAGAGCTAAGCTATACATAGGTAGGTTTATTTCTCCTGTGGGGCTTGTGGTTGCTGAGATATCTGGCCAAACGTCTGTCCTCTGCTTGATGTGACGAACTATAGGCCTACAATAAAACTTAATGGGAGTGTGGTTCACACAATGAACCTCATGCAGCAGACCTGACATGAGTGAGGTTCATTGCTGTGAACCACACTCCCATTAAGTTTTATTTACATCCAACAATAAAAACAGATCTCCAGTAAAAATAATTAATAATTTCAAGAGGCACCATTTTGTTTGAAAAAGCCACAAAAAGATCCCTAGCAACCACACCGACCAATGAGAGCGTCAAAACATTGTGACGTCATCACTTCACTGCACATTGTGGGATTTACTGATAGTCAAGGTCTGAAGATCTTGTAGACTTGTAGACTACTTGGGTCTATACAGTTACATTATGTGTATCACATTTTATTCATATATATATAGGCAGGGTTGCTGGATTTAAATCATTTGATTTAAATCATTGATTAAACAAAAAATAATGATTTTTCATTATTTTTCTCAACATTTCAAAAATGACAAAGCATTTATCAGACTATCAAAAAGCACAACAATATTTATATGTATATAGGCTATATGCGTAGTTAATTTCATCCATGTCATCATTGTCATGCAATAGTGGAGTCTTGGCTCGGAAACGAAAAAAATACTTTTTTATACCTTTACTCAATATTTCAAAAAGTACCAAAATCCATCAATCACACCATCCATCAATGTGCTACATATACACCGACTTTAAGCTATGTACATATAACAGGGGGAGTTGTAGCCTGGACATGAAATTTAAAAAAAATTCATATTTTTTATTAATATTTAAAAAAATACGAAATATCCATCAAAAGGCACAACTACACCATGTAGGCCGCTATGTGTGTACCAACTCTCATCCATGTACATGTACATACAATTGGGCCTGAGTTACAGCCTGGAAACGATCTATCCTCTTGCCACCCGCTCGGTGGACAGACAACATTTTACCCAAGTAATTATCTGGACGGAGTCCAGATACTGTTTGGCTACGCTACTACTTCTGTCAGCCTTGACTTCCTGTCAACTATGCCAACATTAAACATGACATATAGTGGTTTACTCCACTCAGCTCCTATTTCACCCTCCACCTCTGCACACATGCCATCCTAATGTGTCAGAGTGATGCAGTAGATAGATTAGGGCTAGATCTATCTGTAACAACTGTAGATAGATGCATACAGTGCTGAGAATAGGCAGAAATCACTAAATCTGATGCATTTGACTGCTATCTGGCCCACCTGTCTGTAGCTTAAGGGGGACCAGTCCATCGAAAGAGTCAGAGCCTATACATTAGTTCTGATAGAGTAGCTGGTTGCCATTGGAATGAAGCGATGTGATTGGTTGATGTCGTCTGGCTGGTTCCCGCCGTCTTTGCTGCTGTGAACAAGTAGTTCTTGGGTTTCCCGCTAGGGGGACACTCTCCGTAGCCATTCAACGTGCAAAATGCGTACCAGCTAGGGCCCTGCACGGGACGGGAACGGGAATGAACTTGACAAAATGTTGCGGGAGTGGGTCAAAATTCGGAAAATTTTATCATTGTAATGCCTAGAACGGGACGGGAGCGGGAGCAGATTTGGAAAGAACGGGCGGGAGTGAGACAAAAATCTAGTCCCATGCAGGGCCCTAGTACCAGCGCCAGTGGATTTGTATGTTGTGCTAGGATGGGACCTGGAATGGTATTGGGTTTGCTATGGTTGTCTTGAGTTGTGATTACAAAAATTAAATCATATAAAGGATATTTGTGTGTAACCAAATACAGTTGATGAATTATGATTATCTCATTATTGTCATAAATGTATCTTTATTGAGATCGATAGAAACCGGGGGGTCGCCAATTGGGCTCACCTGGGGGGCTCACCTGGGGGGCTCATCTGGGGGGCTCACCTGGGGGGCTCACCTTGGGGGCTCACCTGGGGGGCGCACCTGGGGGGTGCACCTGGGGGCGCACCTCGGGGGCGCGCCTTTGGGGCGCACCTCGGGGGGTGTGTGCTGAATGCTTGGCCTAAGAAAGTGCCTGATGAGTGCAATATATCTGTTTGCTTAGAGATTTGACTTGTTTTGTCAATAATATACACTCATATGCCATTGCAAAAAATGCGTCATGATATTACTCTACAGCTCTACATAACTCAAGCCCTACAAACTTTCATCTCTCCCAATTCAACATAAGTATCAATCAAAACACTTTTGTGCGTTGCTGCATGTCTAGCAAGATATGCATTTCTCCCTCTCAAGGCCACTTAGGGCTAACGTCCTCATAAAATGGGACAACTGCTACTATAATTCAGCATACCTAACGACTAGCCCTTGCTTTTTTTACAATGGTCAGGTCGATTATCACCGTCCAGATATGCAAATTCCAATTTGCCTTCTAGTTACAATACCTTTTTTCGAACTTTGTTCGCTGAAGGTAAAAACACAGAGGGAAACTCGTTTTGCAATCCGCGGATTCTTGTTGTGGAAATGACTGTTAAAAATTGATATAAATGTCATCTCTATAAAGCCAATATATGTGCATGGCTGGTCAAGTGGTCATGGAATAAAAACATTACTTGGGTCAATACAAAACAATCCATGTTATAATATATAAATCACCCTCTTCTTGATTCCAACCCCGAATATACAATCACCGAAGGCCGGTTTTGAATCCTTGGATTCTTGTTGTCAGTAGAGTTTCTGTACTGAAACGCTGTTTGTATGCTGACTGTTTTTCATCATCCAGGCTTCCAAGCGCAAGGTGATCAGTGTATTGTTTGATGACAGCACCCTCTATAACTTTACTCAGGAATGACAAATTTGATGCTGGTCTGATGTCCCTAGTACTTCTGAAGCACATCAAACACTCGGCAGAGCAGTCAACACATGTACAAAATTAGGTGTTAGTAATGCCTTGTCTCTGTATGAACTCTATAAGAAGGCTACTGGGGCAGCACTTGTGCATGTCGTGAGGTGGCATCCTCACCACGCACCAACTCCTTTCCTATTTCATTTGATATCCACTAATTGTGCTGTACATGAAGAAGACTTGCCTCCTTTAATCATGGCGACCCATCTTTTTGGCGTTATTTGAACAAAAGTTACATGTGGTTAGCAGTGAAAATAATTCAATTCCACAAAGTTTTTGTTGTATTTATGTATTAATAGTGTTACTTTAAAAACTCTTGCATTTATTACTGGCATTGCAAAATCTCGGAGGAGATTACTTTCTCCATGGCAGTAAATCTCCGTGCATTACAACTTCTGGGTCACATTTTGTGCCATTTCTTCAATGTGGTGGACACGCTGGTCAGTTCTTGAGTCGTTTTCCTCTGAAATACAGCGTGCCTGTCCACTTACTGGTATCATCCGTTAATAATGCCCCCATACCTTGTATCTGCACACCTCTATCACATTGAAAACACTTTATTTGCTGGTATTTCAGCCGATTCCTTTTGCCAATAATTTTGTTCGGATTTGTCAAGCAGCGCATAAAAAAGGAGAAAGAATCCGTTTTGAAATGCAGCACTAACGCCATCTTTTTGGCGTTATTTGAACAAAAGTTACATGTGGTTAGCAGTGAAAATAATTCAATTCCACAAAGTTTTTGTTGTATTTATGTATTAATAGTGTTACTTTAAAAACTCTAGCATTTATTACTGGCATTGCAAAATCTCGGAGGAGATTACTTTCTCCATGGCAGTAAATCTCCGTGCATTAAGTAATTTGCAATTTTCTTCACATCCAGTGAGGTTTCTCAGCATGACCCTCCATCTTGTTGATGTCATGGCTGTTTCGGCCGGACAACTTCTGGGTCACATTTTGTGCCATTTCTTCAATGTGGTGGACACGCTGGTCAGTTCTTGAGTCGTTTTCCTCTGAAATACAGCGTGCCTGTCCACTTACTGGTATCATCCGTTAATATTGCCCCTACCTTGTGTCTGCACACCTCCATCACATTAAAAACACTTTCTTTGCTGGTATTTCAGCCGATTCCTTTTGCCAATAATTTCAGCCGATTCCTTTTGCCAATAATTTTGTTCGGATTTGTCAAGCAGCGCATAAAAAAGGAGAAAGAATCCGTTTTGAAATGCAGCACTTCTATTTGTACCCTGCGTTCTCAGAGGCGCCTGTGAGGATTTTTGAGAATATTCAGGAAATTCTTGATGATAAGAACAATGAAACTAGAATTTTACTGATTCACGGGGTGCCAAATCATCCTTCACCTCATTGCCGTGTCCTCCTCCTGTCCTAATTAGCCTACCAAGTGCATAAATACAGGATGTAAAGCCTCAATCATCCTTTCACTGTGCATGTTGCCCACAAATAAAGGCTTTATCAATTGATCAATTATATTCTGTCTATTGCACTTGATGTCCCTACCGGTTGCAACCCTTGGGCTAAACTTACTCATAGTATCTAAGTAACTACAACACTCAATGGCAATATATATACATTGCTGAAGGTGAAAGAATGTGCATTCTCATACATCTCAGCTGTCAGCCTGTTAGAATCAAGAATGAACCCTGGACTGAGGGTAATGTCCCATAGCCTACCTGAATCAAATGTCAGCCTGTTTTGCAGTCTACGGATTCTTGTTGTATCTCATAATCTGTGACACTAGTGTCTCCAATAGAAAACCTAAGCTCTGCTTTTGAATCCCTGGATTCTTGTTTAATTAATTGTTAGTGTGATTAATAGTGTGATTTTTTCTCAATTCTGAATAAGTATGTCAAGTTGTAATGGCCCATTTCAGACTGTTCCTCCACCGATGGTGGAGGCTTTGATCGGAGGGACAGGTACATTCTGGGTGATCACCATCATTGACCTCTCCAGGTCGTAGTGGCAAGCCTTCAAAATGACCAAACAGAGGGTTGGAACATCAACAGCAGCGCGGTTCACTTAAGTAAAATGGCCGCCATATTTATATAGTTAATTGTCTAATTGTGGAGTTTCATCAAAATCTATGGTTACGCAGTGCCCGTTTTACATTACGCCAAATTGTTGGTCAACTTGCTACAATTTCTAAGTTTTCTAGACAGATCAACAAATGTGTATTTCCAGATATTGTCAGATGATGCAATTAAAGTAAAAAAAAAAAAATTCTTTAACTTTTATATATTACTAATTAGGCCTAGTGAAGCAGAATTCACCAAGCGTTCACCTCAGTTAGTTTAATTTTTTGGTAACTTGTCCAACAATGCCCGTACATGGCTAGGCCTAGCTGCCCAGGGTGACCATTTAATATCAAGGGGGAAAGCTTGGGGATTTTCTTACAGATAAATAATTTCTTGCTCAGTTCTGGTGAAATAAGTCAATTGTTTTAAGCCACCAGGCGAGGGCATTAAATGATTTCTGACCGAGGGCCATAACTGATTAATACCCCATAATGCCCGACAACAAAATGTTATTATCATTATTATCATTTTTAACACACATATATATATCCAGGAAAATATTACCTTCACTTCTGTCTTCACTGAACGCCCGCGCCGATTTTTCCGACCTAAAAACCCTGTTAAACAAAAAGAAAAGCTTCATTGCTGTGAAAGATAGAGATCAGCTGAAATTGGTACAGAAAGAAATTGACAAGGCTATTATTGATTGCAAAGAGAAGTATTATTATTATTATTATTAATGTTACTTATATAGCGCTACAAATTGCAGATATGCATTCAAGTGCGCTTTACAAATTAGATATTAAATGTACTAGAAAATAGAAAAGTCTTCAATTGTCTTTTGAAAGAAATATAATTGTTAATGCTTCGAATGTGTGTTGGCAAGTTGTTCCACTGCCTTGGACCATATACGCTGAACGCTCTTCGAGCGAATGTAGCACGTTTCGTGAATGGTTCCACCAGGATGACAGCAGACTTATTGGCTGATCGAGTGTGCCTGCTGAATGTCTTAATTTGGATTAGGCGTGATAAATACTCAGGAGCTGTATTATTTAAACATTTGAATACAATGCAGAGTATCTTAAAATCAATCCTCTGTTTAATTGGCAGCCTATGCAAAGTCCGTAAGGCATCTGTTGAACTGTCATACTTTGATCTCTGCAGAACTACCTTTGCTGCCCAGTTTTGAACCCGTTGAAGCTGTTTGATAGTGATATCAGGTAATCCGCATAAAATGCTGTTGGCATAGTCTAAGTGGCTCAGAACTAGGGCAGATGCAAGCAGTTTAGCAGTAGAGAGATCAAGAAATTTACGGATCTTTCCAATTTTCCTAATATTCCACACAGCAGTCTTACATTTGGCCTTAATGTGATCTTGAAAGCTGTAACAATCATGCCATGACATCAGCATGTCTTGGATTGAGTTTCTAACCACCTCTTTTGTGAGAGGAATGTTGGGAAAGCTTGTTACAGTTGACGAAATACAAAAGCTTCGCCTACAGAAAGGTACCAGAAGGTTCCTTGTGAGTTCAAATCCCTGCTGCTGTGATAGCAGTGCAGCTAAGTGACAGCCAGGGCGAGTTTTCATAAATTAAACAGCTCAAAAACACTAAAAAAAAGAGGGAGGGAACATAGGAAGGAAGAAAAGAATGAAGGAAGGAAAAAAGGGGAAGGGAAAAGGAAAGACTGAAGAAGGAATGAAAGAAGGAAGGAATGACGCAAGGAAGAAAAATGAGGAAAAGTAAGGAAAATGGATTATGTCATAGATAGATAGGTACATATAGGTGCATGTTGTATTGCTTTTTCTGCAAACAACACAAATATTAAATGTTTGTTACATAGGTAAATAAGTAGATAGATAGATAGATAGACAGATAGATAGATAGATAGACAGATATCCAGATAGATAGATAGATAGATAGATAGATAGATAGATAGATAGATAGATAGATAGATAGATAGATAGTATTTTTACATGATTTGATTGATCAGAACATACATAATACAATGTAATTACATAATAGGGTGGAAAAGGTCAACCGGGAAGTTAACAATATACTCCCCCCTCCTTCCGTAAAATTTATAACATACTAGAGTATGTCTATTTGTTTATAGGTCGAACTTAGGACCCCAGAAAAGGAAAAGTAAATTGCTTACTTGAGACTCCAGTGTTATTGCCTGTATTGAAAACTATTATACTCCACCAAGACAGTTTTCTATTGTCTTTTGCCGTGGTATAACCAACAGATTTGTTAGTTATACCACTGTTGGGGATTAAGTTAGCATGTTGTACTGCTTTTTCTGCAAACAACACACCTAAAAAGGACAACAAAGCCACAAATTCAGTTAAAAATCTTTCAGGAGTCATATATGGAGTAGGCCTATAAGTCGCTTATGGGTGAAAGCACAGTAAGCACCTCAATATTTGGCCCCTATGACCTTCATCAGAAGAGCAAGTGTAGTACATCAATTTGAAGCTAATGATGTGTAGAATACAGAATCATGTTTGTCTAATAAATTAAGACAGGTATTTGCTGCGCTCCTATGAACTACATGATGAAAGTTCCATGAAAATCTAGGTTTTTCTGCCAAATTGGACAATTGGCTTTTCGACAGTTTTCGCTGATGTGATATGGACAGTTTGCATGAACTGTGACAAATTCAACTTTTGAGCCTTGTCAGCATTCACTAAAATAATCCAAATTTGTCACTAAACATGGTATCCCTGCTTTATTCGTGACATACCAGACCTCCAAACATCAGTCCCCAGACCAATTTGAACATTTTTGTGGACGTAACGGACATTTACAATTTTTAGCCTGGTGTTCAGTGTATAAGTTAAATTCATTGTGTTTTTTAATTTTTCAGTTGCATATACAGGGTGGTCAAAAAAAAACTTTACAGTTGATATTTAATTTTCCAGGCTGCTATGATTGAGTCAGTGCCAGGGTACTTATTGTGGATACAAGCCGAGTATGTTAGATCTTTGGAAAATTGGTTAATATTCAAAACGGTTTATTTCTTTTTTGAGAGACGACAAAATGGAAGCCGGGAGTGCTCCTGCGTTTTTACTACTCTGGCTTGTTCATGGCCCATCAGCAATTTTAAAGCTACTGAGCTTCACAGGACAAAATAAATAAAACATAAAATGAAATTGAGAAGACAGAGGCGCAATTTAGCACAAACCAGAAGGTGCTAGAGCAAATTCAGACTTCACTATGGCCATTATAAGATTTTAAAACAAAGCCGTCTGAAGGTGGATGATCAGGGTGTTGAAATCACATGAAAAGTACATATTAACATCTTGAAAGAGCATCTGGATAGATAGCCCTGGATAGATAAGACATACAGTGCCACAGATAATTTGATCTTCAAACAAGACGGGGCATCAGCCACACTCCCTTGGAAAGCCCAGAACTGGATCAAGGTTTGCTCTGTCAAGTTTCTCAGCTGGTCAATATGGCCCCTGTTATCACAAGATCTCAATTAATGTGATTATTCTGGGTAGGCAAACTTAGAGGCAGATCCCTGCAAGACACCACAGACCTTAGTTGCCCAATAAAGGCATTCATTACGTTTGTATGGGAAAAACGGACACAAAGTTACATTTTTGACACATCTGCATCATTTAGGCCCACTGTAGAAAAGTCATCAGTCCAAAAGGACCTCTGAATGAATAAATTGTCTCTAGAAGAGTTATTATTTGCTATACAAGTTTTTTTGCATTAAAAAATAAGCATTTGTTACAATGAGCGTCATCCAAAAAATTATTCCTAAGTGTAAAGTTTTTTTTTGACCACCCTGTATAGGCAGAGAGAGATAGACATGCATTTCCATCTCAGTTGACGTGTTAGCTGGTCTTTAATTCATTTAAATTACTAAAAAATCAGTTGTGGACGTAATGGACGGACATCGATTTTAGCCATTAAAGCTTCTTGTATCTTACAATCATCAGTGGCCGTTGGAACTTTTTTGCTGAAATTCATTAAACCAATATCATATCTAGGCAAAAGCACCAAATTTGACTAATTATTACATAAATATACCCTCCAGCCAGCCTTTTGAACCTGTGACTGTAAATTTGCAAAAATATGGTTACAAGCAGACCTTTCCTTTGGATGTCATGGCTGCCATAATCATCATGTTGAAAAGTCAGCCAATGGTCCCTACATAAGGCCAGGGAGGTACAGTAAACAGATAATGTCACCGGCAGAATGTGAACTAAATACTAGGCTTCAGCATTGCTGCAATAGACGGGGCTTCAGAAAAAGGGCCACTGGTTACATGCTAAAATTGACGAATTATACCCAATTTAAGGGTCTGTCCAGAGCATGGTTTTAATTGTATGCTCATGAAAAATGCCAAAATTTCTCAGATTTACCTGTTGATCAAGCTTAAATACTGCACTGTTTCTTCTTCATGTCAGAAATTGATTTCTAGGACCCTAAATTTACTTTTATCTGATCAAAACGCAAGTGAGGCCTTTACTGTGCTTTCACCCTTATACAACTCATTTTTGGTGTATAACTAAAATTTCAGGTGCCGAGGGCTTTAGCCCGAGGTAAATAACCCCTGAAATGTTAGTTATGCACCTCGAATTCGTTGTATAACCTATACTTATTCATCTGTAATATCTGACTTGACTATATGAAATTGATCTATGGTTTCAACAAAACAAAAGATATTTGGCTTCATTTAAATGTGGTATGGCTCTAATGTACACAAACACACCACAGAGCTTCTCTTCTTTCTGTATTTATATTGATTTAATGCACAATTTACAAGCAGTTACCCTCGTCAGCAATTGCAGTTACCTTAGTCATTCAATTTGGAGAAATGCAGTTACCCTCGTCCTTCTTTAACATGGGATCCAATGGGATGACCTAGTTTTTTCGATTTATTTTGAGAAATTGAGACGAGGGTAACTCGGTTACCCTCGTCCAGTTTTGCCACAGTGCTGTTGCTGCTGCTGTTGTTACTGCTGTCAGTGCAGCAAGACATTTGAACTTGGCCCCAAAAACGAACATTTTAGTTTAGTAAATAAACAATTTGGTGTCACGGAAGTGTACCAAAAATTGACAGAAGCAAGATAACATTATGTTGAAACTTTATGCAAAGCTTGAATGAGATCGATGAAACAGTGCGACCTCCAGAGTGTTGACAAGCTTTGGCATCCTTCCTCCCACAATGGAGGTTCGCTTGCTTTCAGCAAGCACGTCTAAAAACTGGCTTCAGTACCTCATGTCCGCATCACCCTGCTAGAGTCCTCGTCTAACCTCTGTAACCAGTACTCTATGAGTGCTTCATATCAACTTTAGCAGGCTATTAGAATGACTGCATATGTTGTCACTGAGTGTTAATTTTGGGACTGCAGTTAGGCCTAAAGTCTGCACCTGTTATAAACTACGTACTGGTGAAATGATGAGATCAGGACCTTATGTTTTGAAATTAAATCCACCTACAGTATCTACCCAAAGCGAGATCAGCTCCATGATATCACCATGACATTTCTATGTATTATTTTCACAATCTCTAAAGTGTCAGCTCAGAGTCATCAATGGGAGTCGCCACTTTGGTTTAAGATTTATAGCATTTCTGTAACATTTTAAAATATTCATGTCCCAGACATTTTTTTAACATCACTGTAGAGATTGTTTGGGCAGATCTATATGCCATATAATTGTGTGTGACCTACAGTTGGTCATCGCCATTCTCCCTAATTTCTCATTTGGCTTGATTAACTTTTAACTAGCCTCGGGAAATCTGGAACTAGTCACCACCAAGTACATGATGACCACAGCAAAAACAACATTTAAACATCCATAGAGGGGGCTGATGGACCATGTTTTCCGGTTGTAACTACAATACCCAATATCAATATACATTGCTGAGAGTGAAAGGATGTGCAGTCTCATACATTTAAGCTATCAAGAATGAACACTGGACTGAGGGTTATGTCCCATACCTGACCTGTTACACCGTTTTGCAATTTGCGGATTCTTGTTAGAATTCATTTATTCATGAAAAACAGTGTCTCCACCAGTAATGCTAAGCTCTGCTTTTGAATCCATGGATTCTTGTTTCAGCTGCTTGGCAGCCTGTATTGCAGTAGGCATTTTCGGGAACCTTCTGACCATATAGGAGGTCACACTATTTCACCTATCACTTTAAAACTTAGCACACTGTCTCAAGATAATTAGACTAGCAGGAGGCTAGTCTCTAGAGACACTTCTTCTTCTTCTTCTTTGGTTGATATTCCGCCTCCAGCGCAGGCGAACCCCTGAATTGGTATTCAGAGTATATTTAAAATTGAGTCTCTTTTCAATGCTAATTTGAAACACATTTGGCTACACAAGAGGCATGCATTTTTTGCAGCCTCTGCTGAAAGAGTTAAAATGTTAATATTGCTATTTGGCCTAACACTACTGCCACTACAAGCAACTAAAGCTACTGAAGTCATATAACCCCATCCATTGAGGATTGCAGAGCACAATTCATCGCTATCCATTGGAGCTCTTAATCCGTCTTCTGACACTAGAAGTTGTCAGGATCCTGTTACCACATTAAATGTTTGTACGTACACGCTTGTTGTCTGCTAACTCATCATCACATGAGCTCAAGTAGCAGCTGCAATCGTCGTATTTCCACATTGCCTACCTGTCAGTCAAGTGAACTAAACCATGATAATGCGACATGCCACATTCTCAAACAATATTATACTTAGATCTGTATTAAATTGCTGTATTTCACTTGCAAATGCACAAATCTCCATGCACTTTGCCAATAGTTCATTGTGTATCCACTAGATGGAGATTGACAGTGTTGCATTTCAATTACACTAGGTGGCATCTTGGGGCCAATATGGCTGCTGTTATCATGCTGTTGCACAGAACTTTTTCAATCAAGCTATTTATTGTCATTAAAGACACAGGAAAGACACAAAAGTGCATTGCAATGCTATTAAAGTTTTGTTTAGGGAAAAATCTACACTTCTGGTGAGTTTTTACCCTCGGCAATGTATATTGCCGTCGGGTATTGTAGTTAGTATGGCAAATTTTTGTCCGTCCGGCGGGCGGGCGGGCGGGCGGGCGGCGTCACACAATGTGTATTGGCCTCTGTGCCAAAACTATTTCACCTATATATATGAAATTTGACACATGAATGGGTCTTATAGTGTTAATGTGCCTTGTGGAGTTCATGTTTATACAATGACCACAGTTTTTGTTAAATTTTGAAAATTCGGAAAAATTAATTATTTTCTTTTCCGGATCAGAACTCGGAAACGGTTATACGTATGGGCATGAAAATCTACCATAACATGCATTAAATACCCTAGTTGTGCCTTTTGGGGGTCTGAATGCTCTTACTAAAATTGATTTAAAAAAATGCACAAAAAATGGGTTTTTTCAACCCTCTGCAATTCCATCAATTTTGGAATAAGACATTTGAAATTTAGGACTTAGTTGTCTAAAATATAGCTCTCTTAATTGCTTGAATCGTTTAGAGGGTCAATTTAACAGATTTTGCACAAAAACCAAAATACTGAAAAAATGTGTAATTTTTCACATTTTTCTTGAATTTTGGTCTCTCACACCAAAATAGAAGTAACTATATTGCTAAAAATAGCATGCAATGCATGCATCGGGTCCTTGGTCTATTTCAACAAGTTGGGCCTCTTCGATTTTCTACCAACAATCTATCAAGTTAGGTATAAGAAAGAAGTATATTGTGACTATGCACAAGAGGGCAGCACAGTCCACCTTTGGTGTGTATACAGAAACCAGTTTTTGTGTGAAGTGCTGACAGCTCAGAAGAAATATGTTGAATAGAAGAAAATTTGAGCACTGATAAGCACAATATTGTAGCATGGGGTGCATAAGCACCATCTTGATCACAAGGGCATATCTGTTGGGGTTGTCATTTTGTCTGTGAAATGTTTTAGTGAGTACACCAACTTTGCCTGTTCACAGGAAATGAAGCTGACGACAATGGTCTTGGAATGAATTCCAAGGACCCAAAAACCAAAAGGTATTATACCTAAACCTATGAAGAAGGAACTTTTATGGCCATTATGTAGTTGATGTAATATTTTAGGCCGACAAAACAAGTTTAAAATTCACAAAAATGTGAAAATATTTTCTTTCTAATAAAGTCATGCTTTGTTCTTGAATATGAACAAAATGAATTAACATGAATGAAACACATGGTTATTATGCATATATCTATTAAAATCATCAGATATTTGAAACAAAAAGACAGAAATTGCTAAAAATAGCCAAAAAACTGTAGACCTTTGAATTGTCTCATTTTATTCAAATTTGCATCTTGGTTACTCAAAGTGCCATACATTGTGTCCCAAATATAATTTGTAGTTAACTATAATAAGTT
The DNA here is from genome assembly GCA_026936325.1 of Platynereis dumerilii. NCBI lineage: Eukaryota > Metazoa > Annelida > Polychaeta > Phyllodocida > Nereididae > Platynereis > Platynereis dumerilii. The sequence goes on from JAPTHN010000153.1 coordinate 46,856, forward strand.
ATGTGTATAATCATATAAATATGCTTTATGCACATAGTTCTGACTCAGGGGGTTTACCATTTAAAACTTTTGACAAGAAATCTCAAACCCCGACTTGTGACTCTATTGCTTAAATCTAACAACATGTGATGTAAATTAAAAAAGAAAGAAAGAAATGTTAATATGAGTGGAGCATTTAGCATATTAAGAAACACACATTTTCTTGTTTCTACACTGTTTTTAAAGATTTTGACAAAAATCTTAAACTCTCAATTCTAACTTAATGGTTTAAATCTAACCTCAGTTACATACATTTTAACATATGAAGTACTGTCAGCTTACTTTTATTTTTGTTTTGAATGAAAATTAAATATGAATATATCAGACAGACTGGCAATAATACCACTATGTATATATAGAGGGTTATTAAAGAAAATTACTTGGCATGCAAACCGCATTTCTGCAAATTTCAGTGTGTAATTCTACATCTTAAGACATTATTTGATAAATCTGTCTTTTAATTCATTTTAAAACTCACTCCAATTGTATTTTAGCACTTTAAAGAAATATTGGTTAGGGGGTAAAAGTGTCATCATTGGAAGGGGTCCAGTTTTTGTTGAATGGGCACTGGAGACTATGTGTCTGTGCTTCATTGTACCCCTCCTCTCCAACCATTCATGTTATGTAACATTGTGTCACTAATCCTCTTCAGTGACCAAAGCTGGGAACAAAGGTGCATAAAAGCAGTACATAGCACCCTCAACTTTTCAACAAATTTCCATTTTTCTTAGAAATATGTCCAAACTGCATTGACACCAATTTTGTAGTTTTATATTGAACAAATAAAGAAATTTCCAATTTGAATAAAAGAATGGAGGCCAAGAAGAAGCTGAGACATGACTTTGTAGCCCATGCAGGCTGTACACAGAGTTGGGACATGTTTCTTTTGTTTTGTTTTTCTTTACAGCTATTGTTATTCTTCCAAGGTTGGCCAGCATTTAACCATTGTACTAACTAGCAACTTGCTTAGTCTTAAAAGATATATATACTGGCATAAATCTTGTTTTAGTTTTACTATTTGCAATGGTTTGGTTGAAGACATATAATCTATAATTTCTGTTTTTAGACCCCTATTACATATTTGTAATTCATGATAAGAATAGCTAAGAATATATGGATATATAGATAGATAGATAAATAGATAGATAGATAGATAGATAGATAGATAGATAGATAGATAGATAGATAGATAGATTCAGATTCAGATTTTTTTTATTATCACTTATATACAAAATAAACAAGTAAATACAAAATTGATACCCGAAGGCATAGTTGCCGCTCATGGGTATCAAAACTAGGCATACATAAAGTAATATTATGATAATAACATAAATTAAATGGTAAGAGAAAAGAATAAAAATAAAAAATATAAAAAATTAAAAGGAAACAGAAAACGAAATACGGAATTTGGTCAACTTATATTATCTAATGTTTTAGATATAGTCATATGCACCATTACTCGCAGGCAACTCTATGATAAAAAAAATGAAATTAAGTGTGATAGATGTGATAACTCACAAAATTGAAGTGAAACAGATTTACTAATTTGCACAAACATAGCAATTTGTAGAAAGACATTCTGAAGTATAAGAATCAATTGTCAATCGTTTGAAATAAAATTTGACACCATCAAGGCTATGAGTAGTTAATTTTTCTTTAAAGTTGGCAGCCATTTCATTTATAACTGATGGATAAATATATGAAATACTGTGTCTTGCAAACTCATGTCTCACAGAGGGTAGCGGCACATCATTTGCAATTCTTGTATTGTGGGAATGACCACGATAGGCATTCAATCTATCAATCATGTCAATATTGAAATATTCTGGTAACATATTGTTATGCAGTTTATAGCAAAATTTGTAATCACCCAGTGCACACAGATCCTTCAGTTTAAGTAAGTTAAATTTTTTAAAAAGTTGTGAGGTATGCGAATTGTAGCTACTTTTACTAATTATTCTGACTGCTCTCTTTTGTAATTTAAAAAGTTTACTAGAGGACCAACCCCTGACCATGAGACCATAATTCAAATAGGAGAGAATAAGAGCATTTTATATTTGTAGTAGAACGTGAGACGGCAATAATTTTTTGATTTTGTTCATGATTCCTAGCGTTTTTGATATTTTTTTAGACAGACCCTGAATATGATCTTTCCATTTCATGTTTTCATCAAGTATGATTCCCAAAAAGTTAAATTTTTTGACAAACTCTATTTCTGTGCCATCCAAAAATAATTTAGGGGCAGTAACTTGTCTTTGTGGAGTATGAAAAATTATAGCTTTGGTTTTGCTAGTATTTAAAGAAATTTTATTCAATTTTAACCAATCTACTATTTGTTTTAATTCATCATTAAGGGTCGAAACACTGTTATTAATAGAGTTTGCATTTAAGCTGGTAAAAAGAGTTGTGTCGTCTGCATAAATGATTGGAGTGAATAAATTGGTAGCTTTGGGGAAGTCATTCATGTAAATGATGAACAATAATGGGCCAAGTATTGAGCCCTGTGGGACTCCACACTTTATTTGTAATTTATTTGAGGCTACATTGTTAAATTCAACAAATTGTACAGATAGACAGATAGATAGATAGATAGATAGATAGATAAACAGATACATGTAGATAGATAGATAGTTAGATAGATAGATAGATAGATAGATAGATAGATAGATAGACAGATAGATAGATAGATAGATAGATAGATAGATAGATAGATAGATAGATAGATAGATCAACATGTCATCCAGGAGATTCAGACATATTGTCTTAGTGTCAATAAACACCTAAATTCAGCAAATGGGACTGAATGTGCAACTTTTTGAACTGTATTTAAAGTTTCTGCTCTGCAGTTACGGAAAGTCAGGGAAACTCATGAAAAACATTGTGGTGATGGAAACTCAACAAATTGCCAAAACAAAGAAATTTCAAATTTTGGCCTTGATTCTCACTTAAATTTTCACAGATTTTCATCATAATGGCACTTGCTGTGACCTGGTGGAAACGGACATTAATTTTAAGTTTTTAGGGACCTTGCCCCCTCAAAGCCAGCGCCTCCTGAGGGCCCCTTGATTTCACTGCCTGCAGAATAGCCACTGATTAGCCGAGGGTGTGCTGCCGCGCAGCCTATGTTTAACAAAGCAACTCATTTCTTCTTTCATAAATTTCATTCCCATTTCTTAATGGGTAATAATATGACTGTTTCTATGTTAATTTTCTATTGACAAACATACATTTCCAATCAATGATGACCATCAATGATTACCATCAATGATGGCAGTCTATTCTGGCAATCAAGTGTAAGCTACCTGCTGATTGGCTTTGTTCTTCTTCTTCCATTTCTTGCCTTTTAATTACACTTCTCAGTGGGTGATAATTATTTCTTTAAATTACACATATATGACTATTCTCTCTGAATTTTCTTGAAAAGTGTAACACATTTTCAATCAATGCCGGCAATCACTCATGACATTTAGGCCACTCAAAGCTGCTAACCTGTCGAGGCCCTTTTGCTATCTTTCCCATGTTACTTTGCCTTCACATAGGGAGGCAATGGCCCAAAGGCATCTCCCTAAATATGCCACGGCCTGCTAGTCTCGCAAATTTTAATTTCCTTTATCTAGTTTTCTCTTGCTTCCATCAACTTTTGGTAAACTTCTTTGACAATAATTTTTTATTTTCTAAACTAAAATGTACCCTTTTCCCGCGAATTTTAAATGTTCTGCTGTAGTGGCAGCAACAGCCAAGTGCCAGCCATGGGGGATTGTTTGCAAATTAATTAAAAAGCTTAAAACTATAGAAGGAAGGAAGGAAGGAAGGAAGGAAGGAAGGAAGGAAGAAGGAAGGCAGGAAGGAAAGAGGGAAGGCAAGAAAGAAGGAAGGTAGAAAGGAAGGCAGGAAGGAAGGCAGGAAGGAAGGCAGGAAGGAAGGCAGGAAGGAAGGAAGGAATGAAGGCAGGAAGGAAGGAAGGAATGAAGGAAGGAATGAAGGAAGGAATGAAGGAAGGAATGAAGGAAGAGAAGATGGAAGGATGGAAGGAAGGAAGGGAGATATATACAGACAAATATAAATTGTTAGATAGATAGACAAATAGATGGTCAGATAGTCTATATACAAGCAGCTGTTAAAGTGCTTGCACGTTATTTTTTGACCTTGTGACCTTTATGGTGTGACGTAGGTCAATCCGAGGACCTTGCAAATTTACAGGATGCCTCTAATCTATTGTAGCAAGTGTTTTTGGAATTTTTGTAACAATATCTTGATTCCTTGCCTGTGTAAAAAATCCAAATGTCAAAAAAGCAAAAATTGTTTGTCATGTTTGACCTTGAATTTGACCTTGAAAATCATTTTCTTGGTAAAAACCAATATGATTTTCAGAAAGGCAGGGTGTGAAAATGGGGGGGTCAATTCATTATTGTAACTCTCACGGATCGATATTTCTATATCAAATACGCGATAATTTGTAATTTTTTAGCATTCTCCAGTTTGCAATGCTTGGAATTTAATAGAAAATTAAGGTAAACAGTTACAGGACTTTTAATTGCATATTCTAACTGTACATATATTTGTCTATCTAGAATAAAAAAATCGGAAGTTATATCATGAAATAAACATAATATTCAGAATTTTTGAAAATTAGCACTTTTCACACTTTGAAGTGCCAAATGACCTTGAAAAATGAGGTCAAGGTCAAATTTGAAGGTGGATATGGGGGTTTTAGGGGTATCTTTGGGGGGGGTTCACTCTACATTGTTATGGCCTAAAATCGATATTTCTAGGTGAAATTACCAAGGTCACTGATTTGACGACGCGGTTGATATTTAAAATTATATAACTCAAAAACTAAGTATGGGATAATTACAAATACGAGTCACTATGCGTATGTCATTCGGGCAACTTTTGGCATCAGACATGTAACTGCGGATTCTGACTTCTCGTGCCGAGACCCTCTGGGAATAAAATTTCACCTGTACAACACTGGCCTTGACCTACTTTCTTGAAATTGGGTTGGGTTATGTAATTTATGTTTAGCATATGTAATTCAAATGGAAAATGAAATTTGCCGTAATAACATGTGCTATGATCCCTTTAAATAAGTGAAAAACCAACTTTGACATGGCCTGTGACCTTGAAAAATAAGTCAAGGTCACCAAAACCGGGTCAATGTAATAAGGTCATGTAATACTACGTATGAGATTTTTTTGAAGAAATTTTTTGTACGGAATAATAATTACGAAAACAAGAAACTTCACCTATGTAATAGGTGAAGTTTAACTAGAAATCGGGTAACCGCGAAGCGGTGACAAAACTTCACCTATCATGGTAACTATGGGCAGTGAAATGAAAGTGAGAAAACACGGAAATGAAATTAAAAATGACATTGGAAGTGGACGGGAACTTGCACATGAACTTGCACATGAACTAGCACGTGAACTTGCATGTAAACTTGTACATGCATGTCTTGCACATGCAATATTAAATGAAATACCACATGTAATATTATACAGTATGCAATATCGCATGTAAAGTTACATGCAATGTATTAAACAAACGGTATCAGTTGCAATATCATGCAAAATCATATCACATGCAATATTAATATAATACCTGTAATTTTATACAAAATGTACATGGTGTGCAAAGATATTATTATGGAAGTACTGATTAACTATCTGTCCGTGATAAAAACAAGGACCAGTACATGGACCAGTACATGGACCAGTACATGGAGCAGTACATGGAGCAGTACATTCACCAGAAAATTTACCAGTACATTCACCAGTACATTGACCAGTACATCGACCGGCACTTTGACCAGTACATCGACCAGTGTATCGACCAATACATGGCAAGCACATCAACCAGTACATAAACCAGTACTTTGACCAGTACAGCGACCAGAAATTGATTAGGGTTATGGCTGCTTGAAACTGTGGTACCATTCTCAAATTTGAATTTTAGGAATTTCTTGAAAATATTAGGAAATGACTGCAATTTCTGAAAACATCAATTTTGCAGAGTCCGGTGATCTTTTTAACCAAGAAAATATTCAAATATAAAAACTTGAGGGGAATTGGGGCTTTCCAAATCTGTTTTCAGATTTTCTGTAACTACATCAAGACCGAAGATACAGCAGATAGAAATGATGGTACAATTCAGAAATACGGACTTCAGAAATTTTTGAAAAAAAGTTGTTTTTTACTTAAAATCACTCTAGAACCAAAACGATTGAAATATACATAATTCAGCAGGATTATGTAAATAGAAGTTAGAAATATGTTCAGACAGGTTCATTGCAATAGGATGATTCCTTCCTTGTCAAAATATTGATATATTGTGAAAATTTGACAAAAAACATGAAATTTTCAGGGTCTGGCGATCTTTTAAACCGTCATAGCTACAACAAAATGTCCAGAAAATGAAAACTAGGGGAGAATCTGGCCTTATTAAATCTGTTTTCAGATTCTCTGTAACTTAATTAGGACCGGAGTTATGGCAGATTGAAATTATGGTATAATTCATGAATATGAACTTCAGAAATATGTGAAAAAATGTAGTTTTTAACTTAAAATCACTGTATAACTAAAACGGTTTAATGAAAACATACATAATTTGCCAGGATAATATAACCGGATGTTAGAAATAGGTCCAGACAGCTTCACCAAAATGGATGATTCCTTCCTTGTCAAATTATTGATAAATTGTGAAAATTTGCAAAAAAACATGAAATTTTCAGGGTCTGGCGATCTTTTTAACTGTCGGAGCTACGACAAAACGTTTAGAAAATAAAAACTAGAGGAGAATTCTGGCTTTCCAAATCTGTTTTCAAATTCTCAGTATCTTAATTAGAACCGGAGCTACAGCCGTTTGAAATAACGCTATCGTTGAGAAATGTGAAAAAATATTGTAAATTATTCCCTCTTTTTTTGACCTTGTGACCTTTACAGTGCAACGTAGGTCAATTCGAGGACCTTGAAAATCTACAGGGAGCCTCTAAAGTATAGTAACAAGCATATCTGCTATTTTTGTTGCAATATCTTGATTCCTTCAATGTTAAAAAAAATGAAATGTCAAAACAGTACACTTTTTCGTTATGTTTGGCCTTGAGTTTGACCTTGAAAAACATTTTCTAGGTCAAAATCAATATGATTTTCAGAATGGCAGTGCATGGAAATAGGGGGGTCAATTCATTATTGTAACTCTCTCGGATCGATATTTCCATGTCAAAAAGGCGATAATTTGTGGTTTTTCAACATTCTCCGGTTTGCGATATTTGGAATTTTGTAGAAAATTAAGGTTGTTGTCTGTCTAGAAAAAGAAATATCAAAGTGGTATCTTGAACAAGAAAATCTTTTTAAAAAAAAGATATGCTGGTTGTAGCAATGATATATTTGAAACGTGAAAAAATCAGTATTTTTCTCAAGTAGGCCTTTTTATTTGACAAATATATAAATTTAAATATTATAGGCCTACTAGAAGATATGCCTGTCACTATAACTTTAACCAGTGATGTAAACCGAGTGTGCTTCATCATATTGATATATATATAGTAAAAAAACTTCTGAAATACTACAACTACAATTTTGAGAGTATTTTCAAAAATTCAGCAATAAAGGGCCCAGACGGGAATTGAACCCTGGCCAGTGGGGTGAAAGGCAAGCACTCTACCTACATCGCCACAGAGGCAGCTGTGTCTTGTGGCTTTTATCAGGCTGGTCTCTCAATAGCCAGTGCAATGAATAGTTTCTGTACCTCAGAGCACGGGCCTAGGCCTAGATTAAATCAGTGTTAACTTGGGCCTACTACTAATTGTAACAAAATACAGGAATGATAGAATCAATATATGTAGGCCTAATCCACAGGTCATTATCAAGCAGAAACACAAGGATTCAAAGTCTATATTTAGCACCCAGAGAATCTACCCTAGATGAATCTGTCAGAAACTCCCTATTATCATAGATTTACGTCACGAGTGCGTAACAGCGAAATCGGCCTCATTTGCATAACATGCCTGAAGGTCTGTTCATTGGTCAGCTTTGTGGGTGTGTCTGACTTAATCACTGAAGGCTTTGCTGAAGTGATATTTAGGTACCTGACCAGTTCATATTCTGGTCACATGACAAGTGTCGTCCACTAGTCTATATCAATTATGACTACTCACCTACAGCTTCAATTGCATTAGAAACTTTTTTGGTGGATCAATCATCAATTTCTGAATTGGCAGGTGGGCCATTCTCAAATTTCGGGACAAAATGCCCTGGAAAATGTGGTAACGGAGGGGACTTTTGATGCAAAAAACCTACATTTTGAGCAATTTAAAAATAGAAAAAAAAAAAAAAATGTAACTCTTATTTTCAGAAGTAGTTCATCTCAGATCAATCGTATTTTTAATTAAATATCGATTTTTTGTGGTAACGGAGTGGACAGGAATGGTAACGGAGTGGACAGGAACGGTTTGGCTTTCTCTTAATAGTGGCTTCTATTTGGGAGATAAAAAGTTTTGATTGCATTCTATTAAATCCTGTCACCCTCAGCAATATATACATAAAATTTCTTTGAAAAGGTATCACTGGTAAGCTCGGAATTGGAGGTAACGGAGTGGACATTTCAGTGAGACCAAAAAATGTTCCAATGAAAATTATGCCTTAACTTGTTGAATACCTGTTTAATGAAAATCTGCAAAGCTGTGGTAGTTTGGCGCATGTGCATCTTACGACATTGAATGGAAATTGCTCATTAAAAACAATAGCGAGTCGAGCTATGCCTGGTAACGGAGGGGACAAATAAATTAACATAAACTAGTGACATGTCTTTTACATCAATTAATTCAATGAAATGAAACAAGAAAAAAGTTAAATATGATGTATATATTAATTCAAGTCTATATTCTCATGAATCGTGCATAGAAACTTTGGAAATGATGGTACTTTAGGAGGAAAATTAACACTTGATTTTGTCATGTCAGGTCCAGTGACAGGGAAAAACCACTGATTTGGCACGGATTACTGGACACAATGCACCAAAAAAAAGTCTAATAAATGACTTTTTGTTCCAAATGCAGTGGTTCTAAATAGAAATATGAATAACAGATGTGGCGTGACGCTTCAGATATCAATTGCATTCAAATTAATGTCAGGGTACAGGAGTGACGCAAATTGTCCCGAAATTTGAGAATGACCCAGGTGTATTTTGAGATAAATGCAACAACTTGAAGTATTTGCAATGATAAGTTATTTCTCGCTGCTCCATCTCATATTACTTAAAGCTGGGGTGAACTGTTGTTGACACTTTTCAGTATGGGGTGCCGAGTAAACTGCTGGTATTAATGGCTAAAGATATGCTATAATACATCTTTTCTCACAGCCCAATGGAACCAGCATAAAAAAACATAATTTTCAGAATTTTTGAAACTAAGCACTTTTTGAACTTTGAAGAGCCAAATGACCTTGAAAAATGAGGTCAAGGTCAAATTTGAAGGTGGATATTGGGGTTTTGGGGGCTACTTTGGGGGGGTTCACTATACATTGTTATGGCCTAAAATCAATATTTCAAGTTGAAATACCCAAGGTCACCTGTTTTGACGACGCGGTCAATCTTTAAAATTACGTAACTCAAAAAGTAAACATGGGATCATCACAGAAGTGCCGAGACCTCTGGGAGTGAAATGGCACCTGTACAATATTGACCTTGACCTACTTTCTTGAAATTGGGTCAGATTATGTAATTTACATGTAAGACATGTAATTTAAATGGGAGATGAAATTTGCCTGTAATTTTGTGTGATATGATCACTTAAAGAAACTTGAAAAATAGGTCAAGGTCACTACGATTTGGACAGTGCAATGTGGTCATGTAATACTCTGTATGTGATTTTTTTTAGATTTTTTTGAAGAAATTAGCGGGGGCGGAAAAATAATAAAAAAAATAATTACGAAAACAAGAAACTTCACCTATGTAATAGGTGAAGTTTAATAATATTTGCGAAAACAAGAAACTTCACCAATGTAATAGGTGAAGTTTAATAATAATAATATTGATTTATATAGCGCCAGTTTCAGTGTAACTGCTCACCGGCGCATTAGATATTAGTTATAAAATTTCGAGAATAAATGGGTTTTGAGATTTTTGGTCGAAGGCTCAGGCCTTAAGGCATGTTGTCGTGCAGGAATTTTCTGATGTCAGATATACATTTCTCCATTCTATTTACTGTTTCATTTTCATTGTTGAAAGTTGGTTTGAAAGATAGTATGAGTTGCTGGTCATCAGCATATTTTTCATCCTTTACCTGGTTTTGTGCTGCCATTTCACTTACTGGCGAGATGTACGAATTGAAGAGTATTGGGCCCAGTTTTGAGCCTTGAGGAACTCCACAGAGGAGTGGGACTCTTGATTGTTGATTGTGACTGACTGTGACCTTTGAGATAAATATGACGAGAACCAATTCAGAGCTGTGCCATCGATGCCTTGTTGAACTTTCAGTCTATCGATGAGGATGTCATGATCAATCGTATCAAAAGCAGCTGAAAGATCGAGGAGCACCAGTAACGTGATCTCCCCTTTACTATGGCTCAGCATGATGTCATTGTGAACTTTTGTTAAGAGGGTTTCCGTACTATGAAACTTTTTGTAGGCAGATTGTCTCTATCATTCAAGTTGTTCTCTGACAGATGACTGGTGTATTGTTTTATAACTGCAATTTCTATGAGTTTTCCCAAGAAGGATAAATTTGACACAGGTCTGCAGTTTTTTCAACTTGCTCTAATCCCGTTTTTGGAGCCCCTATACTCTGTATAGGGGGCTCTATTGTTTCGAACGTGTGCGTCGTAGAATGAAAATCCACGCATGGTATTTTTGACAACATCATTTTGTCACACCATTTCCATCAAAGTGTCATTGGTTTTTCCATCAAAATTCATTTCAGTATTTTCAATGTCACTTAACTTCGGTTCCCGCATATATTTGGTACATGCCTACTCATTCTAAACACACAAACAAGCCATTTTATTTCCGAGATTGCAGGCACAGCCTCACCTTGCCATAATGTTTTCACTTCTGCTTCAATCGGCAAATTTCATCACGATGCGCTGCAAATCCACTAGGGCCAAAATTGGTGCTGCACACTGTCAATAGAGGACGCCACGAGCCAGTGCTTCAGCATGACAGCTCTGGCAGGGGAGCTCAAGCAGGGAGAAAATAGACAGGGAAATTTGTAGCAAAGGGACACAGATGACTGGTGTGATTATAATAAGTCAGCTTTGTAGGCATGTCATAGACTTTCATGTATCAAGAAGAATCAGCAGGTGGAATCGCTAGGAGTTTTTTTTGAGTGAATAACTTCACTTCCCCACTTTGATACAACTTTTGTCCATGTGGGACAGCATTCCATGCACCATACAATCCCTTATCATATGCGACATCTACTATTTTTTAATAACTAATTTCTTGGTCAATTTTGGTGAAATAAATTCTTTTTGGGCAATAGGGGCGACCCCTTCGTCCCTGTGGGACAGCATTACATGCGTTGCACGGTCCCCTATCCAATGCTGCATCTAGTTTTTAGCAGTGGCCTGATGAGGGCATGTTTAAGTTTAACTGGCATTACTCCTATCTTTAGAGTTTGTGTGACTTGGCAGGGGAAGTTCCTGCTTCCTGTGAAGGCTGGCATTAAGGGTTTTAAACATCACTTTTGAATTTCCTTTTGTGGAAAGGATCCTGCGTTTGAGGTCCTCTTCTTTCAGTTTGGTTAGTTTCTGGTTCAGTTCATTTCGCTTTATTTTAAAAATCTCCCAGTCCACTTGACGCTTGGTGAATTCCCATTTTTTCTCAGCTTTCCGCTTTGCAGTTTTCAGTGCTTTGATGTCAGTGTTTGTCTACGGATTTGGTTTGCGGAGCCACACTGACATACATTTCTCTGGGGCAAGGTTGTCCAAAATAACACTCATTTCGTTATATAACGTAATAAGCTTATCCAAACGACTGTGTGAGTACCTTGGCATGCAATCAATTGAATGTGACAAGTGATTCGTTAGGTCGGTTTTGAAATTTTCAATGTTAATGCTCCTAGTTATCCTTGCTGTGATTATCTTAACAGGAGCGCTGTCTTTCTTACATTTCACGTTGAACAGAATACAGTTATGATCAGAAAGGAGATCAACCACTGTGCAGCTGATTATGGAGGAGTTCTTGCGAGTAATCACTAGGTCCAGTGTATTACCTTCTTTGTGAGTGTAGAAGGTAACATGCTGCATCATATCGAATACATCCAAGATGTTCATGAATTGTTTCGCTCTACGATCATCAGGATTGTTAATGTGAAAGTTGAAGTCGCCTGTGATTATAACTTCATTTGAGTAGGATTGACTATGAGCAAGAAGTTGAGTGAATTCATGAAAAAAATCATCTATGTTGTAGACATTTTTGGGTGATGACTCAGGTCTGTAAAGCACAAACACAGTAAATGTCTTACCATTTGAATCAATTTCTACTTCAATAGACTCAAATGTTTTTGTCGGAGGTTGTTCTATTTTCCTGGATTTGAGACCAGATTGAACAAGACAGCCAACACAACCTCCAGTTTTACCCTCTCTTGGGGTATGCAGCATTTTGCATTGACCATATTGTTCAAGTTCACCAAGTGTCAAGTTGTCATCAGGTTTTAACCAGGTTTCTACCAGAAAGATAGCATCTAACTGGAATTATCTCTGCTAGGAGACAGAGATCTTGTTAGTCCTGGCTTCCTAGAATCCTGTCCCATGTCACACTGTCACACTTACTCTGCTCCACTTATTCATTCATTCATTTTTCTTCAACTGAGTACCTGTGTGCTCCATCATACATAATTGCATGCACTTGACTCTTTTCCTTGATAAAATCTGACTTTATTTCAAGCTTATTTGCTTATTTTACTTTGAAGATCAATCACACTTTGGAGTAGTTCCTGCTTTTCCTGCTAGGTGGTGTATAGATGCTTAGTTTCCTTTATGTCCACTAGGTGATGGCAGGGGAGGAATTTATTGTCAGTGCTGGGAGATAGAGATTTTGTTAGTCTTCAAGGCTCTTGGCTACCCCAGCTTTTAATTGGCATGAGAGGATCAGTTACAGATAGATAGATCTATAGAAAAGTAGATAGATAAGGGTGTGCCCTGCTGGGGTAACCCTGAGGGGTAGGGTGGGGATGCTCCTTAAGGGTGGGACAGTGGGACAACCCCAAGGGAGGGGGCACCTCAGGGGACACCCGTAGGTTGGGGCTAACCCTAGGGTCAAAGTTTTTAGGACTTACAGCAAACACTATCTGTCTGGCAATCACTGCTGACCCCCTGCTCGTAATGCTCCCATCTAGTTTATTTCACACCAAATAGTCATTCCTAAATCATGCAACACCTCGTTCAGAGATCCCTACCAAAAATTATTTAGTTCAAGATGAGTCAAATAGAATGATTAGAATCTATTTATTTTCCTAGCAGAGATACTTTTGTGCATCTCATGCACTCCATTCTAGTTCATGTCTGAGGTCATTAACTAATTCAGTTCTGTCTGAGGCTTTGCGCATTCCATAAACATCACTTCAACTCATCAGCATTCGACTTAGCCAATAGTCGTTCGCTGTTAGAATCTGAGCAATTATCATCACAAGTAGCCAAAGACAAGAATCTGTTTTTGTTTGCAATTGGCCCAAGGCTGTTTGAGTTACGTAATTTAAGTGGTGCAGAGTTTCGTCCTGTGAATTTCTTGCCAAAACACACTCTCATGCTTTCATGATTTGAATTTGTAGTGGAAGCATGATCATCAACAGCAACTATTTTGGAAATATTGGAAGCTTTGGTATTTGTCAAGTTGGAGAGATTATGAGATTTTAGGAAGTACTTTTTTGTGGTCCCAAAGTTGTTGTGCATATTTAATTTGAACAACAGAGCATCTTTGTATGTTTTAGAACAGCATTTATTGAGAGGCGGAGCAAGGTCGGGAGTCGTAATTGGCGGGTAAGTACAGGAGTCAGTCAAATCTAGTCACTTGTTAAATTTTGAAGGCCTGAGTGGGTCATTGCTGGTCCTTCGTTTGGCAGAAGCAGTAGCACCCAGCACAAGGTTGATACTTTTGTTGACGACCTTTCTGATTTCTCTCTTGGCTGCAGAACGGGTAGCACGGTTACCGGTGATCAGGGCAGAGTAAAAGATGTTGTCTTTACGTCTGAAATGATGACGCTAATTTGGGCTCCACTGTTGGCCTGGATTTGCCTCACCACAGCACCTTTGTTTCCAATGATGCAGCCAGCCGAGTCCTCAGGGACCGATACTGCTTCTTGGACATTTCATCCTCGACCATGGTTGATGACTTATTTTCTTTCCTTTCTAATTTGACAATGGCACCTTGTTCAACAATTGCATCACTCATAATGGTGTGGGCAAGGGCGGACATGACCATCGGCAAGAAGCAGTTGGCTTTTCAGATGTGTACTGCACCTGTCCTTGGTGGTAATTATCTGGACGCCTCTGGCGTGCAGATACTGTCTCACAACGGCCTACTTCCTTGTGTTTTTCAGTTTCCTGTTGGCTGAACATAAGACATAGTGATGTACACAGTAAACCCATCAAACTTACTTTATGTTGCACACACGTGATCCAAGTGACTCAGACTGATATAGCAAACAGATAGTGGATAGATCTACAGATATCATCCGGGGAATTGGTCCTTAACGCCGAGAATAGCTGGAAATCTGTGTTGCAATCATGGAAAATTGACTGGATTCTAAATAGGACAATGTACTAGAATTATAACTGATATACTGTCCCTATGGCACACCAGGGAGGGGGGACCAGTCTACCAGAATCTTATATGCTTCAGCGCACACCCGTCATCAACACGCGGTAGCCACCTAGCATGCAAAATACGCACTAATGCTATTGGTTGAGAGAGCTATATAGATTTGCCGGTGTTCAACAACTAGATCATTAGATTGAAACTGGCATGCATAAACAATTTAAAAGGGGGTTAAAGAGCCCTAAAGCTATTGAACCAACTTGTGACCGACTTATGCTCAGACAGGATGAACTGTTTTACAACCATGGCCTCATTCACACCTCCTTCTGACCTAAAGAATGGCTTTTTGAGGAAGCATACTACACTGGTCCATTTGTTTGACAATGTATAGAAACAAAATAAAAAGAATTCTCCCATGATGCATATATGTTTTAATAAAGTAAAGTGTAGTATACATAATCAAATAAAAGTTTTACTTTTAATTTGAAGTTTATAAACTTTATACAGTGTACATGCATGACAGTTACAAGGGTAACTGTCATGGTAAATGTAAGCTGCATATGCCTATACACATACAAATACAGCAAGATTGTTGGGTAATTTGAAAGAGGTGTGAAAAGGGGTAAATACATTTACTCTGCCCTTGGTCCATTTTTCTAGGCCAATGTGCAATGAAGTAGGGCAATAGCCTCAGGGCTCTTTGACTTCGTTTAAATTATGTTATTGCTTTCTTTCTCGAACATCTCAGGTTTTATTGAAATCATAAAAGTGGGTCTGCTTCATGAAGATGAGCTCTACCTTAGCTTAAGATGTCCAAAGCAATGATGAGCTGTGGGTGTGTATCTCCTCTGTCAGCTTAACACAACTATTTCAAGTTGTTAAACACACAACTCCATCACACACAATCAAAAAACTTCATGCATCGCTATGTAGCAATACATTTATTTCTCTCTCTTAAGGCCCATTGGCCACTATGCCCTGATAACTTCTGACTACTGCTATTATAATTCAACCAGACTACCAGACCAATATTATGTTACAATGTTCAGGTCAATTATCAGCGTCCAGATATGCAAATTGCAATTTGCCTTCTAGTTACTTCTGTATTCTGATTTGCGTCACTAGCAATACGTTGTAGTTTTTAACGAGTTTTCGATACGAAAACTCGTTATACTAGTCAATATGACGAGAGAGTGATTGACTCGATTTATTGACGCACCTCTATTGTGTGAAATAATGACTTGTTATAATGTAGCAAGATGCTTAAATTGGTAATGTTGTAGGCGGCAGTGCAGTTGGCTGACCAACACTGCCCTCTGTTGGGCAGTTCTGTCCCCTGTTGGTCAGCCACTGCAACCTCAGTCTACTGCTTGCCTTCGAAGTGTCAACATGTTGTTGTGAGTGGTAAGTGGTAGGCTATAGCCTTCCAAATTGGTGTGAGAATGGGATAGTACCCACGCCCTGTCATTAGTATAGGCTTTATAAGCCATCCTTGACTGTGAATTTTGAATGTGACTTTGGCAATTTTGGTCATATTTTGTCCATTTTAACTCTGCTGCTCAGTCCTGTTACGGCATGGCATTCCAGCTGAAGGACTGGCAGCTTGTGAAACGAAATGCAACTAATAAGCAAGTAAGAAGAAACCAACCAAGAGCTCAAGCAAACTAAGAAACGAATTTTTGTACTATCTGTTTGTGCTGTCTAATCAATGTTCTAATTTTGTCACCTGTGCTAATTAGACTAGCAACAGCTAGTCTCTTGCATTACCAGGCGTCGTCCAGATCCGAGTCTACCTTCTCCATAGCAACAAAATCGAGGCATGCCATGAGGCATTTCCAACGATCGTTCTTATGAATGAAAACCACTGGTACATAGCCCAAATTACTGGTCAAACTCTTCCATGCACCTTTAATTTGTGAAATACTCGTAAAAATTCGGAAATCCAGGCATTTTTACGTTGTATTTTAGCTGAATAATTTGCACTGCGTTGTTGGGCTCTCAGACGTATTGTGCGCCAGTGATCATGCGCACGCATAAATTATAGATGGAGGCAGACGCTACTTACGTGGATGAAGTGGATGACAATAAATGCTTTATTTCTCCGTAACATGAAAGTGACAGAGCACAATGACATGTGAGATAGGAAATGACAATGCTACCAATTGAATGACATCATCTTTTAAGGATATGGCAGCATATACATATACGGAAATCCAGGCCTATTATACGGCGCTCAACAACAAATGAATCCAGTGGTTTTGCATTGTGACTTGGGTGCATTGCCCACTTCACGGGGGTATTTCTAAAGAATCCACAAGTTCCACAGTCCATTCAATGGTGGTAATATGCTCTAATACTCCTTAGAAACAATAGTGAATTGTCAAGGCATTGTAAATCGGCTTAAAATCGCTTTATTACCTCAATATTGTCAGAGCTGCAATTTGACAGGGCTCCGTGGTAATATTTTTCCCACGAAGTGCCCGGATGTTGACCTTTGGGCAAAATATGCATAAATTATAGGTCAAATCAGGTCATGTGACCACGACTGATTCTTCATGTTTTGGGAGTTATAGGTCTATTTACATGTGTTAGCAAACAGAAGTAAACATCTTGGAATGAATGGTATCTGGAAATTGTCCAAATCTGTTGCATAATCATTATTGGAGCCACATTAATTGATCTGTCAATAGTTACTAAATTTCCTGCTAGGTGTCCACTATGGTTGACCTAATCTCTTGGCCCATTTTAGGGGAGGGTATTTTCTGTGAATCTTCTTGCATTGCCAAGTATACCCTCTGCAGGTCAAGCATCAATGAAAGGGAAACCAAAGGCCTATCAATATTTCTTGTCCAGTTTTAAAGTAAATACATTTGTTCATCCCCAACAGTCCTTGTTGTTGTAGTTTTCTGCTGCTACTACATCAGCATATGGTCACCTGTAGGTAGCTTCTCTGGTGAATGTCTCTTGGTAATCTGGCTCGTCCTGAAAAGTCCTAAAAACATTTTTTGGTGTTTTTCTTTTATATTATAAATTTAAATCACTGTTGCTGCCTTGCCGGATAACAGAGTTAGACAGACATCATTGGTGATTTAGTTGGATGATGGGATTGGATGATTGGATTACTGGGATTGGATGGTTAGGGGGAGACCATTTATTATCCAGGCTTGGGTTTTTTTTTTTTAATGATAATTTCTTGCTCAGTTTTTGTGATATAAATATATAATTTTTGGTCAGTCTTCAAGTAAATAATTATTGCTACGGGGAATTTTTAGTAAGGCGTTGCTTCAACTTGCTTGACTTAGGAATGAATTAGCAGGGACTTTGCATGCTTGAAATAAATACTGCCGACTTGAAATAGAAAAATTTCTAACCGAGGAAACTTTGCAAGCCCCCCCGGGGGCCCCCCCCTGAAAATTAAGATGCTACTTGGATGTAGTGATTGATTTTGATTTGATTTATTTATTAAAAAGAACAACATGTGAACAATACAAAAACAATGGGAGTTTAAGTAAAAATTACAACGTAACTCCCACTAACTAGCAAAATTTAACATTTTCAAATTAGTTATAAAATTCTTGATTGAAACAGAATTAATAGTTCTTTCATCTAAATTATTCCATTTATTTACAATTCGATTGCACCAAAAATATTTTCTTTTATCAGTACGGCTATAAAACACATACAATTGTTTATTATGACCTCTACTTCTATTTACAAATTTATAAACTTCTTCCCTATCATTTATATTGAGATTTGTATGACAATTAATAACTTTGTAAAACAATATTAAATCAGAATTTTTTCTTCGAATGTCCAATGAATCTAATTTCAAAAAATGTAGTCTTTCTTCATACGAAACATTTTCATAGTTTAATATACGACGGGTGAAATACCTTTGCACACGATCTACTTTGTCTTTATTACATTGTAATATTGGTGACCAAGCCTAACTAGAATATTCTAAAAGTGGTCTAACATAACACATATACATTTTGAGATAGAACTTGTAATTGTGGTTCTTAAAAATTGAAAAAAGTTTATGAATAACAAAATACGCTTTCCTAGTAATGTTAATACAATGGAGCGTAAATTCATGTGCTGGACATTGTTCAATTTTTAACGACACGATAATATCAAGATAAATTTGTAGTGATACAAGATATTTATCGCGCAGCATCAATCATGCGAAAGGCAAAGTTTGTGACATAAATGCTGTCAAAAATATAGTTCTTGCTACAAAAAGTGTACTTTTTGCCAAAAATTGGTCATATTTCACGAAAAACAACAACTTTTGTCGTGTGAGTTATCGTGATGTCACAATGATACGTGAAACGATTATCACGATAAGTCTGCGAACCGATACATCGCGATATATTGATTAATCGGTTCAGCTCTACTTGGATGATGGGATTACATGCTTGGATGACTGGGACTAGAGGCTTGGATCAATCCCATGCGATAATTGCGCTTGGATCACAATGGATCGGCCAGGTTACCCAATATCATCAAGTATGGCCTTTTCCAGCTGATTTCTACATGTAGTACCAAACAGGCCTATAGCATACAAAAAATCACTGCTGGCCATGTTGCTAGTCTTGCAAATTTTCAATTGCCCCCGTCTAGTTGTGCCACCTTAAGTTAAGTACTGCTAATCCCCTGTCTTAGATGCAAAACACAAGGCTTGGACAACAATAGCTGCTAATGCCAGCTATCAGTGCACATGAAAAGTGACTATTGATATTCTACAGACGTGAGTTTTGCTTAGTTGGATAATTTATTGTGCATTTCAGTGCATTTTGCACTTAGACATTTTCACAGCAAGACTCTTATAAATGTCCATTCGTTTTCTGCTGTCAGGTGTATGCCTGAGTTAAGTGACATTAATGAATAGCCCGAACAATGATTTTGGCCCTTCAAATTGTTTTGATATTTAGCAGAACTGACTTTAAATATTGTTGGCACGTTATATTACGAATTCCAGTGCATTCTGTGCTCAGGTATTCTGACAACTATTATATAGACTGCTATGTTTAGTACCATTCGTTTTCTAGTGTCAGGTGCATGCCTGGTTTAATTGACATTTGCAAATATCCCTCTCAGGTGTATGCCTGATTTCTTCAAATATTTTGGACCCTGTGACCCCCCCCCCCCCCTCCTTGGGCTATTGCAGAAGTTCATGATGATCTACAACCTGCAGAGGTACTGGCCTTATCTCTGCTCGAAATATCATTGATGCATGCAGGTATAAACGAAGATTGTAATGCTAGCAGTGAGAGTATTAAAGGTTCTGGATGTAGAAGATCCAGCTCTGCTATGTGAGCAGATTGCAAGGCATCATTTTCCCGGCTGCTGATGTATGTCAGAATTTCCCAATGTTCCCTTCCTGTTCCCTGTAGTGCTGGTGTAGGCCAGCCATTTGACCCCATCTCTTTCCCCCACCCGTGTCCCTATACAGTAGCAGATGTATGTCAGCTTCTGTCTCCCGACAGCATCATGCCTAAGTTTGGTGTGATTCCAAATCTGCCTGTATCATCCCCAAAGCTTGCTGCCCACCCTCTTGTGCCCTTTCCATCTACACCAAGTTTCTCTGCACGATATGCACAACTTCCTGGTGGGAGTCCAACATCAGATCCTGCTTCAGTTCGTGATTTATTGAATGCCATTGATCAGTTGGGTTCTGAAATGAGATTGGTGCGTCAACGTGCACAAGAAAAGTCTCTCAGACAACAACAGCTGTCTCCTATACCCCATCGTGATGCTTGCCAACAGTTCTTTGGCTCCCTCATTCGTCAGGCCTGCTTGGCTGAGGAGCAGTCATTACACAGGTCTGGGAAGGCCCGTCAGGAGCAGGAGAAGAAGAGACTTGCACAAAAAGAAGAGCCTTGCAAGAATGATCTGAATCACAGCTGCCCTGAGGTTGAAGAGCAGTACCAGTTTGATGCCACTACTGCTGAGGACATGGGGCGCCCTGATGCCTTTGATCAAGCCATAAGGGCTCTGGTTGATGAGGTCAAGACAGCTATCATGGTACAAAATGACTGGCAAAGAAAAGACAGGTATGTGGGTGAACTGAATGATGATAGGCCTACTACCTCTTATGAGCATTGCCAGCCACATACCATAGCTGCACCTGATGCCCTATCCGTTGTTAGGCACTCCCAGCAAACTTCGATTGCCCCTGTGGTGCATTCTTCTGGTCCCTCTAAAATTGCTCGTGTGCCTTGCCCTTATATTTGTGCGGATGTTGTTAGTGCAGGCTTGATGAGTGAGACTGAAGAACTGTATGAGCAACCAGATGACTCACATGTGGGAGAATTCAATTATGATTCCGCCATCCTTGCCTCACAATATTTTGAGCTTGCTGTTTGGCACCCCGATCAACTTACTGGTGTCCCTACTTTGTATTATTCTGGGCCATCCCTAATTGATCATGCGCCCTGCTCATATGATGTTATACATGTGTCTAAAAGCCTAGCGACCACCAGCGACACCTCTATCCCATTATCATGCTCCAACTGTGATTATGTGGATTGCCACCCCAGCAAATGTGTGCATGTTCAGTGTAAGCCAAGGTGCCCCCGCAGCTGTTATGAGTGCCAGGGCACTGGGCACATAGGTGCTCAGTGTGCAAGTCGTCTCAAGGCCCTCAAACGACCCCTTGATCATCGTGGACCCAAATCTGTTCATGATGTTCACCTACATGCCCCTGGATTTGGTGTTTGCAGTGAACACTGCATGTCCCCAACCCATGAGCAGCTTGAAATTGGAGACTCTCGTCAAAAAGGAATTTCCCATCACCTTGACTAACTTGATGATGACGAAGCTGCTGACCATATTGTTTTGCCCACTTCCCCCTTTCGTTCTGTGGCAGGTGTAGGCCTGCATGATTATATATCATAAATTCCCCAAGTTCCCCTTGGTATGTTCCTCCCTTTAACAGCCACTGCCCTGCCCGAATGACCCATTCAGTTTCTCAGGACCAAATTGAAGACACCCGAAAACCGAATGACTGTCTACTAGTTGAGACTGTCCTATCAGTGTCTCTGTTGTGCATTCCCCTGGTCCCTCCCCAATTACTTGTGATTGTGGTGATGTCTGCTGTGAAAGCTTGGTGACCATTAAGATGCTTCATCTGTGATATTGTGTGTCACATCCAGTGTGCAAAAGCCCAATGTGTTTCACCATGTTATGAACACCGGGGCACTGGGCATATAGCCGCTCAGTGTGCCAGTCATCTCCGGGCCCAAAGGCGACAGTGTGAGAACCGGAAACCGAAGTCAATTCCTGATGAACACTTACATACCCCTGGATCCCATGTTACTGTTGAATACTGTATGTTCCCGACAATAGATCCACTTCAAATGAGTGACTGGGTTATTGTAATGAATGTGACGTCCCTTGACCTTGGTCCAATTGATGACAATGATGCTGCCGCCCACAATGTTCTTCCTCCATCAGTCCCTCATCCTGTTGCAGGTGTAGGCCTGCTATGTCTTTATAAATTCCCAAAGTTCACCTTTGTATGGTGTGATGTGTTCATTTCCGGGAGTTCAATGATGTTCTAACTCCCATGGGCTCATCCGGTCAAACACATTCAGGGCAAGAGTTGATAATTCAGATTATTACTTGGGGCAATCAAGTACAACCATCGGAACTACTTCTGGAATTGCAGTCCCCTTTTCCAGAGTTGTTGACTCAGAATCTGAGTGATGCTTATGTTATGCATCCGTTTCATGATAAATGTTTATTGGCCAATCCATTATCCATCCTGGCTCCATCAATTGATTGTACCCTGAGTCCTCCTGTTGAGTTCTGTCCCTACTGTATTCCACATCTATGAAGCCATGAAGACCAACTGTCTAATCTAATTTAAACAGCCCTGTGGATGATCCAATTGACCAGGCTGTAGAGCTCCATGCATTAAAATATCACTCCCCCTCCCTCATGCTCGTTTATTACGTCAGCTATTTTCCAGAGTCCAGAGTTCATCTGACCAAGCCATTATGTTTGTTCCGTGCCCTCCATTTGTGTGCCATGGGCGCTTCTGTTGAGCCATAGAGGCCACTTTGCCTTATCGTTTCCTTGATGTTGTCACACACGTGAAGCCATATAATTAAAGAGACCCCGCCCCCTTGTATATGTAACTCATCTCATCTTAGTTTCTCCAAGATGACAAATGGAGCTGTGGGTCTCCCCTGCATAAAATACCCCCCCCCCCCCCCACCATGAATGTTTGCCCTGGTGCTATACCAAGTTGCTGATATGATTGAACTCGTCTCCAAACTCGAGCTTTCTTTGATGGCTGTGTTCCTCCAGGAGTGCTGATGAATCCAGTATGACAAGATCGAGTGTACGTACCACCAAGAATGGAGACAACCAACGACCTGCCACAATCTACTTCATAATTAATGATGTCACCCAGCAGGATTAATTGTGGTTGATAACAACCTACTCTGTTGCCTTCCAATGTGTTCAATGTCATCTGAAGCAAGGGCCTTTTGCAAATGCCAACTAATTCCATCAGCCTTTCCAGGGACTGAAGCAGGGGCACCACAGCCAATGGCTTGAGTGTCTACCATTGTCTCTATCCATTGATTGTACCATCCTGTTGAGCCGTATAGCTCACTTTGCCATCTTGTAACCATCCACTATTTTGCCCCCAAAAGCTTTGCCAATCCTTTGAAGTTGTTTTAGACAACATTACTGTGCTTTTGTGATGGAATCCTCTTATTTATCCGTCATCTCCAGGGTTTTACTGGGTTTTACTATTATATTTGTGAAATGCCCCATTATGAGCCCTGCTCGTCTCACTTTTCCTTCCATGTTGTTGCCCAAAGATGACTAACTGAGCTGTAGGGCTCCGCTGCATAATCCCCCCCCCCTGGATGTTCAACCTGGAGTTCCCAATTTGCTGATGTATATCAGCTCTTCACCCAAGTCCAGTGTTATTCGTGATCTTCCCGACATCCGGGCTGAGTCTGCTGACATGTCCAGTTGTTCCATCGGATCAGATGAGGGTGAAACTGAACGACTGAAGTGAAGACCATGATGTTACGCAAGGAGAAATTCACATTCAAGATAAGTTGAGCTTAACAACTCCAACCATTCTGAATTAAATTATGACTGTGTTGAGTGTTGATCTTGATAGGTCTTCCATCATTCATAGTGGCTTTGTGCTGTTCCAGATGATGTCGAGCAGCAAGAAAGTGGTTGATGAGGAACCACTCCATCACCTACCCAAGTGTTCCAGTTCATCAGAAGTAAAGGCCTGATGGTCAAGGCTTTTGCGAATGCCAAGTCACTGGAAATGCGATCGGCCCTCCCAGTGACTGGAGCAATCGGCTGTGATTCTGCTGCTCGAGGATCGTGGTCAGCCTCAGAAAGCACTACTGAGTGCCCTAGAGGGAAGCGACCTCACTCATGCCACTGAAATCCCGTGCCCTTTACCCACCCCCACCCCCTGCTGTATGGCAGTTTTCCTTGATTGTGACCACCAGTGTGTGCCCCCTATCCCTCATAATGGATTCCACTCTTTAAGCTCGTCAAGCACTCCCGTGATCATCCTGATGTTTGAACTCAGGACTAGTATCTTTGGCCATACCTGACCCCATATCTCTAAAGTTCCCTTTTGTTATTTGCTCCCCCTTTGCCTGAGCTGTATGGCTCAACCGCTCTTCAATAATATGTCACAATGGAGCTGTACAGTTCCTCTTAATAAATCGTTCCAACTTAACATCTGGATGCGTGAACTTTTGTGACATTCTGAAGTGGATTTAACTTTAACAAATTAACACCATTTGATTAAATTGTAATTACCAGGACTTTAATGTTCAAACGGTACTCATTTGGACTTTTGATTGATTTTCATTTGATTTCATTTATATTTGGACTTTCTGGGACATTTACTTACATTTATTTACATTTTGAATTTCCTGTTTCGATTTATGATTTAACATTTCAATTTGTGATTTGCCGCCTAAGGTAGTTTGTTGCCAAAAAAGAAATAAAATTTGGTGGTATGTTGTAGGCGGCAGTGCAGTTGGCTGACCAACACTGCCCTCTGTTGGGCAGTTCTGTCCCCTGTTGGTCAGCCACTGCAACCTCGGTCTATTGCTTGCCGTCGTACTGATAACATCGTGTTCTGGTGAGTCTAGGCCATAGGCTTCCACATTGTGTTGTTCTTGAGTTGTTCAAAAAAGAAATAAAATTTGGTGGTATGTTGTAGGCGGCAGTGCAGTTGGCTGACCAACACTGCCCTCTGTTGGGCAGTTCTGTCCCCTGTTGGTCAGCCACTGCAACCTCAGTCTACTGCTTGCCTTCGAAGTGTCAACATGTTGTTGTGAGTGGTAAGTGGTAGGCTATAGCCTTCCAAAGTAATAATGACGTTATAGATGTGTGCGCATCAACGTTTTTGTGTTGTTCTTGAGTTGTTCATTATTGTATCAAAAAAAATTGTCTATTACCAGTGCAGACACCACAAAAACGTCTGTTTTGAGTCGACATTATGATGTTTTGACGAAATGTCAACTGTTTCAAACCAACAGCACTCAGCTCTGAGGCATCATATCAAAAATTCCTGAAAAATGTATGAGGACCAACTATATTGTGATCTATCACAATCCTACTCATCATCAGACTATATCACACAAATGCTGTAGCCCCGATTACAGATTTATAGTTTAGTACAATTGAGGCATTCGTGGCTTCTCTCCCAGACAGGAAACGGAAATCTTGGTTCTTTTACCCTGCTGGCCTCTGATTGGTCAAGACAGATAAGACATCTTTACTGCCAATTCTGCCTAGCGTAAAATTACCATTTTAGACTCATAAAATTCTTCATTTTTTGTCCTACATGCCAGTTTTTGTTTGGTTTAAATATCTCTTTTCATTGCCGAGAATTCGTTTAAAACGCAAATGGAATATTGACAAGGCAGATTGATACAATAAAATACAATTAAAATGCAAGAAATATGCCAAATAAAAGGTTTTTCGTTTACCTTACATTATTTTTCGTTCCAAGTTACCCATGTTGAATTTCTGATAGTTAAAACTGTCAGGAATTTATTCTCACAAACATGTAGGGCCTATAATTTACTATATATGCTATTATCATACTGGAGGCGGAGCTTAATAGACCGATCCATTCTGAGGGTGAAGCTCCTCCCACCTCTGCCAGGCCCACGTTACCCCCTTGGCTCGAACAAACAACCCTGACTTACCCCATTTAGCCAATGGAGAATGCACTGATACCAGCTCGTTTTATCTCTTTATTTTCACATTTATGGGCATACTACATGTATATAGGCCAAGTTACTACATATAAGTTAGTTGAATATATAAACTGTCCTCCAGACCTCATGACTGTGATTTGACCATATAATTGAGAGGCTATACATGCATATTTCCATGAATTAATGAAGGAACAAGTTGTCTGTGAATTAAGTTAGATGTTCTAATGAATACATGTTGGCATTTTCTATGTATGTAATTCAGTACTATTAACTAAAAGCAAGGTCATATATGTATAAGTTTTAGGTTTTCATTAAGCTCCTGTGCAGATTCTGGTGATGGAATACAAATGTATTTTAAAGAACCAGCCTGAAAATAACATATATGATAATGTCATTCCAAAGGTTGATGACTAGTCATCAACCTTTGGTCATACTTGTAGAGATACTTTCGATCTGTAACTTACTTAGTACCAGTAAATTGAAGGTGAAGCAATGAAAAATCTGGTTGTATCTTTCTCCTTGCTATAATATAATTAAGATATACTTTGATCTTTAAAGGATACATACACGTATATATCTATTATCTCGGAAGTTAATGAAAAACAAACAAACTGAAAATAAGTTAGTATTATCTGTTCTGTTGACATTTTGACTAATACTAAGTTACTAACTGATATAGCTGGGCGTTCCAACCTATATATATGTGTGATTTTACATCACTGCAGTTCACAGAAATGGCCATAGGCCTGCAAATTTTAACCTGTGGACTGCACTTTTTACTGTGATTTCATACGTAAATATTGATGCTTGCCCATTGACATCAGATTAGGGTGGTCACTGGACATCTCTTGTTGATTACTGCAAATTTAAGAATGGCTACATATATTTTATACCCTGCAAATAAGCAATTAAAAACTTGCTTATTTCCCTATTCAGTCAATGCTAAACACCCTGGTATGGGGTTTGTTTGTCCGAAAGTTCTGGTGCCCATGTGGGGTACAAGAAAACCTATTAATCATGTTGTCACGTGACTGGAGGGAGCCTTCTGATAGGCTACCCCTCTCTGGCTGGCAGTGGGACTGGATCGGTCTATTTTAGCCTGTCAATCATTTTTACGGCACATGAACTCGTTTGACCCGTAAATTGTAACAAGGTAAATTGTTACAATATAACTTTACAAATAGTTTAAATTAGTTTGTTAACTAAGAAGTTTGTTGACTTCATTAAGTTATAACCTGAAGGTCTGTTGTTGCATTGTCGTCAATGAAGCAAACACTTTTTGACGAAAGAAAAAGGCTTGGACTAGTCAAAATGAAAGTGAAACTAGAATTTGTGTCGCAAGCGGAACACATGCGAGTTCACCATGCTTATGTTGTTTTGCTTTGATGTGTTGATTCTTGGGAAAATGGTGTCGAATTTAGGGCCTAGATTTTCATACATGATCGGAGAAATATAACAGACGATAAGCTTAGCAGTGGTACGACCAGGAGGTGCCGGGGGGGGGGGGGTAGTGCCCCTTCCCCCGAACTTCAGATACTGATGGTTGCAAAAAGTGGAAAAATGGAATAAACAGCTTAATGAAGTAAAAAAGAAAGTACAAGCGGCTTACAACACAATTATGGCTATAGCAGGAAGCCCAGATCTAAAAGATATTAAGATGAGAACGATGTGGCAGGTGATAAAGGCCTGCATAATACCAATTGCCACATGCATGGGAAGCAGTAACCGCTACGATGAAGGAACACAAAAACCTAAAAAGGACCATTGACAGCGTCATAAAAAGAGTCATCTGCACACCCTGATTTACCCCATGGGAACTGCTTAACATTGAGACAGGACAGTTGGAGATAAACAAGCTCACCGGTCGCAATAGGATAATGTACACACACAGAAAAGGTTAAATCCAGTAACACCTGTGCAGCTACATCTGCATCCATTAGATGAAGTGTTTGTTTTTTACCTGAGAGTCTGGGACTGGTGGGGTTTGCAGCTTTCAGAGCGGCTGCGCCCTTGTCCAGCGGCTTTATCCTTTTTGGGATCGGGACTCATGGTATGGAATGATAGTGATGATGGGAGAGATGATGAAGGAGGATAGGAGAGAAAAGATAGGTTTCAAGTGGAAAAGGTGGTGGGGGTAAATGGGGGTAAGTGAGGGTAAGTGGGGTAATTTAAGTGTAGGAAGTGAAGGGAGGAGAAAAAGAGATTTTTGGTGGAAAAAGTGATGGGGGGTAAGTGGGGGTAGGTGAGGGTAAATGAGGTAATTGAAATGTAGGATGTGAGGGGAGGGAGAGAAAGAGGTTTGAAGTGGAGAAGAGGTGATGGGGGTATGCGAGGGTAAGTGGGCAGTGGCGGATCCAGACAAGGTCATCTAGGGGGGCCGGGCGTGTTTCGGGCATTCGCAGGCTCGCGTCACAGCGTATTTCCTTCAAATTACAATTATTAATCTCAGTGGTCTAGGGGGGGCCCGTGCCCCCTAGGCCCCCCCCTGTATCCGCCACTGGTGGGGGTAAGTGAGGGTAAGTGAAATAATTTAAGTATAGGGATGAGGGAAGTGGAAAAAGTGAAGTTTTGGGTAAAAGTGGTGATAGGGTAAGTGGGGGTAAAGTATAAGTAGGGTGGGGGTAAGTGAAGGGAGATGGAGTGATGAGAGTGAAGTAGATGTAGGGGATGAATGTGATGAAAGGAGTTATGATCTAGATGGTGAAAACTCTATACACTGTTGACAAATATGAGTTCAGGTCCTAGATGGTGAAAATCATATACAATGTTTACTTTTGATTCCTAGTAGGTGAATATGGGATGCAATGTTTAAAAATAAGGGTTGGATGGTGGATGGTGAAAATCAAATACAATGTTTACAATGAGAGATGTGGTGGTTGGGAAGTCCAGATGGTGAAAATCATACTATACAGGCTAGATGATGAAAATGACATACAATGTTTACATTGACAGCCAGTGAGCTGACAGTATGATGAGAATGTGGAAAATTGAAGTAGGCCTAAATATGAATAATAGGAAGAGGAAAGGGAGAAGGGGAAGAAATTAAGGATAGTGGAATGTGATGAGGGGATAGATGAGGTTATAAGAGGGATAGGTAGATGAGGAAAGGGAAATTTGAAATGGAGAGATGTGATTGGCTGTTGGGAAGTAGGCCTATACTACAAAGTGTCGCGGTGAAATCACGATGTGCAACGGGCGTTTTTTTAGGGCTTAAAGTCAACAATTTGAGAAAATAAAAATTACCGGGTTGTAGAGAATGAAATTGCGAACAAAATGAGCCTACTTAGAGGTTTCTACGATGATTAGAAGTGGTTTAAATTGACAGCAAAGTTGAAGGTGATGATCGAAAAGTTGAAATGAAGAACTGATTTGCTGTATATAGACGTTACCGAACGAGCAAAAATAAAGGGTCTTAATGAATAGTCGGAGCGGAAATGATGGTTTTATTACTTCAGGGAGGTTCTAAACTGCGTTGTGTGATAATTTGGTGAAGATCTGATGATTCTAAGTGGCTGAAATGATCCTGCAAGATTCACACCTTTTCCGAAAAATAGACCAGCATCAACACTGTACAAAACTTTTTTCTTCAACGAATTCTCGGCAATGAATAAAGATATCTCTATGAAAAAACGAATTCATATGGTTTAAGGATTTGGGATTAAAGAGAGCCTATAAAATTATAATTTTAGCCCCATTAGATGTGTCCGAAAAACTATCACAACTGTTTCGGCCAATCAGAGGGCAGAAGGACAACATCAACAATATTTCTATTTCCTGTCTGGCTGTGATTTGGTTGAAACTAAAACCTCAAACTGTAAATAAACAAGGCACAAAACACATAAAAGGTCAGTAAGTTACTTTAAGTTGGCTGATTCTTCATTAATTTCATGAAAAAAGAACTTAGAAGGGTGCTTCCTTATCTCTCACAAACGATCCAAAATTTCTGACAGTCAAATACCAATCCCATATGCTATCAGAACCTGTTTCGGCCAATCAGAGGGCAGGAAAACAATAACAAATATTTCTATTTCCTGTTTTGCCGTGATTTTGTTGAAACTAAAACCTCAAACTGTGAATAAACTATGCACAAGAGGCACCAAAGGTTTGAGGGCGCCTCAAGTTAGCCAATTCTTCATTCATTTCACGAAAAAGCAACTCTAAAAAAGTGCTCCCTTGTCTCTCACAAACGATCCCAAAATTCTAACACTCCCATACCGATCCCATATGCGAGATGAACTCGCAAATAATAAATTGATCATTTAGTGAATGTAAAATCTGACTCATATAGAAGGGTTTCTCATATTGAATATTGATCTTCAGTAGTCCAAGAACAAACATAAAAGCAAAAATTACATGCACCTTTGACACAATTTATTTGTTTCTGTTTCTTACCAAAGCAGCCATCAGCATAAATATAAAGAAAGAAAAAAAGAAGACAAAAAACAACACAGAACTCTGGTCGTTTTACTCATATGGTCCTGTGATGGAAATTGATTTAACCAGAAAAAAAAACCGCACATCATTGAGAGACACAATTATCTGTACAATAACCATCCAGGCAACAATTGATTGAACCAGGCGACAAGGGCAAAAAACGTTGCCGTCCGTGGCTTAACTTTGCGGTCTATTTTAACCAACTTCTAATGAATTCTTAGCAGAAATATGCATATGTACTTGTAGAAGAACTCAATATCACTGTGCACTAACGAGAGGGGTACCCTCGCCATCAGAGCAGCCATTACAACACTCGATTCAAAGTAATTTTCAGTCATCCTGAGCTTATTTCATCAAATCCTAAGCTCATATTTGTCAAGTATGTAGTTGAGATGTTAAACTAATCCCAGGACTCACCTTCCATGTGTGATTAGTCACATAATTATCAGATTTTGCAGTTGAAATATATCGTAATGGCGAGGGTAACAAAAAAGCCTCTCGAGGGTAACACCATTTTCAAATATTGTCATGGTGAGGGTACCACCCAAAATTGCTGTTATGGAATTGTGTCTTTTTCCTGTTTTTCAACGATTGCTATAGTGTGATACAAACAGCAATGGTGACATGATGAGATTTACTAGTTAGAACAATTAGATAAGATTAGATAGATAGATAAATAGATAGATAAATAGATAGATAGATAGATAGATAGATAGATAGATAGATACATAGATAGATAGATAGATACATAGATAGATAGATAGATAGATAGATAGATAGATAGATATCAGTTGGTTGTCTACCAGTGTACGACTTGACTTGATACCTTCCTGAGTCTATAGATCCATGTAACCAGTTGCGCTTCTTCCACGTTTTCGGACAATGGGTTCAAACACAGTCCTTGCATTTGGTGGTAAAGGGATTGTATATATTGTAATAAGTAAGAATGTCCCACAAATTTCTTTCTGCCAAAACAATACCATCCACAGTGAAACTTTCTTAAAATAATTATTATGCCTTTTATTAAGCTTTTAATCTGAGATTCACCATTACATGTTTTGATGCTATGATGCTTTACAGAGCTGACTAGTACTACTCTCAAGAAGCCACTCAACCACTTTTGAATAATTATATATCCTTTTGACTTATTAATATGTCCTTTTGACTTATTAAGCTACATAATGGTTATGTAATGCTGCAGTATGCAATGCTATGAACCCATATGCAAGGGACTGCAGTCAAATGCATGGAAATGTGTATAGCTATGCACTGAGAGCAGAAAAATCAAACATGTTTAATTTAAACGCAACAGGGCTGCGTTTTTTACTGGTTTCATTCAACCAATTAACAATAACAAAGGGTAAAATCATACAGTGATCAATACAGATTTGGTGACTTAAAAGCATACCTCGCATATGTAGTGATTTACAGAGCTATGCAGCCTAACACAATACCCAAAACTCAACTAATTTGTTTTGAAAGTCCAGTTTAAATTCATACATATTGGAAGTGCAGTCAAATGCATACAAACGTGTATAACCACGCAGGGAGGGCAGAACAATTAAACATGCTTAATTTGAATGCATCAGAGCTGCGTTTTGGTCTTGTATGCAATGATAGGCCTATATGCAAACAGGTTTGCAAGCCTATGTCAAGAAATGCAGACTTATGCAGAGATGTTGCAGACTTATGTAATGCCTATGTATAGATAAGCATCAATACGCAACAGTATGCATTGATATATGCAAGTAAACTGCAATTTTAATACTAATTTGATGACTTTTACGTGATGTTAGTGGCTATTTTGCAGAACAAAAGACTGCAAAATGCAGGTAAATGTATCAATATGTATCAGTATGCAGTGCATTTGTGAAGTAAATGCAAGGTTAATTACACCAGTTGCAAACATATGCATGGTTCTGCAACTGCTCTGCATCTGAACAATTAGCATGGGTGTTCAGGCCCAAAAGAAACGCATACCTCAATGCATATGTTCACATTTTCTGAATTTACCATTATGCCATAAAAAGTGACTATATGCATCCAGTGGGAAAGGAGCTTTATAAGCAATGCAAGTCCATTTGTTATACAAGTAAATATTTTACCTACTTTTACATTGTTTTATTCCTTTACATTGTTAAATTCATTAAAAAGTACCATTACGCAGGTTTTTCCATATCTTGGTGCATTTCTTTAATATTGTCTAAATGAATCTATAGTTTCTGGCCAAAACAGATTGGTCAGGCCAATCACATAACTTTGACTCTTTTTATTGCAACTGGGTTCTTGATTGGAATTCCTGATTGTTTACTTCACAATTGCAATCATGGCATTTGTGTCAGCACATGCTCTGATCTTGCACAACAAAGAAACATTGAATTAGCTGATTCATTAACTTGACTACCCCTGACTAAAACCATTCGCTATGCTTGCTTCTGTCTGCATGTCTTGTGTTACCCTCACCAATGTTTATGGAGGTTACCCTCGCCAACCGGAAGTGACCCTCGCCCTAATCTTACAGTACCCTCGCCACTTCCGGGCTGGTACCCTCGCCATTTCGGTTGGTACCCTCGCCATTTTCGGTTGGTACCCTCGCCAAAATGCTGGTACCCTCGCCTCGCCATTTTTCGTTTTTTGTGGTACCCTCACCTCGAGTGAATTGGAATTTCATAAATATCTTACTTCATCTTGCATGTTTGAGTCTGGCACTTGGCACTGATTCATTCCACAGGCCATTTAACTTATCTTTTACAATTTGAAGACCTCGCACCCCTTACATTTTTTGCAATTTCACTTTGAAATCACGAAGTGAGATGTGTCATGGCCACCCTGATGGCGAGGGTACCCCCCTCGTTAGTGCACAGTGAATATCTACCAGTTAAAAGTTATTTGAAGCCGATCTGATAATTGGTTGACTCATAAACTTAAATTCTGCAATCGTCAATTAATCGGAAAAGATCGCAAAAATATATTGCCTGTTGCCTGGAAAGAACTGCTTGTCGCCTGGTTGGTACTGCTGTATGATTTCTAAAATTCCTGTCACCTAGTTGGTAGTGATATGCTGTCGCCTGGTTGGTGGTCGCCTAGTTGACCACACACCGGAAGCAGAGATGTTGCATTCCTTCATTTTCTAATGACCAGATGAATTTAATCCAAATTGATTAATTTACAGGTAGTGATTTTTTAACGTTTGGCACAACAAAAAGCGACTCCTGTTGGAAAGATACAGGGAAAGTCACATAGGACTGGGTAATGAATAAGTATAGGTTATTCACCACGGGAGAGGGAATATGTGATTTATCATCCGAGGGCTTTAGCCCGAGGTGTGATAAACACATATTCCTGATCCCATGGTGAATTACCGGCTTATACCGTGAGACAAACACGCAAACAGTCAAACATGAGAGGATTACTGGACAACAAAGAATATGGGAATTATTTCCCTGTAATAAGTGATTGCAGCTGCTGATATAGACAGAAGCTGACAGATATCAGATTGTCAAGATGGACAAATACATGCAGAGTTTCAGGTCTTTTAAAATCATTTTGATAATATCAAGGTTGAGAATATAAGATAAGCTGAGATAGATCAATCAGTTGATCAATATAGATACGATAAGATACGATACGATACGATAAGAATGGACAGATAGAAAGAAAGAAAGAAACAAAGAAAGAAAGAAAGAGATAGATAGATAGATAGAATAGATAGAATAGGTAGAATAAAATAGATAGAATAGATAGATAGACTAGATAGATAGAAAGATAGAATAGATAGAATAGATAGAATAGATAGAATAGATAGAATAGATAGAATAGATAGAATAGATAGAATAGATGGAGTATGATGGTATTATGTATTTTACTTGAAAGCTACATGGGGCATTGGGGTATTGGTTGCTTCATTATTGTATTAGACATTTTTACAACGAGGTAATCGTTGTGTTGCAGAGGCACATGGCCAAAACTTGCATTTGCCCACACGGCTGCATACAATCTTTGTCCTAGCACAACTCATCGCATGTCGCACCTGCTGCTGTCAAACTACACATGTTGCTTTATTTCTGCCTAATTTCGGGAATGACAGAAGTTCAGTCATGTGCATTTCTGAAATCCACACGAAACGATGCTTTGAAATAAACCTTTTAACATGTGTTCTCCAAGTTATTGCTACCAAGAATCTCATGTACACTGTCAAAAATTACTGGAATTGTTTTCTCAAAACTATCTTTGACTTCTAAATATCTTACATTATTTCTTCTACATGCTCCAAAATAGTGATGTCAGTGTCAATAAAATCTTCAGACCTGTCAGAATCTGAAGAATCCGTTAAATAATCCATTTCACCAGACATTCTGCGTGTTGCTCTTACTCTCTTTTTAGAATTTATTGTAGGAGGGCCCAATATCCAGTTACTGACAAAATGACCAGCAGAGTGATCTGCAAGTACTAAATAGCTTAAACATGCTCCTGCAGGCCTATCAGTCACCATGTATCCAGTATATGTAATCTCAAGACAGACTGTATAAGCTGTCAGTTCAGAAAGACTACAGAAATGTGGATCTCCACCTTAGGCAATGTGAACAGTCACAGTAAACAAGAACAAGTACGTTTTTACAGCAAATCCTTCACAGTGCACATGCTTATCTGTCATGTGTCATGATGTGAGAACACAAACCAATGAATTGTCAATCTGAGGTGCCAGTGACATTGCACATGCGTTCTTGAGCTGTGGAGAGTTGGGTAAAAATACCCTTCAAATCCTGTTAAGCATGACCTGTCAACACTGAGATAAGAGGTTGCATGGTGCAGTTTGTTTTGTTTAAGGCCCCATTGTTCAGAACAAGTCAGGAAAAATAATTACCACAGACAATAAAAAAAGAGCAGTGCATTATTATTGCTTGCAAAAACACTTTAAACAGTTCAAATGGGAAGTATTCAGCCTCCTTTGAAGTAACAGAGCAGAGGTGATGCATAGATCTGCAATTCTGCATCCATGGACCTATGTACCAAATGAATCATTCAATGAGTTGTCACAAGACACAATGCAGCCTGGTAAATTTTAACAAGTCTACAAAACCTTCATACTTTCTCCGCTTCATTCATGGTCCCAAGTGAACAAAATTCTTGGCCGTAATGAAAAACAACTGCTAGCACATTTTATAATGGTTTCAGGGTAAATCGCCCAAATTAAAGTGCATTCTGGGACTTTTGGTGATGTCTTTACTTCATGTGTATTGCACTCCCAGCCATGCCGGGATACTGGAGTTGTCTGTCGCACTTTGCAACCGAGTTGTTTACGTGCTTGCACGGTATTTTTAAAATTATACATTTTGCGATGTAGTCTTGCAGATTATGGGCCAAATCAGTCACAACTTGCTCTGAAAACCAGCCAGCTCTTACCCTAAGCATTTTGTCTAATCTTGTTAGCACTGCTGACATCGCCCTCTCTCACCAATCTCATTCAAATTTAAAATACAGTCTCAATGGAATTTTTACTTGGCTGATGACCAGTCATGAACCTTCGACGCCGCTTAAAGTGCTTGCACGTTGTTTTTTTTTGCAGATATTGTCATTTTCACAAATAAAAGCTTCATTCTGGTGTTGCAAAATCACAGCTAGTATTGTGTCAAACAGTGTATCTTATAATTCCTTGTTGTTTATCACAGGAATGTTAGGTGAACAAAATAGCAGGAGAATATTTCTCAAATTTGTTCTATTAATTGGAGGAGAGGGGGAGGCCCACGCTATCCTATGTCACTCTTCAGCTGACTGAACATGCTGTAGGGACACAAAATATTGGCAAAATCCCAATTTCATATATTTTTCCTGATCTACAGTTATTTCTTTTAAGGGTGGCAGGATGCACTTGCAGCAACCCATTCTTTCATAAGCAAAAAAGTGATCGAAAGTGTCATTTTTGTGACTGTTGTCTTTTAATTAAGATTTACCTGTGTCATCTGAAAATGAGGAATTATAACATCTCCGGCTGTACTGGTCATAGAAGGATGGCGTTATCAGATCAATCCCCCCGCCACAACAAAAGAGAAACACCTATGGAAACTCGTTTTGCAATCCGCGGATTCTTGTGCATTTAACAGTGCAATGGCAGTCAGCTTGGTTTTGTCAAGCATCGGGGGCAGTTGGATAATACTGACTGGGATGTCGCAGCGATCTCTAATTAACTTAGCAGCTCTGATCAGTCGAGAAGCAACCTCTTGCCATCTTCGTCAGCCAAGAGTTCGTTTGTTCCAAGGAGTAGAAAGATTTTGTCAGCATTGAAACTAGGTTCAGGTTGGTTAGCTACTTTGTTTGCAAGAGCATTAATTGATTCGGTTTCGATCACTTCAAGTTTGCATTCAGCCAACTTGCTTTGCAGCATTTCATTGAAACCTGCGTCATTTCGGTCTGTTATTAGCACCGCACAAGTGTTCTCATTTTCTGGAGCGTCTTCTAGTCGGTTAAGAAGATCTGCGGTTAGTGCTTTCTCATCCGCTAGCTTCTCCCTTGCGTTTTCAAGTTCAGATGTTAAAGTCTCATTCTCAGTTCTTAGTTCCTTGTTCATAGCAGTAAGGTTGGTATTCGTACGCTCATGATCCCGGATCTGAGCCTCAAGCCGTGTGACGCGGGCTATATTTTCCTGCAGTGGGGTCGCCATGGTGTTGTTGCCGACATGAACAACATCTGTGTTGGACTCTTCACCAGAATCACTGCCTCTTCCTGCAGTACTGTTTTTAACGAGTTTTCAGTACGAAAACTCGTTATACTAGTCACTTATGTGGAGAGAGGGATTGACACGATTTATATTATTCACGATTTATTGACGCAGGTTTAATGTGCGAAATAATGACTTGTTACAATGTAGCAAGTTGTTGAAATGAGTAATAAAGACATCATAGATTTGTGCGCATCAACGTTTTTGTGTTGATCTTGGGTTGCTTAGCATTGTATGGACAGAAATTGCCTAAAACAGTGCAGACAACACAAAAACGTTTGTTTTGAGTCTCCATTATGATGTTTTGACGAAATGTTAACTGATTCAAACGAACAGCACTTTCCACTGTGGCATATTATGTGCTTGTTGCCTGCGGACATCTTCTTCTTCATCCACTTCCTGGACTCACGCGGAGGACCACTACCCGTGCGGAAAACCAGCTCAAGGTTTTGAGCAACTTGTTTGAGCAACTTGTTTTTTGCCTCTTTCTTTCAGAAAATATGACGCTCCTGAGCTGTTTGAAAGTGGCATTGCGTTCCACATACACAATCTGGCCGTTTTCCCTATTTTGCAGTGGCTTATTCAAAGAGTCAACCTTGGTATTGGCGTTGGCTTTTTATAGCCTGTGGATCACTCCTGACTATAGCACTTTCTTTTGAGTGTACCAAATGACTTCATCTATGAGCCTGCTTAAACCCTGGCTATTGATTGGTCTTATATTTACCTTTTTCAGTGGCGGATCCAGACAGGGTAGTCTAGGGGGGGCCCGGACGTGTTTTGCCTCTCTTGGACCCGCGTGGCTGTCGATTTGGCCCTGGTCACCCTATATTTTATTCAAAATTTTATTTCCACCTCAGTGGTCTAGGAGGGCCCCTACTAGGGCCCCTGCTAGGGCCATCGTTGAGTTTTTAAGCAGGCCAGTGCCTGCTTGTAAGTTGTTAAGCTGCTTGGCATGGGTGTCCTCAGTTGAGTGTGTGCAATAGATACAGATTGAATGGTCTTATTTTTGTGTTTCATTGATTATTTGGGTTAGCAGCATTGCTTTCTTTTTTGCACCAATATGTGAAATGGCTTGGTTGGGAAGTATGGGGTTCTCAAGAATTAGCCTATCTTCAAGTTGGAGTTCACTTCCAAATAGGCCATTTTGGAAATCTGGTCATGTGACATACATGTATTTAACACCAGGGGGTCTCATGAATAATGACATCCTGGTGGCACAACTGTAATGAATTTTTCTTATCTCATAGATGTTTGGGTGATATCATACAAATGACAGAACAATTCCAGGACAACCAAATTCTGTGTGGTTACATAATCATAGAATAAAATTTCACTTGTCTAATGGTAAAGAGCTATTAAGAGTGGCTGAATACTGAGTTTTTTTTTTACACCTTGCAGCCAGTTATTGCTGATGTGTAATGAACCTGTTGCTATTGGGAAAGAAATGTAGTGCCTGCCCTAATTCCTTGGTACTTGATTATATATTGTCTGCAGGCAACTTTCTCAATTTTTAATTTATGACAAAATCAATGGCACTTTAGATAAATGGGCAAAACTTTTTTAACAGCATGGCAGCCAGTAATTTGCTATTTTAATGAGATCTAATGCAGCTAGAATAGAAGCATACTTATTTTTTTGTTGAATGGGGTAATAATAATAATAATAATAATATGGATTTATATAGCGCTAATTTCAGTAAACTGCTCATCAGCGCTTTCTGGATTAAATCACTTATAGGAATTCTGAAACAAATGGGTTTTTAGTTTCTTCTTGAGGCTTTCCAAGGTTTTTGCAGTTCTAACTTCTTCAGGCAAACTGTTCCACAGTTTTGGTGCTGCATAGGAAAATGCCCGATCCTCAAACTTATTTTTGTTGCATGGAGCAGGTTCTGCTAACAGCAACTTGTGGTTACTTCTCAGGTTATGTTTCTGTTGTGATTTGACTTGAAGAAGATTTTGGATGTATTGCGGCGCCTGATTGTTGATTGCCTTCCATGTAGTAGTCATCAATTTGAATTGGATTCTTGCTGTGATTGGTAACCAGTGCAGTTGTTTCCTACTATGGCTGACACTGTCATGTTTTTTCAATCTCTCAATTAATCGAACAGCTGAGTTTGAGCAACCTGAAGTTTATTCAACAATCGGGTGGCAGTGCCATACAACAACCCATTTCTGTAGTCCAAATAATGAGTGACTAATGCATTGACAGCTGTTTTAACTATTTCCTTGTCTAGATTTTTTCGAAGTTTCGAGAAGTTTCTCAAATTGAAATATGCACTACGACACATTTTGTTGATCTGCTTCTCCATGGTCATATTTTTGTCAAAGAGCACGCCTAAGTTGCGGACATGGTTGGCAGTCTTGATTTCAACATTGTCTACATTGATGGATGACATTTGAAGTTTCTTCAATTGGTTTGGTGCTCCAATCAGAAGAAGTTCAGTTTTATCTCCATTATTGCAAAGCTTGTTGTCATGTAAGAAATTTCGGATTTCTGCAATGCAATTTTCCATTTTCTCAGTTGCATGTTGTTCACCCAAAAAGGTTGGTTTAAATGAAAGGATGAGTTGCTCATCATCAGCGTACTTCTGATCATGAACCTGATTTCTTCGTGCTACTTCACTGACTGGGGCAATATAGGAGTTAAATAAGATCGGTCCAAGTTTGGAGCCTTGAGGAACCCCAAAATCGAGTGGAAGTTTGCTTGATGTTTTGTCATTTATTATCACAGACTGTGATCTTTCAGAAATGTAAGATTTGAACCATCTCAAAGCTGCGCTGTGTACACCATACCTGTTGCACAGTCTTTCTAGCAATATGCCATGATCAATTGTGTCGAATGCAGCGGACAAGTCCAACAACACTAGCATTGTCACCTCACCATTGCTCATATTAAGCATAATATCATTATGGATTTTTGTTAAGAGGGTTTCGGTGCTATGAAATTGCTTGTAGGCTGATTGTTTTTCATCCTCAAGATTGTTCTGAATGAGGTGTTCAACGTACTGTTTGATTACAGCGCTCTCAATGATTTTACTTAGAAAAGAAAGATTTGAGACTGGCCGATAATTCTTTTTGATCAGTTCAAGTCCCTCTTTCTTCAAAAGTGGTTTGACAAGTGCATGCTTCAGTTCGAGGGGCATTTCTCCAAGTGTTAATGACATATTAACAATTTTCGTTATGATTGGCAGAAATTCATCGACACATTCAAGCAGTAGCCATGTTGGCATTGGATCAAGTTGGCAGTGTTTGACAGGCATTTCAGTGATAAGTTTCTTAACTTCTTGTTCTGATAGGGCCTTAAACTGATGTAAATTGTGACTGAGGTTGGTTTGAGATTCATCAGTTGTGTTCTTCATTCCTGAATCTAATTTAGATCTGATGATTTTGATCTTCTCATCAAAGAATTTGTTGAAGTCATTTGCTAGTTCTGTATCACTTGTGTGATGGGGAAGAGGCAGATCTTGTTTTCTGTTGAGGCGAGAATTTAGAAGTTTGAACATCGCCTTAGAATTTCCCTTTGTGGCTTGAATTTTACACCTAAGATCATCTGATTTTAGCTGATTAAGCTTATCATTTAGAGCATTTCGTTTTTCTTTGAAAATATTCCAGTCTTTTTCTAGACCGGTTTTTTTCCATAATTTTTCTGCTTTTCTCTTTTCCTTTTTAAGTGGCTTTATTTCCTGATTTGTGAATGGGTTAGGTTTGCGCACAGTTACAAGTTTAGTCTTAACAGGGGCATGTTTGTCAAAAATCTTTTCAGTTGATCTGTAGAGTGCCACTAGTCTTTTCAAGTAGATTGATCGATTATTGTGTGATACCTTTTGTGACAGATGCTGTTCAATGTCTTTCTTAAATTTGGATATATTTATGCTGCGGG
Source organism: Platynereis dumerilii (assembly GCA_026936325.1). NCBI lineage: Eukaryota > Metazoa > Annelida > Polychaeta > Phyllodocida > Nereididae > Platynereis > Platynereis dumerilii. Next base: position 87,905 of record JAPTHN010000153.1, read on the forward strand.
TTTTCCGGAAGGCAATCTTCTTCTGTGGATTCTTGCCTTTGTTAATGTCAATATTAAAGAGGATACAGTTATGGTCTGACAGCAGATCACTTACAGCACAGTCTCTGAGAGCTGTTATTTTGTTGGTTATTACCAAATCAAGTGTGTTTCCATCTTTGTGTGTTGGAGAAGACACGTGTTGAACAAGGTCAAACATTTCAAGAATGCTGTTAAATTGGATAACTTTGGGATCATCTGGTTTATTCACATGAAAGTTGAAGTCCCCAATTACGATAGTTTCGTTGTGATAAGTCTGATAGTGGGATAAGAAGTTTGTGAATTCGCTAAAGAAATCTGATAAACTGTACTTGTTCTTTTTGGAGGGTTCTGGCCTGTATACCACAAGAATTGTGACAATTCTTCCATTTAATTGTAACTGAATTTCCATATGCTCAAAAGTCTTTGTTTTCATGCTGTCCTTTTTCATTGCTCTAATGCCTGTTTTTACAATGCATCCTACTCCACCTCCAGGTCTGCTCTCACGAGATGAACCCAAGTAAAAACATTCACCATTTCTTTCCAGTTCACCAATTTCAACTCTGTCTTCTGCTTTTAGCCAGGTCTCAGTGAAAAGAAACACATCGAGGTCAAATTCATCTCTGAAATCTTTCACAACCTGCGTTTTTTGTCGTATACTTTGAGCATTCCATAAACAAGCTTTCAGTGGGCGGGACACCCTCGGACTGTCTGAGCCATGTTGAGAGTCTGCTTTTGCAAAATTATGAAATCTATTTCTTTGGTTCATCATATGTGTATGATCAGTAGCTGTTCTGACTTTTTGTTTTATCATTTGAGTTGAACCACTTCCATTTTTCAACTCTTTTAATCCAGTGCGTACTACATCAGAGTACAGCTTGACTGGTTGGGACATACTTATGCCGTCAGTATTCAATATAATATTATGCAGGCAACTGTGCGAGTGTCGCATATAGGCAACACAAGCAACTTAAGTGGTTTATTAGGCAAACTGATTTGATTCAAAGATGTTATAGTTTGTCAAGACTGTTTGCTCAGTTCACAAGTGCTATGTTCAGGCAACACAAGTTAATTTGATAAGGCAAGTTTGTCAGTGCTGCCTACAGGCAACACAAGCAAGTTAGTTTTGGCTGATTCACAAGTGCTACGTACAGGCAACACAAGCAAGTTAGTTAGGCGAGTTTGTCAGGCAAGTTGGCTCAGTTCACAAGTGCTACGTACAGGCAACACAAGCAAGTTAGTTAGGCAAGTTTGTCAGGCAAGTTGGCTCAGTTCACAAGTGCTATGTGCACTGTTGTGCAGGCAACACAAGCAAGTTAGTTTGTTAAAAAAGTTTTGGCTGATTCGCAAGTGCTACGTACAGGCAACACAAGCAAGTTAGTAAGGCAAGTTTGTCAGGCAAGTTGGCTCAGTTCACGAGTGCTACGTACAGGCAACACAAGCAAGTTAGTTTGTTAAGCAAGTTTTGGCTGATTCGCAAGTGCTAAGTACAGGCAACACAAGCAAGTTAGTTAGGCGAGTTTGTCAGGCAGTTGGCTCAGTTCACGAGTGCTACGTACAGGCAACACAAGCAAGTTAGTTTGTTAAGCAAGTTTTGGCTGATTCGCAAGTGCTACGTACAGGCAACACAAGCAAGTTAGTAAGGCAAGTTTGTCAGGCAAGTTGGCTCAGGTCGCAAGTGCTACGTACAGGCAACACAAGCAAGTTAGTTTGTTAGACAGGTATTGGGAGAATCGAGGACCAATCAATTTGTGACTGACCAAAGGAGTTAGTTAGAATCGAGGATCAATCAATTAGTGATTGACCATAGGAGTTATAATCGAGGATCAATCAATTAGTGACTGACCGAAGGAGTTAGTTGAGAGTTGAGGATCAATCAATTGTGATTGACACAAGTTCTGTCAGAGTCAAGAAGTAAAAGCAGTGTGTATCTCAGGTCTGTGAGAGGCAAGAGGTGAAAAGAGTAAGGCTCTGAGGTCTGTCAGAGCTAGAGGCAAAAGTAGTCTCTCAGGTCAGTGAGAGGCAAGAGGTAAGAAGAGTGAGGCTCTGAGGTCTGTCAGAGTCTAGATGCAAGAGTAGAGGGTCTCTCAGGTCTGTGAGAGGCCAAGATCAAGCCTATAAAAGTGAAATATTTCGTAGGTCAATGAGAATCTTGAAGAGTTGTTGGATGTGTATTGAGTTGTTCAAACTGAAATTTCCAAAAACGAATGCAGTCAGGTGTTGTGATAAGTGTCTGGAGTAATAAAACAGTGCTGAAGATTGAAAATATGACAATTAAATGGTTTAAAGGTGCAAAAACGAAGAAATACAACAGAGTATTGTAAAAATTTCGTTATAGTGGCTATGCTGTCTGCTGGGCTGTTTGGCTTGGAAGTGTGATGGTTTGTTGAGTCTGGGATGTGTATTGGCAGTGTTCAGCTCTTCAAAACTTAAATTCTTGAAAGTTAGTGCTGTCAAGTGTTGTGTAAAGTGACTGGAATATCAAGTGAGTGCTGAAGATAGAAAATATGACAATTAGATCAATTTTGAGGTACAAAAACGAAGGTAAAATGAGCGAAAATCGAGGTAAAAACAATGTGTATTGGAGGCAGAAAACGATGTAGAGATGGCAGGTAATTAAATTGCAAGTTATTGCACTAAAATCACCTGGAAATCGCACAAAAAGAGTAAATAACAGGTAAGAAACACTTTACCGACAATCACACACAAGAACAGCAGTTAAATAAACCCAGAGCTTGTTAAAAAGATGAAAATATCCACTGCTGAAGTTACACTGTGTTTACAGCCAGAAGCGCCATCTGTCCGGGGTTACGTCTATTCTATATTGTTTCACAGTTTCAGCTCCCCAGCTTAATCCACAAATTTTGTAAATTGATTTCTGTGAACTGTGTCCAAAATTACTTATATGTCTCAAATTGAGATTGGCACAATCATGGGACTGTAGTAAAGAAATGACTCCGTTTTTCTGACATTTGTTTGAAAATAGCCTGTTTATGAAGTATGTCAATTTATAAACAAGAAAATCTTTTTCAAAAAAAAGATATGCAGGCTGCAGCTATAACATATTTCAAATTTCAAACAATTAATTTTTTTTTAATGTAAATAGATATATATTATATAAATATTGGATGGGAAGCAGTCTAATATAGAGTATAATTGGATGAAGAAAAGTTATATTGGATGAGGCGATACAGGTTTTGAATCGTCAGATTCAGATAAAAATCATTCCTTTCGCAGGCAAAGTTTATGCTAAAGTTTCAAAACTTTCTTTTTGTCTCATGATTTTCAAACATTTTCATTCAAAGTGGACTGGATCTTTGCCAGCAACCATGCTTTGTGAAAGTAGTTTGGCACAGTAATATGGACAGCTGTTGTCATTATTATTTATTAAGTCATTATTGTTATTATTATTTATTCACTATTATTGTTGTTAATGTGTGTAGATATGTTGTTTTCTGGCTCCATGCCATTTTGTGGTGAGCTAATAAAAAAACTGAAATTGAATTGCGACCTGATCTTGTGATCTGTCCACGATCCAAAACAGATCAAATTATTGTTGACCCAATTCGATTTTCCAGGGACTGTCAGCACTCTGCTGCCACATGTCAGTCCCGAACAGAGACAGGGGTACTATAATAAAAAAGAACAGCCTGAAGCCACAATGACATATATATATATATATATACATCGTGTCACTGCTGCCAAAAATAATAGATAAACACATAAAGAGATAGATAGTGGTGGGGGGGGGGGGCGCTGCACTACGATTATATATAGGCCTACGTACAACTCCCTCATCTTCCCCAGGCTTGCTGTGGTGTCTGGCAGTCTTTTCAGATAAAAAAAAAATGTATTCATATCATGCTTTGTCATGTACACATATCTGTATTTAGCATACACATTTATATTCAACAGAAAAGCAATAATTGCTGGAGAAACCTTCAATCCACATCTTAACTGTCCAATGGCCACAGGCCTACTGAGAGAGCGGTGTGTTGAGCAGTGACACTAGAACTATTTGCCGACATGAAGAATCACTGCACTGCAAGCATAATATGCAACCAATCCCCATTTTCTGACTTGTTATATGTACATTGATATCAGAGTAATAATGTAATGATTTGCACTGATGAGAATTATGCCTATGTTCTTGGCAATATGTCACATTGACAAGATATTGTGTCGACGAAACCAAATTCACACCATCCACTCGATTAAGTAAGCAGGCTTTAGGGTACATCCTTTACTATAGGGAATCTTGTCATGCAAGTTCAAGAAGCCTGCATAAAAAAATTATCAGATGGTTTTCTTATATTTGATTATTGCTAAAATTGACGAATGCTTAATCAATCAGTGGGCAGCTGCACTTTGATGTCTCATAGAATTAAGTATTTTAAGAATTTTCTTCACATTTAGGGCAAATGTATTAGAGTTTTTGAGTGACTAACGCATGGAATGCTTTATTCTGAAGAGCATAAGTAAAACTCAATTTATGACTTTTAAGCATTTAACAAGCTAAACATACCTGTTACCATGCCAACCAAACGAGTTGGTGAATTTTTTTTGTTTTTGATTCTTGAATGTACAGGTCTCAAAGAGTGTCTGTGCAAAATTTTAGAAAAATATATCTGATATAACTGCATGCATGAGTCACCTTAAATAAATTATTCAGTTATTTTGTATTATTTTTCTTGATAGTTCCTCCATCCTACAAAATATCTATTATTGATAAGAAGACTAAGACCTTTTCATTGGTCATTCATGCAAAAATGAAATATTACAGAATGAAATTGCATACAAGTGCAAATACTTGACATATTGAAAGAAACAAGTTGGTGAGACTCATCCTCATTGACCTTCACAGCAATACGCTCTCATGTTGACCTGTACACATCAATTAGATCATATAGATTGTCAGTTTTGGTAATTCTTATGGCTCTTTTTCTTAACTTCATATAATAATGATGATATCACAATGTCCATTGTTATAACTATATAGCTACAAATCATGAAATTAATAAATTCTCACAATAGTGATGACATCACAAAGTAGATAACAAACTTCAGAGTCTATTTATTTAGTGCATGCCCAAAATAAATCTAGGGGTCATTTAATGCATGTAAGAGATCATTTCAGCAAGACCAAAAAATCATATGTTAAAGAAAATTACTAAATTTGACACCACAATACACAGCACAATGTAAGAATTTTTTTCATTCGAAACTTGACCTAACATTCAGGGTAACTTGTAAGACCGAAAGGGATCTCGGTAACTTCAAACATAAATTCTTCAAACAAATGGCACAAAATTTTGTCATGGCTGCAAGAAATATTCTTGCGTATAACTATAGCTCTGTAACACAACTTATATCCAAAATTGCAATGTTAGCCTAACAGCTCACTCTTCCAGAGCCTGCTTTTGAATCCGCGGATTCTTGTTTACGATAAGTCATGAATCCATAATTTTCCCAGCAAGTTTAGGCCATTTCCATCGTTTCCCTTACCCCAAAATTTTTGCGGTGTTTTTTCGATCAGTCTTAGGTCGCTGGATTCGAGAAGGGCTCTTTTAGCAGCTTTACATAGCTATACCAAAGAATGTTGTCCATCACTTATCCCATGTTATCCCATAAACCTAAATGATGAAAAATTCACAGGGAAAAGTCATATGACCTGTAAGTTAGTTTTACTATCCAGACAAATGTTCGGCCTTTACATAATATGTATTTAAAACCTTCTTTTTCCTCATTTTTAATAACATTGTTAAAAGTTGAATTTTAAAATGCTTTACACAGTATAGTCTGAGGTCCCAGTATACCACTTTACAGTGGTCACTCACTCATTTGGGAATTTCAATTTTAATTTTAAATGTATACGATTTGTTGCAGGTGGCTCCATATGCCACCTCCGGTGACATCTGATCACCAACACTAATGTCAGATGACGTCATCAGTATGTCTCACAGCTGATGACAATTTAGTGAATTAACCAAAACAGCATCACAGCTGATGATGTCACAATGAAGAAATCCTTGATTAATTGCTCTGTAGGTCCTATATATATTTTCTTTGACAAGTCTTCTTCCCAGAAAGTCAGTTTGTCACCGGGTGACCGGAAGCAAATATGGCACCACCTGCAACAACGCAATGTGATTGGCCTTTTAGAATTCTGTTTTACTTAGAACCAGAAACCCATAAAAGCAATGTGAATATATTATGTTATCTCATCTCATCAATCAACCCTCGTGAGCGCTCAGAACTGGGCTTAGAGGGCTGCACTTACCATATCTATCTATCTATCTGTCATTCCGTGTCAAATCATCAGATTTTCGGGTATTTTTCCACCACACCGTCAGCGAATTGGCTGACAAAAATTATATGTTGTTTGATGTCTCAAAAGATGAACTTCCTGAAAATTTAAGCTCAATCGGTCAATTTTTAACCGGCCTAAGGCCGGTTATTAGAGGAGGGCTTAAACGGATTTTTGGCGAAATGGGACTCTTGTCCACTTGTCCATGTGTAAATGTGTCCATGTCCTGTCCATGTCCACTTTTATTGTCATTTCCACCAGGTGTCAGTGTGTGTCAAAGTTAAGTCTAGGGCTGCCACCTAGCAATGAATAACTCAACTATTGCACTGTTATGTGGTTTCAATCTGCTTACCTTAAGGGATTGATATCACTTCATTGATCTAAGAAATACAAGACTTTTGTATCCATTGCTCAGTACTTTTGTGAATCTGCATTTGACACATTCACTTAGTGAACTTCAATCTCGTACAAATAATCTACCCAAGACTAGTGTTAGGTATTATAGGCCTAATGTAAATTTCATTAAATGAGCAGGTTATTATTTTTTCCATTTTCTTATGAAGGATAAAATCTAAGTTTATTTAACCCATCCATACTTTTGTGAGATAGGAAATCATTGTTGCAAAATACATAAGTTAGTCAATGGATAATGTCATACACATAGACTAGAAGCCATGTGAATATGAGCCATTAGCCACATTACCATTGGCTAATGCATCTTCCATGTGGTTAATACAAATTGCAAACTTTGGCTGCAAATTAGCCACAAATGTGTGCATATCTCTCAAAATTCTCCAATTGGCTGTTTTGGCTAATGGATTTCAAGTCTAAGGGAAAGCACAGCCTGGTCTGACCACTTCCAAGGGATTTATCATGAACAATCATTTAGTCATCCTTCATGTCATTGCTGTTTCCCTTTTGTGTCCTACCAAGTACATTAATTCAGGACGTTGCGGCCAAACATCAAGTTTACATATATGTAGACTACTTGATTTCAATAAATGCCCATTCAAATGTAGTAAATTCAGTCCAATTGATACCCTTTGACATGTAATACATTCATATATATAGGAATTCCATTAATTGCTTTAATCAACTCTCTACCACCTTGACACAGCTTGTTTGGCATACAGTTCCCATCAACCTTGTAATTGCATGCACTGCAATCAAATTTGTGCTCTAGCTCTCATCTGATTTAAAAGTTATAACTGTTCTCTCTTCCATCCTATACGAATTACATCAGTTGCTCACAGCTTAGGGCAGAACCGTTAAGTATTTCCAATACATATTACATACAGTGTGCCTTCTCATTCTTCAGCTGAATATTTCTTTATTCTATGACCAGCCATATATTTTCCCAAATAACACCAAACCTGCCCGGGAAAGTACCTAACTGTGGAGGGACAAGAACTCCTATTTCCCTCAAAAGAAGTTGCCAACAGAAATCTCTTGTTTTAATGTAAAGTTTTTGTGGAAATGACTGTTAAAAATTGATATAAATGTCATCTCTATAAAGCCAATATATGTGCATGGCTGGTCAAGTGGTCATGGAATAAAAACATTACTTGGGTCAATACAAAACAATCCATGTTATAATATATAAATCACCCTCTTCTTGATTCCAACCCCGAATATACAATCACCAAAGGCCGGTTTTGAATCCTTGGATTCTTGTTCATTATTTGGCTGAGGTTTGAAAATTGCTCATTTTACCAGTTTTTCAGGCATCGTTATGACCACAACTTCATTCTTTGCTCAATAAGTCACTTAATACTCAACCTTGTGCTTTGAAATTCGGGATCTACACTAACTGGACAATGGAAAAGGATCTTTGATAGACATTTATTGTTTTGCTAAAACGATAAAGAAGCTCTGGCCTTTTTAAATTCCCCCTCAAAAATCAATGTTCACCACAAAATAATTCAAATCTCCTACAGGTATTCCGGGTATAGATACAAAATTCGTAGGATATATTCTACATACGTATGGTCAAATAATAATTGAAAATTGGAGATGTGTTCAGCCTCTTTTTTTAATATAAATTTTCGAAAAATATTGCATATTTTTCAGTATGTAAAAAACAAAACTAGCTAGGTCTCAAGAGGTACAGATGACACATCCTTGAAAGTTTCCTATTATCTTTCACATCTATAGGGCATAATACAGACAAGAATTCAGGAACATGATCAGCTTACTTTAGGTTCCTCTGAATTTTTAATATTATTCTGTCCGTAACAGCAGTGCAACTGTTGTTTAGCCCTTCTGCATAAGGTATTATAGACACAGCCTTTACACTTGTTAGGTATATTCTAAATATATATTGTCACGTAATAGTGGAAAATTGGAGATGTGTTCAGCCTTGTTTTTTAAATTAAAATTTTCGAAACATACTATATACTTTAATGTGGTATGTCAAAAACAAAATTAGCTGGATTGTAAGAGGTATAGGTGGCACATCTCTGAAACTTTCCTATTATCTTTCCCATGTATAGGGTATAATACAGAAAATAATTCAGGAATATGTTCAGCTTACTTTAGGTTCTTCAAAATTTTGAATATTATTCTGTCTGTAATAATATTGAAAATTCCAAGGAACCTAAAGTAAGCTGAAAATATTCCTGAATTCTTTTCTGTACTATATTCTATACAAGTGAAAGATAATAGGAAAGTTTCAGGGATTTGCCACCCAAACCTCTTGCAATCTTGCTAGTCTTGTTTTTGACATGCCGAAAATATACAACATTTTTCGAAAATTTATTTTAAAAAACGAGGCTGAACACATCTTCAATTTTCCACTATGATTTGACCTTGAAGTAACTAGCCCAGGAGGCGAAACATTGTTAAAGGAGATACGACACCACTAATTTTTAACCGACCTATTGGCGGTTTTTAGAGGGGGGCAAAGGGGGATGGGAAGTGATAAGGGAAAAGGGGATTGAAAGTGGGTTGTCTGCTTTTGACTAATTATGGGATTGGCCTGAAACTTGGAAAATGACCAACAAACTGAGTAAATTTTTCGTGTGACCATTTATATGTGATACAAATGAAGTTCTGGCATAGCAATGACATCTGTGTATGTTGTTATTTCGTCAGTTTCATAGTTCTTTCTGTGGAACATCTAAATGTTTGCCTCTTCAAATGTTTGCCATGTTTGCTGTTTACCTAGTAGTAGTAGTAGGCTGACCAATGAGGGAACTGGGTGTAGGTCATGTGACACCAACCTGTAACCACATGGACTCTGCCATTTTTGGTGGGGGGGGGGATGGTAGGATTCCACAATCTTGTGAACGGAAGGAATTTACCTAAAAACATACAAATTTCATGAGGTCTGCTTTGTGTTGAGAGGTTATTATGGAACATTAAGCCACACTAGTTTTGGGAAGCTGGTATTGATAGCATGAAATGAAAGAACTCTCCCAAGTTAATGTAAATGTTGCCCTGCCCTTCCCAAAACACTGGATGTTGACTTTTGGAACCACTGGAGTGGAACCATTTTCCCAGAATCATGTGCAGGACAACAAGAGTTATAGTGAAAGCCAATGGTGGGCCCAGGCCTCAGTACTAATTAATGAAGTCCAGCATTATAGCTAGTGGAGCACCTGCCACTTGGTGGATGTTGTAGATTTCTTTGGATGTTGATTTGATCAAATTATTCTTTATTCAATTGAAAAATTTTTATTGCACATTGTTTGAAATCAAATAATAGATAAATTTATAAATGGTTGTTCAATTAAATTGAAATGGATAGTTTATCAGCTCAGCCTACATGAGGTCTGAAAATACAGCTCAGGCTGTTCAGCCTCAGCACTTCATTGAGTAGCATGGATGCTGCTCAGGACAGCTGAACTGAGTTTAAACCTTTTGAAATAGCTGACAAGCATTGGAAATTTCATTATCTAGTAATAAAAACAAAAAATCCTCTAGAATGTTTTCATATTGTCAGAATCTTCATTTATGTGACAATCAGGTGATTTTTTTGTTGCAAAAGTACTGGAAACAAAATGTGAATAATAGTTCGCGTTCTGCGGGCCAGTAGATTTGGTGAAGGACTAGTAAATTTTGAACCTTACTACAGTAGGATGTGTCAATTTTTAATTTTTATTCAAATTTAAAAAGCACTAGTGCCTAAAAGGTGAGTTTTGAGCTGGGGAATCCAAATCTGTTCTCAAAATTGTGATAGGACAATTCTTACCTACTTCAATTTTGGTTCAAAGTTTCAATGTTTTTTTTGTTTTCGACCATTTTCGCCAATCCGCGGTTCATACAACATTTTACCTGCCATGGTTGGAAAGCTCTCAAAAATACCTACAATTTGCATACCAACATCAATAGTCTAGGACGATATCTTGACTCCCATTGGCTCTTCAGCCTGCACTTTTTGGCTGGAGAATTCTGGAGAATTCTCTAGCCTTTTTAATAATGGGTTTTGGGGGTGTGGTCGATATTTGGAGGTGTGGCGCATAATGACAGGTATGCATTTTTGGCCATCATGCGTTGAGTTTGTGTTTGTGGTAATTGCTGGTTAGAAGCAATCTTAGTTGGCTAATTTGACAGCATTAGGCAAGGTGTAATGGGTTGACAGTTGTTCGGTTGAAACTGTGGCAGTACTTAAAAATTTTTAATTTTTGGGGGTGTGGCCATTTAGAGCCAATGAGAATGAGGGACTTGGTGGGAGTGGCCATTTCAGCCTATAGGGAGACATGTAGAATGCAAGGCCTGGGGGGGGGGGAGGACACATCCAGGGGGTACTTGCAGAAATTATTTTTTTTGCTAGTTATACTTCTAGGCTGGGGGTCACCTCGGAGGGAGGTAATTTTTAAAAATTTAAGATGTTAAAAGTCCCGAGGGGGGTCACCTCGGGGGGGGGGGGGGGTACTCGCAAAAAAAAATTTTCTGCCTGTTATATTGCCAGACTTGGGTCACTTCCGGGGAGGTATTAAATTTTATATTCTATACAAGGCCCCGGGGGGGGTCACATCCGGGGGGTACTCGCAGAATTTTTTTTTTTTTTTTGCTAGTGATATCTCTAGGCTTGGGGTCACCTCTGAGGGAGGTAATTTAAAAATTTTTATATTTTACAAGTCCCGTTGGGGGTCACCTCGGGGGGGGTTACTCGCAAAAAAAAAAATTTTCTGCCTGTTATATTGCCAGGCTGGGGTCACCTCGGGGGAGGTATTAAATTCTATATTCTGTGCAAGGCCCCGGGGGGGGGGGAAGGACACATCCAGGGGGGTACTTGCAGAAATTTTTTTTTTTTGCTAGTTATACTTCTAGGCTGGGGGTCACCTCGGAGGGAGGTAATTTTTAAAATTTTAGATTTTAAAAGTCCCGAGGGGGGTCACCTCGGGGGGGGTACTCGCAAAAAAAAAAACATTTTCTGCCTGTTATATTGCCAGACTTGGGTCACCTCGGGGGAGGTATTAAATTTTAAATTTTATACAAGGCCCGGGGGGGGAGGTCACATCCAGGGAGGTACTCGCAGAAACTTTTTTTTTTTTTGCTAGTGATATCTCTAGGCTTGGGGTCACCTCTGAGGGAGGTAATTTAAAAATTTTTAGATTTTACAAGTCCTGAGGGGGGTCACCTCGGGGGGGGGGGGTACTCGCAAAAAAAAAAAAAATTCTGCCTGTTATATTGCCAGGCTGGGGTCACCTCGGGCGAGGTATTAAATTCTATATTCTGTGCAAGGCCCGAGGGGGGGGAGGACATTTCCAGGGGGGTACTTGCAGAAATAATTTTTTTTGCTGGTTATATTTCTAGGCTAGGGGTCACCTCGGAGGGTGGTAAATAAAAAAGTTTGGATTTTACAAGTCCCGAGGGGGGTCACCTCGGGGGGGATACTTTCAAAAAAATTTTTTTTTTCTGCTACATATATTGCTCGGCTGGGGTCACCTCGGGGGAGTTATTAAATTTTATATTCTATACAAGGCCCGGGGGGGGGGGTCACATCCGGTGGGAGCTTGCAGAAATTTTTTTTTTTGCTAGTTATGTTTTTAGGCTGGGACTCTCCTCTGAAGGAGGTAATTTTAAAATTTTATATTTTACAAGTCGGGGGGGGGGTCATGTCGGGGGGTGTCCTCGCAAAAAAAAAATTTTTTTGCTAGTTTTGCTAGTTATATGCTAGGGGTGAAAGCAGAAGAATGAGTAGCCTACCTGTCGAGACAACTGAGAGAGCGTGCATTTTAGCAGCCATCTTTCTTCATTCCTGGACTGCCAAATGTGACCTTTATATTTCACTTAAGAGTTATAAAATTTGGTTCAGGTGTACGCCTGTGGGTATTGATTGGGAACATGACGATAAATTCAAGATGTAGGCCTTTCTGGCAGCCATCTTTTGTCATTCTTGAACTGTCCATTTGTGACCTTAATATTCCGCTTATTTTAGAGAACTACTTTATGAAATTTGGTACAAGTATTCCACATTATGAATTTGTCGGCCCATAGCTCTATATGGGCAGCGACTATGTTAGACACTAGTGTCTGCTGTCACGCTCTACTCAAACACTTGCGCAATGCTCACTGCAGCAATTTGCACCTATACTTCATTGCTATACCCTCACGTCAAGAGAATCTAGTTCACGCAGACATCACCCTACTATACCTCAACCTCCAGTTCCACTGTTCCTACACTCATATTTTTTGCCTCAGACGCTCTCGCATGCTGCAAATCACACCTTCTACTTTCCCATAGGATTAACCAGCCATTGTATCCGAGGATGCTTGTTAGAAATTAAAGTGTTGCAGACAGCCTAATCCTGTTAAAAAAGGCTTTTAGATTTTTAACCAACCTAACATCGGTTATTAGAGGGGGTGGGTAGTGAAAGGGGACTCATGTAAACCATGTCCATGTGTCCATGTCAACATTTCTTTTCAACATGACATTGTGTGTAAAAGTCCATTTGTGACCTTAGTTTTCAACTTAGAGTACCGTAATATGGGGTGAATAGGGACAAGGGGGTGAATAGGGACAGAACCATAAAATTTATATTTCTTAAAAAAACTATAACTTCCCCTTGACTTAGAAACATGATTTTTGGCACATTTTTAATAGGTATTATACTGAATCTTTTGATGGGTTTATATAATTTATGCCTGCAAGCAGGTAGGAGCTGCAGTTACTTAAACCTACGCCTGCAGAATTTAGACTTTCAGAAAGTGGTCAAACCATCCCTTCTGGCACAAAAGGTATAAGAGCTACACACACCAAACTTACAGGGCACTTTTAATTTATAGTTATGAGCGTTTCTGCAGAATTTTACTAATGTATTAAATTGGCATATATTTTATTTAAAGGAAACCAAGCCACAGGAAATTTCAAGGGACAACAGTAATCATATAATAATCCCAATAGAACCTAAACCAGGAGCGGAGTAATATCATTAACATCTTAGATATGGCAGTTAGGTAGTTTAAAATTTACTGAAACTGACATAAGTTCTAAATATAGGTTAAAAACGGTACAATTTGTGATAACCATGCATTTACAAGAAATCATGTGAATTTGTAAAGGGATGGGCATAAAAAGAAAGGCAATTTTGACCCAGATCAGTTCCAAATAGTTTGAGATGACAAGAACAGTGGGCGAGATATGAGATTCTGCCTCTGTGGTCATGAGTTCAGATTCAAATCCGCTGCAGAGTTCAAGAAAAAGCCAAAAACCCACCTAATTTTCATTTAAACTCATTTTCATGATTTTCGGGTTGAATTTTTTCTAAATTAGTTTCATCTGCAGTAGATTTAGTCCAGAATCAGTTATCATTAGTAAAATTTGCAGAAAACTGCATTTTTTAAATATTTTTTGTAATTTATCAATTTTTTTAAATAATGCCTATTTTACAGGAAATAGATTTTCAGATTTATTCAATATAAATTTTTGGCATGTAAAACATGTTTTCTGATGTATATTCACAAATATCAACCATCTAGACAAGACAGGAAGTAGTGGTTGTGGAAATAAGAGTCTGTCCCTATTCACCCCAAAGTGAGGGGTGAATAGGGACAGCGGTTTTCTGGGCCTAAATAATTGAAAATGTGAGATATCTTCAAAAGCCTACAGGGATATTTAGAACTTAGACCAGGCCATATTTTGACACCATATTTAAAATTCTGAGATGATTTTTTAGATCTCATAAAGCTTCGCTTTATGAGATCTATTCCCATCCTGAAGTTCTCCGTGTTCCTCTCAGCAGTTCTCAATATTGTTGCATGAAACTGGGTCAGTGTCCTAGATTTTGCAAAGGGTTGAGAGAATGGTCTGAACTCAAATCTTATTCTGGGACGGAGGCAAGTTTGTCAACATTCTCACTTAGATGTACTGAAAGCAGGTTATCTCAGCTCTTCATTTCAAAAACCGGCGATTTTTACTTATCAACATATATACCTTCATTGTTTTGTCATCATTTTACTACAATCACTTTGCAACAAGGCACGAAGCATGTCTCCCATTGGCCCTGGACGCTGAGTGCCGTGTGCAAAACACAGACTTCCAGTGTGGCTCAAGCAGCCAGAGAAGCATGGAGGCTGGGTGTGTTGCTGTGTAATAATGACAAATTGTGCCGTTTTTGGATGTTCAGCCACTTAAAAGTGATGTAGGGTGTTGTATTTTCATGCACAGGTGATATAGTCAAAGGAATGGAAGGCCCTGAGCAGCCTTTAAAACTCCCGGTGGACGTCTGCTCGAAGCTTGTAAAAAAGGCCACGGTTCAGCTGAACTGGAGATTTCACTGGCCCGTGTGCCCTGTAAAACTTGGAACTGGTGTAAAGAGTAATCCTGACACACCTCTGAATCCATAATAATCAAGTCCTGCAGGGGATTGGGTACATTCGTTTCGTTGCTCCAAAGTGCTCCAGGAGCAGGAGTAGTTCACTCCAGATCATTCGTTTTGCACTTCCGGGAGTAGTTTGGAGTAGATTGGAGTAGATCGGAAGTACTCCAAGAAATTGGGATATCCCATGACGTATGATTGTTTACATTAATAAATGACACTTCAGAAGCTTTGATTTAGTGCCTGATTGCTTTGTTTCGATGTGGATTGCTGCAATTCCATTGACACAAAGCAATCCATTGGATGTGCCAATTACAACATAAATTGCTATTAGCAAGGGAATCCTTGTAGCTAGGGAACCCCCAAATAATGACGTTCCTAAGTACTCCTTTCCATTCGATTCGGACGAAGCTTGGAGTAAACTACTCCAAGTTGGAGTAGTTTACTCTCAAGAGTAGAAACGTCACTTCCTGGAGTAGTTTGGAGTACTTTAGAGCAAGTGAATCGAATGTACCCATTCAGTAATGGTGGCCAAGCTCTTATTGGACCAAACCATTTACATTTATGGGGGGGAGCAGGTGCACTGTGAGACTGCTGACATCAGCAGAGCATACACTGATTCAGTTGGCCAGTGAGCCCAGAGACAGAGGTTGTGTGTCTTGTGTCACGATTGACAGATTTGTAGACCTGGGTAAACCTTTAATATTCACATTTATCAATTATAACAAATTACTAAGATTCGGATGTTCAGAATTCCATGTGAGAGTCAAATGGTTGCTGTGTGCAGTCCTGAGGCCTGCTCTGTTCCATTACACCTGTGTCAGCAGTGTGAAGGCCTGTATTCCCAATTGAATATCAGAAGCACTGTGAGAGTCAAAACCATTTTGATGATTATGCTGGCCAATTAGTTATTTACCTACTACCTGCACTTGAAATGCAGAATTTATTTATTATGTACATGTATCATGTTGATTCCTGTGTATGTTAGAACTCTAATGGACTAACACACAAGTTCGATAAGGAAAACTCATCTGATGACAACTGGTTTTGAAATGCAAGTCAACCAAAGCGACAAAACAGGCTTATAGATAATTAATCTCACAAGTGTTTTTGGACATTAAAATCCAAAACAAAAGCAAATGATTATGAAAAGTTATGTAACCAATCAGTCAACATTTTTGGAAAATAGTAATTGTAAATTAAATTTATATAACCAATCAGTCAACATTTTGTCAACATTTTTGGACAATCTAATTTCTGGAGTCCCTCTGACACTGTGTGTCATCGGAAAAAAGATACTAGAGGGACTCATGGAGTCTGATCAGCTACAGTAATTTCGAACAAGGGCATCTCGCTTTCGCTTCCAATGCAGTATGCAAAAACTATAGCACATGCATTCTATCATGTTACAAGAGGTCACAGTCAATTTGTGCCTTTATTGGGGACTTTGATGATAATTTATTTTGTAATTTTTGAAACTGAAAAGAAAAATCAATAGTCCTATTATTTTTCCTTCCCGTGCAGAACTGGCAAATGGCTGTCTTTACTTTATGCTAAACTGAAATGACAAAACTTGTAACTGAAATTGCAGATTACTTGCAATGGTTGTACTGTTCAATTGTCAGTGTTTTTTAAGGAATATAGAATGTACAGTATCAGACGAAAGTTTAGACCGCGTCTTTTGTCAATATAAGGGAAAATAGGTGCTCAGCAAAAGAACTTCTGCATGGATTCTCTTTCGCTGAGCACCTATTTTCCCTTATATTGACAAAAGATTGACGCGGTCTAAACTTTCGTCTGATACTGTATGTTAGTTGAATTTTGTATTGTGACAGAATCATTTATGCAATATCATAAAATTTAATTCGAATTATGGCTATTACAAATACAATTGTGAATTAGTAACAAACCGGGATGCACTCACTGACAGAAATTAATAGGATATATGGGAAAAATTGTAAGTCAGTCAAAAGCAGCCTAATGGTTAAGGGTGCTTTTGGGTACAAATCCCACTCCTGGACGTCCCGTTTTGTCGGAGCTGTTTTACATTTGTGGGTATTTTGAGGCCCAGTTCAAACCATGACATGATGAAATTAGGTGGCAGTTTTATCCGTACAGTGTTCTAAGTTCTGATCGAAGAGACGGGGACAATTGAAAGACTAGACATTCCTGAGCGAATAATTATTATAATATCAGGGGCGGATCCAGGATTTTTCAAAGGGGGGAGTACCGCACTGCTTATAATATTGGAGTCTCGAGAACTGATTTTTTTCCAAATAGTAACAATTATGGACGATTTATCTGATGAAAAAGGGCGCCATCTGTGACCCCCCCCCCCTCCCGGATCCGCCTATGACGTTGTCTTCAGTCATCACACAGTGAGAAAGACTGGAGAGTACACAAGAGTTGACCAATTATATCTCCATCCACTCTTCACTATGCTACATTTCGCACTCAGTAGTGTCGGGAGCCTTAATTCAGCAATAGCATGTTGCACTGCCATTCACTGGCTTATTGCTATGAATCCACCTGTTGCCTGCTCACCTGCCCCCAGGTTGCACACCAGTTCCAATCTTCCTTCAGCTCTGCCATGTCCTCCTGTTCTTATCAGCCTTCCAAGCGCATAAATACAGGACGTCCAGCCCCTATCATCTAGCCATCCATTGCACTCTCAAGTGTGCAGTCTGTATTGTATCAAGACAACCACTGAACTTCTATATCCTCAGCCTGCCAGCCGAACCGACGCTGTTCCTACCAACTGCAGTCCATATGAGATCTTTAAAACCGATAGGTTCTAGTTACCCATGCTATGACAGAAAAATGCCCAATTTTGTCCCTATTCACCCCATATTACGGTAATGAAATTTGGTACAGGTACGGTACTATGGGCATGGATCGGGGACATGTCGAGTAATCCAAGATGGCTGCCATTTTTTGGTGGCCATTTTGGCAGCCATCTTTCTTCATTCTTGAACTGCCCATTGTGACCTTAATATTTCACTTACAGTTATGAAATTTGGTACAGGTATGGAACTTTGTGTATGGATTGGGAACATGTAGAGAAATCCAAGATGGCTGCCATTTTGTGGTGGCCATTTTGGCAGCCATCTTTCTTCATTCTTGAACTGCCCATTGTGACCTTAATATTTCACTTACAGTTATGAAATTTGGTACAGGTATGGAACTCTGGGTATGGATTGGGAACATGTCAAGATTCCAAGATGGCGGCCATTTTGTGATGGCCATTTTGGCAGAAATCTTTTTTTAATGGAGGTGTTTACACACCGCCATTTATGTAGTTGGTGAGAAGGGGGGGGAGTAAGAGAGTGGGTAAGAGAGTGTAAGACTGTAAGATTTAGGCGGGAAATTTGAAATTGGAGAAGAAAATCTGAAATTACTCTTTGCATGTTTCAAATTATCTACTAATTGTTAAATTGCCCGAAACTACAGGTACAGGGCTAATATTGCAGCTTACTTGTATTAACCTAAAATAATTCTAAGTACTCCTTTCATCAGTTTTTTGTTTGGAGTTTTTTTTTGGTCTTACAGTCCACCATTTTGAAAATAATGTGTATTGTGTTAAGTGTATGCAAATGAGCTGTCCACCATTTTGAAAATTCTGTGTATTGTGTTTTGTGTATGCAAATGAGCTGACCAGGATGTGTATTGGACCTGGAAATTGATGTCAACATAATACTAGGTCACAAGAGATCAGATTTCAGTAGTTTTATAAATCTCCATCTATTTTTGTCAGATATATATGGATGGGTAAATAGATAGATAGATAGATAGATAGAATCTGATAGATAGATAGATAGATAGATAGATAGATAGATAAGGGACTTTTTAAAAGGGTGTATGAGATAGATCTGATTGCATTAATTTGAAGGATAGATTATATAGATCAAATAGATAGATTACTCAGATTAGTTATATTACGCAGTTTTATCAAAAGGGTTTGGTAAGCATAGTAATAGGTTGCAATTTGGTACTTCAAACCATTTGTGACATGATCAAAAATGTCTGGGAGATGGGGGTAGGGTAGGCCGGTTAGCTCAGTTGTAGCACACTGTGGTTGTCAATCGCGGCATGGTTCGCTGGTCGTTGGACTCCAGGGTCTAATTGACGCTCTCACTGGGTCAACTAGGACAGCAGTTTCAATCATCCTTTGCACCATTGCTATGTCCTCCTAATTAGCTTAAAAAATGCATAAATACTGGACATATAGCCCCAATCATCTATCCATCTTTCTATAATATTCATGCTGATCCGATATGAGATTTCACTTCATTTCAGCTGTCAGAGCTATTTTTGAATTCTGGATTTATAGATTTATTGATGCAGTTGTAATTTTAACTTTTATCGTAACCATTACTGGTCATGTTCCGCATGGGGTTCAAGAAATTTCTGGTGAGCCTTCCACAAGATACAGCTCAGGGCAGCCGCAGAGCAGTGCCCATGGGCTGAGATTAAGGGAACATTACCAAAGGTTCCCATGCCATCAGCATTCTCAAGTTTTGGTGACCGCCGTGTGATGATGAGTGATGAGAAGACTGTGAGTCTGGCGCATACCCTATTAATTCAGGGATGCCCAGGGTCTTTGAGTTGCCCAAGCATAGAATACTGGATACAACCTGCCTCCGTTTAATGTCCCATGGGCTCGGACTGAAGTGAGTTCCCGGGGTGAGATTTGAACCCACTCCCTCAGCGCCAGTGGTAGCCAGACAAGCGCTCTTAACCATTTGGTCAATTTGGCAGTCCACAAGTTAGCTGGCAGTGGTAGGAAGATTGACATATGAGAGCAGCATATTAGTGAGTAAGTCAATTTAGAATATTTTCAGTGGAATTTCAAGATCAAAATCCCAAATGTGTTTCTTTCAAATGAGATGTTAAATTGGTGTCCCTTTTGATAATTTTAAAATGGGATAAATGTGCAACATGTAGAGAACTCATGTTCTTTCTGCCATCTCATGGATCAATCACTGTGAGCAACTACTGCTCTTAAAGGCCGCACTCATTTATATCTATCTATCTATTAGCTATCTATCTGTATATCTATATATACATAATGCCGGATGTCTAACCTATATGCAAATAAATCTATATATCTATAAATCTATCGGAGTAGTCATAGCAGTGCAGGATGAATGATCTACTGGATTCATGGTATGCGAAATTAGTCACTACACCACCTCCATTTTGAACCCCTGGGTTCTTGTTTCATTTATTGAACTGCTCATAGTGACCTCAATATTTCTCTTAGACTTATGAAATTTGGAACAGGTATGGGGCTGTGGGTATCAGTCGGGAACATGTTGAGAAATCCAAAATGGCAGCCACTTTGTGCCAGCCATCTTTCGTCATTCTTGAACTGTCCATTGTGACCTTAATATTTCTCTTACAGATATGAAATTTGGTACAGGTAATTGGCCTGTGAGTATGGATGAGGACCGTGTCGAGAAATCCAAGATGGCGGCCGTTTTGGCAGCTATCTTTCTTCATTTCTTGAAATGCCCATTGTGACCTCAATATTTCGCTTAGAGTTATGAAATTTGGAACAGGTATGGGGCTGTGGGTATCAGTCGGGGGAAAATGTTGAGAAATCCAAGATGGCAGCCACTTTGTGGCAGCCATCTTTCTACATTCTTGAACTGACCATTGTGACCTTAATATTTCACTTACAGTTATGAAATTTGGTACAGGTATTGCCTGTGGGTATGGATGAGGAACTTGTCGAGAAATCCAAGATGACGGCCATTTAGGCAGCCATCTTTCCTTTTTTTAGAAATCTGTTCAAACTGCATTGATTCTATACTAATAGTCTAGCATCTTCCAATCAACTATTTCTCCTATCTTCCAATATCAGTTGCTCAGTGGTTTAAGCAATGGCACCTTCAATTTCATTGCGCTAGGTCGGTTTTGAATTCGCGGATTCTTGTTGTCTTTTATTTTCAGGATTTCATGGTATTATTCGCCTTTTTCAAATTTTTATTTACATGTCTTCAGTATGAATCCATTATATATTAGGTTAACATCGCTATCAAATTATCAATCCATTCCGTGTTAGTCACTGCCCCTTAAATATAGTAGCAAATGGCTAGCTTTGAATCCACAGATTCTTGTTACAACTTAATAGCTGAAAACGGTTTCATATTTAGCCCAGGACCGGTATAGCTTAATGAGCGGTAGCGCGACGTACATGGTACATCAAAGAGGAGCTGCTCTCCAGGCCTCTAATTGCTGATTTTTGGAAATCCCCAACTCACAGGATGATCCAACTTTTTGTTGACCAAATATTGATCCAACTTATCACTATCACTGTGTGCATTTTTAAAAATAATCCATGACAGTCTTTTTTCCTGTGAAAATATTCATGACAATTTTTCATGAAGTTACATCAGAAATTATATTATAAAAGTGAAAAAATATGACATCTTAAACATCAAATTTTACTTTAATATTTCCCCACATTTGGCAGTGATGAAACTTAGCATATTATTTGGTCACAATATCATCTTATGCAAGGAATGGTTTTTATTTTGTTCCAAATATCTTTCGCCTCCTGTGCTAGTTACTTCAAGATTTGACCATACACATTTAAAATATACCTAAGAAGTTTAAAATCTGTGTCTATGTTACCTTTTGCAGCAGGTCTACTCAACAGTTGCACTGCTGTTACAGACAGAATAATATTCAAAATTCCGAGACACCTAAAGTCAGATGAAAGTTTTCCTGAATTCTTTGTTGTATTATACCCTATATATGTGAAAGATAATAGGAAACTTTCAGGGACGTGTCACGTCTACCTGTTGAGATCTAGCTAGTTTTATTTTTGAAATACTGAAAAATATACAATATTTTTCTGAAATTTATATTAAAAAAACGGGGCTGAACACATCTCCAATTTTAACTATTATTTGACCATACATATCTAGAATATATCCTACAAATTTTGTATCTATACCCGGAATACCTGTAGGAGATTTGAATTTTTTTGTGGTGAACATTGATTTTTGAGGGGGGAATTTAAAAAGGCCATAGTTGCATTATCGTTTTAGCAAAACAATAAATGTCTACCAAATATTCTTTTCCATAGTCCAGTTAGTTAAGATGCCGAATTTCAAAGCTCAAGGTTGAGTATTAAGTGATTTATTGAGCAAAGGATGTAATTGTGGTCAAAACGATGTCTGAAAAACAGGTAAATTGAGCAATTTTCAAACCTCAGCCAAATCATGAAAAATTGACCGATTGAGCTTAAATTTTCAGAAAGTTTCCAGGAAGTTCATCTTTTGAGACATCAAACAACACATAATTTTTTCAGCCAATTCGCAGACGGGGTGGTGGAAGCCACTTGTTGATCTGACATGGAATGACCCATATATATGTATATGCATACACAAACACCACCATTTTCATTGTGAAATAAAAAATTACATTGTTTGTATTATATAATAAAGGTAAATACATTCAAGTCAAGAGCGTCATTGTTTTTATCACTTTTATTTTCCTTTGAAATTGAACAGTCATCAATGTTGTTTCGTGCAAAAGTATTGACATTTTAAAAGACACAAAATCAAATTTATATTCGCTATAACATTTCATCAGTATGTTCCATAACTTCCTTCCCCCAGTTCATTAGCTGTCTCAGAAATCCTGCATTGGGTTTGGCATTGGGGCAGCACTGTCTCACTTTGGTTGTGGCTTCCTGTAATATGATGAAAATGTATTTCAATTGAATGATTATCGAAACTGCTCTGTTGATAGGATACCCAAGTTTGTCAGATATCTCTACAACTTCTGCACAGGAGCAAAGATCCTGTTCCGAGTCAGAAGCTGTCCGCTGAAAGCTGTGTCAGCCGAAGGAAAGCCCTACTCCAGCCATGGACTACCTCTCAAGTTCTTAAAAGATTTGAAATCTACATAAAATGGGCTACTGTTTACCTTATGGAAATAAACGCTGTGGAATACATCTAATTGATTCGTTATCGAAGCCTGTGATATTTTTGCTCTTGTTATCTTACACAAATTGTTTGCATGGCAATATTTTAGCGCAGTAAGGTGTATTATCATTTTTAGGTAGGCGTTCGTAAGAACGTCTACCTTTTGCAATCAGCAATAGACAAGTGGAAAAAAAGCCCGCGAAAATCGGAAATTCGAAATACCGTAATGCAGATTTGTCTCAGAAATCGTCTGTGTGGCCATGAACCACCTGAAAAGCTTTTGGCGGAAGTCATATGCCTCAAAGGAATAACATACAATCAAAATTACGATAGAGAAAGGATAATCCACGCATTTCTTCTGTTTTAGACAGGTGCGTGTGACACTGAGCTCATTCAGCTTTTGAGTGGGCCATTTTGACAGGTTAGGCACTGTTCAAACAAGGCTGGAATTCACGCTCGCCCGCTTGCTCCTTGTGACCAAATTCCATGGTTGGTGAATGGATTATGTTCCCAACTTCTCCTGCTGGTGATTTGCACTTTTAATGACCATAATAAGCTTTTATTTCCACTTTAAATGGCCAGTTTTGAGATCGTCACATCAACAACAAACTTTGGCGGATGCTGACCCTGACTGCAACCCACTGTGTCAGTGATCCAGCAGGGGGCTCCACCAGTCGTTCTTCTTCTTCTTGGGCTTATTTCCCGCCTCTGTGTCAGGCCAACTTCCCTAGGGGAGTTAATATTGTCAATGTGGTAGTATTGAAAAGTTACAGCAGGTTACAAACTAATACAAGTTGCAACATGCTAACCATTGGTGGATTTTGTGGAACAATTACCTGGAGCTCAGCAGCTGCTTACCAGTGAGATAGACCTCTGAAACTTGTGGCTTTACACTGAAGAGAAGAGCAGCTACCCTTGAAAATATGTTTTATTTTATTATTCCCCTACTCTTATGCCTTGAGGATCCTGAGTAAAATTTAATCTGAAATAGTGAAATGTAATCAATTGGTTTATTGGTAGTTCTATGAGCCAGATCACTACTATGCCTATGGTGGGATTGACTTCAATTTTCTGAATATTGAATAAAAAAGTGCATATATCCTGTTCTGCTTGCATTTTAAAAATTGTGTAAGCTTATATAGCCTATGTAATAATCAGTTTGAATTGTAGACATTCATTAGGCAAAATGCCTTATGGGAATCAGTGCATGACACCAATTTAATATATAAAAGGCAGTGGTTTCTTTTTTTAAATTCTCTTTCTTTCTATAATAAGACTCCAATCAGTACATAAAAAAGAAATATTGTGGTTAAGTGAGAATATACTTAATGATGGTCAGATATTTTACGTGTGCAGTCATGAGGAACTAGGCCTATTTCATTGCATGCTCCAATCTGGTTACACTTACATTGCGACGGCACATACGATAGATGTCTGGTTGATTTGAGATGAAACACAAACTTTTTTGTGAGAAAGACTTGGTTTTAACATATCAGTAGTATTGTATTGAATGGGACTGCATTGAACATAAACATTGTGCAGGTGCGAGAAAATATATTTGCTGCATGGAGATGTATCTTGTCTTAGTTGCCTTGTTTGTTCGGAGAACACTGATTCCTTTTCGGCTTTTTTACAAACCAAAACTGAGACCACAATTACAAAAGCATCATTTGTCAGATTCAAGCCCTATAGAATTCAAGCCCAGTTCTCTACATTGTTATTACCATAAAATGTATCACTTGTGTTATTGATATTCATGTAGGAATTTTGCAATGGAGAATTTGAAGATGTGTACCGAATT
The DNA here is from genome assembly GCA_026936325.1 of Platynereis dumerilii. Lineage (NCBI taxonomy): Eukaryota > Metazoa > Annelida > Polychaeta > Phyllodocida > Nereididae > Platynereis > Platynereis dumerilii. The sequence continues at coordinate 112,733 of JAPTHN010000153.1, forward strand.
GCATTGCCTGATGTGTCAACTCCTAAATGTAACCTTCAGACAGTTGGGTAGTAACCAGCCTATTTTTACTGGTCAGACACAGTTTTTAAGGGAAAAACCTGGCAAACCAGTACTTTCACACACTCTCATCTGATCTGATCTGCTCCCTTGGCACTATCACCACATAGTCACACTTTTTCTTCTTTTACAAGTCACAACACTCACACCCATTGTGACTTCGCCACTTGTGCTCCAAGGTTATGGGACCTGTGCACAACTTGCCTTTCAACATTGAAGACACAATGTGGCATTAGTATCATGTAATCATAATTAAATGCCCTCTCTCCTTGTTTGGTTACCTAATTGTTATTCCTCGCAGATTTCCTGTTTTCCCAAATAACAACAATAGCTTGTTAATGTTATTTCTGTTTTACACCAACAACTCTTTTTTGTTAAACAAATTTTCCAATAGTTTCACTGAATGACAAAATAAATGTTTGTGTTCCATGTACATTCAAACCTCAAAGCTAATTTTTTGTTGCTGTTTTTACACAAAAATAAAAATGCCTTCATGTTACTATTTATGGTTTATAAATAAACAAACAAGCCTGAACTCGATTTCATTGGTGTTATCAGCCACAATTTTACCTGCTATTGACAAATACCTTGAATATTCAAGTCAACAGTAAATGGACAAGGTGCAAGCCCATTTATTGTTGACTTTAATATAAATTTTGCTACATGGTCTAAAACCTGACATTTTTTGCAAATTTCATGTTATTCATATTATTCAAAAATATGATAACCATGTCTCCAGTACAGATATAATATAGAGGAGTAGATCGCTATCACCCTCTCCATATTAATCACTGCATCTTCAATATAATACCGAAACGACTACCTTTGAATCCCTGGATTCTTGTAAAATATTCTTAAAGTAATATTATGCGAAAGTCAGTGGAAAGAATGCAGAATAGTGACCCCTGGGATAGTGACCTTAAATGACATTTTGTAGTGGTGCATCAAGTATGCTGTAACAATGCTGACGCTTCTGCTAATCCCTAGTTTTGAAAAGACCAGTACAACAGTTCCTATTGTCCGATGGTCATCTGCAAGGAAAAAGGCAAAAGTGGATAATGAATGACATAGCATGTAATACCAGCAGTAAATGCACCTTTAACAATGGCACATATGAGTCATGACATATAATATTATTACCTAAGAAGTCACAGGCACTTCGGAACTTTGACTGAATGTCAGCTTCTTTATCGTCTTCCACTTGGATATGCATGAGGCAAGCTCCTTCTTCACGGAAACTGGAATTATATCAAACTTTTAAGTGACTTAAGGTGGCTCGCTACTCATACAAAGTGGGAGTTTGCGCACATTCACGCGCAGCCAGGCAGGCCCTATCTATCGTAACGTCACCAGTGCTGCTTGGCTTTCCTGGCATCTTTTTTTCATTCTGCGAATTTCATAAGTCGGCCGCTTCGTTTGCACTTTGCGCCACTTCTATTGGGGTTAGAGACTTCTCGTTTGGAGCATTAGATGCGCGATTAAGAGTACTACATACAGCCGGAGATTCAGCCTGATCCCTAGAACACAAATTTTTTGCTAGTGATTTTCGGCAAGCAGGTCTAATTTCTCAAAAATGATTCGTTGATATAAATAAATTTGTATATCAATTTTAAGTATGGTAGGAAGGTTTGTCTGTATCATCATATTGTTCCCCACTATTTTTGGAAGTAAATGACAAAGAAATAAAAAAATCCTATCTCGTCAATTTTTTTTAGCACTATGGTTTATAAAAAAGTAAAAATTCACAAAATCAAAACTTTTATTCCGAACCTCTTGGAAAGTCCTTTAAGCTAAATATATATCTTTGAAATTGTGATCAGCTTTTCCGTTAAAGTGTCTTCTTTAATTTCATGCTTCATTGAATAATATGGGATGCATGACCACTGAATTGCAGGGCAAACTTCACAGTAAAAAAGTTAAGAAAAAAATTGAATTTTTCAGGTTTGCGTGGACGGACTTTCTTGTACATAACCTCAAATATTTTGAAAAAAAGGCTGGCAGCGACCACTTTTATTTACACAACCTTGCTATTAAGTATAATTTGGATCATTTTAAACTATTTTTAAGAAATCCTATTATTGAAGACAATGATGACTGGACACACGGATGACTCAAATGTTGTTTATTACACAGACACTGAATGCTGGTATAACTGCAAGAACAGAAACACACACATATAAGTACAAGCACACATAACACACATACGCATACACACATAGATCACAATATCCTTTGCCATATTCAATTACATAATGACACCATAATCCATAATTGAACTACACAGGTTTAATGGATGGATGGTTGGGGCTTTATGTCCTGTACTTATGCACAAAGGTAGGCTAAATAGGACAGTATCATAACACAAGTTAATTTGATCAACATACAACTAAACCTAAAAATATTTAAAGTCTTGAAACTAATTATAAATGCCCAATAAAGTGATTTAATAAAAAAGATCAATTACAAGTAATTCATGACCAATTTATAATAAACCAAACAATTAATTCAACTTACAACTTCAAATGGCTCTCCTATGCCTAGCATCACTGCACATCAATGCCCTTTTGCTTCTGTTACATTGTGAACCTAAATGTACAGAAACACCACTACACTAGCTATTCACAATGACAAAAAATTTAAATTCAATATAATTCAAACTGCTGCTAAATAAAGAGTACAATAAATTCTCTTACCTATTACATGTTGAATGGTAAAATACCAATAGATCTTAACCCTTCCTTGACTGTTGAAACAAGTGATTTGAATGCATGCAGGAAACATTTCTCTGCAGCTTTGTTGTTACCCTAACTGTGAAACTGATGAACATACCAAGAATTCTGTGACAAACTGATACTGCACACTTCTCATAGACTGTGTGCAACACTCCCCGGCATTGAATTTATCCTAAATTTAATAAGTTTATCACATTCACATTTATCACACACCTCAGAGTAGCTAAAGGCATAAAATTTTTTTTTACAAATACGAGTGATACATTTTACAAGAAATACCTCACAATAGTTTACAACAAATAATGACATAATAAGAAATATTTACAGAGAGCCTTCAGGAATAACAATCTTCACATTGGTCTCACAAGTTCAGTGACCCTTGTTTTGATCTTGACACTTTTGATCAGTCCATCGGATCCTGGGTACACCTATTTTATCCATTGGCCAAACACTCCAAGGGAGTTTCCATTTGCTTCTTTTGACCTCAAGGATTATTCCCAATCTCAACATCCAAGCAACAGCTCTCTTGAGCTTATACCATGACGAATAATGCTCCATCAGCTTCTCCAGGGGATCATATTCAACGTCACTCAAGAAACACAGCTCGGGCTTTTTCTTCAACTCCGACTTCACCTCCGGATCATCTTCCGACAGGGAACTACATACATCATCAACTTTCCACTCAGACTTGAATTTTCCAAGAAAACTGGGACCAAACAACCACTCCTTCAGGTTTAAACCTTGAACATCTTGACCGCGAGAAACCCGATCAGCAGGATTATCTTTGCCGGATATATGATGCCACTGATCCACTGAGGTCGACTGCCTGATCACACTCACACGATTCGCGACAAAGACATGAAACTTTCTATCCTCATTCTGAATATACTTAAGGACTATTTCACTGTCTGTCCAAAAGTATGAAGGTCCTAAATGCAGATCAAGTTCACTTTTCAACATATCATCAACCTTTGCAGCCAGAACTGCACCCTGCAACTCCAAACGGGGAATGGTGATCTGCTTCAAAGGAGCCACCTTGCACTTACTCAAGACTAGAGATACGCTAATGTGACCACTACGATCTACACACCTCAAATAAGTACAACAACCGTAAGCCCTTTGGCTAGCGTCACTGAAGTGATGTAATTCCAGAAATGCATCTTCAAACCCGACCGGCTTAACACAACGCGGAATCTCAAATTTCACTACCATCCGTAGAACTACTAGCCATGACTCCCACTTGTTCTTCAAATCAGCTGGAACTTCGGAATCCCATGGAATCTTTAACCTTGTTGCCTCCTGAAACAGTAGTTTCCCTGTGACAACTACTGGGCTCACCAGCCCGAGAGGATCAAATATTGATGCAACAAAACTCAACATATGACGTCTAGTAACCACAACATCAGGACTAACTGAAACATCAAAGTAAAGAAGATCTTTTGTCACATTCCACTTGACACCAAGAGCCTTCGAACGATAATTAGAAGATAAATCCTTGACCTCCTTGGCACGTTGACTCTCGGGAATCATTGCCAACAGCTGCAAATCATTTGAGACAAATTTGGAAAAGTTGAAACCAGTTTTTGACAATGCTGAGTTGGTACCATGAACAACAGTGTTGTTAGACGACTGAAAATTTGGCTTAACTTCCTACAGTTATCTTCGCATAATTGAGCAACCGTTCTATCCTTCACAGACCTGGAGCTGACTTCATCACAAATAGCTTCATTCTCTATATTCCATAGAGTATTCACCTTTTTCTCTAATGAATCAACATGTATGAAATGAGACATAACTGAACGTTTAACCGTCTGCAGAGTCTTCGCGGGACCATTTAGGGACCATCCAAACAATGTCCTAACAGCGAAAGGCTCTCGCCTACTGCCTTTCCTCACTTCCAACGGGACCAAAGCCTCTGCGTTATCCTGACCAATCAGTATCTCTACACCATCGGACTCCTTTAACAAGGGCAAATCCCTGAGATGAGGAAACGAATCACAATTCATAGGTGCTGATCGAACAGGAATTTTGTCAACTACATAGACATGGGAAAGCCAAAGTGACTCACTACCATCTTCAGAAGATAATTTAAGCTTTACAACATCTGACACCTTTTCTTCAGACTTTCCGAGAGTATTCAGAACATACTCTTCACAACTTCCTTTCAAACCAAGATCATTGACAAATCTACGAGAACAGAAAGTACTGCTTGAAGCAGTGTCCAACAAAGCATTTACACGGTAAGTATTGTTAACTTTTACACTTACAATTGGCATATGAACATCTGCTTCAACACTGACATTGTTAGCTTGTACATGTTTAACATTCTTGACAACACATTCTTTCTTTTCAGAGCCGAGATGATCAACGTGAATGTAGCGAGTATGCTTCTTTCCGCATCCCTGGATGTCACACACCGAAGACTTCCTGCAGTTCTCTGCAACATGATTGCTGAGCAAACAATTTTCACATAGTTTATGATCTTGGACATAACGTAAGCGATCACTTGGCTTCATAGCCTTAAACTCAGAACAGTACAACAATTTGTGATCATTGCTACACAAAGAACATGGAGGCCTCCTCCATCTTGAACCTGACTCACTTACACTAGAAGAGAACGATGTAGACTGCCAGGAAGCACTGTCACTTTTACCTTTTTCATCCGATTTTACCTTGTTGCCACGTTTACCATAGACAGGGTCGTTAGCCTCACTTGCCACCCGGGTAACAAAGTCCACAAAAGATTTAAAGCCTGGGTATTTCTTTGACTGTTCCTTGGCTTTAAGAGCTACCTTTATCCACCTGTCTTGAAGGAACGATTCCAGACGACCCATAATTGCTACGATAGAGCCTTGATTGTCTACTTCATGAAGATGCTCCAGCTGGGACAGAGTCATATAACAACATTGCAGATCGTCTGCAAGCTGCTGAAGATCTTTGGGAGATCGCACCTTCCCCCCATGAAGCAAATTATGGATCAGACGGTCCATCACAAGGTGATCATTGCCGAACCTAGTTTGAAGTATTTCGCGAGCCATCTTGTACCCCTCTCCGCCTTCGATAAGAATGCACCCACGAATGGCATTCTTCGCCTCTTTATCAGTAGCACTCAACAAGTGGGTCAATTTAGTACGATCATCTAGAGAAGTTTTGCCCACGACTTCATCAAAAGTCATCATAAAGGTGTGAAACTTAGTTGGATCACCAGTAAATGTCTCTATTTCAATCTTAGGACGATTAACCATATGAAGCAACTCACTTGCGCCCACAGCAGCTCCTACAGAAGAATTCAGCCCATCAGTTTCAGCTTTAATTGAATCCTTCCGGTCTTGCACTCCTTCACCTTGTTCCCCCAACCACAGCTTCAGGGAATCGATAGTTGCAATGAAATTGTCTTGGACTGCGTAGAAGTATTTATCACTCTCCTCCCATTCCGGCTCTGTCTGCAACGTATCATGATAGCTGTCATGGGTAGTCTCGAAGTCCTCGAATATTTTGATGAGCTGTTCCCTTTCGGCGATCACTCTTTCCTTGTTTTCAAGAGACTTGAACTTCTTGATGGCTTGTATCCGCTTGGTGACCATGCCCTTCAGCTTGCCTCTGTTCTTCTTAAGTTCGTCTGCCATAATGATGATGATGAAGTTTGAAGTTTTATACTATTGTAGACAATGATGACTGGACATACGGATGACTCAAATGTTGTTTATTACACAGACACTGAATGCTGGTATAACTGCAAGAACAGAAACACACACATATAAGTACAAGCACACATAACACACATACGCATACACACATAGATCACAATATCCTTTGCCATATTCAATTACATAATGACACCCTAATCCATAATTGAACTACACAGGTTTAATGGATGGATGGTTGGGGCTTTATGTCCTGTACTTATGCACAAAGGTAGGCTAAATAGGACAGTATCATAACACAAGTTAATTTGATCAACATACAACTAAACCTAAAAATATTTAAAGTCTTGAAACTAATTATAAATGCCCAATAAAGTGATTTAATAAAAAAGATCAATTACAAGTAATTCATGACCAATTTATAATAAACCAAACAATTAATTCAACTTACAACTTCAAATGGCTCTCCTATGCCTAGCATCACTGCACATCAATGCCCTTTTGCTTCTGTTACATTGTGAACCTAAATGTACAGAAACACCACTACACTAGCTATTCACAATGACAAAAAATTTAAATTCAATATAATTCAAACTGCTGCTAAATAAAGAGTACAATAAATTCTCTTACCTATTACATGTTGAATGGTAAAATACCAATAGATCTTAACCCTTCCTTGACTGTTGAAACAAGTGATTTGAATGCATGCAGGAAACATTTCTCTGCAGCTTTGTTGTTACCCTAACTGTGAAACTGATGAACATACCAAGAATTCTGTGACAAACTGATACTGCACACTTCTCATAGACTGTGTGCAACACCTATCTTGGAAAGTTCACGAGTATCGAGCCACCTTAAGCTCATGACGATGATTGTGGAATATATACAACTAGCTGGTTTTGAACTTAAGGTTTATTAGACCTAAAACTACAGAAAATAATTTCAAAATATCCACAGCACAGACGTTTAGCTATAGATGCAGAAGTGAAATAATTCTACTCACAAAGACTCTGACTCGACACAACAATTTATGTGAGCCTTGATCTTCAAGTCTTTCTGAATGTAAGCAGCATTTCCTTGCCTCCAGTTTCCAAGATAAAGAAATCCAGGAATAATTTCTAACGGGTATGTCTTTATTTCGTCAAGTTCCTGAAATAAGAAAGGCCAATATACTTTCAATCAATTAGAGACAAGCTTGGCTGTACATTTTATGTTTGGTCATCTCACTGTACTTACCCGTGGCATATAGAGAATTTTCTGTTCGCGCAAGAAAGGGTAGAGTGCTGAAAATACTTCATAACCGCCTGAAAATATAACAGGTCAGCATGTCATTGAGCGTTAATAATGGCTAATTTGTTAGTTGATCGCCCTTTTGATAATAAGATCTGCAATAAATGTTTATTTACCTTTCAAAACCTTTACTGAATTTCGGCTTCCCTTTTGCCACAGCGTGGAAGCACATTTGACTGCCTCCCCTGGAAATATGAAAAAAAGGTCATCAAACAATCTGTTGTCTTCACTCTATCTATTGGTATTATATTAACCTGTCTAAGCCAGATGAATTGATGAAATAAGTTCTATTTGATCAGAAAAAATGGGTCATACATAGGCCTATGTATTTAAGGGCACATGCTGGTCGAAAAATGTGTGTATGCTGTCTAGAAGAAACTGTTGCAGCTAGAGCTATGAAATTTTACACAGGTCTTCAGGGCACCAAATTATGACCCTCCGTGAAATTTTAGGTTGCCATGGTTACGGTTGCCATGAGAGCAAAGAATTTTACATATTTTTAAGTATTCAGCCTTACAAAAAATTCATCTCAAGACTGAGCCATCAGAATAATCAGAACTCATTTATTTTCATAATTTGAGGTATTTGAATCCGCAATAAGACTATTTTCAGACTAAAATTATGTTTTTATGGGGTTTTTCTGGGTTCACGAACATGGGACTACGGAGCATATTCGCAATCTTTCAGGTTTGAATCACTGTCCCACGGCCTTTAATCCAAATACAGTTCTGAAAATAGCCTTATTGCGGAAGCGAACTTGTCAGCAAGCAGTATGCCAAAATTCATTATAATACCTTCATTGGTTTTTGAGATGAATTTTTTGTAAACACTCAAAGTCAGTAAAATTCACAATTTTGGGAAAATGGCAAAAAAGGGAAACAAACTCTTAATTAATTTAACCTTAAAGGTAAGATTGGCAAGGTTGTTTACAGGTTTAGAACAGGATTTTTTGCGCAGTTTCAGTTGCATTTGTGGTCTGGACATCTGTATTTATTGAAACTGTCAAAATCAGAATTACCATTTTCTAAAATATTTTCTCAATTTTGCGACCAGCATGTGCCCTTAAGGAATGAAAATGGATATCAAATTTTTTTTTCAGGCCCTTACTTGTTTGCTGCTACCAAGCACATATATATATGGCAATTATGAAATTTAATTCAAATAAATTGTGCAAGGACTGGATGAACATATTTATTGTTTTTCTGGCATAAACAGAACAGTGTAATGCAACTGGGGTTTTCGGCCTGAACAAGTTAACTGCACTCAGTATTTTTAATGTAATTTAATAAATGTCATACAATTTAATTATAAACTAGTAAATTGAGAACTATGCTAACTTCAAAGTTGATGGACGTCACCTTCATGAACTCACCTTCATCTTCCAATGACTTTGTTTTGCTGTCGTATACTATCACAAATTCTTTACATTCAAGCTCTGCATCATAAGGGGTGCTGTACAAGCCCTGCTTATTCTGTAAAATATGCAATTTCCATACGATATATTTTAAAACCTGTGCATCGTCAGAAATAATAAGGAATAAAAAATTATCAAATTTAGGCTTTAACATGTATTATGTTACTTCCATGTGTCACTGCACAAGTGCACATTTATATATTCTATGGCATCAGGAACTGAGTAATCTCCATAACACTCACTGGGTGAATATTCTTCGCCAGCAGAACATGACTTTCAGCATAATCTGAACTTTGTCTTACATCTGCAAAAAAACATTGAAATACTGTTATTTTGCCAGAGTAAAAACAATTTAGTCGGTAATGACAGGAAAAACAAGTAACACAAGCTATAAAGCCTTTGACCGATGAGTTTCATATCAATTTCCAGGGAATTGTACACACGAAAGAACAGGCTAATCACAGATGCCACTGATCATGCCAGATGCATTTTTAAGCCAAAACCCTTACTCGAGTTGCTGACTGCTGACTAAAAATTTTTTAAAAAGGTCAGGACTTAAATTATTGGTCTGTCAGCTTCTGGCAGTAATGAAAATAGAATATATATATTTACCCAGAAGCAGCAGGTAGTTTGGATTACTCAAATAAGGCTTTCCAGGCGACCGGTTGAGAATATTGTACAATTCAGTGGGCTCCAAAAGTTGCAGACCTGCCATGTTTGTTGACATTGGATACGGGTCAGTGTAAAATGCGGACCATGCAGACCATGCGGACCAGACATACTGGCAGCCAGTCTGTTGGTTCAAGCCTTGGACAAACACTGGCCAGTCTGGAAAGGGTTCAATCATGCGGACCAAACAGTGCAGACCATGCAGACCAACTGGATGACAACAAGGATATATGCATGATTCGAAATAGATCTGATATGTATTGAGATAAAGAGAGAAACTATTGTTTTTAATAAAATAGTTAAAATGCTGACTAAAGGTGGCCAGTGTGTATCTAAATTAACAAAAGTGTAAATTCTGATCAAGAGTGTCATCCAATTGAAGGTGTCTTTATTGATTGCATTTAACCCACCATCAATGAATATGACACGCCCTGTAATCCATTGATTACAATTAAGATCCTGCCACAAATGAGCTCAAATGATTACCAGATTTAATTTAATTGCACTTCAAATCATGTTTTTCAATAACAGCCCTTTTTAATTTCTTGACCACAATATTAATAACTATCAAAAGACAATATTACTGGTTGAAACTATTCCCTTGCTGACTACTACCAAATGTAAATATATATAGTGCATATTTTATTGCATGTATTTGTTTTTATTGTCAGGTAAAAAATGCAGACCAAATTCTGATCATGCAGACCAAATGAGGACCAAAATTCTGACAGTGCTGACCAAATTTATGCAGACCAAAATTCTGACCATGCAGACCAAAATTTTTATCATGCAGACCAAAATTCTGATCATGCAGACCAAATGCAGACCAAGATTCTGACAGTGCTGACCAAATGCAGACCAAAATTTCTATAATGCAGACCAAAATTTCTAACATGCAAACCAAAATTTCTATCATGCAGACCAAAATTCTGATAATCCAGACCAAAATTCTGATAGTGCTGACCAAATTGAATGGCAGGGTTTTAATTGTAATCAACGGATTACAGACACTGTCATTCACTCCATGATGGGTTAAATGCAATTAACAGAAACACCTTCACTTACAATTCATGGCTTTTTTTTAGAATAAATTTCCTTGACAGAACATAAATAAATAGAAAGAAGAAAGACATCCATTTTTATCAGCTACATATTTATTGGATCCAAGAAGTTAAAAAAAAATAAAGGGGGTAAGAAAAAAAAACAAATAGGCCTAGCTCAATGGCATCATCGTGTCTACAGTGTCTGTATGATCTGAAATATGGCCAGGCAGTCGTCTAGTAGATATATAACCCATTGGCATTTTATTTAATGACCATGCATAAGCAAAAATTTGGTCTGCAAATCAGTCTGCATCCTGGTCCGCATTTGGTCCGCATCTGGTCTGCATGGTGTTGTTTTAGCAATTAAGAGTAGATAGCCCTGCCTGTTTAACTCCTTAAACCCACAGTGTTTGTTTGTTTTGTGTCTGGTCTGCATGGTCCGCATGGTCCGTTTGGTCCGCATTTTACACTGACCCATTGGATACAGAGTGTCTCGTGGCTGGGTGGGGCAAGACATATTCTTGGTGGCAATTAAAAATCTCTGATCATTATTTTCATTCACTAAGAAACACATTGGCCACATTCGTATCTGAATCTACGAGAGAAATAAACGAGAGATTAAAAAAGGAACATTTCGAGGAGCGCACTGAGTGAGACACCTCGCCACCATTTTGACCTCGACCGGCTAGAAGCGTTCACGGCTCGTGAGTGACAAAGATGTTCTCCAGAATTCTGCGCCCTCGCTCCGTGCAATCTGCCGTGGACTTGTTCAGGACGTTCGCCTCCACGTCCCAGGTAAGGCTTGTTGCATTTTCTGGCAAGTTAATCAATGGTTTCGGTGGGTGTCAGTTGAAGTTTCATGACTGACATCAGCGGACAACCTTGACCGATCCTGGCTGTCAGACGAGCTGCTCGTGATAAAATCTGATATGCTGAGATGAGAACTGCAGCTTATGTGGAACACTTTGAACAATAGGTTATCCAGTTGTCAAAAGAATGATCATTGTCCTCCCAGCAACAAAAATTCCTCATCTGACAGCTCAAGTCTTGTCTGACGTGTGCACTCAGCCGTGTCCAGTCTGACAGGAGTCACCAGTCACAGGACATTGACACAGTAACCTTTTTGAGTTCAGTTGAAAAGTTTGTTCTCAATATATGCTTCACCAAGTTTCTAGAGATGGCCCTACGGCAGGCCTCCCAGCGCAACCTATAAAACCTATAAAACCTATAAAAACCTATATTTAAAATTGCAGCCTATATTTTTCGCAAGATGACCTATTAAACCTATATAAACCTATATTTTTGCTCTTTTAATACAAAACCGCTGTGCTGATGCCGTGTTAAACATAATAAGCCGACTTTCGAAGAAATGCTTTCATTCATAATTGCTTGTTGACCTTATGATTCAGTTTCATGAACATTTTTACCATGCCATTCATTTTATAAACGTCTTTTCTGGAAAAGTTCTCTTTTGCTGTGACTGTTGAATTTTTTTTCTTGATTTTTTTCTGACAACATGGTTGCAAAACAGCTGAGATAATAGACCAATATTTTTTTTGCTTTGTAACATTGTTTGGAACACAGACTTACAATTCAAGATATTTAAGTGCATTTATTTTAAGTGATTATGCTAGAGGCTTACAAACCTCACACAACCTGCTAACATGCAGATCGTGCATAGGATTTGGCATTTTATGTCCGACATGACAAAAGGACTTTATCCAACTTCCGAAATGTAAATGTTCCTGAATTTGTTTTTATTCAAAGACTCAATGAAAATATTGGTTGTCCTAGTCATCAATTACTCATTATAGCAACACTGACATCCAATTGGAAGAGGCATGAAGGTGGTAGGCCCCTGATACGAAATATTAGGTAGCTCCTGGAGCTGACCAACCCACTGCATTGAATAAACAGGTTTTCAAGATATTGGACTTCTGCCTTCAGCCCACTTCTGGGCTCTTTCATGAGTTTGGCTTGTGTAACAAACATTTTAAATTCAGACAACTTCAGGTTGTGGCTTCATAGTGTCCTCTTTGTGATGCATAGATTTTCACGAGAAATAGTCAAACTTCTCCATATCAGTTTGGCATGAGATTTAGCTTGCTTATTTGTAGATTCATTTTCACTACTTGTCTCTTTAGATGAAAGATGAATAAGCTACGTCTTCTTGCATTTTATCATGGAAAACAACAATCGAAACGAAGACAAATGAAATCATGAAAAAAATTCTTACGACTTGTACAAGTTTATTTTTGCTAATTATTTTGAGGGATGTAGTTTCTTGAGTAAAGCTATAATTGTTTTTAGAATTTCCAAATTTAACTGAATTAATTTAGTGTACACTTACAAGGGACAAATAAGCAATGCATAGAAGGTTTCTGCGTTATCGTCATTGATCAGCTTAATTTATGGCCTATAAAGCCTATTTTTCAAAGTATTTAAGACCTATAAAAACCTATATTTTGGGAAGTGAGCCTATTTTTTTCGGCCTATATTTTTGTGGCAAGCGGCTGGGAGGCCTGCCCTACGGACTCCTCTGGGCTTTACTGTTTAGCAATGAATTCGACAGAACAGTCCACTTGATCCAGCAAAGTCTAAGGTCATTAGTAAACATGGTAAAGAAAGCTTGGCTTGGTGAAGGATGAACTGCAGATGGGGTGGGGTAAATGGTGCCTAGGAGTGAAGCTTCCTTTGTTTCTTTTTTCCCCCATCAAGATCATGCAATGGTTTTCGTGACTGTTTCAGCTGGTTTTTAACGATCCTTGCTTAGAGTTTTGTTTTAATTTTTTATCAGTCAAATTTCAATGCATTTGGCTGCATAAATAATTAAATTAAACATATCTGCTCATAATATTAATAATGCAGGTTTGGAGATTGCATGTCATCAGACAATGGTCATAGCTAATAATGAAAGCTCTGTCAAATGCTGAGCCCGAGTCTGAGATTTTCGCATATAAAATATCTATATGTGATGCTATCTATTCAATTTAATTCATCACAATCTTAAGACCAACATTGCAACTAAGAAGCTTTGAATGCAGCCATATCATTCGGGATATTTCTTCGTAATTCAATTTACTCAACTCTCAGCCTTTCTTTGTCACTGACTCACTGGACATATTTGAAATGTGAAGCCTGAAGAGCAGATAATAGTTTGCTTTTGACCTTATGATCAAACATTGGCCATTGTAGGCCTACATGTAGTCATAATGGCATATGACCTATTGGCAGCCATGATGATATGATGGTGTTGGTAGTCCCTGTGACTTCCTCGGTCTTCCTAATGTCTAGGCCTAAATTATTGGCCTTCTAAATAATAAATGATCATTCATGAGCTGCTTGTGCCTTCAAGGTTGCTGTTTATCTGATGTAATTGTTTCAATATCAGGAAATAATTGATAAATCAGTAAGAGGCAAAGAAAAGATAACCCCAGCTTCAAGGACTTATTATCCTATTCGTAACCAGCTGATCCAGGTGCCAAGAACTTGCCCACAAAAAATTAGTACAAGTCTCCAGCTATCAGTTGTTAGGTAATATTCTACTTCAAGACCCAGGTTATGTCTTCTTGAGGCAATTTTAAACTTGTCATCCACTCCCAAGACATTGTTATGTTGGTTAATTGATCTATAAATAGCTTATGAGAATCAACAGTTCAAAATTGAAGTCTCTCAATGTCTGAAGTGATGCGTTCATGTCGATAGTCTGAAACGTTTTTGTTGCGATGTCGATTCGTTTTGCTGCAGTTAATATGAATTGTTTTCAATGTGTTAAACATTAATTTTCTGCAGAACCAAGCCCGCGTTGCTGTCCTTGGAGCCAGTGGAGGAATTGGTCAGCCCCTCGCCCTGCTGCTCAAGAACAACAGAAATGTCAGTGAGCTGGCCTTGTACGACATCCTCAACACACCAGGGGTCGCTGCTGACTTGAGTCACTGCTCCACCAGGGCCAGGGTGACCGCCTACAACGGACCAGATCAGCTGGCCGACTGTCTGAAGGGATGCGAGGTGGTCGTTATTCCTGCTGGCGTACCCAGGAAGCCAGGTGAGCTCAACAATTCTTAACGAAATGCTGTAGCCTGTAGGTATACCGTGCTAGGTGAGCGCTACCTGCATGCCTCAAATTTGAATATTGATAAAAGCTAGAAAGCCTCA
The DNA here is from genome assembly GCA_026936325.1 of Platynereis dumerilii. Lineage (NCBI taxonomy): Eukaryota > Metazoa > Annelida > Polychaeta > Phyllodocida > Nereididae > Platynereis > Platynereis dumerilii. Next base: position 127,737 of record JAPTHN010000153.1, read on the forward strand.
ATTGTGACAAGGATGTTTTCCTTCCACTTCAGGAATGACCAGGGATGACTTGTTCAACACGAACGCCTCCATTGTGAGGGATCTAACAACGGCCTGTGCACAGAACTGCCCAAAAGCAATCATCTGCATCATCTCTAATCCTGTAAGTAACTTTGAATGTTAACATAGTATCATGTAGAGTTCTCTCACCAGGGGCTTGGTGAGCAAGTCTGCTATGCTGTGTCTATAAATAGCACATCCTACAACCCCAGCTCTGAAACTAAGCTGTGTGAAGCTACCCCAACACCTTGGCCCTTGGCCACTGGTATACCTTTGGCTGAACCGTCTAAGGTGCTGGGCATTAGCTGAACACACAATATGGTGGACGAATACGGAGTTCGTGGGTTCGAGTCCCGCAAGGGGCAGCCCACACCCTAGATTCACTTACATATGTATCAGTCCTAAGTCTAACACATGGCTGCAAGTGAATCTAACTTAACAGGGAGCATATCATGTAGAGTTCTCTCACCAGGGGCTTGGTGAGCAAGTCTGCTATGCTGTGTCTATAAATAGCACATCCTACAACCCCAGCTCTGAAACCAGGCTGTGTGAAGCTACCCCAACACCTTGGCCACTGGTATACCTTTGGCTGAACCGTCTAAGGTGCTGGGCATTAGCTGAACACACAATATGGTGGACGAATTCGGAGTTCGTGGGTTCGAGTCCCGCAAGGGGCAGCCCACACCCTAGATTCACTTACATATGTATCAGTCCTAAGTCTAACACATGGCTGCAAGTGAATCTAACTTAACAGGGAGCATATCATGTAGAGTTCTCTCACCAGGGGCTTGGTGAGCAAGTCTGCTATGCTGTGTCTATAAATAGCACATCCTACAACCCCAGCTCTGAAACCAGGCTGTGTGAAGCTACCCCAACACCTTGGCCCTTGGCCACTGGTATACCTTTGGCTGAACCGTCTAAGGTGCTGGGCATTAGCTGAACACACAATAATAGATCAAGTTTTTCGAAATTCTTGTGTAACATGCAATAATTGGGTTTGTTTATTGAAAAGAATGTAATGTAGACCTTTTAAATCTTTAAGATTAATACAGAAGCAAAAATGTTTTTGTCCCAAAGGCCAATTTAGTTCAGCTAGTAAAGTTGATGGGAAATCACAGATGGTAGACTGATTTGGGGATTCAGTTGAGAAATTGAGGCTGTGCTCATTAAATAAATTATGACTTCAGGCCAAAAATTAAGACATTGCGTTGTGAAAATGGGACATTACAGGAAGGTTTCCGTGCTCTAGATGGATCTGATAAGTCAAAAGTTTTGAATAGTGTGTTCATTTTCTAAAGAAGAAAATGTTTGTTTCTTGCTGTACCATGCAAAAAAACACGATACATCTTTATGTAACTAATTGTTTTTCATATATTTCAGGTCAATTCCACAGTACCTATTGCCAGTGAAGTATACAAAAAGGTTGGCACATACGACCCCAACAGAATTTTCGGAGTAACAACACTTGATATTGTCAGAGCCAACACATTCATTGCCGAGGCCAAAGGTCTTGACGTTGAACAAGTGAACTGCCCGGTCATCGGAGGTCATGCTGGTGTCACCATCATCCCCATCATCTCACAGTGCTCTCCTCCTGTTTCTTTCCCCGCGGTATATATGCACGCTATTGCTATCATATTGCTATGCAAAACAATTTTGTAAAAAAAATAAACTTAAAATCATTGTTTGGAAGACCTTTTAGAAAGATCAATCATTTACACTGCAAACTGAATCTGCACTGAAAAATTTAGTCATATCATGTCTGTCCAAAACTGATAGTTCTCAAATGTACAAGACATTACAATACATCTTACTCTATGTCGCTTAATAACTGTTCATTGCCTTGCAGGAAGAAAGGGAGAAGTTGACAGTAAGAATTCAAAATGCCGGAACAGAGGTCGTAGAGGCTAAAGCTGGAACCGTAAGTTTCTATCATGTGTGCCTGTCAGTTGCATCTTCGCTCTTACAGTAATTGTAGACTTACAACGATAAATCTGGGCTAGTGCGTCCATTTGAGATCGATCATCAATAGCCAAATGAAAGGTCCACCTATGTTCATATTTAGGCCACACATAATTGATTCTTAGCTTCGCGGACCCGCCTACACAATAGATTTCCTGCCGATGAAATTATTGACATTATAAAAAAAAAATGTTCACCTTTTTTTTTTTTCCTACCGACCAACCCTAGAAAAAGTGCCTTGAGAGGATCCGAGAAGCTAAAGATCAATTATGTGTGGCCTTATCGAGGTTCCATGTATGTATATGTTGGATTGCCACTATAGAATATTGGCCAAGGACAAATTTGCAGGAATTCATCATTACAGAAATACAAAATTGGGTGAAGCCAATCATAGGTTGACTTATCTCAAGTTGTCTGATAACCACTGGCAATTACATTGTATAGGACTATGGGGTAGTTATTGGCTTAAAACAAGGGTTAGTATGAGACCATTTAAAAGGCTGAATGTTAACCAGGTTAATTGATTTAGACTTGTAAGATTGATGAAATAGTGCAATGTAACAGACATATGTGTTACAACACTAGTTTCCTTCTTACAATGATTGAAAAGCATGAATGAAACAGAAGTACATTCACCAGTGCATCGTCACATGAAGTAGGTTAAATGCGCCAGATGTCGTTTTTTGTTGCTCATGTGTGTTCAACTCCGTGTTCTGTAGTTGTGTCATTGATTGACCTTCTTGTCAAGATCTGAAATGTTTTAGAATTTGTGCTGGAAGTCTTACTGCCTGTAAACTTGATATGCAAAAAATTAGTGTTGCTTCACACAGATTTTGGCACTCTGTGAGTCATATTAGCCTATGGAAGTGTCATCTTCTCCTCATTCAACATGGGAAACATAGATTAGTCATGATCAAGAGAAGGCCATTTGATTTTATCATAACTGATTTTATAGCAAAAATCGGATGCATGTCTTTCATCAACAAGCGGGATTGGTCTCCTTAAATTGAATTAACATTGATCATGACAAATCGTCAGTGTGATGATTAACGAAGTGCCATTTTCACAGTGCAACAGTCCACTCTGTTTGCATATCAAGTTTACAGGCTGTAATACTTCAAATGCGAGAAGTTTTGGAAGTAAGCATTTGCAGAATAGCAATCGTAAAATAAACTTTAATTATTTCCCCTAACTAGGGTGTGCGAGGAATTCTATTCTATGTAAACCATGATCTACCACATACCTTTGTTTAATTCTTTGTTTTAACCTTTGGATTACCTTGTGGTTCTTCTGTTGCAGGGTTCAGCCACTTTGTCGATGGCTTATGCTGGAGCCAGATTTGCTAACTCAGTCCTGGAGGCCCTCAATGGCGTGGCTGGAGTTGTGGAGTGCGCATATGTCAAGTCTGACGAAACAGAGGCTTCATATTTCTCAACACCCATTCTCCTTGGGGTAAGGCTCTCAATGCATTGTGTAAAATTGTTTGAAAATGTCACATTTTGGACAGGATAGCAAAATTAATTTCAATTTTATAGGCCCAGTTTAACAATAAAGGATACGTTCAATTGGCTATCAGTATCAGCTGATGAGGACTACTCTTGAACTAGTCTGGCAACCTTGGATTACCCATGAAAATCTGCAGGACCATATTTTGCTCATTTAATAATGATTTTTTTCATACTCTCACTTCAGAAAAGTGGCTTGGAGAAGAATCTTGGACTTGGAAAACTAAACGAATACGAAGCTAATCTTGTGAAAAACGCCATGCCAGAATTGAAAGGCAGCATCCAGAAAGGAGAGGATTTCGTGCACAAGAACTAGGCCATGACACCAGCTAATGAAATGAGGACTAATTGTTAGTTGACTAGATCTGAATGATACAGTCAAGGGGAACCAAGCCATTAATAAACACTGCATTATAAATAGAGCATGTACAGTCAGCAGTGCAGTCATTGATTGCTGAAGCATTTTAGTTTGCAATCATTAAATACCTGGCGGAGGATAAATTTAAGTTATATTTATGCGAAGAACTCGATACGTATCATTGCGTAATATTCGGATTGTTTATCTTTGATAGATAATAAGATCCACTGTTTTATACATGTGTAAGTTATCCACTGAACATAGAAAATAAAACTTAAAAAGACCATGTGTATTGTTTCTCAATTTGCTTTTACAGCCTTAATTTATTCAAAAAAATTTCATATCGTTTCCACGTCCTAGAAGTCTATCCCCAACAAATTCAGTGTTCCAGCTAGGCTATTTGAGCATGGTGCAGCACCATGCCCAACTTCTTGTACACCATGCCCAACTTCTTGTACACCGTGCCCAACTTCTTGTACACCATGCCCAACTTCTTGTACACCGTGCCCAACTTCTTGTGCACCATGCCCAACTTCTAGTGCACCATGCCCAACTTCTTGTGCGCCATGCCCAACTTCTTGTGCACCATGCCCATTTTTAGGGTAAAAAGCACAAAATTGACCAAATAAGGGTCTTCACCATAGAAAAGTGCCCTTGTAATGTGGAAAGTGACCTCGAAATGTGGAAAGTGCCATCCTTTTCAGGAAATTTGTATGCCCAAACAAGCATCCTCCGATACAATGGCTGGTTAATCCTATGGGAAAGTAGAAGGTGTGATTTGCAGCATGCGAGAGCGTCTGAGGCAAAAAATATGAGTGTAGGAACAGTGGAACTGGAGGTTGAGGTATAGTAGGGTGATGTCTGCGTGAACTAGATTCTCTTGACGTGAGGGTATAGCAATGAAGTATAGGTGCAACTTGCTGCAGTGAGCATTGCGCAAGTGTTTGAGTAGAGCGTGACAGCAGACACTAGTGTCTAACAGAGTCGCTGCCCATATAGAGCTATGGGCCGCAAATTCATAATGTGGAATACTTGTACCAAATATCATAACTCTAAAATAAGCGGAATATTAAGGTCACAAATGGACAGTTCAAGAATGACAAAAGATGGCTGCCAGAAAGGCCTACATCTTGAATTTATCGTCATGTTCCCAATCAATACCCACAGGCGTACACCTGAACCAAATTTTATAACTCTTAAGTGAAATATTAAGGTCACATTTGGCAGTCCAGGAATGAAGAAAGATGGCTGCTAAAATGCACGCTATCTCAGTTGTCTCGACAGGTAGGCTACTCATTCTTCTGCTTTCACCCCTAGCATGTAACTAGCAAAACTAGCAAAAAAAATTTTTTTTGCGAGGACACCCCCCGACGTGACCCCCCCCCCCCCGGACTTGTAAAATATAAAATTTTAAAATTACCTCCTTCCGAGGAGAGCCCCAGCCTAGAAATATAACTAGCAAAAATAAAAATTTCTGCAAGTACCCCCCCGGATGTGACTCCCCCCCGGGCCTTGTATAGAATATAAAATTTAATACCTCCCGAGGTGACCCCAGCCTATCTAGCAGAAATAAACTTTTTTTTTTTGCGAGTACTCCCCCCCGAGGTGACCCCCTCGGGACTTGTAAAATCCTAAATTTTTTAATTACCTCTCTCCGAGGTGACCAACTTAGAAACATAACTAGCAAAAAAAAAAATTTCTGCAAGCTCCCACCGGATGTGACCCCCCCCCCCGGGCCTTGTATAGAATATACAATTTAATACCTCCCCCGATGTGACCCCAGCCGAGCAATATATCTAGCAGAAAAAAAAAATTTTTTTTGCAAGTATCCCCCCCGAGGTGACCCCCTCGGGACTTGTAAAATCCACAATTTTTTAATTGCCACCCTCCGAGGTGACCCCTAGCCTAGAAATATAACCAGCAAAAAAAATTATTTCTGCAAGTACCCCCCTGGAAATGTCCTCCCCCCCCTCGGGCCTTGCACAGAATATAGAATTTAATACCTCCCCCGAGGTGACCCCAGCCTGGCAATATAACAGGCAGAAATTTTTTTTTTTGCGAGTACCCCCCCGAGGTGACCCCCCTCAGGACTTGTAAAATCTAAAAATTTTTAAATTACCTCCCTCAGAGGTGACCCAAAGCCTAGAGATATCACTAGCAAAAAAAAAAATTTCTGCCGAGTACCCCCCCGGATGTGACCCCCCCCGGGGCCTTGTATAGAATTTAAAATTTAATACCTCCCCCGAGGTGACCCAAGTCTGGCAATATAACAGGCAGAACATTTTTTTTTTTGCGAGTACCCCCCCCGAGGTGACCCCCCTCGGGACTTTTAAAATCTAAAATTTTTAAAATTACCTCCCTCCGAGGTGACCCCCAGCCTAGAAGTATAACTAGCAAAAAAAATAATTTCTGCAAGTACCCCCCTGGATGTGTCCTCCCCCCCCCCCGGGGCCTTGCACAGAATATAGAATTTAATACCTCCCCCAAGGTGACCCCAGCCTGGCAATATAACAGGCAGAAATTTTTTTTTTTTTGCGAGTAACCCCTCCCCCCCGAGGTGACCCCCCTCGGGACTTGTAAAATCTAAAAATTTTTAAATTAACTCCCTCAGAGGTGACCCCAAGCCTAGAGATATCACTAGCAAAAAAAAAAAAATTCTGCGAGTACCCCCCCGGATGTGACCCCCCCCCCGGGGCCTTGTATAGAATATAAAATTTAATACCTCCCCCGAGGTGACCCAAGTCTGGCAATATAACAGGCAGAAAATTTTTTTTTTTGCGAGTACCCCCCCCCGAGGTGACCCCCCTCGGGACTTTTAAAATCTAAAATTTTTAAAATTACCTCCCTCCGAGGTGACCCCCAGCCTAGAAGTATAACTAGCAAAAAAAATAATTTCTGCAAGTACCCCCCTGGATGTGTCCTCCCCCCCCCCCCGGGGCCTTGCACAGAATATAGAATTTAATACCTCCCCCGAGGTGACCCCAGCCTGGCAATATAACAGGCAGAAATTTATTTTTTTTTTGCGAGTAACCCCCCCCCCCGAGGTGACCCCCCTCGGGACTTGTAAAATCTAAAAATTTTTAAATTACCTCCCTCAGAGGTGACCCCAAGCCTAGAGATATCACTAGCAAAAAAAAAAATTTCTGCGAGTACCCCCCCGGATGTGACCCCCCCCCGGGGCCTTGTATAGAATATAAAATTTAATACCTCCCCCGAGGTGACCCAAGTCTGGCAATATAACAGGCAGAAAATTTTTTTTTTGCGAGTACCCCCCCCCCCCCCGAGGTGACCCCCCTCGGGACTTTTAAAATCTAAAATTTTTAACTCCCTCCGAGGTGACCCCCAGCCTAGAAGTATAACTAGCAAAAAAAATAATTTCTGCAAGTACCCCCCTGGATGTGTCCTCCCCCCCCCCAGGCCTTGCATTCTACATGTCTCCCTATTGGCTGAAATGGCCACTCCCACCAAGTCCCTCATTCTCATTGGCTCTAAATGGCCACACCCCCAAAAATTAAAAATTTTTAAGTACTGCCACAGTTTCAACCGAACAACTGTCAACCCATTACACCTTGCCTAATGCTGTCAAATTAGCCAACTAAGATTGCTTCTAACCAGCAATTACCACAAACACAAACTCAACGCATGATGGCCAAAAATGCATACCTGTCATTATGCGCCACACCTCCAAATATCGACCACACCCCCAAAACCCATTATTAAAAAGGCTAGAGAATTCTCCAGAATTCTCCAGCCAAAAAAATTCTGGCTGGAACACTGAAATTCGCATATTAGTGAATATTTCTTCTAGAACTCTTCCATTGGCCTCCTTCATAAGGAGGGCTATTGGGACACCCCTCCCCCTAAAATTAACATGGAAGAGGTTGAGCCGCTTAACATCCCACATTGACCCCATGTTATGGCGCCCCCCCCTTAGGCCATTTCTAGATACGCGCCTGAGCACTCCTACCTTATGGCCTAATTAGAGGCAGGCCTCCCAGCGGCCGCGACAAAAAATATAGGGATTTTATAGGAAGTTTTTAGTGAAATTTTTGGGGTTAATAGGTCTTCGGGAGTCAAAATATAGGGAAAATAAAGGGCTTTTTGACTTCAAATATATTGAAAATTAATATTAAATTCACTGGTCGAGTGCTTAACCGGCGACTCAGCATATCGAAGAATGTACTGGATCCGACATGACCAGTGATGAGACAATACATTGGCATGATGACCAAGGAATTCTGGTATTCTCCCTTGCTGACATAAGCTGAACAGTAAACATTCATTTTAATGTCACATGAAAATATGGAAATTGCAAATTTATTAATTTAATGCCATGAAAATATATAGGGATTTATATGAATTTCTGGCAAAAAGCTTGGAAATATAGGGAAATATAGGGAGCAAAAAATATATAGGGAAATACAGGAATTTATAGAAAATATAGGGCCGCTGGGAGCCCTGCGAAAGGTTGACTTAATCAGCCGAGTGATCAGTGCCAGCGTTGTAAATATAATTTAGGCCTACTGGCCAATTTGTCCTTCAGTGGTACTGGGTGAACACTCAATTGTGTTGCCAGCAGTATGGACATTATCAGAGAAGATAACGTTACCAGTGTGCCCTTCTGGAATCCTTCGTTTCATTGTCAGTATTTTCATAGGCGTACCGGAGGGGGGGGGAGGCAGTCGCCCCCCCAAAAGTTTGGGAAAAAAATTCGGGCAGATGATCAAATAAAAAACTATTGAAAATTAATGATTTCCAGACAATTTCATTGGAAATGGTATTAAATTTAAATCTTTAAATTCGGGCAAGTGTCGCTCGCCCCCCCAAAAAATCATTAGGGGGCACTTGCGAGGGAGTCTTGGAACGCAATGCACTGCGTATTAACACGTCAGACCGTAGATTCCAAGAAGCCGATTTGATTGCTCTCACAGCCAATCAAATTGCAGAGATCACTACTCCCTACTTGTCCGTTAAATAAACTGCTCACACTTAAAAACGCACACCTATTAAAAGAGGCAGAACTTGTAAACTACTCAAGATAATTTGTTGTAACCTTTCCAGCATGCTCAATAACTACTTGACCTGAGAAATGGAAAGTTTGAAGAAAATCCATTAGTTTTCCAAAGAGCCAGGCACAATTTTGTATGATTGTTTCAAAATTGGGATTTGCTAAGTTGAATAAGACTGTAATGAGGAGAATACCCACCACATCCACATGTCAATGATTTCAAATTGTCAACAAAGAAGTCTAACCAAGATTGCATAGCAACAAATTGTCACATTTGGGTAATTATCCAAGCTTTCGGCGCAACATTTTTGAAGAAGATGAGACAAAAATGTGAAAAACACCAATTTGGGCTAAAATCAACCCAAAACCAACAAAATGCAGTGAAAATGCTTGAAGGGGTCAAGGGAACAACTCTCATTATCTGTGAGCTTGAAAATTTGGACTCTGATGGACTTAATGCAAAACTGTTTTCCGCCTTGATTTGCATTGGTTGTGAATTGGGTTTTTGAAGAGGTCTCACAAGATGTGGTCTGATGCAGTCAATTCTCGACGCTTTTCAGTGAGACTATCCAGTTCCTAGACCGGGATATTCAGCGGAATCAGTGCAAATTTTCAAGGTCATGCCTCAAAAATTATTTTTTAAGCTGTGTTAATAGGTGTGCGTTTTTAAGTGTGAGCAGTTTAGACTGGAACTAGTCAAGGTATTCACGCTACATTTCAGGCCAGACACTGCCAAATTGTGTGGGATGTTTTTGCCTGAAGTACTGCATGGAGATCAACAGGAAGTCAAATTAGTCAATGCGCCAGAGCAGATTTCTGCTTGATTTAGTCGATCCACCAAATGCGCATTGAAATAATCTTGAAATGTAAAACTGACCCTGGTTTCTGAGGGTTGACAACCAGAATTCTTCATAATTAGGTTTGGACGCATAAATTTGCAACATTTTGTGCTAACTCCATTAAAACGTCACAACTGTCCGAGGCTAAGGGCTATTCCATTTAAAAACCTGGGGGTGGGGTGGTCAGGTTACATTTTTGACACCCCCCATGCATCTAAAGTGAATTATTTTCGACCCCCCCCCCCATTCATTAAATGCAAATTTTTAACCCATCCCACATGCATTGCATCAAATAAAAATTTTATTACTACAATGCGTAAGCTTTCATGGAGCGATAATGGAATAGCCCTAAGCAAGCAACAACTGACACATACAATTACTATAAAATATTTTTAATTTGAACATAACTGTTATGACATACAAAATTTACATAAACTAGCAAGTGTCAGAGACCACTTGCATTGACACAAGATAAAAGATCCATGGAAATTTCTCTCACTTAATCAAAGTCCTTGATTGATCAAATGAACAAATAAGTTCTCGCTCAGTCTTTCCAATAAAATGCTGGCATATCTTCAGCAAATCAGTTCATTTTTCACCATTCATAAACCACGCATAATCCATACTTCAGTTTCACCGTCTCCTTTGGAAAACATTTCCACCTCCGCCACCACCCCCACGGCCGCCACCTCCTGGTCCTCCTCTGCCTCGCCCTCGCGCAGCTGAAATGAAAAGGAACAATTTAGAGAAATAATTTTGCATACGGCCACAGGGCCGAACAGGTACTCGGGTACGAATCATGTACGTCATGTTAAGAAAAAGGGCACCAGGAGAAAAAGCTGAATAGGCCTTTAGAATATGGCTATACTGCTGCTTGCTCTGGTAAACCGTGCACCAAAATGCACCTAATTGTTCCAACTCCGAACTGAAGTGGAAGTTCACCAGCCAGGCCAGAAATATCATAAATTGAGCAAACTGGGATACAATGCATTTATCAATTTCATTGTGTACAAGGCAAATGCATATGAATAACTCTAGGTCTCATAAGGTAATGCCGACACAAATGACGGCGTACTTCACATACTGAGGTGGTTTTGTCAATATTTACCTTGTGCACGAAGAATGGCCGACTTTCCACGACCGGCGCCGCCGCCTTTGCCGACGATTTTCTTGAACATAGGAGCATTCTTTAACATGTCGGGGAGAATCATGAACCGGATTTTGCTGCCTCTAATGTAGACATTTTCTAGCTGGGCTACTCTGCCATCTCTGTAAGTAACGCTGATGTTTGCCATTTGGCAATTCATGTTGTCTTCGGCTTCCACCAACTTGCCCCTGTACACTTCGCCGGTCTTTGTTTCACATGTTACGATGTGTCCTTCGGCTTCATGGAGAACTTTGATTGGCACTCCGATAGACATGTTTCTCCTTTAAGTCGTGCACTTTCCACAATGCACCAGGATGAAAAATTACGGAAGATGGACGTGGATTTTCCAGCCAACTCCGTTGAATGAGAAATGATGTTTTCAATCACGACAGACGCGCGCTTACCAGGCCCGCGGCAATTTTGTGTCTGGTAAAATGTTTTTTTTAACTAAAAACCGCCCTGGTTCACTTGTATGGCGTATATTTGGCTTTAAAAATTATTTTTTAAATATACGTCCGTGAATGATGGAGCAAAATACCGTACAAATTGATTGTTTCCCAATAAAACCAATTTCACAACGCAGCAAATCTAAAAATAGTCGCGCGGAATCCCGGGAAGCCCAAACCAAGGGAATCCCTGGGAAACCCCCTCTCTTGCAAAGCATGAGTTCAGTTTGACAGCTGCATTTGACCTGAGGTGAATTTTGACTGAGCTGAGTGAAAATGGAGCGTTGGGTTAAAAGAGTAGCCCTTGTGACAGGGTCTTCTGTTGGTATTGGGGCTGCTGTCAGTTCAGCACTTGTAAAGCATGGAATGACAGTCATTGGATGTGGTAGGAACCTGGAAAAGTTGCAGGCAAGTACTGGCCCTGCAGCCTGCAAGAATTCACAGCAACTATTAAAGCAGTGGCGTAGCCAGGGGAGGAGGGGGGCTGAAGCCTCTTGCCTCCGCCCCTCTGAGAATTGATATTTGCAATTTTTATTAAATTTCCGATGAAAAAATACGTGCCCCTTAGCTCACCTAATACTGCTATACAGCAGCACATGCTGGATTAACATTTCCGAAACTAAAATTTTATGTAAATAATTTTTACTGGCTAATTCTAAATTAAAGCACCAACCGTTTGCACGTGATCCAGTGCGATCTAATGATAAGTTTTTAGAAAACTTTTACTTCAATTAACTGCTGTAGCAGTGTGTAGGGGAGAGCAGGGCACAGTGAGACGACGGGCACAGTGAGACAGAGCTCGTAGTGTCCAACTGGTATGGTTTACAGAACTACCCTCTTTTGTATAGTACCAAAAGTAAAATTAACTGTTCTTATTTTGAAACCGTATTATAGTATACAAATATTGACTGATTTCGAGGGCATTAGTCAAATCTATTTCCCTCGAGGGTGTGTAAGTGAAAACTATTTCACGAGGCCGAAGGCCGAGGGAAATAGTTTTCCTTTCACACAGGAGAGTAGATAAGCAAACGCATAGCCTACATTGCACTATTATTACTAGTTTTGATGAGTTTTTTTTGGTCTTTACTAATTAATGCCCTAATTTTATTATTTTCCTGCACTATTGCAAATGTATGGAAAATTTTGAAAGAAAAATGTTGAAAAACAACAATTAGGGATAGAAAATTTTAGAAAAACAAATTTCGGAAAAAAAATTTTTGGAAAAAAAAATGTTGAAAAAAATTGGATCAAAAAAAATTGGAAAAAAAAAAATTCTGAAAAAAAAAATTTCGGAAAAAAAAAAGTTTCGGAAAAAAAAGAGTTTCGGGGAAAAAAAAATTTTCGGGGAAAAAAATTCTGAATTTTTCTTTTTTTTTTTCGGAAAACAAATTTTGGAGGGCAATAGTCCTGGTCAATATACTAAAATAATGACTGACATGTGACCAGCTCTCAGCCAATGACAGCTCTGCTTTCATGGTCGAGGTATAATAATGATAAACAAGAACACAATCAGTTGGGCCTAACTTAATTGATGCTATTTAAGTACAGTAATAGCAATCAGCTTTTAAACTTCACACCTCAAATAAACTTCACACATCACTGCTCACAAGCAGGCTGCTGATAGTTCAGTCATTTTCCCTGGGTGTGGCACTGCAAGCATGAAGCTACACCGGTGGCGACACCTGTTAGCAAAATAAGCTTTTTTCATGCAGACGACATAAATGAGCATAAAATTGAAATTTTCAAAACAGAATAGGATAGTTAAGAACCAAATGGAATTTTTCAGACACTACTGCAGTATTGCAAGAGAAATTCAGGGATGTTTACTTTTACCGAAACTAACTGTTTAATCAGGGACCAACTCCATGGCAGGTACAGGCAGTCCTTCATTCTCACTCCACTGACAGATTCAAAATTTACTATGAGCTGTTGTTAAGCTAAGTTCGCTGACGCGACGGGCGGCTTCGCGAATATTAAGTGAAAGACTGTCCTATATCCTGAATGCTTAAGCAGCATGTGGTGAGTGGAATTTCAAACTTTTGGTTTTAACCCTATAAAAGTAAATAATTTTGCAAATGAATTTTTGTTATGATTCCCAAGAAAAATGGGATAATGCAAATCAATTGACATCGATTCAAACCGTGGTTACTAGTTTTAGTTTAGTGAGATACAGTACCGCCTGTAAGTAAGTGAAACGCATGATATTGTGCCATTGCATCAATGCTAAACATCCTCAATCAAACTGCTTGTGGAGGCATGAATCCTCATCCGTTGAGAAAACATATTGGGTCATAAAGGCTGGTACATATGTATGTGAGGCATGCGGGATAACAATGGCAGCCAATTTTCTCTTCTGTAGTCAGCGTTGGGTATAGGTTAAAGTCTTTGATAAAGTGAACCGCCCTTCACTATTAAATAACATTGGGCCTGTGTTCCCTACTTATGAAAGACTGACTTTGACCCATACCTAACTCCAACTGTTCTAAAATTTTATTCTGAAATCATTTTGTTTGCAGGAATTTGGTGAATCTCTAGGTGACCAAAAAGGGGAATTTCACTCGATACAATGTGATGTGTCTAAGGAAGACCAGGTTGTGGCCATGTTCAATCGGATCAAAGAAGACCATGGAGGTGTGGACGTTTGTGTGAATAACGCTGGCCTGGCATTCGACTCTCCTCTTCTCACCGGAAAGACCGAACTGTGGAGAACAATGCTAGAAGTAAGCTAGTCCAAGTTCTCTTTGTTTGTCAAGTTATCATTCATTTATTAAAAAAATATCTGGCTGATTTTAGTTTACACTATTTTCACGGATATCTGGTTATTTCAATTGCAGATTAATGTCTTGGGTTTGTCAATGTGCACCAGGGAGGCTGTGAAGTCAATGAGAGAACGAAATGTTGATGATGGTCACATATTTAACCTGTGCAGGTGAAAGCAATTGAAAAGTGTTTATTTGAAATGTACCACGTCAATACTGTACTGATTTGGACAATACTGTTTCCACAGGTGGCACACTGTGGTGAAAATGCTTGGCTGTTTAAAATGTGGTCTATTCAAATGTCAAATCAATTTTGCCAACTTTTATAAACATACCGGGACTAGTCATTGGATGTTCCAGTGAAATATTGAAATTTTACGTGTTTTAAATAGAAAATCCTTTAAAATTTTGTTTTGTCGAAGTTTTTACTGAATCAATGAAATAAAATAAAAGGAGTGTGTAATTCTTTTCTTCTTTTGTTGATTGAATTTTTTTTATCTTTGCAGCATGTCCGGCCACCGAGTTATAAACAGTAAAAACACCCATTTCTATGCAGCCACAAAGTTTGCTGTTAACGCCCTGTCACAGGGAACGCGGAATGAACTAGTAGAAATGAAGTCCCACATAAGAATCACAGTGAGTCTTGCTTCTTTGAAACTGTTATCTGGTTATTAATTAAAATGTTATATATTGTAAAAACACCATTTGTGTGGACGGCTACATATACGTAATAGAGAAATGACTAGACTGAAAACTCTACAGAAGAAATCAATAAGAACAATACACAAGTCAAGGTACAATAGCCACAAAGACCTACTGTTTAAAAAGTCCAACCTCTTACAAATTGATGACATATACTTGACAGAGTGCACGAAACTGAAGCTGAAAAGCAAACAAGAGACAACTGCCACAATATTTTGGAAACCAACTCAGAATAAGCTCAGAAGTACACGACCATTTCACCAGACAAGCCCATGCCATTTATAACCTCCCTATTAGAGCCAAGCTAGAAGAGCAACTACTAAACACCAAAATATCAAAAACCTGGAACCACTTACCTGACATTATTAAAACACAATTAACATCAATAGCATCCATACACAAGCTGAAAACGTTCGTTATGTCCAAGTATGATGCAGCTTGCTACATTCCAAATTGTTATTCATGCAGAGAAGAATTTGTCAGCTCATAGCATTTCTCATTTACTATAAATCACCCATCGAAATAACTAATATCATATATTGTAACGTAAACCATTATATTAATATCTTTCTTTAAAAGATTAATTTTCTTTTTGTAAAAACATTTTAAAATATTTCACTAGTAAACGGGCACACAATCAGTCATTCGTTTGACCACCCAAATTATACTTTACTGTCTATATACATGTGTGACATTGCTGGAATGTGCAAAAATTTGGAAAAATAAATCTATCTATCTATCTTGTCATCTGTTGAAAAATATTTGACAATGAATTAACATATTGCTACCATGAGAATATTTGGTCATCTTAGCTGAATCAATACAATTGAGTATTGCATGTGTTTATTAATTTCCATTGACTTTTCAGCAAATTAGTCCTGCAGTTGTCGAAACAGAATTTTTTGAAAGGAAGAGTGGAAAGAAATCTGCAGAGAGGTTGTTCAAGAGTTTCAAGGTAAAATGCACATTGATTCAACATACTTTTTTTGCGGAAGTTTGTAGAACTACTCAACCAGAAAATGGTCCTGTGCATCAGAGGGAAAGAACTCTTCTGTGCATGGATTTTGTAACAGGGCTGTAAAGTGACGTATATTATAAAATTTCTTCCAGACACTTGAAGGCCAAGATGTAGCAGATGCTGTGATTTACGCTTTGGGGACTCCTACTCATGTCCAGGTAAATGTGCTTCATTTATGTCAACAATTTTACTTGTCATGATTGGTAATTTAGTACTGACAGCTGGCTCATGTATTTGTGACCTATAAACTCAAGATCTGTGTGGCACTCACTCATTGACATTGCAATAATGAAACAGAGCACTACTAATTCTTAGCCATTCAGTAGGCCAAGTCATCTGGCCATTGATGCAAGAAGCACCATCAGCCATCAACAGACAATCTGGAACAGATCGTCTATTTTTCTTTGGCCTGATTGCAGGTTTGTGCAACCACTGGCTCAGACTTCTGAAACTATTGCCACATAACGTGCGACTTCAATCTAGAATGTGCCTTGTTGTGTCAGTACTCTGTGCCTAGACAAGAAAATGATCAATCCCTTGGGAATGTCATCATGAAATGTTCACACTGAAAGAACTTGAGAGCATTGAGATTTATGAAGGGCAAGAGACATCGTTGTAGTCCACTTGTATGATCCAAATATCCTATTGCCTTTGTCACCTTAAATATTTGATGAGATTCACATGCATGAAGCACTTTCACACAACTGAGAACTTCCCTTCTTCAAATTTTTTTTTTTTTTCAGGTCAGCGACATCTTACTCCGTTCAACTGAGCAGACCTCATGAAAACTTCCACTATATTTAAAATTTGTAAGCAATACTCGTTCCGTATAAATAAAGTGCTCAACAATTCAACCTCGAGTACATTAGTTTATTATTAATAGTAACATAGAAAGCAAACGGTGGTGCAATGTGTATTAATATCATTGGCCAGACAGTGCAACAAGAACCCAGGGGTTGCAAAGCCGAAGGGCATTAAATTTAACTACCCGTTGATTTTGTTGTCAGCATTTTTCGTCAGCATTAATTGCCAACATTGACTGCCATCATTTATTGCCAAATTAATTTTCAGTATTCAGTGCCTTCATTTATTGTCAGCATTCATTGCCAAAATTGACTGCCGACATTGATATCCGCATTTATTGTCAACATTAAGTGCCATCATTGAATCAACGATTGTGACTAGTGGATTTAGGGTATGAAAAAGAAAGCAAACTGGCTGCCCACAGACTATTTTTTCCCACCCAAAAAGTAGAGTTCAATTATCATGTCAAGTATAGCTCTATACATTTATGTTGATAGGGATTCAGTAAAAATACCACTTAAATCTGTATTACTTTGGGCTATTTAGTTTCAAGAGTAGTAGTGTTGCACTTACAATACTACATACTTATACGTCAGAGAAAGGAGGAAGTAATAACATTAGTAAATTGTGCTACTTTCTTGTTGACTACACTAGCCTACACAATTGCTTAGTCTAGGCCAAATATGAATGAACTGCTTGATTGCTGCAAATGCCAAGTAAGGCAACCAAAGTGTCAGAACAATTTACTGAATGTTTCAGATGAAATCATGGACAAAGGTCTGCTTAATGACTCATCGGGAGCTTTCTCCCATCTCCTATGGGCTTCTCTCCAGCTGCCTGAGTTGTTTCTGTACGGCTGAAGAAGCCCTCGAAGGGGCTCATTTTCTTTACCAGAAAATCACAAAATTTTATGCTTGCTAATCCTTATGATTCAGGCCTACCTGTTATACCTTTTTCACAACTTCTACACTTTTTGTAACCCTCGGATTCTTGTTAAAATTACAAGGAATAATTATATTTCAAAGACCTGCCCTCATAACCCAGACAATCTACCCTAGACGAATCCTTCCAGCGCCGCATATTAACATAGATTTACGTCATGGGGGTCTAGACCAATCTGCGCCCAGGATTCCTCTCCACTTCAAAAGTTTACCGGCAATTTACGAAGAGACTATTTGCTTCTCAGAGATGTATGACCTATCATTTTAAAGCTCTCTACCCATATAAGAATGGCACCTATAACCAGGGAAGTGTGCGAAATAGCAAAATCAGCCTCATTTGCATAACGTGTGTGAAGGCTTGTCCATTGGTCAGCTTCGTGGGCGTGTCTGACTCAATCACTGAAGGCTTTGCTGAAGTGGCCCTCGTCTTTCCAAAACATAAACTCAATCATACAAAATTAGATCATAATTTATAAATTAAATCAGTGATTTTATTCTGTAGACATAAAATAGTTTCATTTGTTGATGTGTCAGGAAAAGTAGCACAATGTAACAGTTTGATTGAAAATTTTGCACAATCAAATTGGGCAGTGCACAAGCAGCACAACCATGGATTTTTATGAAATTCAATAATTAACTGAGCAGTTAGTTATATAAATTAAGTATTCTGATAGGTTTTATTCATAATCTTACCAGCAGCGTACCCGTCTCATGACAGGTGAAGTGGTAAAATTGTGAAAATTCAACTTTTGTTATTGTTTAGTCATTGTAAATTTTTTTGGTGAATTTAATCTTAAAGGTATGGAAGTTCTACCACCTTCTTGCCTCCAACCGAACTGGCCCCCATCATTTTTAACGTCTCATTACTAATTATGGCCACTTCTCACCTTGCCCCCATCATTTTGCCCCTCCTTCATCTTGTCACCCTCCCCCCCAATTTAAGCTCATAATATAGCCCCCCTCCCCGCCCTCATCATATCTTTTGGATGATTCAAAACACAGAGCTGGTCTAAATATTTAGAACTGTCAGATGATATCCTGCATTACCAAGAATAGAAAAGGGCTATAGAAAATTATTCATACATAATCTACTAATCATTAATTTTATGCCTAAATTGTGTGGTCTGCAGGAGATAGACCGATAATTAATTTTCCAACAAAGTAGTTACATGAAGTGGTATGTGTAGAGTTAATAATATTGTATGAGATGCATGCAGCTTGTTGGAGGAGTACCCAGAGAAACTTGAAAGTTTGTCTTTTGGGCACCCCAGCACAACAGGAGATGAGCTGATGAATGACAGAGCCAGTAGCAGGCCTAGCAGGTCAGATATATGCTCACTCCAGGGCTATAGTGTTCTCTGATTGGTTCAAACAGACCATGTCACCAGCTGGTGCCCCAGTGGAGTATTCTGTCTGCAGCAGATCCAGCAGCAGGCTAAGTAGGTCAGTATGCTCACTCCAGGGCTATATAGTGTGCTGTGATTGGCTCAAACCAACCATGTGACCAGCTAAGGTATGCTCACTCCAGGGCTATGTAGTGTTCTCTGATTGGTTCAAACTGACCATGTGACCTATGATGCTGGGGTCAAAGGACACACTGACCAAAGCCTGATTCAGTTGGCCATGATGCATGGCCATGTAAGGAGGTGAATCCCTGCTACATTTGACAGCAACAAATAACCACAATCGGGACATAAACCCAAAATCTACTTCCAAAGTTTTGAGGTCAAAGAACATTGAAATCCACCCATAACATTAACTTAGCATCAAACCCTGTCTGTCAAGAGATTTTGCGTATAATTTGCCAGTGATGAGATTCCCAGACAGGAGTAGATAAGCCTCAGGCTCTATGCCTCTATGAGGCATGAGCCTTCGGCTAAAAATTGTGCCAAAAGAGGCTTTGAAAAAATGTAAATTCAGAGTTTGTTCTTCTGACAGAAATAAATTAAAATACGTAAGTAACATTACTAAAGTATCAAATACAAGTGTAAATGCATTTAAAAGGCGCTTTAAATGAAAAAAATATCTGGAATGTATCCAGGACTAAATCTCGGTAGCATACATGTTTAGACTGACAATCGTTGTATATATATGTGTAAAATTTGGTCTCGAAACTCCTTAAGTACGACAAGAGACATAGCTGGCATAAATGATGGAAGACGTGTTATACGTGCAAATCATGCAAAATTCAATAATGACAAGCAGGCACTGAGTGACGCTGATCCATCAACTTGCAAATTATTAAATCATTATAAAATGTCAAGTAAACTTTGGCCTTTGGTCAGTAGATACATGTAAGGCTCACACAATAATTGATACAGGTCTGTTACAAAACAAAAAGGTGTCATTGGCATGCACAACTAGGCTCTGAGGGGTACTGCAAGCGCTGCAACTGATTATTATACACATTAACTATAAGATTATATGAATTAAATTTTAGGACATAATTTCAATCAAATGCCTCTCACTAAGTCGTTATCAGTGTTAGGTCCTGATTCATGATCATCAGATGATCATCAGATGAATGTCGATCTAGTTTTGTTAGCATATTTGCAGGTTGCTCATTTACGAAAGTTAATCCTCAATTGGCACATGTAAACAAGTCTGCAGTAAAACAATGGCAACAGAACAATAGGGTTCAACAAAGTTGACACTTTACCAATAATTAAGATTAGCAGTACCCCTCACCCCAAAACAACAGTTAAAGCTTCATCTTCTGCTTTAAACATAATTTTACGTGAAGATTTTTTCTTCAATGAATATATCCTCTGACATTACATCATATATGTATAATAATATATATGCAACACACAGTTCAGAACACACCCCATGCAAGAACGGTCACATCGACTGAAATCAAAGTCCGGTGGGATAGATGAGATTGACGAACGAGCCACTCGTTTCTGTTCGACAAAATCTGCAGCAAACCTGAGAATAAAGAGAAATTGGTTACACGTCCATCCGTCCAAATTTACCAACATTCATGTCTCCACAGGTCATAACAGTGTCTGGCGAGTAACAGTTCCTCCTCATGAAATAAACATTTTGTTAAGTTGGTTGATTTGGAACATGTTTCTGATTCTGAATAAGTTACAAACTGTTTACAACCTTGATTCATACATATTTAAACATCTATATATTATTAAATTATTGTTACGACAAGAACTAACAGACGAACGTCCTCCATACCTGGTATTTATACCTGGTATTTCTATGGGCCGTGTGTTGGTTTACGAGGAGACGCCATTGCTGGGAGGGAGGCCAGCGGTGATGTTGACGGCACTACCCCTGGTCATCTCCGTCTGCATCTTCTTGATCATGTCCTGCATGCGTCTCAGCTGCAATTACAAACATATCCATTACATTGTACCATGTGACAAAGACAGTCAAGATTTGTTAATGTTGGTCCTTCTCTTAATTGGAAAACAATTGGCAGAAAGGCACTTGTAAGCCAGTTGATTGCGGGCCTCAGCAATCACTGTTGTAGGGTGGAGACATCTGGTGGAAACACATGCTTGACAATAGTACTTACAGGTGTCTGCAGATTTTTAGAAACCAAATTCCAGTGTTTTACAGGCTTTTCCAGAACAAATTTTCCCAAAATTAAAAATTTTCAATCGACGGACTTGCTGAATAAATTTCCAAATATTTAGCTCTGAATTTTTCAATCAATTTTATAGGAACTAAATTCCAGGCGTTTTGTGCCAAATGCAGTTTTTTTCCAGGATTGGAATTTGACACCCCAAATTACTGTGTACACTCAGATTACGACCTGAACTTGCCCATCTACACATCAAATTGCATTTTGCACACCGAAAGTGGCATTGCAGTCAGTGCCAGCCACTCAGACTGCACACAAATAGGCCTCCATGTGATTCACTATTTCTGAATTAATGATACTTAACATTGATGATTACCTCTGCTTCCTTCTCTTCCAACTGCCTCTGCTTCTCAGTCAACTGCTCATCCTCCACAGAGCGAACCAACCTGAGTGAAGAAAAAACAATTAGTTTTCAGCAACTATCACGTTGAGATGTTGAGGACAAAACCCGCGGGTTGTCGCCCTATCACTTTTTCGATTAGGGATATCTGGATCCCTCTCAGTAGTCCACTTCTTTTCTTTGTCTAGTTCAATGCAATCCTTCATAAAGATATAGGTGCCACTCTCCAATTAATAAAAACATTATTTTGACAGTTTTTCCTTCAGTAGTAATTTAAAGTCAATAAATCAATACATGAAAATTTTTAGTATGTAATAATAATCTTTTTAGTGCATGCTTAAAATTAATAGGGTCAATATCAACCACTAAAGAATGGTCACTATTCTATGCAGGGTCCAAGAGACCACAGGCATCAAGACAGTACTGCAGGGTTACTCGCTCTTAATGAGTAGGATCTGTAGAGACCACTATTTTATCACCAGGTCAAAAGTGACCACTGGTGCATTCATGTAGGAAATTCCCATTACCACTTTCAAACTTGACCCATTCATCAAATACGACTGAAACTGTGCATTGTAGGCCTATATTACCCATCTAGCGTCAACTCATAACTTCTTAGCAAGGCTTTATTTATTCAGGGTCTTTATTAACCACAGAATTTAGCAATTTGCTGCTAGGATTGTTACAAAGTATCGACCAGAGAGTTAAGGAAAATGCTAACATACAAACAACCAACAATGGCTGAACTGTGCATATAAAATCTGAGCCAACTGGCAACTGTATACTTCCATGACAAGGCTTTACCTGATGTCTTATTGACCACAAAATTTAGCGATTGCTCTTAGACATGTTTGAAACCAAATATCGATCAGTGGTGTGATATTATTGGGGATGTATTAGACTATTTTACCTTTGATTTCCGTCCGTATTTACCAGCCTGCAATATGGAAAGCTCAAAATAATTGCCAATTTTTTTCAATATGACATTGAAATTTTGTGAAGTTAATCAGCATTTAGTTACCTTGTTTTCCTGAAACTCTCATAGTGCTGTTCATGGGTTACTTCTTGTAAGTCCTGTAGATGTGTTCTGAAATGAGAAACGCAAAATCTGTTTAGGAATTGAATAAATAATCAATTCATTTTGCTATTGGCAAGAGGACATAACAAGGTGCTGATGAGATGTAAAACGCAACTGAAATTTTTTCGACAAAATTCCAAGACTTTCCATAGCTTTCCATACCAAATTTTAGTTTTCCATGGCCACTGCCTTACTCATTGAGGTCAAAATGTACCCCCAAAAATATTTGCAGGATGATCTTTGTCCACCGTTTGGCCATCCCACGCCAATTAAATACCATAACAACCAAATTATGTAGGATTTTAGCTAGAAATGTGGTCAAAATCTGCATTTTCCATGACTTCCCCTGACACAAGTCCCTACATGCTCAATTGAGATACCGTAAAAACGTTCCAGTGTTCCAGCTAGGCCATTTGAGCATGGCGCCGCGCCATGCCCGACCCTCGTCCACCATGCCCAAAAAAAAAACGAAAAATAAAATTGAAAAAATTTTTGGAAAAATAAAAAATTTTTGCCCTCATTTCTAGAAAAGTGCCCTAATTTCTGGAAAATTGTATGCCCAAATCAAATCCTAGCTGGAACACTGCATTAGTATTGGTATTTGGGTCGGCCCTCATTTTCGTTATGTAGACCGGCAAAGTGTTTGAAATAAAACATGAAGACAAAATAGAAGAAAAGCCAATTTAGATTTGGAGAAATGAGTATCAAAAATGTAACCTGGTGATCTCTTTTGAAAGGCGTTTATCTCTTGAAGCTCATTAGTAAAACCACAGAATAAGACTCACATGAGCATCGTCCTGATTTTGATGAAGTCGCAATGTTCAGGATTCTCCACTTCCACGACCCCCCAGGGGTAGAGCCTCCCCCTCATCCTCCTGCCTCGAACTTCAATCTCCTGGCTTGACCCCACCACAGCGAAAGGCACGGCCGCCTGCAAAGAGAAAACATAATGGCGTGTGATAACGCTATGAAATGGTCGGATGACAGAGCTGGCTCATGCATTGCGCTCTTGCTGAAATGACCGTCATGCTACAGATATCAGACAATTACCCTGAAATTGCCTAAGCAGGGGCTGTAACATGCCATGGATGTACAGAAATCTGCATTTATCACACTATCAGTGGCCAATACACATTGTGTGACTCCGCCCGTCCGACAAAAATTTTCCATAGTAACCACAACATCCGAAGGCAAATATATTGCTGTCGAAGGTAAAAATTAGTATTTTATTAATGAAAGGAATGAATCATATTAAAGTATAATTTTATGCTTCTACTAAAATAGATATAATGATACTGAACAAGCATTCACTTGAAGCATATGAATATGGTCAGCAGGTACGTTCCTACCTTGAGTTGGCGGCACTGCTCCTTGTAGTCTTCATCCTCATCATCATCCCCATCCGGCATCTGATACGTTTGGATATTCAGTTTCTTCACCTCAGCCAGGATCTTCAAGAGAAATGCACTTTTATGAAGGCAGTCTTGATTCCCACAATTATTGCATTACAGATGCAGATCAGTGGAAATTCACAGATATCACAACTTCACCACAGCTAATCTGTCTTGGTATGAACGCCGAGTTAATTGGCTTTTATATTTGAAGAAAGGAACTCCTTACAAATACCATTTGTCAAATGCTTTTGTGAAATTAACTTATTAAATCATAAACCCTTTTGGAAAGTTGGCTACCAAATTACAGTGCAATACAGCAGTATATGGCGAGTCAGACAGCACAATAAAATGCAGAAATAACACCTTATAGCAGTGTATATCTACTTAGTTTTTTCACTGGATGCAGTAGGTATAAATGCACCACATTCTTCTGAAAATAAATTGAAGGACCTTGGGGTAAACAAAACTAGAAAAGATACATCAAACCGCTTACTTTCTGCTTAAGTCGGATAACTTCTAATTTGGTCAAAGTGTCTGCCTTGGCAATCACAGGAACGATGTTGATTTTGTGGTGAACAGCTTTCATAAATGCAATGTCAAGTGGTCTCAGCCTGCAAGAAACAACATGTCATTATGAGGCTTGCATACAAAAACTATAAACCAGACTTTGTTAGGTATGCATTGAAGATACATTCATTTCAGTGGATTATCTAAGGAGTGTCAAATGAGGGAAGTTTTATAAAAAGAATCTGCATATCAGTTCAAGAATGGCGGCCATTTTGAAGTGGTTATTTTGGCCGCCATCTTGGATTTCTCATCATTCTGAAAATGCTCCAATTTCGAATAACTGCCAGGCAGTTATTCGAAATTGGAGCATTTTACTGCCAAAACTTCCATTCTATCCTTGTGACTACATAAATGGAAGTCAAACCTTCATTAAAAATTAAGTTTGGTTAACACTAGGCAATAGATATTACCATTTAGCCTAACAATCATGCATGCACCACAAAAGGTAATACTGTATATTACGTTAGAGCTCATTAGCTACTCATATTCAAAATGAAGCATACCAGGCATCCCCTTAAGGCTTGCCCCCCCTTTCAAACTCACCCATGGCCAGCAGGATTGATGAAGTAGAAGCAGCAGTGCACCCGATGGTCCTCAATGTTGCGTCTGTTAAGGCCACTCTCATCCTTGTAGTACTTCTCAAACTGTTCGTCTATGTACTGGATAATTGGTTTGAAGCTGAAAGATAGACGAAAATGTAATATTTTAACATGACATGTACCGTTTAATTTATACATTTAGAGAACATTTTCACATGATTGATGATAAAAGGAAAGTAACCAATCAGTATTAGAAGTTCTATATTATCAAACTTGTGTGAAAACTTCCACTTATTCTCAGCCAAGCTCACAACAGCTTCTGAGACATTAATTAGAACTCCAAACAGACTGACTTTCTTGAAAAAATAACGATGAATTTTGTTTAAGTATTTTTAAGTAATAGGAATGACCTCTGATGGATGATGTGAACAAATCAGACAGTACTCAATTGTTATTCTGATAATTAATTAAAATCCTCTTTCTCAGGTCTTTGAAATGGAAGAACTCTCAGTCAGTCACCTGTCTTCGTGGTTTATAGCATCGGCAAATCCTGGGGTGTCAACGACTGTTAACTTGAGTTTCACTCCTCGCTCTTCGATGTCTTTTGTTGATGCATTGATTTTAACTGTTCTTTTAATTTTGTCTGCAAAAAAAACAGTATATTACTTCTAAACCTGAGTTGTGAGATGCCTAAAGATGCATTTTCATTTCAGACACTTTATTCGAGCACTTTATATAGCATATCTTTACTTCAATATTTTTAGATATAGCATCTAATAGAGCAATGAAATATATAGATTTTTTAGGCTGAATGCACCAGCTTAACACCACAGGGCCAGTAGCCGCAACATGCAGAGACATCTGGTTAAAAATCTTAAACAATACTAAGTACTATTAAGCTGTCATTTATGACACTGAATGTCAATTTAGTGCAACATTAGAGTTGACCCATCATACAACACCAGTTGAGCTCTTTAAGGGTCTGAATGGTCTACCAGGCTGCATTAGTAAGTTAAATAGCAACCAATTCATTCTAAACGTCCTAACAAAGGAAGAAATATTGCCCACCAGCAGCTAGCGGGATGTGTCGGTCCGGATAGAGGTCCCTGTCGAATAAGCTGTTCACCAAAGTAGATTTTCCCAGGCCAGATTCACCTGAAATGAGACAACCAATGCAATCAATAATAATTATTATGACTATCTTTTCTGAAAAGTCCGAAATTATCTATGTACCCTGCTATATTTTAAATCTATATTGAGTAAAGCCAAAATTACATTTTTGCCAAATCCATATAAGAGCTTTAGAATACAGAACAAATATTATTTTTGCTATATTTTGTAGCTCAAGAATATGAAAATAAAGGCAATAAGAACTAAAACAAGGGAGAAATGCTAAATTCTTCTTTTTTATTTTCCAAGGAACAGTTTGGTGTTTGACTTTTAAACACTTGCACTGAAGAGTCTGAAGACAGAAAAGATTCCATGGCGCACATTCAGATGACCTATTATGGATTTTGTTGTGATTAACTAATCTGCTTGAGCCCGAGTTATCCAGAAACTGAGCAAAGCACTGAAATTAAATTAAGTCTCTGCACTCTCAACACACAATAGATATTCAAAGTAAATCAGTCAATATGTTGAAATAACTTTCGTTGTTTATCATGTGACAGCCATATAATTATGTTTAACCTCAATATAGGCCTCAGTACTAATTTGTGAAATGCTTTCAATTATTCACACACATGCTAGACCCGTCAAATTTTCAATCAAAGCAATAAGGAAATAATTTGTTTGTGCGGATCAGAAAAGCGGACACTACATAATGTGTACATCGCTGTGGGTATTAATCATACAAGTATACATGTATGCAAGGCAGACACTTCTGACTGCAGGGTCAAGTTGTTGCGATGCCCTGCAGCAGAACCAGTGGAGCTCACATCCTTGTGTTTACAGTTGCAGCCAGATGCACGGTCAATGGTCTGTGTCCAACAAGTGCTCTAGACTAGCCTAACTTGCAAGTAGTTTTGAACAGATAGAACATTGTGGTCAATGGGCATGGACTCATCAGCTCATGGTTATCTGCTTATGGACAGCTTATGCGGCTAAATGCCAATCTGAAGTTAATGGCAAATGAGCTTTCCACAGTGTCTGATGCCCATGACAAGGATTTGTTATGCAATATGCATGATCCTAATTGGCCTGCCTCCCTAGTCACACTGACAAACAACCTCCCAGACTATGGTAGATGATGACTGCATCTAAGAGGAATTCCCTAATACAATGAGTAATGATCAGTCAGACCTGGTCTCAGCTGTGTGATCACTGCCCTGACCTGTTCCAGGGACCTCTGAGGGACCTCTGATAGCCTATGCATAGGCCACGGATCGACCTACTGGGGTCAGCCCATGGGTATGCACAGCACAGCTGCATTTTGATAAGTGCAAGAGATGGATTCCAGCTGCTGGGGCACCCCAATGCTAATGCAGCATGCACTATGTACCCAGCTTTTACTAGATCACATTCTGGAGGGCAGTGAAGGCATGTACTGCAGGTACTGTGATGGGGGTTGCAGGTCTTGTGAATAACTCGTGATGCTATGCAGGTTGATGCCCTACCTACTAGTACCTAGACTCAAAGATGTTGCATCTTGACAAATCTTCTGCAAGGAGTGTGGCTGTTGGGACCCCGTGGAAGACCCATCATCGTAGGCTTTACCAACTGCCTTTTTTCACTATCATTTATAATCATTAATATAATTTTTTCTAAAAACCTCTATTCAGTATTTGCGTTCTCCATTTTAAATAAGTGTCCAGCAACTATTACGATTACAGCTCCATTGCTAAGAATCTCTTCATCCCTCTGTCATGGTCATATCCCAAGCCCTCACTCTTGACCTACCCTCTGTCTTAACCAGAGTTGCATGTTCTTTTTTCTATCATTTTTGCTCGAAGTCCTGATAAACTTCAAGGGGAGGAATGCGGAAGATTGGTGCAGAATGCAACGTTCATCAAGCTAGCCTCATGCCGGAGAGAGTGAGTCGGAGTGACTGAGATCTAAAAACAGATTCCACTCAGAGCTACTCACAACTTCACACCAAGACACCAGGGAGGTTGAACCAGGGAGGTTGAACCAGGGAGGTTGAACCAGGGAGGTTGAACCAGGGAGGTTGAACCAGGGAGGTTGAACCAGGGAGGTTGAACCAGGGAGGTTGAACCAGGGAGGTTGAACCAGGGAGGTTGAAGGAACTTTTTATCACTTGTTGCAAGTTACTGCAGTTACAAGCATGTGGAAGGACTTGAGGTCTTGAGAATTTTGATCCCACTCTACTGGCAGTACTGGAGCAGCCTGCAGTAGAATATAGCCTATAGATACTTGTATCAGAGTTGTATAACAGCCTGCATATAATATCAAGCAATGCTATGCCCATGGCTTAAGGCCCTAATGAATATTTATATGAGTCATCCTGCTGTGAGTCTGGAAGTCAAGAGGCAAAGTAACACAAGTCACAGTTCAATACATCTACCATATTTCTCCGATCAGCAACCATGGTGCGTATTCATCTCCTGTATCCTCTATCTCTATTAAGCCAATTTTAGGAGGGCCGTTTTTTCACGATTTGCTACAGTAGGCCAATTGACATTTTCAACAACCTTGAACACCCAACAATCAAGAGACAAGAGGAGGAAACGGTGATTCATCAAGGGGATATGGTATCAAGAACCACTTCTTCTGTTTACAACCTTCATACTTATAGGCTACAATTTGAAGTCAATTTCACCTTTAGACAAAACTATTTTGGTCTGGATTCTGGTCAATAAAAAATTAATTTCTCTCTCTACATTTGTACAGTCACTATGTGCCACAGAGCTGAAATGAGTATCAATCACCACAACAGTCAAAACTATTTTAACCACCACATCTACACCTTTTTGTTTCCTACCGACTTAGATCATATCAACGTATAATCACAGCATAATAATGGCCCTTGATAGACTATATTGGCTCTGAGTCAAGCAAAAAAAATGTAGAGGAAAGATAGCTGCTATCTTTGACCAGTCCTGAACTGTTCAAAAGAGCCAGTTATTAATAACTACAACATAAACAACAACAGCGGCTGTAGTAATTAGCACATTTCCAGCGTTGTTATCTGTAAATTATCAACCCACATCCTGCTTCATTCTGCTCTTTGCAAATTCGCTGTGTTCCAATTAGCTTGACATGCATAGCATTACTGCAGCGTGACATACTAAGTTTCCCAGTAAACAGTGTTATCATCAATAATCACTGACTGACAAAAACAAAGAGATATCAGCATCAAAAATAACGCATTGACTTCCATGTTGTGTTCTCTCTGGGAAAGTGATATTTAAATTGTTAAATGGCTTGCAATGTCCTATTTATCATTTGGCAATTGTATGATCATTATGGGGTCAATTATGAGTACTATGATCATAGTTCAGGATTACTGTTACAAGACATCAGCAATCAAGGCATTGCTAAGATAAATACTGAAGTAGTAAGAACTTGCAACAGAACTTCGTAATGGTGCAACTGCAACCCTTTACTTCAATGATTTTTCTATCAAGTCAATCCACAGTAGGCGGTCACATGCCAACTTACTGTGATATTAGTCCATCTAGTAAGTTGATTAAATGGTGTATATTATACAACTGTAGCTATCCCTGGGCTTTTTCGGCAACTGCATTGTATTGTGTTATGACAGATAACCATACACAATAACATAATGCACATTGTACTCATGATGTACAAGTTCAATAGTACAAGGATCATGAAGGATGTCTATTAGTGTTGACCTTCCATTTGAAAACTTTGAAGGTCTAATAAAGCTGTATCATAATTTAATACAATTAGTCTTGATTACTGTGAATGTTTTCATTACACAGATGAAAATAGAAAACTATTAGCCATAATCCAGTTGATAGTTTTCATTGCTTTTCAAAGCCTGATGCACCATAATAAATATATATAATATATATATATTTTTTAATTGATATAGGTAGTAGCGATTATCCTAGACCCACCCACTGTAACTAATAGGCACTCATCCCATTTGTATTTGTTCCAATTCCAATACCGTACTAAGTTATGCTAAAGGTAGTGGTCGCTACAGACCCTCCAATTATTAACATTAGTAATTTACACAATCATTTGTTCATAATTTTTATATACTATATTTATGCTTTAAATTTTAAGTGAGAGCTTGGGTTTTCCTGGCTGTTCTAACTCTGCTGTTCAACTTTGAACCAGACGAGGGATAGTCAGGGCGCCTTTCGCTTTAATGTGTAGTGTTTAATTGTATACTATTATATTCATATAGCGGTATTAGTGTATAAACAGAAAGCATGAGTTGTCCTGGCTATTCCAACTCTGCTGTTCAACTTTGAACCAGACGAGGGATAGTGCAGGACGCTTTTTTGCTTTTTGCTTTAATAATTATATACAGTAATTGCGTACTATTATATTCATATATCTATTTGTATAATGTATTTTATTCATATATCTATTTGTATAATGTATTTGAATATGAATAGTCTATACACATATTTCCTAATTGTTTTTGCATATATGTTATCAGAATAACATCTTTTGTATTGATTCGTAATATTTAAAGTATATCCGGGTTTATCTAAAGGGGGGGAGGGGGTGCACCTACCCATTGGGTTACAGCAGTTTCTGCTCAGGTGCCCTCCTGTACAACATTTTACTTTTTTGCATATAATATTTTTATGTATGTTCCATTTTATTGTAACTACTCAAGTTGTGCAAATAAAATATCCTATCCTATCCTAGACTTTTATGTTCTGTCAATCCTTTCGCATCTAATGCAGATAAGTATCGTTTATGACTTATTAGTATTGTTTAATAATGATAACCTACAATTCTGTAGTCAACTAAACTCTATTCCATCCTAATTCTACAAAGCAAATTTCTAAAGACCATGATAATCTAAAATGTCACACAAAAGACTTATTATTGTAATAGAATACATTTTCAGATAAGCTTGGCTTTCGTGGCTTATCAATAAATTCTTAATTCCTCCACTTCCAATCATTCAGTCGTTTTAACCCCCCCTCCCCAGGGCTTTTACATGCTGTATCCAAAAGTAGTAAACAAACCATTTTACACAAACAAAGTAGCACTAAATAGCAGACAGGAAATGTAAACAAAATCTGGACTTTTCTAAGCTAAGCAAGCCTGAAAGAGTGGTTTCCCCACCCCCAGTGGCCCCAGTGTGAGGCGGGCCAGCCCACTATCACTCACTATCAGCAGTAAAAGAGCTGGCAGGGTCTGGTTGGTTTCACAGAAGGGATCATGTCGCAATTTAGCAGACATTGACCTTTGCAAAAATACTGCATACCACAGAGCTTTCATAAACAAAGGACCATACCACATGGTCTCCGCATAAATTGAGTGATTGCACATAGGGACCTACATCTTGACCAGTCCAGTCCATACAAATTAAGAACTCATCTTATTGAAGAGTGGGCATACAGGTCGTCATCATGATAAATTGCCAGTTTTATTGTTTATTTATAATCCTGTTGTTATTGTTTATTTATAGGCCTATTTCATAACCTGTCAAGCTGGGTATTAGTGATGACAATATTCATAGGCTTCGACAAGAACTCCTGGGAAGTTCTATTAACTTGTTCAGTCTGGCAAACAGAAACAATCAACTGTGTAACACCAGACAACTATGAACAAAGTTGACCAATATTGTTTAGCGAACTAATACATAATATGGGGTTATAAAGAGTATAAACCCATAGAAATTAATAACAATCTCAAATATAATTGGTACTAATATTACCTCAAGGTACTGGTATTAAAGTTATGTTTATTTCACTTAAAAGTAAAGTTTAGGCCTAAGCCGTTGGTGCGCTATTTCCTGAGTGTTTGTGATGTTAGAATTAATAAAGCTACTTAAACACTGACTGAACACAGTCTGTTGTACAAGCAGAGGAGCGAGCGAGGCTGCAGACTGACGAAATTCAGATCGAAATGGGTATCGAATTGGCTTCTAGGTCACTAGAAGTGCCGCCTCTAAAGTCCGTGCTGTTGCCTGTCAGGTCCGCGCTCAGCAGAACCCAGCAGAACTTCACTGGGCTGCTTCAAAAATGCATGTGAGCGAGGACCTGATTGGCACCACCACCAGTGAAATGTTGTAGCCTGCTCGCTGACGCTCGCAACTGATTTAGCAGGCTACTGTAGCCTGACTTAAACAACAATTGAGGTTATCAGTGAATAGAATAGATACCACACCTGCAATAAGTTGCAACCCATGCAGGCTGGACTGAAATGTTCTGCCAATCTTGCTGAAATGCTTTCGCAAGAAATGAGTACAACTTCTTCATAGATTTATTTCTTATGCTTTCTGCTGAATTCTTTGCCACACAGACTTCGACACAAATACTCAAGAGAACTCATAGTGAACATTTGAAGGATTTAAATCATGTTTGAGTTTGAAGTCCATGGAAATCAGTGATGGAAGTTGGTCAAAAAACAGGGGGAGCTATGACCCGCTACAGCTCCCCCAATCATCAGTGAAAATACATAATTATCACGTTCACCTACAGGTATTTATTAGGCAAAAATAAACCCTGGTTTCAGAATTTTTCTCTTTTAAAAATTTGGAATGTTGCGCCTCTGCCGCGACAGCTAATAGCTTTTAATACAATAGGCCTACAAAAGAATATGAAGGCACGGTTAGACAGTAAAGTTAGAAAAATAAACACACAATCTTACAATAAGTAAACTACATACCTACGACCATCAATGTAAACTCAAATCCCTTTTTCACAGATTTCCGATGAACTTGGTTTGGCAAATTGGCAAATCCTACATACCCAGGAACCTCAGGGTTAGTAAACTGCAAAGGAAAAACAAACAAATCAGACAATGACAAATTGAATCTTGGGGAATATAGGCTAAAAGAACTATGGTGCATGAACAAATTTATGAAAATGTCATTTATTATTGGAAACTTTTAACAAATACTTTAATAGTTATACACTTACACTAGACTAGTTACACTCAAACTGACTCACTGAGTGACCTGTAGTAATTATACAGAGCCCTTTTTAAAGTTTTTTTTTTGTTCACACTTTAATTGTAACCATACAATAAAACATGTCAACAAATTAACTTCATTTCTCCATTCACTGACATTTGACCAACTGCAACACCAACAGACCTAATTGAGGTCAGTCTCCCCCCCCCCCCCCCCATGAGTCCTGCCCCTCATCATGTGAAGCCCAAGCACAGTGACAGTATTTCCCTCCAAAACAAAACACAATCTAGGCCTTAAAAGTCACCGACCAGACTACAGCATTGCCTCACCTGTCTTTCTGAGGTCTCCGGCATGTTCTATTACTGTTGTATAAACCACTACGAAGAGATAATCAAGCTTAGGCTGTCGAACAGAGCTTTCTCAACCAAAAACAAGAGCAACTTCACTCTCACAAGTTGAGTTCTGCCGCCATGTTGATACTGATTACCCAGCAGGCAATGCGCCGACAGGTGGTCTCACCAGGTGGAGCGCCGGTCAAGAAATCACTTCCAGGGGCGGAAATATAATCATTGGGAGGGGAAGGACTCATTTGTATCTCCAATGCCACATGTACATATATAGCACTGTAAAAAATTCACATCAGAGACAACTATCCTTGCCACATTCCTGTATCCATCCCAGGGGCGTAACTGGAGGGTCTTCAGGGTGTTCAGCAAGCAAGCAATTTCCCCATGCATCTCAATTTGAACATGGTAATATAACAAGTAGCTAACAAGTATGTACATGGAAATCATAATATGTAAATGCCAAAGCGAAAACGGGACCACCTGAACGCAAAAAAAAAATTTAAGGACTCTAAAACATGGAAATCATAATATGTAAATGCCAAAGCATGAAAACGGGACCGCCTGAACGCAAAAAAAAAATTTAAGGACTCTAAATTATAGTTACCTAATTATTTCTCGAAATTCATTGTTGTATTCATATCAGGTTTGTTCAATAAAAAGTTTGGAGGAAAAATTTGGACAAAGAGAAATAGGGTCGAAAGGATTATATGCTAAAAGAAAATGTTTAAAAATGTTTTGAGGAAAATGCAACCTTTTTTTTTTAAAACAAATTTTATTTTTTTAGAAAATGTTTTACTTTTCGAACATTTTACAATAATAATAATTTTTTTTTTTAAACAAATTTTTGGAAATTTTTTTTTGTTTCGAACATTTTTGGAAATCTTTTCTTATTCGAAAAAAATTTTCTCGAACATTTTCGGTAATTTTTTTTTTTAGAACTTTTTTGGTAGTCACGCGTTATGAGAAAAAAGTGCCAGGTTATAGATCATAAACTGATACGGACATTATTCTAATTTGGCAACATACTTACTTTAAACTATGTAATGGCTATAAAAGTGACTTCCTCATAGGCCTATGTTTAACAATAATTAATATTGGTTGACGTTTGTAAATTTATCCATTACCAACAATTTTGGGAGAAACCAAAATTCCAGAAAAATGTCAGAAATCCTCAATTTTTTTGTGTTTTTTTGTTGAACATCATCAAATTTCTTAAGATTGGCCAACCAAATGAGTTAAGTCATTTAATGAGGTGTATTAATTTTGACATCTCAATGAAAAATTTCAAAGCTCCAAATTTGACTGAACACATTTTGTTGAGAATTGAAAAAATATTGTTTTTCACATTTTTACTAAATTTGCTGTTATCATATTTTGTAAGAGCATCCGGACCCCCAAAAGGCACATCTAGCGTAATCAACACATACTATGGTAGATTTTCATGTCCATAGGTATAACAGTTTCCGAGTTCTGGGCCGGAAATGAAAAAAAAACGTTTCTGGAATTTTCAATATTTTACAAAAAGTGCAGTGGTTGCAAACATATGCACACCAAAAGGCACATAAAGCTATAGGACCCATTCATGTGTCAAATATCATTACAGGTGCAATAGTTTTGGAACAATGGTTAATACAAGTTGTGTGACGCCGCCCGGCCACCCGGCCGCCCGGTCGCCCGCAGTAACTTCAAAACCCGATGGTAATATACCTTGTTGAGGGTTAAAAAAATCTGTCAAACTGCAGCAAATTACTTCAATTAGTAGGCATACGGCCACCTATCCCTTAGTGGAATTTCAGGCTGTACCCACCTGTCTGGAGACGGGAGTTGAAGATGGCACAGGGGGAGGTGGAGAGGCCACAGGAGGCAGAGAAATTGGAGTAGGGGGAGTGATGAGCTTGGAGAGAGGCGGAGTGTTGATGCTTCTTGGCGTTAAGGGTGATCGAGGTCGTAATGAACTCTCCGACACTTGTTTGACTGGTTCTTCGGGAGGGTTGGCTTTCTGAAAAATATAGTAAATAATTTTAATATTTTATGTAAGCATTACTGACCTTGAAAATGTACAGAACATGGGATGCAACCTTCTCCATCAGGGCTTTTCCTTTAACACAATTGCTTAGTCCTCTAATCCTTAAGTCTATGGTCTCCAATCCTAAAGCCATTAAGACTCACCAAGGTACTTTTAAGCTGTGAACGCTGGGCACTATTAAACAACAAATAGCACCCAGCTGCA
Source organism: Platynereis dumerilii (assembly GCA_026936325.1). Lineage (NCBI taxonomy): Eukaryota > Metazoa > Annelida > Polychaeta > Phyllodocida > Nereididae > Platynereis > Platynereis dumerilii. Next base: position 163,393 of record JAPTHN010000153.1, read on the forward strand.
AACGGCGTATTAAATAAACAGACATAAACAAACAATTATATTTTGCTAAAATTGCTATTTTAGGGACCAACCAGATATCTTTGTGGGGGAGGGGCTATGGACTTTTGGTGAAAAAAAAAAGTTTGTTTCCCACTTGTCACTGAAAAATGTTCAGCACATTAAAAAAGTTTGTTTCCACCTGTAGCTGTATGGTTTTTGTTTTGTTTGGTTGTGTTTTACGCCTCTGCAGCACCTAAGTGGGCTATATGGAGGCAGACGACCGCCGTATGATGATGAGATGAGAAGACTGAGAGTCTGGCACATACCCTATTAATTCAGGAATGCCCAGGGTCTTTCAGTTGCCCCAGCATAGGATACTGGATACAACCCGCTTCCATTTAAAGTCCCATGGGCTCGGACTAAAGTTAGTTCCCGGGGTGAGATTTGAACCCACGCCCTCAAAGCCAGTTGACAAGCGCACTTACCAATTAGGCCACAGGGGAACCCTGTAGCTATATGGTACTGTAATGTTAAAATAGCAATAAAACAGTTTGTCGCTCGTCTGCATGCGGAAAAATAAAGTTTGTCGACGATTCAAAAGTAAAAGTTCATACTGGGGTATCATCCATAGCCCCCCCCCCCAAACTATCATCTGGTCGGCCCTCTTTTAGCATATAGGAGGACAGGTGAAGGTGAAAAGACAAAGCAGAACACAGTAGGAAGAAAGCCTTGAAAGGTTTGCATGTGGCGTTTCCTGGTGAGAATGGAGGGAAATTTGCGATATAGGAAGTCAGAGGAAGAATAAGGGAAGATGCACCTAGGTCAGTAGCAGAAGAACGAATGGGAGGCACTTGGAAGTGGCTTCATTTGATGAAAACATGAGCCAGGAGCAGTGTTTTTAAGAAAGACATGGGAAGGGTAGGAGAGAGACATGGAGCACAGAGACCTTGGACAAATCAAGGCATATGTCCAGTTGTGGTCTTGGGGACTCCCCGAGGCTATAGTTTAGTTTTATATAGATATATAGATAGATAGATAGATATATAGATATATAGATATATAGATATATAGATAGATAGATAGATAGATAGATTGATAGGAAGTGCAGTGAGGCCACCCACAATGTATAAAGTTAAGCCCTTACTAAAATATTAAGTCAGATGACAATTGCCATACGAATCGTTACGGGAGATGAGAGTTAAGGCTGTCCACCAATCCCATGATGCCTTAATTCATTCCACATAAATTGTCATAAATTAGATTTGAAAGTTGTTATTACAACACCACCTTCCTGGGTGGGAGCAAAGCTCAGCTAATCATAAATAAATCATAATTACTTCTTCTGGAGGCGGAGATCCTGAGCTGAGTCTTCGCGTCCTCTTCGGCCGTGTTCTTGGCAAGGTGTAAGTACCATCAGGCTGAGATCAAAGTTGAAATTACAAGAAAATCAGAATTCTCATAGAAGTGGGAGTGTCACATATATCAGAGACAAAACTTAGCTAAACTTAGTATTACAAAGTCCTACCATTATTACTAATCACTTTTTTTGGGAGGGGGTGTCACCGCTGAGCTTTTAGCTTCAGAGGTGTCTTCATTCTTTCCTCTTATAGGAACTTTCCTCAAATCGCCATGAACCTCAAGACCTTAATTCTGTAATATCATTTTGTATTTATTATTGTATAAAAGTAATGTGATATATTATATTATTGTGTAATGAGATTCAATGATAGCAACGGGGTAGAACTCACCCCATGTTTCCATGGCAACAGTTACCCTGGTGTTTCTGCGCAGCCGCAGAACACCCTAGTAGCAATCTCTGGGGGCAAGCTTGTTTGCCCAGCCAGAACAGAGCCCGCTTCCCGCTGAGGCAGCAGGAGGGCTACCTGTCTCCCTGACGGGGTGACGATTCGTCAGGTAAGGGTATTGTTGTTAGAGGTATGATCAAGGGTTACTCTTAAAGGAACCTCAGGTCATGGTTGATTGAGATGGCATTAGTTTATGATGTATGTAATTCGTTAAGATCGTTGTTTAATGTATTGATAAGTTGGTTACCATCGGTTCTTCGAATGACTCCTAATGTAACTGTTTATAAATTGTGTATTAAATGGATACGTGAAACTAAACTGTCGAGCCTCTGGTATTTCTTGAGTAAGGTGTTTCGTGGTGGCAAGTGCTAGGGTGTCTCCCGCAGGATCCCCGGCGACGAGTCCATCTACTCAATTAGCTACCTCTCATAGAGAACATTATATGGGGGGAGTTAGCTAAAAGATGGCATGGTGAGAGAATACCGGTCTGCGGCTTCTTGGCGCTTGTCTGCTGTGTCACACTGTCTCTTGATTTACTACGTTTTTCAAATTTAAGGAATAGCAAACATATTCAGTTCTTGTACCATTACATGTATTGACTTATCAACGGTAACGTAGGCATCGACAACACACGTCGAACTGTAGAAGCATAACTCTCTGAGATAGCATAGGGATAATTCTTTATATCTGTAAATGATCATACATAGCAACTCAATGTTTGATGTTCGTACGATGTAAGATTCACATTTAGTGACGTTTCTTCTCGAAACACTAGCCTTGCAATGCTATGGGCTATGGGCCTACGGTTTCTTCGCACGAAGAAAGTCCACTTCCTTGATGTGGAAATTCGATTATGTCACAACTTCATATTATGCATAGCGGGTTCGCCAGCTATGGCTAGAGAGCATTGGTTCAACGCCATGCCATTGGTCGCTGTTTTGGTCTCCTAATTAGCTATTGTTCTGCTATATCGTTAATTAAATTGATTAATATGCTCTACTAAACATGCAGAGCCCAAAGCCTAAAATTAAATTCATAAAGTTTTACAGAGCCATGTTATCCCACCTTAATTCACCTACTAGTATAGGGGGCGCAATTTTCTTATCAGGTAGCTCAGGAGCTTCGCCCATATCTTTATTTGGTTACCTATTAGCTCATGTTCAGCTTCGATATGCCTGCCTCTCATCTTCCACACCTCTCACAACTTTACCTACACACCTCATCCAGACCCGGACCAGACAGCGCACTCAAGTCTCTGGGGCATCTCTCGCATCATTAGGCCTTCCTGGCAACACAGCACATCTTCCAATACGGTAGGAGCTCATTTTGCACACATTAATAGGAAAGGCACTTGATTCTTATCTCCTTAATTTATTATGTTTTCTTAGGCTATCTGTCATCTCCTCTTATACTTTAATTTTGCATTTTAACGTTACATTACCAATATGTCTGTCTGTTTTCAAACACATAGCATACTATTTAGATTTTATATACACGGCACTTAAGGTCTAATAGCCTGGTCCCATGGCCACGCTATTCTGCTTTCCTTTTTCCTCACTCTGCAACTTAAATATGTCACATTTCATTACTTTTAAAATTACAAATTCGCTATTGCCCGTCCAACGAACACTCTGGAGATTTTGATTATCACATACTGATTGTCATCCCATCATTGTTTTCTTGAGTAACAGCATGCTCTTCTTCATTTATGCATGTTTCCATTCATTTATTGCCGTTGTGCGCATTGATCATTGATAGCGTATCGTGTTGTATTTTGTTGTGTCAGGTCTACTGTTCTACTTTTAGCTAGCCAAAGTTAGTTAGTTTAGTTTCTTATTGACTTGAAGGGACAAGTCGACATTTTTTCTTCATGTATGATGACGTGCTACAGTTAATCCTGCATTTTATATATATGTATTTAAAGCAAGATAAGTGATTACTTATTTCATTATTACTGATATATGGTTTTCAAGTGATGTCTTCATTCCCTTATTCTTCGGGTCGTCGGTTGATATGTGTTTTGAGTTACATCCACGTTTATTGCAAGGAATCGCTGTGGCACATTTTGTAGCCTTTACCCTTATTTTGATTTTAGGCTCTCTTTTTATACGTAATCTCCCTCAAATTAGTTATATTTTTGCTCTGGTAAGTGCTACTATGCACGGCACGCTTGCTCTTCTTACATCTATTTTTGCTCTGAATGTCTGTCCCGTTGACACAGTTGACACTTCAGCAGTGGTTACTTAAGTTCCGTTTGGAAGCTCAGACAGCGGTTGATAAGGGATATTTGTCTGCTCGTGCTTCTCGTTATATCAAACAGTACACTCCTACTATTCTCTTTAATAAATGGTTATTGTTGGCTGCTAATGATAAGAACACTCAATGGCATGTCTATGAGTCGATACTAGACCAGCTAGGTTATTTGTCTCTTCCCTTACCAGAACTTGCTCTGTTTCGTGAGGCTTCTTTTGCTCGTTATAAAACGTATTTGAGAAAACCTACCAATGTATGGCTTTACCCTCTTACCCTCATGATGTCAGAAATTGACTCATCCTCTGCTAGTACAAGTCAGGGCGATAAGGGACACCTCGATGTAACTGACGTTTACACTGACACATCGCTTTCAAGTGAACAGCCTAATACCTCGGGCCAACACATTGCCCAACAACCAGATAATTCTTCATTGACTGTTCCTTTACATGTAAAAGTTGGCGATATTATTGACGAGTCCCGTGTTTCCACACCTTCTCATGATAGCTTAAAATCTCGTGAGGAATCACCTGGCCGACACGATTCTGATTCTGACGAGGACCATTCACATCTTGCTCTCAAGACTGCTAGGGATAAGCTTGATAATTCCGATAAAAATATTTCTGCTGGCCATACTTTTGATAGTGATAACGCTGATACACAGACTTTTGGTAGAAATAGATCTCCAGCTCTTTCTGATTCTGGAAGTCACGAACATCCATCTAATATTGCTGGCATTCCTGCAAATTCCAATAACGCCGAAACAGGTGAGGATAATTCTGCTTCTCAGGCTGGTCAGTCTGACGCCTCTCTTATACATCAATTAGATTCTCAGCAACCTGGTGCATCATCATTTGATAATACTGGTCAACAAACGCCTGTTTCACAGCCTGGTGCTACTGCACAAACCCCTCCTGTTACGTCTACTGTCAGCAGCAGTGAACACCCCCAATTACCTCCTGTTTCTCCTAGTCATTCTTTACACGGCTCTGATAATCATCACCATCGCACCCCAGACGACAGTCCACGATCTTCCCCCCGCCATCAGACCCCTCCACGTGAACCTGGACCAGATTTGAGCGACAACCAAATTCCTTCATTGGGAGGTCTCCGTCAACAGCATCAAGTCCCTCCTCCCGAGGACCCTTCTGTGTTTGATAACGTTTCCAACAACGCCTATCAAAACCAGGAATTCGACCAGCCTCTTAATAACTTTCAATTTAATCACTCTTATCAGGAGCCTCCATCTCAACAACACCCCCCATCGTCTCCCCCGGGCCACGCACAACAACCTTCCCCGCGGACTGGCACGTCGCCCAGCACCACCCGGCCTGCTCCAGGACCCTCTGCTTTCTCTGTACCCCCCGTCCCATCTCATACATTTACTCAGGGAAGCCAGCCCGTATCTTTCACTTCTGCACAGACTTCCCTTACGAATACCGTTCAGTCTGCTACAATCTCATATACTGTAAATACTGTCACTAGACCACGTACAGCTAATACAACCACTCAAGTACTGTTCCCTTCTCACACTCCTCATTCTAGTCGTAAGCCAGTTATAGGTTACACTGATCCCAGCCATCAAACACTTTTGCATCGCCTCTCTGCTCAATCTCCCTCTGGCTCCAATATGGCTTCGAATAATCACAACCCGGGTGTGACCACTCCTTCTAATTACAATGCTGCATCGGGCGCCTTTTCTCATACACCTGCAGTTCGCACTGGTGATCAATTATTATTCGAACATGCTAATCAGCCTTCACATTTTCTCAACAGGTTACCCAGTCTCAAGCCTCTTCAACCAATCAAACTTTTCAAGATCTCCCTAACTTTGATCCTACTTTTAATAATCTTAATTCCCAGGCTCGATCTCAGCCACAAGATCTTACTGGATTGCGCACATCCCTGCCCTGCCCACCTTCCTATCAGGATTCCAGAGATGCGTCTTACCGAGCTACTCAATCTATTCACGGTCCAATTTCTACGTCTCGTTCAGGTTCCCTGCCTTCTTCTTTTTCTGCAGCAGCATTTAACACCCAAATGCCTGAAACACAGCCTAGAACTAAGCCTCTTAATTTTTCAGAGATGAAACCTCCAGTATTTAATGGAGAATCTGATAGTTTGACACCACAGGCATGGATCACCAAATTCAAGGATCATGTCCAATTACATGGTCTAAATGACCAGCAGATATTGCATCGCCTGCAGCTGTTCACTGAAGGACATGCTCGCAATTGGTGTAATGCTTTGAAGCCTATGACTTTGGCTAAACTTGAGAAGTTGTTCTTAGATAAATTTTCATTGCTTAGGAGTCGAGCATCTATCCTCGATGCTTTGTCTCAGAAACGTATCACCTATGGTGATAGCGTTGGCAAATACTTGGATGAGATTAAGGAATTGGTGTCACGTTTAGGTCTACCTGAATCGGTTGTGGCTTTATACTTCCGTAAAGGCCTACCCTCGGTAAACACCATTATTTGGTACGCATATTTCAGAGACAGAGACTCTCCACAGAGATCCATCACGATCCTTTCTTAGTAAATCTGGTTGCCATTCTGCCTTCAATTGCTTTTTATAACCTCTTGTAATTATTTAAGACTTGTTTCTTATCCATCTTTTAGTTCTGAAACTATTTTTTTTTTATGATGAGATTTAACAAATATATATTCTTTGGTTGGCGTGATAGTGACAAGACACAGTCAATCAACAGGTCAGACTTGAATGTCTGAGCTTCTGTATTCTCGGTGATCATGCTGATATATCTGCAATACCGTGAACATCGGTTAACCCTTGTCGAATTAAATCGATTTCAGTTTCTTTCTTGAATTGTGTTACCCACAATGCTGCGTGATGATATCTTCCATACCACCGATAAGTTTTTTTTTCTAAGACTCCCCTCACCTGTAGTCTTCTCCTCTTCTCATCCATTAGCTTACCGCGTTCGTATCATTAGCATTTTGTACATATTCCATTCTGCATTTTGTAGATAGTCAGTAATATTCCAACATGGAATATGTTTCTTTTCTGCATTTCCTGCTCATGTTGTGAGTGTCGTTTATTGCAGATATTAGCCGTCAATCATCTTGCCAATTGAGAAGTGATTATATGCCATTGTTGATGGATTGTTGCCATTGTTGATGGATTGTTTTCTTACAAATTATCCACTACCTTTTCTATCGTGACATGTCGGTACTACTTTGATTGAGCATTACTGTAACTGCTCTGATACAATATTATTTTTGAGCATCTTTTCTTATAATTATTGTGCAGCATATTACGTTGAGTAAGTATCTCAGTATGTTGCAAGTTCTCTGCCTGTCGGACTGGGAGCCCGACCATAATTTGGGGATATCTTGTGCTATTTCATGTGTTCCGGCTCATGCCGATGTAGTTATGTTAATATGTTCCGACAATGTGGTCGTGAGTTTAATCTTAGCACATAATTTTAAATGCGTTTCTGTGGATTTTGCTCACCCAGTGATTGTAGCATCGCTTCGCATTTTGGGGAAAGAAATTTTTTTTTTTGTAAATGACCAACTCATTATATACAAATTATAGCTAGCTAGCTAATTCCTTTTCCATAGTTCATTATATGGTATGGCATCACAACATAGCCCGGCAGGGGGCGCTTTCTGTGTTGCCATGGCTTCACCGAGACTGCCGTGGGAAGCAGTTTCTTGTTGCTTTGGTAGCACCCTTGCACCTTATATGGCACGCTACCTGCTGTAAAATTTTCGGCTCAGCCCACAGGGCCCAGCTCTTGCGGAGCCAGTAAAACCTTAGCTTACCTGCTCTAATCTTTACACCTGTAGAGAGGCAGCAGTCCTACATACAGCTTGCAACATTATGTAAGTACACCCTTTTCAAAGAGTCATTTACCGGTCATTTAGGACCACTAACTTGCATACACGTTTACTAATTAGTAAACCGGGAATTTTATAGGCATTGAGTTTTGTTGATGAAATTTCAAGTTGTGTTATATTGAGATAAGTTCACAGTAATTATACTCCCAATTTTTCTTACACGCGTGTAATCGTGGGAAGGTACTTTATTAACTTATATTTCTTTGACGACAATTGTTATATTTTCAGGTCTGGTCGAGACTCTCGATTTCAGTAATTCAGTATGATCTTAGAGTATATCTCTTGCATTTTCTGTCGACATACACAGCATTCTTTCATATGATAGGCAAAGTAGTTGGAAAACTCGTCTTGCCTAATTGTTATGAATACTTATTTCCGTTGATAATTATTTGTGTATTGATAGTCGTATTCGTTTTACATAGGATATGTCGACCTGATTGATGAATTTTGCACGCTTAGTATGCTAATCGTTACCATTATGTCTCTTTGTGGATGAACTTCTTTTACCTGTAATCTTCCTTTAAGTGCATGTCTACATTCAGTTAATCATGTCTTTCTCACCACCTTATTGGTTAATAGTTATAGTAATACCTGATTTTACTGGTGATGCTGAAACCTTTTAGCCAATTATATACCTTGCTACCTCATTATAAACATTAAAATGACGCTAATTGTCCTTTTTCCCTTCCTCCTCCTTCCCTTGGTTCCAGCTCAATCATCACCTCCATCTGATTTGCAACGAATTGCTGAGCAAGACGCTTTTCTTTATAAGAATTTTGGATTTACCATTAATCCAAACACGGCCGCCGTTTGGGCCAAGCGTACTTTGCTTCAAACACAAGACCAACCTATGGCTTCTTGTAGAGTTTCTATGTTTGGTGAATGGTGTTCTCGCAAACGAGACATATTTACATGTGATTTGGGAGCCAATTTTTCTACACCTCCATGTGTATGGCCTCCTGATTCACCTCGTATCACAAAACTGATTCTTTCCTCTGGCGCACTTACTAAGGACATTATCTCTTTCTTCACTACTATGCCTTTCATGAGATATCTCACTTTACAAAATCTTACTTCTGCAGTAAGGTTTCCTGATGTTATTGACTCATTTCCCGAGATCAATTTTTTAGATCTGCCAGACACTCAAGTTACTCATGTACAATACGTCCAAGCACGTTCACAGTTACATGCTATTACTAATTTAGTCCTTGATGACGCCTCAGTCTTCGCTCCATGGTCTTCCCTTTACCGCTTAAGACGTATACAACTTACCTTACTTAGGGATTTATCGTCTCCCGCCCTACCTTTATTACCACAAGCTCAATTAACTCATTTAGACCTTACCATACACGGTTCAACATCCTTCCAGTGGAACCATCTCGGCGTTTCACAAAGTAAACTGATATCTCTTAGACTCCATCTACCAGATATGACCCGCCTCCCATCTTCTATGCCTTTCAATAATATACAACAATTAAAATTACAAGCTTCTAATGTTCCTTTCGAAGTTTCCAACCTCTTGCCCAATCTATCAGCCCATCAATCTTTTAATTTTACACGACCAAAACCATTTCTCCAAACACTTATTCTTCAGGGTTTCTATTTTCAGAAAACGCAACAATTTAATGTCTTAAATTTAGCTAAAATAGTTATACTAGACTGTATTGGCGGAATACAGAATCTTCATTATCCAACATCTCTTAGAGTACTTAGACTCAGAAATATTACTACTTCAAGATCATTAAGAGATCCATTACCAAACACGCCCAATCTGCGCACTTTCGAACTAACTCATTCTAAGCTAACACATATTTCCAGAGCATATTTTAGATATGTCGATCAACTTTACTACTTAAATTTATCCTATAATAACCTTCATACCTTTGAAATTAGACATAGAGATATCCGTCAGTTAGCTGTAATAGATCTTAGTTACAACTCCCTGTATAGAATTTCTGGACCTTTCTTTATTAGAGACCATCTGGAATATATATTTTTGCAACGTAACAATCTGCAGTATTTAGATGGCGTTAACAAACAAATTTACTTTCCTTCACCCGAAATGAAAGAACTTGACCTAACATCTAACCCCCTTAATTGTAATTGCGATTTGGCAGTCTTCCTGAACACTTTGCCTGATACCACTAGGATTTCTGGTACTTGTCAAAGTAACGTGTCTTTCCCAATTCAAAATATGACTTTCGAAGCATGTGATTCCATTCCCTTACTCCGTTCATCCCGTTCCCTTAGAGACCAATTACGTCATATGCAGCTACTCGCATCTGTTAATCACAAGGATGCTCGCCCACTCACAAGCAGCTCTGGTCTTTTTCCACCAGACGCAGCTTCACGTTGGAGCTCTGCACCCGCACAGCTTCTCCGCCCAGACTATGGCGTTGGTTATAGTTATCGAGGACAAATTTTTCCCAGTGTTGAATTCTTTATCATCAATGCAAATATTTTCTATCCCGATTTCCATATTCCCACATTCACTTGGGACCTCACAATGTTTGAAGACATGTGTCAATCCCCTGATGATTTAATCGCTGCAATATGTTCTGATTTCGCTCCACTATTAAAGAATACTATCGATAAAGTTGATTCTTATAAAACAGCTTTAAAGGCTAAACTAGCACACATATCGACTATCTTCACTCAACAACATTTTGAAGAATATCGTCGACCTCCTCCAACTCATTCTACCCCCATTGCCCCCCCTCCTCTTTCACCAGTCCACCACCACGCTAAGAGGGCAGCTCCCGATCCACCTTTTGCGCATCCCACATTCTCATATTCCCCTCCACCTACCATGCCCCCCTTCTTTGATCAATACTCGCCACCCAGTCGTCCTAAACGAGCGGGTCGTACACCAACACCTCGAGATCCCCTTGCCTTACCTAATACCGATGATACATCTAATACAACTAAGCAATTAATGCAATCTACTAATGAAACCTTCCGTGTCAATATTAATACCCAGGATTGGCAATCCGAAGACAGTACTGCTTTCTGGCTTTCAGTTACTATCCCACAAGCCGGAGCAGGTATGTCTGCTAATATTAGACGACAGAGAGATCAAATTTTTGTAAATACTATTGAGTCTATGTCTGCACGTCAGAATCTTATGAGGGACGCTTTCCTTGAAATGCGTTCTGATTTAGTTCTCACCATTGATGTCATAGCCAGTACCTTCACCAACACCTCCAGAAACATTAAACTAATTCATACACTTTTAAATGAAACCAATCAGGAAATTATTTCCCAATTTGCTGTGGTTAGTAACGCTATTAACGCATTACAACGTAAGATTCAAGCCACAAGGATCCTTAGCTTGCTGACCTCTAAATATCTCAGGCTTTGGTCCCAACAAATACAGCAACTTCATATCCTCTTAAATGAAGCTGATAAATTAATTACAGCCTTCCACGACCTGGCTGCAGGTAAAATATCTCCACATGTTCTTCCAGCCTCATATGTCCATAAATTAGTTCACAAAGTATCAACGGTATTATATTCATGGCACAACAGATATCAATTAGCTTTTACGGATTTGGCTCATATCTATCAGAAATCACAACCAATCTTTATGCCTACTAGACATGGGTTCTTACTCCAACTCCTATGGCCAATCCAACCTAAGAATTCAAAACCCTACACCTTGTATCACACAGAGTCACTCCATGTACCTGTGGTAGCTACTCCTGCTTTCCAAGACCGCGAGTCTAACCATGATTACACTCGTATCTCTATCCCAAAACCTTTCCTAGGAGTGCAGCACGATTCCTTCTTGGAACTCAGTCTTGAAGAGCTCCAGGAATGTCTCAACATTGACGATCAATTTCTTTGCACAGAATCAACAATTCAAATTGATAGCTCGCAGCTATCTTGCAACACTGCAATATATACGAATGCTACTGCAGACGTCATTTCTGACCTCTGTCAAGTCGATTACTTCTTTGAACCTTTTCGTGCAGCACCTCGTGTAATAGACGCAGGTAACCAGCTTTTAGTTACTGGCTTATCACTCCCATGGACTCGTCGTTGCTCCAATGATCGTGTGGCACGTCCCGTTCCTGGTAGTCTTTACGCTGTACTTCAGCGTGGCCAGTTTTGTTTTTGCGAATTCTCCTCCCCTTCAGGTTTCATTCCCAGGCGTATTACAGGATGTCCCGCATCCGAAAATAATCAATATAAACCTTTCTTAATCAACTATACGATTAATGCAATTGCGATGCATTCCTTTGAACGTGAATTCAACTTCACAAGTCTACCACCATATGAATCTTATGGCATGCCAAATTTCACCTTGCCTAAATTTGCAGTGGCTGCCAGAATAGCAAATACCTCACTTGCAAATATGACACATGGCATCATAAAGCTTAAGGAACTTAGTCGCCTTATTCAACAAAAGGGTGACGATTTTATGCTTAAATGGGCCGAGCTGGAAGCTTCTTTCTATCTTTCAGCTTGGTTCAGCCTTCGCCATTGGATCCGTGGATTTGCCTTCATCGGTTCCATAGCTGGATATTTGTCTCTAATTTTGGTCATATTTATGTATTGTCGTGGTAGATACCTTAGTGGCCTTTTATCCTCTATGGTTATGGCTACTCATTTTAAACCATCCCACGCCAACCCAGTCATTCCAGGACGTCCTCTGCATTGTGATTCAGTCAGTTATGTAATTTACCCTGTTTCTATCAGTCCTGTTAGTCTTATACATATCACTACCCTTCACCTTCTTACTATTTGCGTCTTCTACATGGTAGTGAGCCTGGCTAAGCGTTGTCTACATAAATGTTGTAGGGATTTCAGAGTGATGCATCGTTCACCCGAAACCCGCAAATTTCCACAGATCGAAATATTCATGGAATTGAATAGCGGACACCAGCGCTTACTTCTATATGTTCTTACTATTAAGTCCCACCTTTCTTCACTTTCTCTTAAAGGTGTCATTTGTCCTAATAGTTTCAAGTGCGACCATCATAGATTATACAGTATCCTCAAACCCAACTGGGATACTGCACTTTGCTCTTTGCAGATTGATTCACTTAACGTAGAACTCCCTAGACTCATTAATGTTCCATTATACAAGCAGAAAAAGTTACAGCAAATTATGCAAGGACAGTTTGCGGTGACTATGCTCGCATCTGACTCAGTTCACCTTTACAAATTGGGTCATAACATGCAAGAAGTTATTAATACTCAAGAGCTTAATCCTTACTCAGCTCTAATTAGAGAACTTCGTCAAAGGGAGATGGAATTTCGGTCCACCAATGTTATGGAACCAGATACTACCCATTCAGTACAGATAAAACCTTATGCCACCACTTCTGGCCTGGCCGCATCAAAGAAAATGACCCCCCCTACTCGCATACCGAGCCGTACAACTCCACCAAGGCGGACTACCCCGCCTCGCCGGTCCACCTCACCCCGGCAACCATCGGCCCCTCGCATGGGTACCCGAGTTGATACCCCCCTAATCGCTCAGTAGTTGATATCGAGTTGGAACCACGCCCCACTCGTCCTACGTCACTGTTGCTCCGCCCAACTTTCCCCCTCCCCTTCCACCACCCCCCTCTCCTGACGATACCAGTACCAGCGTCTGATTCTATTTTACTGCATGATTATGATTACTTATCTTTGCACTGCACTTTCGTGCAATAACTTTTCCTGTACAACTGCATTCTGACTGCATTTCCTTTTTCCCTTTTCTATCTGTATGTGTATTGTTGCATTTTAACCCTTTCATACTCACGCTTGCATGTCCTTATATTTTAGTCAGTCTGTGAAGAGTCACACCTTGTTCGTTCGATTGTATGGGTAACATTTTACTGACATATGCTTGAAGGTATGCATATATTCTGTGCATTTAAGCCTTACGCAACACTTTCTCATCCTAAAAATTTATAATCTTATACTCACGTTGCACAGTGATCTTCTTCCTTTATTGATGTGATTCATTTTGATCTTGGGGAGCTGATCACCATGATGATACATCATATTTTGCCGTGATTTGCTACCTTTCTATTTACATTTAAACATCTCTTTTACTTTTAACTATACACACTTAACGACCAGCATCTTGCTGGGATTCAGATTATTTATCTAAACCAATTATGATATTCCTTTTAGTATCTCTTATTTAAATTATTTATATTTTATATATATGTATCACGTGCCTTTTCTTACATGTTGTTTGCAGTAACCTTATTGATCGAGCTCCTAGCCTGTTTCTTAAAGTAATTTCAGTATGACTATTGCATACCATTTTAATGCTGTGTTGTCACATAATTTGCGGGAATGTCTCTTTGATCACGAGTTGCTGGTCGGGCTGGTCGTCAAACATCAGTGCAAGACTTGCTGTGGGCACCTATGATCAGAGACACATTCGATGCATATGTTCTCTAATCTTTGATCTGAGTCAGTCGTTACAGAGCCTGTGCTTCCACTGTGACTTCTACTGTCACGGGCACCCTATCAAGAGACACATCCGATTCCACATCCGGAAGTCAGTCGATTGGAGCACCACCTCCTTGGGCACCATGCTCGCGTATGGGATCACGTTCCGACAGCACATGCGACTACTTCGAGTTGGCCGTATTCCTGTCATCATCTCATGGCAATATGAAGAGGGCACCATTTCGGGGCGACCACTAGTGTGAACATTCCGTTACACTCCATTTCCGTGGTAACCACGGCAAGCATATCGTTGCCTTGACCTGGTTCCAACATGGGGCTACATTACTGCAGAACTTTCTTTGAACTTTTGTGTCTGGCTTGGCATTGTGCAGTCTTCGTCGCACATGTCACCATTCACAACCGAGCTCACATTGTATGATGATATGGTGATGTCATCTCCTGCTTGGCTTCTTAACAGTCGGCTAATCTGGATTGCCTCTGTTTCTACACAAGCATCAACGAACACTTTGTGCTTGAAGAGCATGGCCTCATTTTTTAGTTAGTGACTAATATGGATTGTCTCAACTACCTTCCGGCCTGCATCTTCTTAATGACACTCTTTTCTTTGGGTAACTACTTTATTCAGGTGGCTAACACGGATTGCCCCTGCTATCAGTTACCGTCGACAGACACTAATATGGATTGTGTCTAGTTCAGAAGAGTCTCCTCACCACGCATTCCCCAGCGTTCTCGTACAAAGCTGTGCTCGCACATAACACATAATAAACATTGTGATCTCAGAAAGTGCATACACGAAAGACTCATGACGACGTCTTCTTCTCCATGACCCATCAAGGTCCACCCGATATTGGGATTGTCTGAATAAAAACATGAAGGTCGTGTCGAACGAGTCACGTCCTCCTTCGCCAGACCCCAACATAAGGTCTGAGTAACAGTTCAAGATGTAGATCAGTCCACCTCCTCCTCCGCCTAACCCTAACCTGGGTTAGTCACGAAACGAGGCCGGACTGGCGAAACTTCGCAGTACTGCAGCTATATTAGTCCCTCGAGTCTTCAGCATAGTTACCAAAATACCATTTACTCGCTCAGAACGTTTCCTGTCTCCGCTAAAGTTGTCGTGCCTCTGGCACCACATCAAGCTATTTCCACCACTCCGGTTCGCACCTCGCCTGTGCTCCATTCACAGAAACAATATTCCTCCGAAATGACACTGACTGTCGTGTAATGGTAGTCTCTCATGGCTTCCATTCACTTCGCCACTTCGGTACAGCTGAGAATGGTGGAAGGACCACTCATCCAGGTTGACATTGTTGTTCTGTATCTGTTAGAACAGTAACAACCCACTCATCGTTTTGGGTGGATGGTAATAGGACCTCGAACTCTCGCAGCTCGTCCGTTAGGTCCACGACGTCCGGCATCTTTCACGTTGCCAGGTCGAACACCCCGTTCGACCCTGAGAAACACATCGCTGTCGACACTTCGTTTGCCCTTGACAAACACATCTCATGTGAACTTGACAAGCCACTCGCTGCCAACGTCTCACCCTCTGCACCACGCACCGAGCGTCGGTGTTGCCTCCTTCGCCCTATATCAATGACTTATATAACTGACTCCTTCAATCAATGATTCTTCCAATCTTTTCGTCTACACGTATACAGATCATGTTATCTTTGACATCATGTATTGACTCTTGACGAGTATTGTGTAAAGCGCATCACTGATTAGACATTTATGCATCAACCAACACATTACAATTAACTTAGATTATATATTCCAAATTTTCATTGAAATTTGATCAATTCAGTACTCAAACCTTTGCCACTAGGTCATGTCTCACCGTGTCCACGAACAGTTATCACAAGTCAACTCTTGCACTGAACTTTCTCTGTAAACATCTGATCTCATTTCTTCTAAGCTTAACATCAAATAGATTTATGCTTTAATCTTATTTCCTAATAATTCTGGTCTATGCATTATGCATGCCAGCCTTCTTATACAAGTTTTCTCAGGTGTATTAAAATGTACCTATGTTTTCACTATTGCTCCACTGCACCAGTATACTGTTTACCTATTTTCGCATTGTTTTCATTTTCTGTACGCCTTATGCCTACAGTTCACTCGGATTGTTTAGAGTGTACGTAACAAGTTCTACGAAACCATAGTCCACTATTGACTTCTTTATCTCCATACTGGACTGTTGTTTCATCATTTTGATTATTATTCCGCTACTTGTCGCTTTTAAATTAATAATTGTCACTTTAATCCATGTTATTGTTGATATTCGTGATTCGACTACATTTCGTTTATGATTTCATTGTTGCTTTTCAAATCGCTTATCGCTTATATGTCATTTTACTTGCTTACTTTTGTAGTTTAGGGTATCGGACATACCAGCCCATCTAAAATTATAAGGCTGTCCTGTCTTAATGCACTTCATGCTTTTGGTTTAGCTCTATGCATATCCAATGACACGCAAGGGATGATACCCGTAACTGCCCTTGATAAAAACGGCTACTTGACTCGCCTGGTGCTTGAGTCTCTTTTGCTGAGGAGCCATGTAATTAGCGGCTCTATTTCCAAAGATAACGTTGGCCGACGAACCAACGATTCATAAAAATTGAAAAATTTGGCAAATAGGTCATAAGAATAACTTGTCCTTTTCTGTCAATCATTAAAATTTAGCTTTCACTTTCCTATCTGAGCTCCCCTTTCAGCATCTCATTGACACCATTAGAAGAACTGTCATTCAGTTCCTCTCCTTTCACGGATGCAAGTCGTATTCTTGCTTCCCTTTAAAAAAATTTTTCCTTTTTCCGAATTGTCTTTCATCGGCTTATTGCACACGCCCGATTTTATCTTAAAACTTTTCCCCCCCTTCCGCCTGCCCGGTGGTAGTGGTTACATCATCCTGATGTCACCACAACTTTCATTAAAGCACTCACAAAATTCAGGTGCAATGAGACGCGTTTCCTCTGTCCGTACCTAAAATTGGTATCATGTACAAAGTCGATTAACAACCCTCTCAATAGTTACACAAATCTATTTACGACTTTTACATCATTCTGTTAATCAGCATGAAGCATTCACGCTTCTATCTTTGAAAAGAAATACCTTTGCTTTTAATGAATAGTTACGTTATTAGTCACAGTGTATATTAATTCGTTATTACGTGAATGTAATCCGTATTCGATTGTAAGTTTAAAATAATGTTTTCTTCAAACCGGAGAAAAACTATCTTATAAAAAAATCCTCGATCGGTCGGGATGTCACCGCTGAGCTTTTAGCTTCAGAGGTGTCTTCATTCTTTCCTCTTATAGGAACTTTCCTCAAATCGCCATGAACCTCAAGACCTTAATTCTGTAATATCATTTTGTATTTATTATTGTATAAAAGTAATGTGATATATTATATTATTGTGTAATGAGATTCAATGATAGCAACGGGGTAGAACTCACCCCATGTTTCCATGGCAACAGTTACCCTGGTGTTTCTGCGCAGCCGCAGAACACCCTAGTAGCAATCTCTGGGGGCAAGCTTGTTTGCCCAGCCAGAACAGAGCCCGCTTCCCGCTGAGGCAGCAGGAGGGCTACCTGTCTCCCTGACGGGGTGACGATTCGTCAGGTAAGGGTATTGTTGTTAGAGGTATGATCAAGGGTTACTCTTAAAGGAACCTCAGGTCATGGTTGATTGAGATGGCATTAGTTTATGATGTATGTAATTCGTTAAGATCGTTGTTTAATGTATTGATAAGTTGGTTACCATCGGTTCTTCGAATGACTCCTAATGTAACTGTTTATAAATTGTGTATTAAATGGATACGTGAAACTAAACTGTCGAGCCTCTGGTATTTCTTGAGTAAGGTGTTTCGTGGTGGCAAGTGCTAGGGTGTCTCCCGCAGGATCCCCGGCGACGAGTCCATCTACTCAATTAGCTACCTCTCATAGAGAACATTATATGGGGGGAGTTAGCTAAAAGATGGCAGGGGATAATATAAAAGCTCGGAGGTTTTTCAAATTTAATCATATTATAATCATACAATTCCTGATACAAATTATTATTTTTATTTAACCAGCCTCAAAATGTAAAGCTTAAAAGTATTATACCTTGTTTTCTGAACCAGAGTTGGTAGTACTAGTCCTGGGAGAGTTGGGGATTGAGAGGCCACCCGTAGTGGGTCTGCGGCGAGGCGTGTCCTCACTCATCTATGCAATAATCCGAATGACACTCCAAAAGCCTTTGACAAGGTTAGCGCCTTGAAGTCGCTACAGATTACAAGACATCACCCGTATCCAGTAAATCCTGTGATTTCTCTTAAGTTTCTCCTCTTCTGACCTTACCCTGCTTGTGGCTAATTTATTGCTCCTGTATGTTCACATGTATACAGCATGCATTTAACAGCTGACTTGCCAGCCCCAGCCCATAGAAGCCCATAGACCAATGCTGGAGAGCAACTCTATGCTGATGACTGCACAGTGAATGAGAGCTGTAGAGCAGAAAGCACTGCAGTCACGCCTCTGCACTTGTCACAGGTTGCACACAGGCTGCAGAAAGCTCATTGTGGCATAACTCGAAGCCACTAAACTGTGCTGTTTGTTCTCCTTAAGGAATTAAATGACCCAGAACATCTACTCTGCTGACTACTGTGTGCACACAAAGATACTCCATGTACTCTGATATATGCTGAATGCAATGCAATGCATCCAAATCTTACAATGTGTACTTTAAATTTCTTTCTGTCAACTCCTGTAAGTACATACCCACAAACCTCAGCCATTTACAGGCACATTCCAACATCAGGACAGAAGTCATTCAACACATCTTTTATAATATCAGGTTTAAAGAAATGTGACATTTCTAGGGCACACTTCTTTATATACATTTTATTTTATTTTAATCTCTTCTACAAAAAAGAAAAATATCCATGAAAGTACAAATGAAGAAGGGTAACCTGCAAATGTTCATGCATTTATATATATACAACTTTCGCCTTCAAACCTTTTAAATAGCTTGCAATTTCATGTGGAGACATTGAAGTTTAAAATGATTCATGAATGCATAGGCGTACGGCGCGCACCACTTTTTGGGGGGGGGGAGCGGTATTTGCCCGAATTTCAAGATCTAGATTTAATGCCATTTCAAATGAAATTACTTGCAAATCATTAATTTTCAATAGTGATTATTTAATCATCTGCCCTAATTTTTAGCCTTTTTGCCCGAATCTGCTGTTTCCCAAACTTTTGGGGGGGGCGATAATGTTAAAATAGCAATAAAACAGTTTGTCGCTCGTCTGCATGCGGAAAAATAAAGTTTGTCTACGATTCCAAAGAAAAAGTTCATCCTGGGGTATCATCCATAGCCCCCCCCCCCCAACTATCATCTGGTCGGCCCCCTTTTACCATATAGGAGGACAGGTGAAGGTGAAAAGACAAAGCGGAACACAGTAGGAAGAAAGCCTTTTAAAAATGGTTTGCATGTGGCGTTTCCTGGTGAGATTTGAGGGAAATTTGCGATATAGGGGGGTCATCGCCCCCCCTGCCCCCCCCCCTCCGATACACCTATGCATGAATGGCCAAAAGGGCTTTTAATCTGAAAAAAAAAACCACAAAATGTCCATGTGCAACTGATATATATATAGGACAACATTGCAGTGCTAGTATCTCTCTTCTACTATACAGCATAAGGCAACAATGCTTTGAAGAGGTAACAGTTTATGTGGAGCCAGAAAATGAGGTAGCTGCTGGTATACATTATCATGAAGACAATCAATGATGGGAAAGGAATAAGAGGGAAGTCTGGGAGTTTGTGGAGAGAATTAAGAGAGGAATGGAGCATTCCTGGATTCACTGACAACAAAACTGACAAGGTACCTGCATTGTCCTGCAACCTCCATGAGAGAGGTGGTTGAAAGCTTCAGGAGGACCTCAAGGCTGCCAGAGCGGCTATGCAAAATGATTTTGGCCTGAAGTCATATTTCAGGACCCCAAAGACACCATAATCACCATTCGGCCTATTCCATGAAGGCCAGAAGATAGAAATGGTGAAAAAATGACGTGCTACATTAGGAAGCATGGCTCGACATTCAATTTTTTTTCAAACTACAAACGCTCTGTTGTGGATTCTATTGTCAACAAAAGATGTGACAAATTCTATATAAAATCAATAAAAGATGTTGAAGGGACATTCAGGGCAAAGTATCCAGCTCAGGCAATGGTTTCGAGAGTCATGACTTCAGACAAAAAAATTATGCTTTATTTCTTCTTCATGCAAGTAAAGGGGGACAGACCTGATGCATACTACTAGGTCCAGTGAAGTCATGTTTGCCATGGCTGGATGTGAATTACCCCAATGGCAACTATAGGCAGACTCAGGATGGTTCCCCATGCCTTATGGCCAAGAAAGTTCAGGATTTTCACTTAAAGAAATCTCGGAGACTTCTGGGCGGCCTTTCTCCAGCTCGGACCTTAATTCCCCTTACTTTCCTGTGTGGGGCATCTTAGAATAGTTGGTCAACAAGACCTGTCGCCACGATGTTGTTGACCCTCCTTACTGTCTTCATGGCTCACAGCCTCAAAATATGAAGGCGCTTTTCTTCAAAGCATCACAAAGTTTAGATGGCCATATTGAATTTTTGATTGGAGATAATACAAGTCAAACTTCACAAAAATAATCTTTTTTGTCTTGTTTCTAAGCCTGCAAATATGAATTTCTTATAAATTAGCAAAACCTTTAATTTCGACTAAAGTTTGAAATATTCCAAATTTAGAAAATTTGCTTCCTCACCCTGCACACGCAATAGTAGGTAGGTAGGTAGGTAGATTTTATTTTCAAGTATCAGAT
Organism: Platynereis dumerilii; assembly: GCA_026936325.1. Lineage (NCBI taxonomy): Eukaryota > Metazoa > Annelida > Polychaeta > Phyllodocida > Nereididae > Platynereis > Platynereis dumerilii. Next base: position 184,547 of record JAPTHN010000153.1, read on the forward strand.
ATTACATACTTGCGGAAAATTACAAAGGCTGGTCAGCCCGTGTCGTAATTACCTCAGTTATCATTAGAAAAAAATGAAATACATTTATAATAGCAATAGTAAAGCAAAGGTAAGTTATCTTAGCATTTGAAAAAAAAAAGCTAATAAATTAAAATAGTGATATAATAAGGAAAATATATAAATAAAAAGGAATTATGGTGAAATACAGGGACTGAGTCTTGATCCGAAAACGAAAAAAATATTTTTTTATATTTTTGTTTTAGAACAATATTTCAAAAAGTATGGATTATCCATCAATCAGACATCAAAAGGCACGACTGGACCATATGGGCCCATATTTGTACCAAATTTTATCCAAGTGCATGCAATAGGGGCCAAGTTCTGGCCTGGAAACTACCTAACCACCCGACAGCCCTGACACTCGCCAGGAGGACGGACAACATTTTACAAAAATGATTACAATACCTTCTTCGAACTTCGTTTGCTGAAGACAACAATATTATTTTTTATGTTTCCAGGCCAAAACTAGCCATTATACTGAATGTCCATAGATGATATTTTATACACATAACATAATGATTTAGTGCCTTTTGATGGTCTGATCGATAGGTATTTTTAATGCTTTTTAAAATTACTGAGAAAATTTTAGAAAATAGAAATACATTTTTTGGTTTCAGACACAAAGCTCCAAATCTATTCCTTGTATATGCATGAAACTGATCCATAATATGTGCAAGTTAGTCTAGTTAGGCCTTTCCACGGTTTTATACCCTAGCAGAAGGGTGTGCAGATGGTAGGACAGCAAGCATATATAAATAATTTCAGGCCAACACCGGTCCACTATTGCATATATACTTGTATGCAATTTGGTTCACATCACTTTTATGGTGTAATTGTGTCCTTTAATGGTATTTTCGCTGAAGGTTTGCTGCGCAGCCTATGTTTTTAATCTCAGGTGCTTCAGTGAATTGCAATATCAAGATCGATAGAGTGATGGATTGTGCGGAGGGAGTTGTTCCATGGCAATTTCTTCCTCTTTTTCTTGCTGCCTGCTTCTTTCTTTCTCCTTTGTCACCCAGCATCCAGAAAGAATGTTTGACGTCCTTGTGTTATCAGGCGAATCATGGCACGTGATGCCATGGCAACAGGCAAACAACTCAGCTGACAAGTTCGTGGGCAATGAATAGCCAACTGATCAATAAGGAACTTTTCAATTAAAAGTGAATTTCGCACAAATAAAACTATACAGAATATATCCATACATGTGTAGAGTGCATGTGCTTCTGGTGACACCAACTGACCAACACGACTGGAAAGAAGCTGAAAGACCTCTTGGCATGATGAAAACAAGGTCAAGGAGTATGACATTCTTGACTCATTTGGGGACATTCATTAGTTCCACTAACATAGAGAAATGGACATTTCTTCCAAAACTAGGATTAAACTTTCAGGTTTTCATGATTATATGACAGCTGACTGCAGAATCATTCTGCCTTCAGAGGTCATCAGCAGTGAAAAATGGAAGGTCAATTCCAGATTATTATTGTACGAGTTTGATTACTTGCATGGTTGGTTGATGACCTTCCATGACACACACATTTTACACCAAACACGAATCCCCACTAATATTTGAGTTAAATCTCAGGTCACATGACCACCCCAGTTGCCAGCAATAAACGCCTGCCATGGGCATGTCACTCACCCAAACTATCCACCTATCCTACTTTTTTCCATTCATATTTTAGATGATACCAAACAATGCTGTTACTCCTCTCTCTTTTCTGTTTACCGACTCCACCACCGATCTACCACCAGGAGTGCATGAAACAGCTTATTTTCATATTTTACTCCTCCACAGAGGGAGCCACTTCTCATAACCATTTTCCCACAGGTGGCAGCACCTGCCTTCATCTGTTTTTGCCTGGACACAGCCTGAACCTTGCGCAACAGGCAGGTCGTTAGCGTTCACTGATTGCTGCTGACCTGACTGTAACAAATCTTCTGATTGCCCTGCATGCTCTTTTTAAGTAAATGGCACCTACCAGGAGCTAGGCAACAAATCAGGCTGTACGGTCTCAGGCACGCCTCAAGCCAACATCTGCTTGACATCTATAGGAACGTGTCATGCAACAATTAGCCATTTTCAACTTTTAATGCCCACAAGTCACTCTACATACCAGGTGTTCCTAAAACATTTCCTTATTTTAACATGACAGCGTCAACCTGCAGCATCACTTCACAATAATGCTTTGTCACACTTTTTTCACTAATGGGCATTTTCTAGTTTTATTACAACTAAGTCCTGTTCCATCACTGTAACTGCTTTTCAGTCGTTCATCTTGTCTGTTGAATTGGTAAAGCAGATTGTCAACAGCGAAAAAGAGTATACTTGAAGCGCTCACATTATTTAAATTACCAAATGTACTCCGATTGTACTTAAAAAATGCATATACTTTCTACAAGGGAGCATATTTGCATATACGGATATGAAGCGTAATTTAAATAATTCTAGTGCTTCAAATGTGCTTCTTTTTGCTCCAGGTGTGGTACAAAGTTGTATTACTTGGCGGGTGGTAGTACTTAATTCCCAGGGAAATGCCATCTCCCATTTATACCATCCTAAAATGGACAAGGAGTATCTACTTACCAAACCAAAATGAATGTTAGATCATATTCAGTCTCTGATTTTTATGTCACTTTATTGCAACTTATTCCTCCGTGGCCTAATGGTTATAGCAGTAGGTTTTGAATCCACCGGCTCAAGAGGACGTGGGTTCGAATCCCCGTCCTGGAACTCCATTGGAGTGAGTTGGAGGTGGCTGTGGCCGAGGGTGGCCACTGTGTAGGCAGAGGTGCACCCTCCTGTCTGGTGTATGTAGCATACACCCTAACCAGACTTCACCTGGAATGAACTGGATGCCTGGATCCTTGAAATGGAGCAAGAAAAGGAAGAAGCTGTCACCTGGTGCTGATGAAGATTCTATAAATAGTCCAGGATTCATAATTGTCACTGCACCTAATTAATCTATATATGATGTATAGGATGTACCCATTAAAGCGCACTTGGATATTCATTAGAGTAAAAAGTAGCGCTATATGAATGAATAAAGAAAAAAGAAGAAGAAAGAAATTTATAAACTTCTGAACTTTACTGCCATTCCCAATGTTATATAACAAGGAAATTGGAGGGAGGCCCATCCATCTCACTTGATGGCGAATTCTTCATTTGTAGGACAGATTAGAACATGTGCAAATATTGTGTGAGTAAACCAACCAACCAACACCAAGGGTGCAACAAACCAAATCCATGCAGGCTTACTCTCATTACACTGTTTGGCACACCTGACCAGCCAGCCAAGCTGAGCCAACCAGTGATTAATTCAGAGGTCACAGTTAAACCGAATGAAGCAGGTCCTCAGAGGGGGTCCCTGTCCCTTGGGGGGATTCAGTGCTCATTATTTATACAGCGCTATCCAGAGTGGTGGACTGTGATTGGGAAAAAGTCAATGAAATTGATTCTGATAAAGATAGATCTGGTTGGGACATGCAGCTGCCCAGGGAACTGTGGGACTGGTTTGCTCTGAGTCAGTATTGCATGTGCAGGTAAACACAGATAAACAAGGATTAGCAATAGGAGCAGATATGGTCTACGGAAGGTTGGTGGAATTTTATTGTGACAGTCATAAAAAAAATCTGTACATTAGAAGTAAGAAATGAAATCGTTTATATAAGTATATTCAAGTTACAGATGAGAAAACAAAAGTGATAACTTCAATCATCTTGCGGAGTAAGGGATGTCAAACCCCGCATCCCCAATTCGCTCATCTTAAAACTCTATTTTATGTATGATAATTTTGCTTTTATCTTCAAACCGGAAGGCTTGAAAGGATAATATCATATTCATTAAACTCCTGTCTTCCAGCTGAAAGTATTTTGAAAAAGTTTGTACATATGAGCCAAAGCGTTATTCTGGTATTACGGCAAAAGTGAAAAGTAGAGATTTGATTTGTTATATTGACATGTGTGTGAATCATGTGTAATGCATAAATTGTGTAGATAGATAGATAGATATGTTTATTAACGTCTCACGTCATCATTCAAAATACATAACATATAAAACAATTCGGATGATCCATTCTAAAAAGAATTATGAGAGACAGTAATATAATAAATGAATATTATATATATTTCAATAAAAACATTATTTGTACTAAAAACATATTAAAAACATTTGACTAAAAACATTTAAGTTAAAAACAATTGACGTTTAATTAAAATTTCATCACAGGCTTTGGCAACATGGAAAGACAGATCATTATTTTTAAAGAGCACCACAAATTTATCACAGTCGTTTAAATTAGTAAAATCAGTAACAATTGATATGGCTTTAGCATATAAGTCCTCTCTAATACCGTTATACAAGCTACAACCAGTGATGACATGCAACTCATTCTCAACTACATTTTTACAAAATGGACAGAAACGCTCTCCCTCCTCTGTACCAACATATCTCCCTGTCTCAATACACAAAGGTGCAACTCCGCACCTAAACTTCGCCAAAGCACTTCTACTACGTCTAGCCATGTTAAGTTTTACATACCACTCTGCACCAAATTCTCTCTTAAACATTCTATAGGTTCTCAGTTTGTTTCTACCTGAGCCATTTAAACTTTCAACTCTATCTAAACAGTCTTTCCATTCACATATTTGCTTGTTCCTTAATTTAATATTAACTCTAGTAATTACAGATCTTACACTTTCAACATACTCTAAGTGTATGTATAATTTAATGCTTTAGCATGACAAATAAAAATATAATTTAATGCTTTAGCATGACAAAGATTATTTCTCAGTCAATTCATCTTGGTATCCTGCAGGTGCCTTAAAAACCATCAAAACCTCATGCTGACATTTGCATATTTTATAATTTGTCAAGTCAATTCTATAGCACCAAAGAAAGGGGGGACAAGAACAGTGGCAATGTTATCATCCGACCTGGCACTATGGATTGACACAGTAAAATACTTTCACAGGGACCTGGAACCCCATAACGTGGTGCAGTTGGAGGACTACCTGGAATTAAGGCACCTGGAGCAGCTGAAGCAAGTCTTCCAGGAACATGCAGTCACAGAGGGAGACCGCTCCGACTACCAAGGCATGGGTCCTGAGGAATTTGCTGATGCAGTCGCTGAGGTCCTTGGCACCAGACATTTTGATCGTCAAGTGGAGAACCTCTTCACTAAAGTAAGTACAGACATCACACAGACAACATCCAGGCATTCAAGCTGGTTGGCACTGGGGCAAAAAATTCCTCACAAACGACTGTCATGGATTTTGGCTTGGTCTTTTGACTTTGACCAAAGGGCCTATTTGACTATTAGCCTATTTGATATTTGGCTCAATTTTCATTGGATGTTGGATATTAGATTTGAATCTCATTGAATTCTCAGTGTGCCCAATGAGAATGCAGCTTAATATCCACTGGCCAATCATGGCTCTGTGGATATTAGGCTTGACTGTCATTGGCTAGGATATTTGGCCGGATTCTCATTGGACAGGATATTAGGTGGCATTCTCATTGGACAAACTATTAACTACAGTGCCCCCTACTGTGGATATTAGGGTGGATTCTCATTGGTCAAGATAATAGGGCATATTCTCATTGGTCAGTTCACTATTATCCAAAGTTGGATATTTGTCAAAATCCATATTAGTATAAAAGAGTTATTGTGAGTGACTTGGGCATGTACCCAAAACATGGGATCTTTGCCAAAACCCACTATAGTCGGGAATGAGCGATAATGAGTGATTTAGGTATGCACCCAAAGGACCTATATTTTGCCCAAAGGCCTCGCGGATATTTTGAAGGATGCCATGACTTTGGGAAAGGCATGTCAAAAGGAGTCGTAATGCCCAGAGGCCCTATAGTTCGCCCAAAGACCCTATAATTTGCCAAAAGACCCTATATTTTGCCCAAAGGCGTAATATCCATGCCCAATAGGCCTATTGGGCACAATAGTGGATATTGGTGGTAACAGTCATGCCTTTTTTGGAAGGATTTTACGTGTGATGTTAATAACACTCAAAATTATTATCTCTGCGTCTACCACCTCAGCACATATCAGCTGACAGCAAAGCACTGGGACCCTACCTATCCGACTACAACTTTAAACACCCAAGTCTAGACTGATAGAAATTTAAATATTTTAGACAGACATTTCACCATTTCCAAATTTTGACCCATATCATATAACCATTCTAAGTCTGTCTTTTGATGTGGAACCTTCAGAGAAAAATAGGTTTCCGTCATCGAATACTGATGAAATTATTTATTGCCAAAGAATTGATTTTCTTGATTATAGCTGGACATGTCTGGGGATGGATACGTGGACTGGAATGACTTCTGCACATATCTCTTGCTGCAACTGAGGGAGAAAGATTTTGTCCAAACAAGACGCTTCACCCGATTCGATCCGGAGCAGAGGATACGACACATTGTGCATAACAGAGTAAGTGATTTAATTATTATGAGGTGGACAAAGCTTCTCATGAGGGGGACAAAGCTTCTCATGAGGGGGACAAAGCTTCTGATGAGGGGACAAAGCTTCAGATGAGGGGGACAAAGCTTCTGATGAGGGGGACAAAGCTTCTGAAGAGGGGGACAAAGCTTCTGATGAGGGGGACAAAGCTTCTAATGAGGGGGACAAAGCTTCTCATGAGGAGGACGAAGCTTCTGATGAGGGGAAGAAGCTTCTGATGAGGGGGACGAAGCTTCTGATGAGGGGACAAAGCTTCTGATGAGGGGGACAAAGCTTCTGATGAGGGGGACAAAGCTTCTGATGAGGAAGACAAAGCTTCTGATGAGGTGGACAAAGCTTCTGATGAGGGGGACAAAGCTTCTGATGAGGGGGACAAAGCTTCTGATGAGGAGGACAAAGCTTCTGATGAGGGGGACAAAGCTTCTGATGAGGGGGACAAAGCTTCTGATGAGGGGGACAAAGCTTCTGATGAGGAGGACAAAGCTTCTGATGAGGAGGACAAAGGTTCTGATGAGGTGGTCAAAGCTTCTGATAAGGAGGACGAAGCTTCTGATGAGGGGGATGAAGCTTCTGATGAAGGGGACAAAGCTTCTGATGAGGAGGACAAAGCTTCTGATGAGGAGGACGAAGCTTCTGATGAGGGGGACAAAGCTTCTGATGAGGGGGACAAAGCTTCTGATGAAGGGGACAAAGCTTCAGATGAGGAGGACAAAGCTTCTGATGAGGAGGACAAAGCTTCTCATGAGGAGGACGAAGCTTCTGATGAGGAGTACGAAGCTTCTGATGAGGGGGACAAAGCTTCTGATGAAGGGGACAAAGCTTCAGATGAGGAGGACAAAGCTTCTCATGAGGAGGACGAAGCTTCTGATGAGGGGGACAAAGCTTCTGATGAGGTGGACAAAGCTTCTGATGAGGTGGTCAAAGCTTCTGATGAGGAGGACAAAGCTTCTGATGAGGAGGACAAAGCTTCTGAAAAGGTGGACAAAGCTTCTGATGAGGAGGACAAAGCTTCTGATGAGGAGGACAAAGCTTCTGATGAGGGGGACAAAGCTTCTGATGAGGGGGACAAAGCTTCTGATGAGGGGGACAAAGCTTCTGATGAGGGGGACAAAGCTTCTGATGAGGGGGACAAAGCTTCTGATGAGGAGGACAAAGCTTCTGATGAGGGGGACAAAGCTTCTGATGAGGACAAAGCTTCTGAAAAGGTGGACAAAGCTTCTGATGAGGGGGACAAAGCTTCTGATGAGGGGGACAAAGCTTCAGATGAGGAGTACGAAGCTTCTGATGAGGGGGACAAAGCTTCAGATGAGGGGGACAAAGCTTCTGATGAGGGGGACAAAGCTTCTGATGAGGAGGACGAAGCTTCTGATGAGGAGGACGAAGCTTCTGATGAGGGGGACAAAGCTTCTCATGAGGGGGACAAAGCTTCTGATGAAGGGGACAAAGCTTCAGATGAGGAGGACAAAGCTTCAGAGTGAGTGAGTGAGTGAGTTTGTGTTTTACGCCCCATCAGCACCAGTGTGGGCTATTTAGAGGCAACATTGGTTAGATAGATTATCCTGAAACTAATTTCTCATAATTTGTAGAAGTAGTCGTTATCTCTGAGGAATTGTGTTATACTGGACGCTGAATTTTCTAAGAACAAGTGTTTGAGATTACCTGATTGAAAGGGTCGGTGATGTAGATTGTTATTACATTCCATCAAGATATGTTTGATCGAAAGTGGTACTTGGCACCCTTCGCATATTGGTGCTGCGTCATTGTTTAATAAGTGTGAGTGGGTTAATCTGCTGTGCCCTATAAGACATCTATGAATTACGATTTGCTCTCTGCGTGAGTGCACATCAATTTTTATATCTTTCATGACGTGTGGTAGTATTGTGCGTAGCTTGTTTCGTTGGCAAGCATTCCATCGTACTTGCCAACTATACTTGGTAAAGTCATTGATATGCTTTCTAAAATCCGTATAAGGGACAACATAGTCCGTTAAGTTTTTACTTAAGGCTCTCTTCGCATGAAGATCAGCCATCTCATTTCCTTTGATATCAACATGACTTGGAATCCAACAAAATATAATCTCCTTGTTTTCTTTCATCGCTGCTAAGGTAAAAAGAATGTCTAATACAAGAGGGGTTTCCACCTGCTTGTTGGCTATTGCCTGCAATGCGGACTTTGAGTCAGAGCAAATTACAAAATTATTAGTTTCCGAGTTGACTGCCATTTCTACCGCCTTGTAGATAGCTGTCAGTTCTGCTGTGAATATCGAGCACACATCAGGTATACGTTCATTACAATAACTTGTCTTTGCGGAGGTGACTGCGTAACCAGTCAGAAGTCCATCTTTGGACCCATCCGTGTAAAGAAACTTGTATGATGGATACCGGGATCTTATTAAGAGGAATTTACTCTGGTATTCCAGGGGACTTGTAGAAGATTTTCTAAGACTTGTCAGGTCTAGAATACAAATTGGTGAAGGAAGGGTCCACGGAGCAATGGATGGAACCTGCACTTCAGCAACTACGCAGTTGTCTTTGTTTATTATGTCATAGTAGGGTTTCATTCTAAGCCCTAGGGGTTTTATAACACTTTGTTTAGTCATATAAATTTGTTGGTACCTTGGCTGAAATACCGGGTAAAAAGCCGGATTTGTTGGACATGCTGCCAGTTTTACAAAATATTGCAGCGAAAGTTTTATTCGCCGTAGTGACAATGGTGGCTCTTTCGCAAGGACATATAGACTCTCAATTGGCGATGTTCTAAATGCCCCAAGACACAGGCGAATGCCGAGATGGTGTACTGTATTTAGACATCGGAGGTAAGACGGTCTTGCTGATCCATATACAATACTCCCATAATCGAGACGTGATCGGGTTATTGCCCTATATAGTCGTAGCAATACAGTGGTGTCTCCACCCCAACTGAGCTTGCTGACTACTTTGAGAAGGTTAAGAGATTTTAAACCTTTAGCTTTAAGTTCATTGATATGTGGAATAAAGGAGAATTTAGAATCCAGTAAAACTCCTAAGAATTTGTACTGGTTTACTACTTTGATTTTCGAATTTTCTAGCATTAGGATTGGATCCGGCTGAAAGCTTCTGGGAGGATAGAAGTGCATACATACCGTTTTGTTTTTGGAGAATTTAAAACCATTCTCATACGACCATTTTTGCAACCTGTTTAGGTTAAGTTGCAATTGTCGTTCGACACTTGTCATTTTGGTTGACTTAAAAGCAACAAGGAAATCATCAACGTATAAAGAACACTTGATATTCTCCTTGATATGTCGGACTATGTTGTTAATCTTAATATTAAAACATGTCGGAGAGAGAATACTTCCTTGAGGAACTCCCATTTCTTGGTTAAAATTGTTGGATAGTGTGCTTCCTATTCTGACTTGGAAGTTACGATCTTGAAGGAATGAATTTATAAATTGAGGAAGCCTTCCCCGTAGACCCATTTCATGAATGTCTTTCATAATTCCAAATTTCCAAGTGGTGTCATAAGCTTTTTCTAAGTCGAAAAATACTGCAACTACATGTTCTTTCTTAATGAAGGCATCTCTTATGTAGGTTTCGAATGATACTAAATGGTCCAAGGTACTTCTTTTGGACCTGAAACCACACTGATATTCTGTTATGGCTTCAGTTGATTCCAAATACCATACTAGTCTATTGTTGACCATCCTTTCCATGGTCTTACAAAGACAACTGGTAAGTGCAATCGGACGATAGTTAAGCGGATCACTGTGATCTTTGTTAGGTTTTGGGATTGGTATTACTATCGCTTTCTTCCACAGCGTTGGGAATGTACCAAAGTCCCATATTCTATTATAAATCTGAAGCATAATTTTAAGGCTTGTTTCCGGTAGATGCTTTAGTAGTTGATAATGAACTTCATCTGCTCCAGTAGCAGAGTCTTTAGCCTTATTCAATGCCGCTATGAGCTCTTCCATAGAGAAGGGCATGTTATATGCTTCAGAGTTATCAGACTGGAAATTTAAATTTTGTCGCTCGGCCCTCTCTTTAAATTGTTGGAATTCTTGGGTGTAATTGTTCGATGAGGAATTAAATGTGAATTGGTCACCTATTCTATTTGCAATTTCCTCAGTTTTGGTTATCTCCTCTTCGTCGATGACAAGATGTTGAATATGTGTGTATGTATCTCTACCCTGTATCTTCTTTATCATTTTCCACACTTTGGAACTGGGTGTACGGGTATTAAGTTTAGAGACATAGTTTTGCCAGGTAGCCCTTTTCTTTTGTCTTATTATCCTTCTCGCTCTTGCTCTGAAGATTTTAAATTGATTTAGATTTTCTTGTGTTGGGTGAGACTTAAAGGCACGTAATGCTTTTTTGCGGGCCTTGATAGCCTCTTTGACCTCTGTGTCAAACCAAGGTTTAGGGCTATGGTGAGGATTGGCTTGAGATTTCGGTATCGCTTTATTTGCTATGTCAATAATATCTTGTGTGAAATTGTCTACAGGGGAATCGGAATCTGCATATTTCTGTTGGGTAATATTTTTGTTGCAGAGTTCTGAGAAGAGGTTCCAGTCTGCTTTATTGAATTTCCACCTTGATAAACCGGAGTTAGGTCCAACATCTAACGATTTCAATAGAATTGGGAAATGATCACTTCCATGTGTATCCTCTAGTACTTTCCATTCAAAATCTAAAAACAAATTTGGATCACTTACGCTAAGGTCAATAGCAGAGTAAGTTCCAAGTCCTGAATGGAGAAAGGTATCTGATCCATCATTGAAGATGCATAGATTATTTTCATTACTGCAGATTCAATAAGTATGAGTTTCTCAAGCTAGATTTCTCACTGTCTACGTAGCATTTTCAGCTTTTCTGATTGGACCTTGCTCAATAAAACGTCCTCCAAATCTGTCAGTTGAACGTAGAAAGCAATGAAATATGTATTATTCTGCTCCAGTGAGCAGTTGAGCTTGACAACTTAATCTGATTAGTAAGTAAGTACAGGCAATCATTGCTATTTCCAAACATGTCCACTGGACTTTGATACACGTTTTTATGATATTCAAATTAGTTTTATGCTACGTAATTCAATGCCTCAGCCAATCACATGAAGTTCATTTGCTACGTTTTACCATCATTTTGCAGAAACTCATACTTCTTGAAATTGCAGTAATAAAGTCTTCAATAAGTTCACCTCGATTATTCAGGTCCGTACTACCCCATAAAGGGCTATGACCATTGAAATCCCCTAGAATCAGGGAAGGGGCAGGTAATTGCTGGTATAAGTTATTCAAATCTTGTAATGTCACCCGCATACTTGGGGACAAGTAGAGGGAGCATAAGGTAATAGTTTTACGCAAAGTAATACGGATGGCAGTTGCCTGCAAAGTTGTGGTCAGATTAAGGCAAGTATGAATTATGCCCTGTCTAACCAGAATGGCAGAACCACCTATTGCCCTATCATGGACAATTTCTCCGTATGAATTATACATATGATAATTTCTGATATTAATGTTGTCGGAAGGTTTTAAGTAAGTCTCCTGGAGACATAGGATGCTCGCCCTATGCTCAGATGTTAGTATTTTTATTTCATCAAAATTCGCTCTTAAACCTCTACAATTCCATTGAACAATGTTGTCCATGGAATGGGTTTGTTCAGTCATATATATGTTATCTTCTTAACGGGGCTCTAGGCGTAGTTTTATGGTCGTCACGTTTCAGAATGAGATTGGTGTTAGTAGTTCTTCCCCCCATATTTGTGTTTGGAGGGCCAGGTTTTTTTGTACTTGTTGGATGTGTTTGACTCTTGTTCTTTGAGTCAGGACTTTTATTTTGGTGATGTGTTTGAGTTGTTGGGGTTCTGTGTGATAGTTTGTCCTGTGTAGGGTTTTTAGTTTTATCTGGTTGGCCTCCCTGACCCGGCTTCCCACCTGATGAAGCAGCGGATGGGGTCTGGGAGGTGTTGTTAGTTGGTTTGTCCTGAACTATCCCAGCCACAGAGGCAGGGGTTTGAGAATCCATATCTTCTTCCTCGGTCTGTTGAGAGTCAACGGTTTCAAATGTATCGTTGAGGTCGGACTCGACCACCTCTGTCGCTGGGATTTTCGCAGGTGTTCTTTCATCAGAACTACTGTTGTCTGACTTCCTCTTTGTTGATGTGGTCTGTGTGTCTTTTGGTAGCATTTTGTTTGTCTGGTCATGTTTGTGTTCAATGTGTTGCACATGGGCTTCCAGGAGTTCATCCATCCTTCCGTGGTCAAACAGTGCACTGAACTTTTCTTTGTGGTTTTGGGAGTCAGATTTGTCAGAATATTTTGAGTAAGTGTGGGTGGCGTCTAAGTCAAGTCTTTTCCTGGGTGTAGTTCTGGGCGAGGACCTGGGTCCAGAAGAGTAATGATTGTCCGATCTCTGTGACCACTGTGATCCTGTATGAGGATTCACACTACCGCCACCAGTGACCTTGTCGGCATAACTACTGGCCCCGCACTGTGACTGTGCTAACCTTCGTGCTTCAGGAAAGGATACATTGGAAGTTGCCTTGATCTCAAGGACTTTTTTCTCATATGTCCATTTTGGACATGATTTGTCGAATGACGTGTGGTTTCCTTTACAATTTACACACCTTGGCGGATGGCCACACGGAGCATCCTTTGTATGTGTGTGTTCTGAGCTTCCACAGGTGGCACGTATGTCCACTCTGTTTTTGCACGTCTTTGTAATATGACCATACTTTTGGCATCGATAACAACGCCGCGGATTTGGAATATAGGGCCGTACTCGACAAAACTCAAATCCGATTTCTACGGCATCTGGCAGTCGGTTACCCTTGAAAGTGAGACTAAGGGTCTCTACTGTTGATCCATCTTTTGTCTTTCTTTTACTCATCCTATATATAGAAACAACCGGAATTTTACGGAATTCAAACCAGTCAAGTAGCTGGTCATCTGAACTCTCGTGACTATCAAACGAAGAAATCACTCCTCTGACAGAGTTTAACCTTTCATGTGGAGTCACTTCGACTTTCGCAATATCCAGTTTTTCTAAATCCAATAGTCTCAGAGCTTGCTGTCTGTCCCGACACTTAATCAAAAGTGAGCTAGGAAGTCGCTTGACATCTTCAGGTTTGCCGATTGCCTGATGGAGAGCTTTCGCACGAACCACCGAGGACAGCTTTTGGTAGGTCTCATCTTTACCTTTCAGTACTATGTACCTTGGCCAAGGGTCATTTTCACAATCAAAAGATCCTGTTTGAGAAAAGTTGCGATATAAAGAATCCATAGAGGTTTCTATGTTTCATCCCTCATGGTCCCCACCCACCACGGAGCCCAACAAGGGGAGACCAACATGGGTAGGGCAGTGCCCAGTACCCCAGTCTCAGGGATACATGAAGGATATACTCTAAAAGGCTAGGCCTGCAATATAGCCTCAAATCATGATAACAGTAATCATGGCAGGCAAATACTCGGGTTCTAACCTTCTTTGATTGACCCATCAGCCATGGCCAAGTAGGACCGAAGTCCTAATGACAACATGACAAGCCGATTGACTGGACCGGGCCAATCCAGCCTCCCGTCTAGGAGAAATCCAGGCCAAAGTAGTGTATTGTATGGGAGGGACCAACGTAGTCCCAACCAACTCAACTACCAGGACCCCTTCATCCTCAGACACGGGTCGCAACCCACGGCGAACAGGTCGCCCCATTTCCGTCGGGGAGACGTGTGCAAGCGCACTGTCTCGTGTTGGCCACTAAGGATAGAGGGCTTCACCTTAGTGTTACCACCCACCGCCACGAGGAGGCCCGAGACCTGCGGGGGCGACAAAGCTTCAGATGAGGAGGAAAAAGCTTCAGATGAGGGGGACAAAGCTTCAGACGAGGGGGACAAAGCTTCAGATGAGGGGGACAAAGCTTCTGATGAGGTGGACAAAGCTTCTGATGAGGTGGTCAAAGCTTCTGATGAGGAGGACAAAGCTTCTGATGAGGACAAAGCTTCTGATGAGGACAAAGCTTCTGATGAGGTGGACAAAGCTTCTGATGAGGGGGACAAAGCTTCTGATGAGGTGGACAAAGCTTCTGATGAGGGGGACAAAGCTTCTGATGAAATATTATCTGACCAAATAGCTTCCAGACAAAATAGTCCAAATGGCATGTCGGGAATATTCGAGTGTTATATTCGACCTTTTCCAAATATCCAAATAACGGTGCATGGTGCATTTAGAATATATCCACATATGTATCTGGTCTATTGAAAGGTACCTTTTGCTATTATAGACACTATGACATGAGAGACTTTGCCACAATTATCAGAAATATTAAACACTCCTTCAACAATTCATATAAAAATATTCCCTGATAAAATTGAAAATGTACGGAAGCCATTTTAGGACATGCAAAAAAAAAAAAAGTTAAATTGTACAAACGATTTACTATATTGTACAAACAATTTAGCAAATTGTACAAACAGTTTACTAAACTGTACAAACCATTTACTATATTGTACAAACAATATACTATATTGTACAAACAATGTACTATATTGTACAAACAATGTACTATATTGTACAAACAATCTAGTACATTGTACAAAAAATGTACTATATTGTACAAACGATTTAAATTGCTATATTGTACAAACGATTTACTACATTGTACAAACGATTCACTACATTGTACAAACGATTTACTACATTGTACAAACGATTTACTACATTGTACAAACAATCTAGTAAATTGTACAAACAGTTTACTACATTGTACAAACGGTTTACTACATTGTACAAACAATTTACTACATTGTACAAACAATCTAGTATATTGTACAAACAGTTTACTACATTCTACAAACAATGTACTACATTGTACAAACAATGTACTACATTGTACAAACAATGTACTATATTGTACAAACGATATAAATTGCTATATTGTACAAACAATATACTACATTGTACAAACAATATACTACATTGTACAAATGATATACTACATTGTACAAACAATATACTACAGTGTACAAACAATGTACTACATTGTACAAACAATCTACTACATTGTACAAACGATTTACTACATTGTACAAACAATTTACTACATTGTACAAACAATCTAGTAAATTGTACAAACAATGTACTACATTGTACAAACGATGTACTACATTGTACAAACAATGTACTACATTGTACAAACGATTTACTACATTGTACAAACGATTTACTACATTGTACAAACGATTTACTACATTGTACAAACAATATAGTATATTGTACAAACAATATAGTAAATTGTACAAACGGTTTACTACATTGTACAAACAGTTTAAATTGCCATATTGTACAAAGGATTTACTACCTTGTACAAACAATCTATCCATCGACCTATCTATCTACCTATCTATCTACCTATCTACCTACCTTTCTATCTATCTATCTATCTATCTATGTCTATCTATCTGTCTATCTATCTATCTATCTATCTATCTATCTATCTGTCTCCATCAGTTTTTCAACATTTTCTCACTCAAAGATAGATAGAGAGATAGACAGATAGATAGATGGATGATTGGGGCTTTATGTCCTGCATTTATGCACTTGGTAGGCTAAGGAGGACATGGCAATGATTTGAAGGATGATTGAAGCAGCTGTCGAACATAGGCCTAGGTGACAGACCAAGCTCAGCATGCTACCACCTGACCAACACCCCCCCCCTGACAGGTAGATATAGATAGATAGATAGATAGATAGATAGATAGATAGATAGATAGATAGATAGATAGATAGATAGATAGTTTACAGAATTTCTGATGTCAGTTATTTCCTTCTGTTTATTCAAACATTTGAGGGAGAGACTTGGGATATAAACCTGGTATTTAGTGTTTTTACAATGTAGTAAATCGTTTGTACGATGTAGTAAATCGTTTGTACGATGTAGCAAATCGTTTGTACGATGTAGCAAATCGTTTGTACAATATAAGTGACGCTGGCACAATCACTGAATTGTCATTTGCAAGATTGGCATTTGTGAGCCAACCCCTGGTCCGATTGACTGCATTTTGAAGAGATTGAGATCAGCTACATGTGCATATGTGTTATTTTGCCATGAATTAAATAGAAGTTGGTTAAAATAAAACGCGAAGACGAGGTACGGAAAATGTGTTTTTTACACTTGTTCAGCCTTGTCACAGTGGTTGCCAAACTTCTGTGTCGACCAAATATCAAATAATTGTTTTCTGCTTAGTTACCAATGAACCAATCGTTTAGAATTCTCCAGTACAGTTTCTAATGCCTCTGTTCATATACTGTTAAAATATCATTTCAATAGATTTACTATAACTACAAAAATGTAACTCATGACATTGGTGAAAATTAAGCTCTCTCTATTTTTTTCAAAGTGCAAAATCTGGGCATATCTATATTTTTTCGATCTCTTATTATCCTGTACACTCAGATTGATCAACAAAAACATCTTGGAACCAAATTTCGAATTCTTTATGCACCCTTTGCCAAGTTATTAACATGGTCCATCGGCCCCATGGGATGGCCCATGGGTCCCCATGGTTGGGGACCGATAAGTCGCCATCTTTCTTGACTGAAAATGTGTTTTCTCATCTTCCTCCCAAGGTTGATCTGTGTCAATCTCATATCATTTTATAGAGAATTACACCAGCTAAATGGGTGCACAGTATGAATCCCCCATCTGAAGCAGATTTGCTTCCATGGTCAATAATTCATCAAGCAGCCAATTAGTCCCCACTCTCCCCTACCATTGGCCCCTGAAAGATCACTCATTTTGACACTAATGTGACTAAAATGAAAATTTACCTGAATTACGTTTAATAGAGAAAGGGTCATTTTACCCCATTTATGGGGCCATGTAAAACGTAGTAAACTTGGTTGAAAAAACATATTGGACCTGTGCTCCCCAGGTGCCCCCCATATTAACTTTCCAACTCTGGCTAAAATATACAATTAGTATAGAGAGTGCCCCCCCAGAGAATCGCGTGCCCCCCCAGGTGCCCCCCCACTCGAGACTCCCCAGTTACGCCACTGCGTCGTGGAACGCATAGCTTGCGACATAACGCGACTGCGCCCTGATAAAATTAACATGTAAAAATATATAAATTTTGATCTGGTGGGGGGGGGGGATGCATCCCCCCATCCCCCCCCCCCTGCGTCCATCCACGAGAATAGATTAAGGAAGTCTTAAGCTAAAAATTCTTAAAAAATACAGTGCTAAGCACATGTCCTACTTCATTGAAAGTGTGAATAAAAGGGAAGAGATTATGCAGCACCTTCCTGCTAAATCGTTTGTACGATCTAGTAAATCGTTTGTACGATTTAGTAAATCGTTTGTACGATTTAGTAAATCGTTTGTACGATTTAGCTGACGCTGGCTTCATCACTAGATTGTCATTTGCAAGATTGAAGATTGTGAGTCAACCAATGGTCCGATTGACTTCAAATAAATTTCATTTTAAAGATATTGAGTTCAGCTATATGGGCATATGTGTTGTTTTGTTAAGAATTAAAAAGAAGTTGGTCAAAATAAAACGCGAAGATGAGGTACGGAAAATGTTTTTTATTTTTGCACTTGCAATGTCTCCAAGTTCAGCAGTGTTCAGACTGGTTCAATTTGATGGATATTTATCAATGTCTTGTTCATTATCGATTCTATATACATATATAAAACTCCACAGATGATAGATAGATAGATAGATAGATAGATAGATAGATAGATAGATAGATAGATAGATAGATAGATAGATAGATATATAGATAGATAGATAGATAGATAGATATAATTATGTATGAACTCTTGCAAGGTGAGCTTTGAACACATATTACAATTTTCATGCATTTTTGAAGCTACCCAGTGAAATTCTACTGTGTTCTTCTGAGCGCGGACCTTACAGGCAGCAGCACAGACCTGAAAGGCAACAGTCCCAGTGACCTAGAAGCCAATTCTATACCCATTTGGACTTAAATTTTGCCTGCTTGAATGGAAGACTCTGCTCAGTCAGGGTTTAAGGTTATTCCATCGGTCTCCGAGTCAAAAATCCTTTAAAAATGCTCTGCTTCATCTACATTTGCTATATCGTTTGTACAATGTAATAATCCGTTTGTACAATGTAGTAAACCGTTTGTACAATGTAGTAAACCGTTTGTACAATGTAGTAAACCGTTTGTACAATGTAGTAAACCATTTGTACAATTTATAGTAAACTGTTTGTACAATGTAGTAAACCGTTTGTACAATGTAGTATATCGTTTAAACGATGTAGTAAATCGTTTAAACGATGTAGTAAATCGTTTAAACGATGTAGTAAATCGTTTAAACGATGTAGTAAATCGTTTAAACGATGTAGTAAATCGCTTGTACAATATAGCTGACGCTGGCTCCATCACTAAAATGTCATGTGCAAGATTTAAGATTGTGAGTCAACCAATGGCCCGATTGACTTCAAATAAATTGTATCTGGAAGATATTGAACTCAGCTACATGTACATATGTGTTTCAGGAATGGACTAGAAGTTGGTTAAAATAAACCCAAAAACGGGTCACGGAAATATGTTTTCGCACTTGTCGCCTGGTTCAGTCTTGTTCAATCCTACAGGTTATTGATTGCATATTTAGCAATGTTTTATTTCATTATTTTCTACTAAAAACTATTCATTATAGAAGACAAAATATAGAAATAAAGTTAGTTTGGGTTCACTTTTTTCACAGTTTCAGTTTGTCTCAAATTCATTTTGTCTCCTTTACAACAGTATTTATTAATCCCCCATTCAGTACATCACGGTCGTGTTTGGTGGTCAAATTTGCAAGTGTGACCTTGTCTGACTGTACATGCAATTTGAGCATTAAGGGGGAGGGCCACCCAGCCTCCCGTCACTGCACAGCTGATTGAACATGCTGAAGGTCCACAAAATTGGGCTGAAATGCCAATTTCATGTATTTTTTCTTATCTATGGTGAAAACCAATTTTGGGAAATGTTAGCTGCATGCACTCGGAACACCTGATTCTTTCATGGCAAAATAAATGTATTAAAAGTTGGAAGTTGGATTTGGACGAGGGTGTGCCTTTAAAAAGACATTTTCCGTACCTCGACTTCGTGTTTAATTTTGACCATGTTATATTTAATTCATGGCAAAACAACACATATGAACTTGTAGCTGAGCTCAATATCTTCAAAATGCAATTTATTTGAAGTCAATTGGACTAGTGGTTGGCTCACAATCTTCAATCTTGCAAATGACAATTCAGTGATTTTGCCAGCGTCAGCTATATAACAATTTACTACATTGTACAAACGATTTACTACATTGTACAAACAATCAAGTAAATTGTACAAACAGTTTACTACATTGTACAAACGGTTTACTACATTGTACAAACAATCTAGTAAATTGTACAAGCAGTTTACTACATTGTACAAACGATTTACTAAATCGTACAAACAATTTACTACATTGTACAAACGGTTTACTACATTGTACAAACAGTTTACTACATTGTACAAACAGTTTACCACATTGTACAAACGGTTTACTATGCATTGTACAAACGGTTTACTACATTGTACAAACGGTTTACTACATTGTACAAACGGTTTACTACATTGTACAAGCGATATAACAAATTTTGATGAAGTCTCCCCCTATTATTCCATTGCAATCATCCAGTGTCACATGCAGTTTAATTGGCCACGAATACCTTCAATGAGCAGTGCCTAATAATTTTTATTTTGTCACTGTCTATGTATCTTCCCCCAATGGATAAGTGCCCCCCCCCCCCCATTTCAGATTTGAAAAATTTGAAAAAATTATTGGAGCAGCCACATGTCGCTGGAACATGATTGTCTGTCTAAAGTTGTGGCCTTCGCCGGCGCACACATATACCCGATTTTCTCTAGAATGAGTGGTTTTTACAAATATTTCATGTGTCCACTGAATTTCCCTACATTTTTGGTATCTGTGTCATTTGCACAAATTACTACGTTTTAGGCCTGTTTGAGGAGTTGGGCAGATTTCTGTCAAAAGGACTTTCATAAATTTTCGATTTAGACTTATGAAATCAGACAGGTGATATATTGAAAACTTGTGAAGAAAGTTATGAAAAAAACAAAAAACAAGAGGACCATTTCATTGCAAAAGATACTCTTTGTGACTCATAGTAATTGATGAGGTGTCAAAAAATCGTTTTTAAGTGTGAGCAGTTTAGATGTGCGACATTTAAAGATCAACTGAATATCACTTAAGATTTATAATTATGGCTTCTGATATGCAAATGTGAGTTTGAACTTTGGATCTGATTTAGAAATTGAACTTATCTGATTTAGAAATTGAACTTATCTGATTTAGAAATTGAACTGATCTGATTTAGAAATTGAACTGATTTAGAAATTGAACTGGTGTTCATCAAAGGAATTTCACAAATTTTAATTAATGAAAATAGAAAATCAGAAATGGACACTCAAGAATTTTTTTGATACATAAAGGGTGCCAACAACTTAAAATTAAGACAACCAAATGCGCAATAATGAGAGTTTCTGGAAAAAGTTGGTCTCCCTGTGACACTAACTTAGCAATCCCTGGCCGCTCACATACATTCATTGGAATTTATGTCAATCATATAAATAGATAGATGGATAGATTCAATAGATGGATAGACATCTAGGCCTATAAATAGATTCATGTAGATGGATAGCTGGAAAAATAGATACAAATAGAATGATTGATGAATTGTGTTCAAAGCTCATCTTGCAAGAGTTGATCTATCTATCTATCTGTCTATCTGTCTATCTATCTATCTATCTATCCACTATCTATCTATCTATCTATCTATCTATCTATTATATGTGGAATTTTATATATGTATATAGAATAGATAATGAAATAAGACATTGATAAATACCCATCAGATTGAACCAGGCTGATCACTGCTGAACTAGGAGACAAGTGCAAAAAAAAACAAAATTGTCCGTACCTCATCTTCGCGTTTTATTTTGACCAACTTCTTCTTAAATTTTTGCAAAACAAAACATATCAAAATAAAGCTGAACTCAATAGCTTCAAAATGCAATTTATTTGAAGTCAATCGGACAACTGGTTGGCTCACAAACCGCAATCTTGCAAATGACAATTCAGTGATTGAGCCAGCGTTACTTATATTGTACAAACGATTTGCTACATCGTTTAAACGATTTACTACATCGTTTAAAGGATTTGCTACATCATTTAAATGATGTAGCAAATCGTTTAAACGATTTACCAGGTATACATTACATCCTAAATTTTGATCAAGTCTCTTACTCAAAAGTTGGAATAAAGAGAAGGTAATACCTGACATCAGATATTCTGTAAACATCCATCCATCCATCCATCCATCCATCCGTCCATTCCATCCATCCATCCATCCATCCATCCATCCATCCATTCCATGCATCCATCCATCCATCCATCCATCCATCCATCCATCTATCTATCTATCTATCTATCTAGCTGCCAATCACTGGTTCAAGGGTTCGCATCATGCTATTGCAATGTCACCTGGGCCTATGTTAGATAGCTGTTTCAATCATCCTTCATCTCATTGCCATGTCCTCCTCCTGTCCTAATTAGTATACCAAGTGCATAAATGCAGGAAGTAAAGCCCCAATCATCTCTCTATCTTTGCTCTATCTCTCTATCTATCTTTGGGTGAGGAAACGCTGATAAACCGATTGAGACAGATAGATAGATTGTCTGTACAGGGCAGTAAATCATTTGCACAATATAGCAATTTAAACTGTTTGTACAATGTAGTAAATTGTTTGTACAATGTAGTAAACCGTTTGTACAATTTACTAGATTGTTTGTACAATATACTACATTGTTTGTACAATGTAGTAAATTGTTTGTACAATGTAGTAAATTGTTTGTACAATGTAGTATATTGTTTGTACAATGTAGTAAACCGTTTGTACAATTTACTAGATTGTTTGTACAATGTAGTAAATCGTTGTACAATGTAGTAAATCGTTTGTACAATGTAGTAAATCGTTTGTACGATGTAGTATATTGTTTGTACAATGTAGTAAATTGTTTGTACAATATAGTAAATCGTTTGTACAATGTAGTAAACTGCTTGTACAATTTACTAGATTGTTTGTACAATGTAGTAAACCGTTTGTACAATGTAGTAAACTGTTTGTACAATTTACTAGATTGTTTGTACAATGTAGTAAATCGTTTGTACAATGTAGTAAATTGTTTGTACAATGTAGTATATCGTTTGTACAATGTAGTATATCGTTTGTACAATGTAGTATATTGTTTGTACAATGTAGTAAACCGTTTGTACAATGTAGTAAATTGTTTGTACAATATAGTAAATTGTTTGTACAATGTAGTAAACTGTTTGTACAATTTACTAGATTGTTTGTACAATGTAGTAAATCGTTTGTACAATGTAGTAAATTGTTTGTACAATGTAGTATATTGTTTGTACAATGTAGTTAACCGTTTGTACAATATAGCCATTTAAATCGTTTGTACAATATAGTACATTGTTTGTACAATGTAGTACATTGTTTGTACAATGTAGTACATCGTTTGTACAATGTAGTAAACTGTTTGTACAATTTACTAGATTGTTTGTACAATGTAGTAAATTGTTTGTACAATGTAGTAAACCGTTTGTACAATGTAGTAAACTGTTTGTACAATTTACTAGATTGTTTGTACAATGTAGTAAATCGTTTGTACAATGTAGTAAATTGTTTGTACAATGTAATAAATCGTTTGTACAATATAGCAATTTAAATCGTTTGTACAATATAGTATATTGTTTGTACAATGTACTATATTGTACAAACGATTTACTAGATTGTTTGTACAATATAGTACATTGTTTGTACAATATAGTCAATGGTTTGTACAGTTTAGTAAACTGTTTGTACAATTTACTAGATTGTTTGTACAATATAGTAAATCGTTTGTACAATTTAACTTTTTTTTTTTTTGCATGTCCTAAAATGGCTTCCGTAAAAATGTACTAATGATCTCCTGATCAATTATATCAAGAATTTAACCTTCACGAGATTACGTTTCTGAGTAACTGTGAATGAGATAACTTGAAATATCACCTTTCTCAGCAGTCGTTTTGACCATATGACATTGTTTAAAACATTTTGCTAGAAATTGAGGATCACCTGAAGGTAGAGTCCACCAATGTACTTCAAAAAACATCGAAAACTAATTCATTATCGGATAAAATATAATAACTTTTTTTTTCCCCCTCCTCACAGCAAGAGACCACATCAAAGATATTGGCCATAGACAACCCTCTCAGGTTCATCACACTCAGCAAGGTAGGTGCCTTCTGTCAGGTTCTTGAGCTCAGTTTCCCCAACACCAGTTCAGACACCAAAAACACAAGTCTCTCTGGTTACACTAGCAATTGTGCAGCGTACGAATTACATACGTAAATTCTACGTACGAAACTCACAAAAAAGAGCCGGTCCGTAGTACGTACGTACATTTTCGTTCGAATTCATAAAAATTTCACACAGGTAATTTTCAGTTACTTTGGCCATTTTAGTTATCATAAATGGTTTAAGGTTAGACCTTGCATTGGCCTATCTACAAAAAAATCAGCAAAAAAATCAAGTTTAAGCCCCAAAAACCAACTTAACACGTATTTCAAACGTGTAAACAACCGATTAACGTACGAAATACGCAAGAAAGAGCATCGTACGTTTTACGTAAGCTGCACAATTAGCCATGTACACCTGAGCTATTTCATTGTTGCACAGGGATGAGGCCAGGTAATAGGAGTATCAGACAAGCCACCAACCAAAGCTCCAGTGCAATAGGAGCTGAGCTACAAGACAAAATGTCATTGTGTCTGACGTACATCGTGTCAGTACATCTGACAAGGCAACATTTTGTCTTGTAGCTCAGCTCCTGTTGCACTTGGAGCTTTGGTTGATTACCTGGCCTCATCCCTGTGTAGCAATGAAATAACTGAGGTGTAATGGTAGGGCTATACAAGCAGCAGAAGCGTCAAATTTGTAAATCAGACTTTACGGAATTACCCAAATATCTATTTTCATGGAAGTCTAAACAATTTATTTATTAACAACCCTCGAAAGCAACTATATTTAGAAAGAAATATATTCAAATTGCAGAATGTATTCTGTAAATGTCCCATTAAGGACCATCAAAACCCATCACAAAATGTTTTGGCATATTTTTCCTAGGGTGCATATTGACGAAATTAATTACTAGAGCACCACAGCCTGTCTCTGCACGGTGCTATCCTATGGGGCAAATTATTTAACAGGGTATATTTGAATTGCAGGAAGGCATCATATGTCAGTGGGATAAATCGCTGCATCTCACCAAGCACATTCCTCTTGTAGCTCCTGATGAGAACTCCCGCAGCGTCCGACCTCGCTTCAAAATGTGGGCCACAGACTGCATCTACATGACCAACTGTCGCAAACTGGTAGTGGCCACAACAGGCAGGGATTTGAGATTCTTCGATGTCACCTCAAAAAACTACACAGAGGAATTTTACCTGTATGGTGAGTTCTGAAAGACCAATGAAAATCTACTAGTCAGTTTTCATATCAGACATGTCTTCTTTTAATTTTTTTCTCTCAAAGTGGTCAATATGTTGTGCCCAATACATGTGGTTATTGTGGTAGAATGCAATTGAATTGGAATTAATTGTTTATAGTGCTATATAACTCTATTTCTAGGACTGCCTGATGTTCCCTTAAGCCTTCACTACTGGTACAACAAATCAGTAAGTTTTTTTCGATATCAAATCTACAAGTTTATTTCTATGAGTATTAAGTAACCACTTTTTGGCTACTTCACTTGTCGAATTTCAGGAACCAAGTGCTCCTTCGTTGCTGATCTTTGGCGATGACGATGGCTCTATCCAAGTCTTTCGATTCCACAAACCAACTGTCCAGCTTTTTGTAGTTGAACGAGAAAGACAGGAGTGTGCTCAGATATTCATGCAGGTAATCAATAGTGTTCCAAACAAGCTTGACCTATTCAATATCAATCATTTTACATTCGGTGCCGCCTGTAAACGAAACTGTTGATGTTTTGCCATTTGGTAAATGCTAAACAATAAACATACTCACCCAAACAGCTTGTGGAAGCAAGGACACTCGTCTGATGAGATGAAAACATACGGGGTCATAAAGGACAATATCTGAGACGTGTGGGATACAGAGTTAGAGTTAGAGTTAGAAAATCTTTATTGACATGTGCCGAAGCACCCAGCCCACAAAGGGCTTACAAGTCACAGAAACCTTTATAAAGGACACACAAGCGAAACACATATATATACAAAAAGGACATACAAAATTACAACTTTCACAATTTCAACTTAATACATAATATTTTCTTATTGTGTATAAATGCATTCCCTCCTTCTTTGTATAGCATCAAATAAAAATTTAGCAGTATATTTTACAAATGGCTGCTAATTTTATTTGCTCTACAAAAAGTTACATATGGGTCAAATTCTTTGGTAAGTAAGTGAACCCCCCTTCCCATTGAAATAACATAGGCCTTGTGTTTCAATTACTTATCAAAGACTTTGACCCATACCCGAGTAAACACCAGTGAAATTCTCAAACAGCCTTTCCCTGGGCGTGACAAACAACCGCTCACAATTGAAAGCAGCTGGTTTCTTGCAGGAGATCACCCAACACAAGCATGCACAGACCGTGGAGTATTCCTGCATTGAGCACGTCCACCCCGAGTCCGTGACCAGAGTTCGCTACATGCCAGAGAACGCCTCCATCGTGTCCTCTTGCCTCAGCTCAAGCAACTCGCTGGTCATCATGGACACAATGAGGAAGAGGAAATCATACACATTCAACCTATCTAAGGTAACAATGGGCGTTTTCGGAAAGGTTACACTAGTAACTCGGGTGACACAGGTGATGAGGATTTGTTTAAGAACAATCCAGACTCGACCCTCGTGTTTCCCGGAACCAGAACAGGAGAGCATCACTCGAGCAGGAACCAGTTTCTGTCACGTGGTACAACTCTCGAGACCCTAGTACTCCCCACATATCGGGGAGTAGCCAGAAACACTACACTCGAGAAATGACGTTGGCACTGCCAGGAAACACGAGGGTCCAGTTTTGCGTGTTTGAAAAAAACCCCTTGTGAGTTGTGACTCGTGTCACTCCAGTTACTAGTGTAGCCTTTCCGAAAATGCCCAATGGGTAACATTCAGCATTATTGAGCTAAAGCAAATGGAGTTAATCTCTCACTGAATTTCACATATATGTATCTGTGATTATGAAGAGCCATAGACTAGTAGTTCTGACACCAAAGAGATATGGCCGGGTAATTGGGTATACCATACCAGCATACCGTTATCAAGTCAAGGTATTTCTATCCTCTATCATCACTCCCAATAAAAATTCCTTCAAAAGGATTTGTTAACGTCAGTGCAAGATGACCTAAATCTATCTTTAAAAGAATGTCCAAATGAGTCACATTGCCGTGCAAAGTAGAACAGTTGACTTGAAGATTTAAACCTGACAATAAACGATAAATAAACCCAGTCTTTTGACAACTGAATATTTCCGTTCCACATATCCAGGGAGTCCAATGTTTTGACCTGAGCAAAGCGCTCAACATCTTGGTGACGGGAAGTCTTGACCATAGAGTCCGAGTGTGGAATCCTTACGTTCCGGCAAAACCAACCGCAGTTCTGGACGGACACCTGATGGGCATAGTGGACGTCATCTTGCATGAAAAACTGGGACTCATCATCAGCTTGGCAAAGGATAATGTAAATGTCTTCTGTCAACACACATTTATCTTAAGGTGGAGCCATCACATAGCTCACACAGACATATTTAATTTAGAGATTCAATTTGCCATACATATGATAATGTGTCTCATACTATAGTGTTCCAGTTCAAAGAATGACCTTCACAATAATTCTAAAGCAGCATCAGGATGACAATGCATCCTAGCTATTACACATGTATAAGGGCAACCTTATTCTTAACATTTATCTCAGCAAATGTGGTTGCTCACCTAAGGGATCTGAGGGATATGCTCGTGACAAATAAATTAAAGATACGGGATACGGTAAGATACCTCAAAACAAGCATTACAGGAAACAAAAACTATGTAATTGTACACTAAACCATGAACATTGCTTATTTAGGCTGTGAAGCTGTGGGACCTAAAGGAGCAAGTGTGCATCCAGAACGTAAATGTCAAATTTCCCAGCAGTGTCCTTGGCAAGTTGCCAGAACATGGGTTCTTTGCTCTTTGTCTTCACCGTGCTCCAGCTGTAACACGGTTAGTAGTCGCCTCAAACGATTACTTGGCTCTCCTCAAGTTGGCGTCCAGCGGAGTGATTGACCACGACCAACCCCTGACGCACCTGGACCAACTCTGCTGCGCCATCTACAATCCCCACTTCAAACAGGTAATCTAAGACTAAGACTTCTTTATTGGTCATTCTTGTAAAATACAATATTAATACAGAATGAAATTGTTGGTGCAACTATTTGACAGGGTGAAGAAACAAATTAAACAAAGCGTTAGTTTACTTGCACAGCTGACCATGGTTTCATGACATTTAAGATGTTAATTGCTTGAGGAATGAAAGAGTTTCTGAACCTTACGGTTTTGCACAAAGGCACACGAAGTCTGGCTCCATGGGGCAAAAAATACATGAATTTCTTTATAGGCCAGTAGAAAAAGGCCCAATATCAGCCATACCCTGGACCTCTTCATAACAGTACAAATTTGGTACCGAATGAATCCTTGAAATCTCTAGTTTCACCAAAAAAAATTCCCCAGAATTCCCAGTCGGAGGATTTTTTTTATTCAAGTTTCCATGGCAACACTCTTGAGAAAATAAGAACCCACAAATGAAGAACATTTTATTGAATAACTTTCCTTCTGCTTTCAGGAACAATTTCAATTTTGGCACAAAGTACCTCCATGACCAACTCTCTCAGATGCATGCAAAAATTGTGGTTTACATTGTGCCTGTGTGTTGCTATGGTAACAGAAATATAAAAAATTGTCAATTTTTTAAAAGATGGTCTTAAAATGTTTGATGTGGAGAGAAAAAATAAATATACAAGCAAAAATATGGTTATAATATTGATAGAGCATCTCTTTGTGGACAATCTGAAAGAAAAATATTGGAAATATCTCATATGATATAGTCGCTATAGAGACTGATTTAATGTTTGTTTAAAATTACTTGTACAAACCTGAAGCTAAGGAGGGGCCTGTTCCCATGTTTTCTTCAAATTAATTCGATCAATCGACTTAATTTTGATATAATGTTCATCTCTGAATGCAATTAACAATTTAAAAGTTTACCATTGCCATGGAAACACTGCTTTAGCCACTTCCATAGCAACAAACCTCAAATGCATCTTTCTGATCAAATGCATAGCCAATGGTTTTTGCAATTTAATCATACATCTACCCAACCCTATTAGCTATATCAGTAAATTAGTTTTACAACATAAAACAAGTTGTTTGTTTTGTTTCTATGGTAACAAATGCCTCCAAACATCATCAATTTCTAAGATCGGGCAAAAAATAGGCAGTTTCTACAGTTTGCAGTCATGTAATAAAGTTTCCAATGTAATTGTGGTTCTGAAAAGGCATTGGAACCTCAGTATTTAGTCAAGGAAAACCCTCAACTTACAAAATGACAAAGGGTTGCCATGGAAAACACAATAATATACCATAAACTGTCAATGATAGTTCAACTATTGATTAAAACAATTCTTAAATTCTGTAATTGTACAAAACATAATTGATCGATTTTCACGTATGATACATCAAAAGATAGCTGGTAATGGCTTCAATTTTTTAAATTTGAAATTATTGTTGCCATGGCAACCAGTAATCAGTTATGTTCAGTTTCAACCATTTTTGAAAAACTTCATAAAAAAAGTATTTGCCATATTAAATGATTAATATCCATGACAAATAGGATATAATTCATTTATTTCAAATCATCATATAAATTCTGAGACATTTTTGTATAAATTTGATTGAATAGAGTTTATGATGGCAAGAAATTTGGCAATATGATGATTCATAATATTGAAGTCAAGGAGATTTTCTTCGAGACATTATGAGCAAAAATGGAATTTCTAAGGTTTGAAAGGAGATATATTATCATATGATACATCATTTTAAAGCTTGAGTAAAGATCTATCTTTTGCAATGAAAATTGCTGGTAACCATGCAACAGAAATGGTATATCAGGCGAATCAGCCATTTTTGTTCCTGATTTTTTTATGTAAGAAGTGTAAAAATTATCATGAAGATCAGTTCAAAACCATACATGATATAATTATATTTGATACTTAGTAGTTTTAAAATGACATGGTTACCATGGTAACTGAAAAATAAAGAATACGTAATGCCAATTATTATTACAGAGAAAAGACACTGAGGAAAATCAAATACTAATTGCTCCGTTTTCAGAGGTGGCCGTCTTAAATCTTAAGGTTTATTTGAAAATTTGCTGGAGGACGTAATGTTTGCTTGATTATCCTGAACAATTGCAATGTGATTTATGATTGGAAAAGATTTACATGTTTTTATAAGCGAGCAATTCCAATTTTTAGCCCTCCCTTCAAATACTTTCATAGGAGGATGAAAAGTGCTTTAAATGTGAAAATGAAAAGCAATGGTCCTACGCATTTCTTTTGTACTACACTGCTTGTAGGTGCAGATTAAGTCTGCAAATAAATCAATATGTCACTTGTGGTAATTGCTTGGATCACTTGGATCAGTTAGATTTTGACTGTGTGTCACTCCTGACTGGAATCCTGATTTTGTGACAATTTTCAATGTCCAGCAGGAGTGTAAACTTATTTTTTTGATGCACACTGTATCAGCAATACAAAGCTTTGGGTATGCTCTGTATTTTGACAGCTCTAGGACAGCACTTAAATACCAAAAATATCATGAACTTTTCAAAGAAATGGTACAATTATATGCGTTTCTCTGCTAATTTTTTTGGCAAGACTAATTGGAAAAAGAGTCAGAAAAGTCCCAAATCAAGATGACGTTCATGAAATTATCTGGCACAACAAAGAACATGAAAGATGGGTTTCACCTCAAACACTGAGATTAGTGTCTTGCATTGCTTGATTTTTGTGGCTGTACTAACTATATCATAACCTAATTGTGATTATGCATTTAGTAACTCTCTCATAACTATATCTATTATTGAGACGCCAATATACACTGAAAATTAAGTTTCTATTAAAGCTGCCTGTCGGTGTTCCTTGATTTATAATTCTTTGAAAGAATTGAAAAAATTGAGCTAATGATAATACAGACAGTTTAGCCAGAAAAATACAAATTCTGATGCTATACAAATCTCTGATGTTCGTTGGGCCGGACACCTGGATTCTTGACATTTAAAAAATGTGAAATAGTATAATACATCCCGTATGTTGGACTGTTTTTCAATCATCCTTTGCCTCATTGCCGTGTCCTCACCCTGTCCTAATTAGAATACCAAGTGCATAAATACTGGGTGTGAAGCCCAAATCATCCATCCATCCAATCCCTTAAAAAAGCCAAATTTGAGCAGAAAGTAGTGTGACATCCTTCCTTACTATGTGCTTAACAAATTGAAGTTGAAACCAATACCATAGGCCAGCAAAGGATCCTCCGAATGTGACAAAAATTCACTAAAATGCACAAATTCATGGCAGAATCATGAGAAAAACAGGGTTTTTACACCTTCTTTAGAGCCATGAAGAAGACAATAAATGTGTTCATATTATGCTGATACTTTTGGAAAAGCATAAGGATGTCTTTGGCTACAGGTTGGTACCAAATAAGGTGGCATAGAAGATGTTAATTATCCAGGTCAACCCCACTAATAGTGTCCGACTCAAGGTTACCTAAATCTCTAAGTGTCCAACTCAAGGTAACTTACCCTTCAATTCCAAACCAACAAAAATTGAGGAATTAACTTGAAAGTCAGTGATAAGTATAGCCTACTGTATAGGTTATTCACCACGGGAGAGGGAATATGTGATTTATCAACTGAGAGCTTTAGCCGAGGTGTGATAAACACATATTCCTGATCCCGTTGTGAATAACGGGCTTATAACATGAGATAAAGACTCAACAAGCAGTCAAACATGTAACGATAAGTGGCCATCAAAGAATATCATAATTATCGCCCTGATATACTGGCATGTGATTGGCTGACAGCAGTGTCAAATGGTGCAACACTGATTATGATGATATGCCTGGTGTATATTTTAGGCTTACTGCTTTTAGGTCCAATATCTTGCTGTCGAGAAAAATCTTGTGATTTTGAATTGAATCACTAAATTTGGATCGCTTCGCTGAAAAACCTCACAATCTATCCAAATTGGTTTTCAAAATTAAGCTCACATTTTGTCCTGTAAATTAATTTCTAGTTGCCATGGCAACTTAGTTGTTAACTAATTAGTATCCCAAATAGATAATGTATACCATGGTGATGGACTAATCTTCATGCTAATTTTTGCACTTATTACATCAAAAAATGAGAAACTCGGGAACATAACTGACCACAAAAAAAAAAAGGACTGATTTGCCTGATACATCCTTTCTGTTGCCATGGTTACAAGTAATTTCATTGCAAAAGATAGATCTTTACTCAAGCTTTAAAATGATGTATCATATGATAAGATATCTCCTTTCAAACCTTAGAAATTCCATTTTTGCTCATAATGTCTCAAAGAAAATCTCCTTGACTTCAATATTATGAATCATCATATTGCCAAATTTCTTGCCATTATAAACTTTATTCCAATCAAACTTATACAAAAATATCTCAGAATTTATAAGATGATTTGAAATAAATGAATTATATCCTATTGTCAAAGATATTAATGATTTAATATGGCAAATGCTTGTTTTATGAAGTTTTTCAAAAATGGTTGAAACTGAACATAACTGATTACTGGTTGCCATGGCAACAATAATTTTAAATTAAAAAAATAGAAACCATTACCAGCTATCTTTTGATGCATCATACGTGAAAATCGGTCAACTATGTTTTGTACAATTACAGAATTTAAGAATTGTTTTAATCAATAGTTGAACTATCATTGACAGTTTATGGTATATTATTGTGTTTTCCATGGCAACCCTTTGTCATTTTGTAAGTTGAGGGTTTTCCTTGACTAAATACTGAGGTTCAAATGCCTTTTCAGAACCACAATTACATTGGAAACTTTATTACATGACTGCAAACTGTAGAAACTGCCTATTTTTTGCCCGATCTTAGAAATTGATGATGTTTGGAGGCATTTGTTACCATAGAAACAAAACAAACAACTTGTTTTATGTTGTAAAACTAATTTACTGATATAGCTAATAGGGTTGGGTAGATGTATGATTAAATTGCAAAAACCATTGGCTATGCATTTGACAGAAAAATGCATTTTAGGTTTGTAGCTATGGAAGTGGCTACAGCAGTGTTTCCGTGGCAACGGTAAACTTTTAAATTGTTTATTGCATTCAGAGATGAACATTATATCAAAATTAAGTGCATTGATCAAATTAATTTGAAGAAAACATGGGAACAGGCCCCTCCTTAGCTTCAGGTTTGTACAAGTAATTTTAAACAAACATTAAATCAGTCTCTATAGCGACTATATCATATGAGATATTTCCAATATTTTTCTTTCAGATTGTCCACAAAGAGATGCTCTATCAATATTATAACCATATTTTTGCTTGTATATTTATTTTTTCTCTCCACATCAAACACTTTAAGACCATCTTTTAAAAAATTGATGATTTTTTATGTTTCTGTTACCATAGCAACACACAGGCACAATGTAAACGACAATTTTTGCATGCATCTGAGAGAGATGGTCATGGAGGTACTTTGTGCCAAAATTGAAATTGTTCCTTAAAGCAGAAGGAAAGTTATTCAATAAAATGTTCTTCATTTGTGGGTTCTTATTTTCTCAAGAGTGTTGCCATGGAAACTTGAATAAAAAAAATCCTCCGACTGGGAATTCTGGGGAATTTTTTTTGGTGAAACTAGAGATTTCAAGGATTCATTCGGTACCAAATTTGTACTGTTATGAAGAGGTCCAGGGTCAACCCCACTTTTTACTGGCCTATTAGTGGATGAGACTCATCCTCGTACACTTTCACAGCAATACGCTCACATAGATAATGAAATCAAAATGTATTTTATATACACTGTATATGTCTTCATAAAGTCAAAAACTTGGAAGGACACTACTAATATGTGGTAACGCCAGAACTAATTTCAGTGCAAAAATAAGACGTCAGTAGTCTTTTGCAATGCCCGACACTTGGACGCTCTTTGCCAAAATTCGCACCAAGGACCAATATTTGGGGTGCTTCACTGGCAGGCATGAGAGCAGAGTTGGAGGGTACTACTACTCAGGATAGTGAAAATAGCGAGCTATTTTTAGACAAAGGAACATATAGTGAGCTATTTTAAGACAAAGGAAGATGCTAATGCAGAGCCAACCAAGCCTCTGGTAAGGAGAAATGGATTATATAAATGTGTGCAGAATGTGATATCTAAACGTTTGAACAACAGGTCATAACTGCTGCAGACGACTCAACAGTGGGCCTTTGGGACATAGAGACAGGACGCAAATCTTTGCTCCTCTCAGAGGTACACGGATCGGAGGAGATCACCTGCATGGTGCTGGACGACACCTGGAGGAGACTCGTGACAGCCGCCCAAAATGGGACCATCAAGGTACGACACAAATTGGTTATCAGACTTCACATGTTGAATCCCAAATTCCTACATTTCTGTTGATTTGGTCTCTTTAATATTCTTGTGGTATTTAGGTTTGGAATGTGCAAAACGGCCATTGTCTGCATCAGCTGGAGCCAACGGACGACGCAGAGGTGACTGGACTCATCCCATTGACAGACAAGAAGATGGTCATCGCTGTGGGTTGGAATCGAAAGATAGTTACGTATGACATCTCCCATCCTGAGGTACATACAATCATTACTTATTTGATATGATTCAAGATTCGGTTTATTCTCAAACACACATTACATAATAAACAAAAAAGGGAGGAAAATTAGATGAGGATGATAACAAGGTGATGGAGGAGACTGAACATAATCATTTTCTCCAACCTGTTACAGAACCAGCAAGTGGAAGCAAATGTGAACTGGCAGGGAGGGCAGGTCCACGGAGATGACATTCTCTCAGCATCTTTGTTGCTCCCGAGCACCATGGCAACAGGATCATTTGATGGATCTATTTATGTCTGGACCCTGGAGACCCAGAAGGTCTATGTTTGTCTCAGAAGACCGCCTAGGACATTGTAAGAAATTACTATCCTAATAATTGCTAATCTAATTACAAACCAATTCTGATAATATAGCTTCAGCTTATACACTTTTAGACTAAAAGCAGACAACCTGTCTAGACAACTTTAAGACTCTTATTACTTTCATCTCTCAGAAAATCAATTTTACAACCCCTTTTCTTGAGACTGTGAGACATCGCCCTATGCAATATCATATTGGCAGCAACTCCCGGCAGAAAGGAAATTCCAATTTCAAGCCTCAAGTTTCTGCCACAGAATAGTATAACGTGGGATGGGACCACAAGTTAATACACATCAATGTGCAATGTGCATTTGGTATTTTTATTCGAAAATGTTTGTTTTGACTATGAGGCAAATCCATTGTGAAATTTGGTCGACTCCCACCTAGAAATGAATTTAAAAGTATTATTTGTATTCGTGAGTGTAGATTTCCAATCTCCGGATCCATGATAGAACGATGAATTTACCTTCTGGAGAAAAATTTGACAAGAGTCCATAATTTTCACTGTTTTCTCAACAGCTTCATCAGTGGGTCTGGTTGTAGGGGAATGAGTTGACCCACTGATGGACTCTTGTCAAATTCCTCTCCAAAAGGTAAATTCATCGTTCTATTATTTGTATGTTACAATCATGTATTGGGATGCTGATTTGAACCTGAATGAAAGAGTGCTTGGGGCCTCCTTGCACCCCAATGACCAATGACCAAGCAATTGTCATTGTATATGCAAGATGGTGGAGAATCCGGGCAACAATTTCCTCACTTCTCACCCAGAATTTGCAAGACATAAATGGTTAAAGGCATCAATGAGGATCATCAGGGGACAATTGTATTTAACAACATTAAACACCTTCCAATACAATAAGTTTCCTTCTGCAAAAAAAAAAAAAAGATGCCAACGAATGTCTTGGGACCTCTTTCAACAAAATCATGGTTGTCTGCTTTTAACTGAATGTATCAGCAGGTGTTATATTACACAATTCTCAATTGGAATCTATACCCTAATTTTTCATTCCAGTGCACCAAAACAACAGGAACAACAGAAATCTACAGGTTCCAGCAGACCAAACATTCGCCATCGCCGCAGCTTCAAAGTTGAACAAGGGTGAGTTCAATGTAACCTACAAGAACCCTATATATCTAGTAGGATTACACATTTTTTATAGAATTACAACAATATTATAATCATATTTAAGAACAAAGCCAATTTTGTCTGGGATGATTGGGGCTTCATGTCCTTTATCTACGCACTTTGGTGGGCCAATTACGACAAGAGCAGGACACGGCAATGGTCAAAAGATAACTGAAACTGTAGTCCGATACTTTAGCTAACACAGCCAGAGCTGGAATCAAACCTGGAATTCGGTGCCAGGCAGCCAAGTACAATAACAACTGAGCCAACCCCTCATCACTGAGTCATCAGTCATCACCGTCAATATGTAGATGGTCCTTTCACTACCCAAAGGGTTTGCTTGCAGGGACCATTGTATTATGGTGCGGCATTATCTATCTATATCCAATGAATAAATAAATATTCATATTTCTGAAAATGTCACTCTCCAGATCTCAGCCTCCGGTGGACAAGCTGATGTTCCTGCTGCACCGAGGTCAAACGAGATCCAACCCGGCTGCAATCTTGCTGTCCAGTGAAAGCGGAACGTTAAGATGGTGGTCACTCGCTGGTCAAGAACATTTAAAGGGTAAGTTGCACTCCACATTTGCAAAGCTTTTTGAGCTAGATTCCATTCACTCTACAAGAAATGGAGAAAATGTGCTCTTTTTCAAAGGTGCAGTAACTTTTGCAAGCCACAGTACTACGTCATACCAATGCTCGTTAAGAGCTGAAATTGTGAAAGTTAACTGGTACTATCATTTTTTATGGAAGACATTCAAGACAGTGCAATGAAATAACTGACCATTGCAAAATGAGGGCAATTCAAAATGAAATTATTGGCTGTTGCAACAAATTAATGGCCAAAGCATTAATGGTAACTAAAATCAAAGCGGCCATAGTATTTGTCTTAACAGATGATACCGCTTTGTTAGTGGGGACGAGTTATTTATCAACTGCGGAACTTTAGTTGGTTTATGAAGGTTAACTGGGTAAGGATAAACAGTTACAACTCATCAGCACTTTGGGCAGTATACTGATCCTATCTAAAAGTGACATTAAGCTTATGAAAGTTCGAATAATAACACAAATTGTTTTATATTTTTTGTGCATAGGAGAATTTTACGCGCCAGAAGGAAAAGACGAGTCTATCCTGGCTATGGCAAGCGACCCTGAAAACAAGATCCTTGTAACAGGCGACACGAAAGGACTCATGGCCATCTGGGATATATCCGACTATTGCAATTCCCCCCATCCCAATTGTAATCCGACAGCTCCCCTTCGACTGACCGCTTGGTCGGCCCATGAGACTGCTGTGGTCAGCGTGGAATATGTCAGTCATGAGTGCGGCCATTTCATCCTCACTGCATCGACCGACCAGACATGCCGGCTGTGGACAACCCGTGGCTATGCAGTCGGTCTCTTTGGACAGGTAGTGTATACTAACAATTGATATTTATAGTTAAATTTTCACCACTTCAGCAGTAGATTCTCTTGGTGATCTTCAGAGTCACAGAGACCATTTTATGCAGTGTATGCACCACCACAGACATTCAAAACATACCCATTTTTTACCTACAAATATTTCCAGAGACAACCATGGAATCTCAGAGTGTCTTCCACATGGGAAGAACCCCCTACGGAAGGTAAAACATATTTGGACACTTAAAATATAGAAAGATACAATATCATAGGTTGGTGTTAAGACCATAAGTGTTGCATTGAAAATTGTCTGTTCAAGGTGAAGCATTTCTACACTACGCAACTACTGATGGTGAAGTTCCAGAGACAAACCCTACACCAGACAGCGTCCAAGCAATAAAACTGGACGAATCAGAAGATGAAAGCCAAGAAATCCAAGGGAAAGATCAAAACCAAACCGACCGTCAAAAACAAGATTCATCATCACCACGTAAGGTACGAGCTGGCACTGTCATGTGCGAGACCCCCAAGTCAATAACATTTAGTTAAAAGGATTACATGATCCAGCTATTGCCATTTCCCTAAAATGGGACAATTGCAACAACTCATGGCCCTCCAGCTGCAAGTAGCCCCTTGTGATCGGCAGAGCTGGACAGGGAAAGGGGTACTTTTATCCCTTGTACATTCGTAATCCTAGAGGTCTAGCCATGAAGAGTTGAAAGCAGCTGGTCAATCTTTCACCCTCTATCTTTGTCTTAACATCTCATTTTCTCATCGCATTTATCTTCATTCTCCTTTTTCGCACAACCCATCACATAATGGTCGAAGTAGATGTACATGAACTCTTTGTTCAGCATTTTTTCACACTAAATTATTATGAAAAAGGACTTCAAATTTTCTCGAGCAACATTTTGTAGGTTACCACAAGAATTAGAAGTAGATTTCAAATTAGCAACAGACAGTCTCTCAAGACTTTTCTTCCTTTTTCACTCTTCTTGCAGGAGAAAGATATTCTGGCGAGACCAATGAAACCCAAACTGAGCATACCTTCCCAAGAGGGCAGTTCTGGAACTTCCACAAACATAGATCCCACTGAAACTGTATCAATGGAAGCCGTGTTGGCAAAGCAACGGAGTAAGGTGAGGTTTATCTCAAGAAGTCCTACTTCTTACTGACTAATAACACTGTTGTTCGTAATACTAATAACCCTGGATTATGATTGGTAGGATCGACCTCAGTATGGCAAGCACTGCCAAGCAGATGTCACCGATTATGTGTGCTAAAAAAATCTCACCATATTATTTGAGTAATCACATTTCTAAGATTATTTTTCAGACTTTCCTGGGATGGAAGGTCGAGGAGCATTTGACGCAGCGCCAGAAAGACAGAATAGAGCGGAGGAGAGTTTACGGAGACATCAGAGGAGACCAAACCACAAGGATGGGGCAACAGTGCACGCCTTACAGGGCCCTCGCCACTCTGGTATGTTAAAACATTTTGCAAATGCTTGTAAACACAAATGAGTTCATGAAAGCCTACTCCGTGGCGGTCAGCACAAGCGAACAGGAGATGTAAGAATAGCTACCCTGCGGCTTCATCAGTGTCAGGCTCACCAGAAATTTCCTGAACCACAAGAAATTGTTACAAATATATAATACATAATTCATATCTGTCTGTATTACATATACCTTGTGTACGCATAAATATGACGATTGTGAGAATGAATTCCCTTGCAGTACGACTAACAACAGATTGTTCTACTGGTTTAATAACACAGCCTCATTCCCATTTTGGGACATTCATTATAAGGAAGCCATAGGACTGGGGAACCCTATGGCTTCAGACCACCACATTGATTGCCATCATTGACCGATTGCCATCATTGACCGATTGCCATCATTGACCGATTGCCATCATTGTCATCATTGACTGATTGCCATCATTGATTGATGGCGATTGCCATCATGGATTGTCTGCACTGCGAAAGTGCCAAGCCAATGACAAGAATTTGTAGGAGTGCACGACATTTTGTGTGCACGCCAGAACAGGTGGATGACATTTTCCTGCTGACAGGATGAAAGCAGAGATCGGCCCGTATAAATATGGCGTTAAAAAAATTAGTGAACATCTCTCACTTATGAAATTCACATGCCATTGCAGGACAATTTCTGAGAAATATTCTTCCAGTGTAATCAAAGCTAATATGCTGAATTTCTTTGTGCCATTTCAGCATGTGGACAAACTGGAGTTACCAGAACACTTCTTAATGAATCCAAGGCGGTCGATTAACTTGGAATCATCTTCCCACCTCAGCACGCCACTGCTGCCCAAGACGGGCGACAGATTGTTACCAGTGCAACCAACAGACAAACTTCCAAAATTACACAGGACAGGAACCAAGAATAGTATACTGTCAAGTTCTAATACTAACTCCACATCACCAGCCAGCAGGATCACTGACAAGTCATCAACAGTGAGCCATCTGAAAATTTCATGAAGTCTGACCACTATAATAGTTAGACCCAGGAGTCAGTCAAATTAGTTGAAAACAAGTCAGGAAAATATTTTCCTGTAGCTAAAAAATAGTCAGAAACATTCCCAGATTTTCCCCGGATAAATTTCCAGGAAACATTGTAGCAATTTTACAAGAGCTCTCTGTAGCAGAGAAGAATACAGAGTAGAACATTTGTTACAACGCATCCTATCCATCACATCTTGTTATTTTAACTTCCGTGCAAAATGACCCAATTCCCAGATTCCATGTTTCCCCAATCTCCAAGCACACTGGGATACCTGCATTTACCTGTAATCAAGAACCAAACAAATTTGATGAACTCACAGGGTAGACAGATTTCTACCCGTTTAATAAGTATTTTTTTACCACCCCCCCCCCTCCCTCCACCATACTTGGGAAATGTAGAAAACGATCAGCCATGATTCACATATCTGTTAATTTTATTACATGTACGTATAAGAATTACATTCCATTCTTCATGGTTTTGGATATGCAAAAATAATTCTTACAACTGGTTAAAAAATTACCTCATAACTTATAGCAATTTTACAACATAAATTATTATAGTCATCTGCTGACTGACGGTTTCCTTCGATCAATTAACAGATCATCTTGTTTATAAATAATCCTTTAAATATGTCCGCTCATGCACTAAATAATGAGCACATAGAATGCAAGTATAAATAGCCAGAATTTTACATTTGTAACAAATTTATCAACATTATTGTCATTAATCACATAATAGAGACAAAGTTGAAACATGGGCAGCTAGCTGAAGGAGTTTTTGAAAATATTCCTCGTACTCTGCATTGATAGTTCTACAATGTGGGAAAATGAAGCACTAGCTAGATCCATATTGATTCAAAATTGTCCGTTTTGAATGATTGTACACAAATCTGTCATCTTTTTTCACTAATTATCTACCCAAAATATGTTTTATAAATAAATATTCATATAAACTAGTTGCTCTGCTATTAATGAGTTAAGTTCTTAATAATCGCTATTTGTTCCTGAAAAGCCCTGAAGCGCTCACATATATAGCAAATAGGCTGGCCCATCGCAGTGATAATATTATACAGAATACATACGGTCACATTTCATCACACAAAACTGGTACATTTGCAATATATTAAATCTTACGACTGGAATCGTGTCCATACAGAGAAAAGAAACAATCACAGCACTTAGTCTTTCTCAAGACAGACATCCACTTCATTTACCCCATCGATTCAATATTAGATTGAAGCACATCCAACTTACAAAACGTACATTTAAGCCACTCTACGCTGAGGTAGATCATCAGTTCATTCACAAATGGACATTGGAGGCACCAATTAGAACCCTATATAATCAACACATATCAACAAAGATCCTATATGAGACCCTAATAGGCACTTTAAATTGCTACGCTTGATCAGAGCAGCCATCATTACTATTCATTACTAGAAAATCGTTATCAACTAAAAGGGCAAGGGATACTCTGCATCATCATCTTAGCAACTATTCTCAAATACCAAGGCAAATTCTACATTTCATATTACAAGTGATTGTCTCTAGATACAGCAAGGATACTGAAGCCGATAATAATATTTCAAATTCTTAACTAATAATAAATACGATGGCCTAATTTAACTACTTCAACCAGTTTTACTTCCCAAATGCAAAATGAGAAGAGCATATTTAAAATTTACATTCATACATCATAAATATACTGTTATCGACATTTATCAAACTGCATTGAAAACGTCACATTCCATTCTTGGGCAAGCAATTAACAGTGTCTGTCCTGCTGGTTTGTTGCCATAGTAACAAGAATAACAATAACTGCCACCCGTTACAGGAGAGGGGACTTCAGGGAAATGAAAATGTGCGGAACTACAAATCAAGTCAATAACTTAAACATGCATGTAAGAATTTCAGATCTAATAAGACTAGAAATTGAAAATTTGAATTCAGCGCTCCCTCTAAATACAATTTTTAGTATTTTACCATCTGAAAGTAAGTTACTATTTTCTAGTCTACATAAGTTAAATTTGCAAATGTAATATTGTGCCTATCAATGCATGGTAACAATTACCAATTTGGGACTAACGAAACGTCTCAGAAGAGACATAAAGAAAAACCTAGAGTGATTCTTACCATAACTTTGTGCAACAAAAAACTAAGAAGTGAAACCAACACTTATAAATCATAACTTGCCACTAACAATTGCAACTGTCACTGCAGTAATAAATAAATAAAAACATTTCTCATTACATAAGTACAATATTATATCAATATAGATCAATACACATCATCATAATCATACAGAAAACTAGACAATGGCACTGCTCGTCATTTCTAATACACGGCAGTTAACTTCACTGTAAACAGACATCACTAAAATATAAACAGAGATCGGGCTGCTGTACAAAAATAGATCCAAACAGTTCTTTGCTGGTTGTCCTGCAGGAGCCAAATTTCAACTTGATTGTGTTGCATTACTCAATCTGCCAAGCCAGCGTCTTTGGCCATACCGTAGAATATACTGCTCTTGTTCTTAAGGAGGCCTTGGGGATTGTCAAACTCGGCAATCTTGCCTTGATCCAGCACCATTATTCTGCAAACGAGATTAATGTCATTAGCAAAAGAAAGCATTTTAACTAATTACTACATCCAATGTAAGAAAGACCTTATGGTGTACTTTGAAAATAGACATTTCTAGACCAATAAGAGACAACATGATTGACTATCAAGGTTATCACTAATCCCATAACCGATAAACTCAATTTCCAATGGCAGACAAACCTTTAAAGAAAACCTGTCGCTGACAATGGAAAAATGTTGAGGCAGCTGCCGACACAATCATGATTAAGAAATATTATGAAGGCATCATGTATTCTTATGGATAGGCACAGTGACACGCATAATAAAGTAAACGGACAGATAACAAGACAAAATGACAAAAGCTACACTCAACAGGGTATACTGTATTAGTGTATGTGGATACTATGGAAGGTGCAGCACTCTTAGGGAGTTCTTGCCATTCATTTGAACAGACGGAACTGGAACCAACCTTGTGTAGTCCATGATAGTGTTGAGCCTGTGGGCTATGGTGAGGACAGTGCACTCTTCGAATTCCGTGCGGATTGTGCTCTGAATCAGATCGTCAGTTTCCAGGTCGACGGCAGCAGTAGCTTCATCCAGGACGAGGATCCTTGTCTTTCTGAGCAGAGCTCGACCCAAGCAAACCAGCTGTCTTTGGCCAACACTGCAATTGCAGGAAAGCCACAATGAATCATTTACAACAACTGGTGATTCAGTGCTAAATAAGCAGATAACTTAGTAATTGCAGAATCATGTTTCGCAATTTAGAGCTAAGCATGACATGATGTTTCAACTAGAAGGCAAATTGCAATTTGCATATCTGGACGCTGATAATTGACCTGAACATTGTAACATAATATTGGTCTGGTAGTCTGGTTGGCTGAATTATAATAGCAGTAGTCAGAAGTTATCAGGGCATAGTGGCCAATGGGCCTTAAGAGAGAGAAATAAATGTATTGCTACATAGCGATGCATGAAGTTTTTTGATTGTGTGTGATGGAGTTGTGTGTTTAACAACTTGAAATAGTTGTGTTAAGCTGACAGAGGAGATACACACCCACAGCTCATCATTGCTTTGGACATCTTAAGCTAAGGTAGATACAGCTCATCTTCATGAAGCAGACCCACTTTTATGATTTAAATAAAACCTGAGATGTTCGAGAAAGAAAGCAATAGCATAATCTAAACGAAGTCAAAGAGCCCTGAGGCTATTGCCCTACTTCATTGCACATTGGCCTAGAAAAATGGACCAAGGGCAGAGTAAATGTATTTACCCCTTTTCACACCTCTTTCAAATTACCCAACAATCTTGCTGTATGTGTATGTGTATAGGCATATGCAGCTTACATTTACCATGACAGTTACCCTTGTAACTGTCATGCATTTACTAAAAGTACACTGTAT
The DNA here is from genome assembly GCA_026936325.1 of Platynereis dumerilii. Lineage (NCBI taxonomy): Eukaryota > Metazoa > Annelida > Polychaeta > Phyllodocida > Nereididae > Platynereis > Platynereis dumerilii. The sequence goes on from JAPTHN010000153.1 coordinate 228,471, forward strand.
AAAGTTTATAAACTTCAAATTAAAAGTAAAACTTTTATTTGATTATGTATACTACACTTTACTTTATTAAAACATATATGCATCATGGGAGAATTCTTTTTATTTTGTTTCTATACATTGTCAAACAAATGGACCAGTGTAGTATGCTTCCTCAAAAAGCCATTCTTTAGGTCAGAAGGAGGTGTGAATGAGGCCATGGTTGTGAAATAGTTCATCCTGTCTGAGCAGTTTCAATCTAATGATCTAGTTGTTGAACACCGGCAAATCTATATAGCTCTCTCAACCAATAGCATTAGTGCGTATTTTGCATGCTAGGTGGCTACCGCATGTTGATGACGGGTGTGCGCTGAAGCATATCAGATTCTGGTAGACTGGTCCCCCCTAACTGGTGTGCCATAGGGACAGTATATCAGTTATAATTCTAGTACATTGTCCTATTTAGAATCCAGTCAATTTTCCATGATTGCAACACAGATTTCCAGCTATTCTCGGTGTTAAGGACCAATTCACCGGGTGATATCTGTAGATCTATCCACTATCTGTTTGCTATATCAGTCTGAGTCATTTGGATCACGTGTGTGCAACATAAAGTAAGTTTGATGGGTTTACTGTGTACATCACTATGTCTTATGTTCAGCCAACAGGAAACTGAAAAACACAAGAAAAGACAGGAAGTAGGCCGTTGTGAGACAGTATCTGGACGCCAGAGGCGTCCAGATAATTAATATTTAACATTATTATCATTTTAGAGGGCATTGTCTGGGCAGAAATAATTTAATTTGGACGGCATCAAGTTAATGATATCTGCCCTCAGGCCATAACTGATTAATACCCCATAATGCCCTCCAAAAAAGTTTTATTGACCACATAGTCTCTAACTTTCCAAAGATAAACCTTTCAGAATAACAATTTTGTGAATAATCAAAACAGGCAACAAGACAACCTGTAGTCTGAGCTCAAAATAATACATTCACTCATATCTGTCAAAATTTTGAAATAGTCATGATCTCCAATGAGTTGCAAAATGAGGTACCTGAGATTCTCTCCCCCTTCAGAGCATTCAAACTCGAGGCCGGAACTCAAGGATTTGACAAAGTTCTTCAAGTGAGCATGCTCCAAGGCGGCCCAGAGCTCGTCATCCGAGTGACGGCTGAAAGGGTCCAGGTTCATCCGGAGGGAGCCCGAGAAGAGGACGGGATCCTGAAGAAAGAAACGGGACATTTAAAAAGATGCAATGTACAGGGTTAAAGGAGGGAGGTCTGTTCGGTTTAGTTCAACATTCAACTCTACAGGACAGTAACAAGCGGAGTCAAAACAGACATGAAGCTCCACATTGATTCACAAGATAGCAATTTTACAATAGTATCTAGTCTTACAATGACTGAACAATAGGCAGGACAAGTAATTATTTTATTAAAAGTGACTTGAGAAATAGTGGCCACAAGTCCCCAGACCTAGAAAAGACAAATGTTGACATCATAACAATGACTACTACATAACAGGCTCCAAACAAATACAACAACGATTCTACTACTCAATTGCGATGCCATCCTGTGTTCTGGCTACTATGGGAACCCAAAGAAGTGTGCCTAACACTAATAATATACCCAATATAACTGCCATTCTAGTTGTAACATGTTCTCAAACTGTAGCAAGACAGAGAAGCACAGGAACCAATTCATGAAAATGAACAACGTAATAGAGCATACCTGAGGGATGATGGTGATCTTGGAGCGCAGGTCGTGCAGACCTATGTCCTTGATGCTCACCCCATCAATGGTGATTGTACCCTCTGCTGGTTCCACTATGCGGAAGAGGGCCAGGGTCAGGGAGGACTTGCCAGCACCAGTTCGCCCGACAATCCCAATCTACAACATAAGAAATATTAAATTTAAAGAGATGTGGTAGCAGGAGAAGAAATTCAATCAAAAGTTGTTGAAGAGAAAGAGTTGGGAAACTTAAATTTCCTTATATGGAACATTGCAATACAGTGTGTAAACTTTTGACAAAGCATTTAATATTAATATTATAAGGCATTAACAGTAATTACACACCTTGCACTCTGATTTACTTAACATTTCTTGGCAATTACTGCATATAGGCTAAAACATGAGAGTTGAAGCAGAGAACTGGATCTTTTCAACAGGGGAATAATTTGAGTTGTCCGAAAATTATATTATCCGTCCAGAGTTTTGACTTTGAGGTGGGAGTGTAATAAAGACGAGACATATTCACCTTTTCTCCAGGCTTGACATCACAGTTGATGCCCTTGAGGACCAAGTCGAGTCCTTCTCTGTAGCGACAACTGTAGTCACTCATGACCACCTTCCCTTCTGCCGGCCATTTGTTGTCTGGTTTGGTCGACTCTATCTCCCAAGCCGCCTAAAAAGTTAAAACTCTTTTAAAAGGGAGACACTGAACACAAATGTATGCATAGCATCTGTGGGATTTGACTCTTGAGGATAGGCATAATTATGATAGCTATGTACTATCTGCAGTAAATATCACAAGATACAATAGTAGCAAAATAGATCTTACCTCAGTCGGCGTCTCAGTATACTCCTTCACCCTCTCCACGGCAACAATGTTCGTCTCAAGTTCACTTGTCATTCTTACCATCCAGTTCAAGGTTTGTGTGATCTGAAAACGTCACAACTAGAAACATGATACCCATTTAAACATATGAAGAAATTATGCAATTGCAAAAAAAAGGCATCTGGAACCCATTAACCCATATTATACTGATACAGGAGTGATCAATTAGGATTGATTAGCCCAGCGGAAATGCATGAAGATTTACAGGCCATTTAGGCTATTCAAATTATTCGACAGATGGAGAACATAGGGATGGAATAAGTTCATGAAGTGCAATAATTGCTACTGAACTCATAGTCACTTTGACTACATCATCATCATCCTCGTAAAGGGATGAAATTTATGGATTACACATGATTGCATTCAACGAAGGTCATAACTTTCTTCATCAAAACAAAGTTACAATCACTTACATTGAGAGCATAAGAGATGGAGAGACCGACGATTCCAGCGCTGAGATGAGAGCGTCCGATGACAGCAAACAGAGCAGCAAAGAAGACAATGCAGTTGCCCACGAACTCCAGCCTGATGGCCAGCCACCTGCAAGACAAAGACATTCCTTCTAGTTATTACTGAGCCATGTGAAAGACTATTATATATATATATATTCTTTTATTCACAACGAAATATCAACAAGATACATGTGTGATGACAGTAAAATAACTACAAAGAAAGACAGAAGATATATATATAAGAGAGAGGGACAGTGACTATAAACTACATCTAGGGAGAATGTCAAGTATCAATTTACATAAAATAATGATAATACTGCATTTAAAAGCACCATAACGATATGTCCATGAACTAAATCGAAAGATATATACTGACACATTTAATAAGATATAAAATATTTAGAAACATAACCAGTTTATATATTAAAGTCTCATAGAATTCTATCTGTAGCAATTTAATATAATTATATCAGTAGCAGCATATATACGTAAAGTTCAATTGCATTAATACTGATCATTTAGAATATAAAATGTTTAGATTATTGCTATTTTAAGTTTGATATTGCATATCACAAAATTATTACTTGCCAATAGGCCTAATATTGTTAACTAAATTATTTCGGGAGATTTTTGATAAACAATGTATCCTCAGATACGCTAAATGGGATCTGCATTTACTGGAGGTTTCTCAACAAGCCGCATAACACAACCCATCTCATGTCCACACAACTAAGGTCTCTTATTCACTCACATGGGAGAACAGTCTTCTGCTAAAGGTCAGGATCTAACCTGAACAGTTATACATTTCACATTTGTTAAAGAGTCTGGATCCACTTACCTGTTGGCGACAATGCTGGGGAAATAGGCGATCTGGTTTTCGTCCACTTTGTCTTCCGACTCCTGGATGAAGCGGTCCTGCTGCTTGTAAGCTCTGATCGTAGCTACTCCTTGAATCGTCTCTCCAAAATGAGAGTAGATGGGCGAACGACTCACAGACTCTATCCTCTTAAGTTGCCGTGAAGTGGCCACGTAAAACCTCTGGCAATTGGGAATACGCAAGAGTCAGTAAACCATCACAGAACAGCTACAGCACAGGACACAAAATGCTATAAATTGTCCTGGATTTATCTAAATTCTAAAATCGATTTCAGTAAGTATAACAAAACTTCAATTCAAGTTGCAATTTAATGACATTTTGCACACTGCTCAATTTAAATAAGTATGTAATCTTGTATGAATTATCTGAAGTTTTGAAAAAATTCCTAATGTATGACAACACAAAATAACGTTTATCACACAATTAGATCAAAGAAACTGAAAAGATCAATAAGCACAAATTAAAAGTTAGTAGAGCAAATTAATGAAACACGAACCATGCAGTGCAAATGAATAGTCAGAGACGGCAGATAGGCAGGCTTCCATGCCACACACAACACCAATAAGGACTCCCTATTAAGGAGCGCCTAATAAGGGCAGCGCCTAATAAGGGCAGATCGTTACACGGAATGCGACAGAGAGGCCTCCCCTGTAGGTGCAAGACAGACGTGATTCTCATCAATGTACCATAGCAAAAATACTTAGCGTTACCCTTAACTAAAATAACATAACTGACATAACAGAACTGACATAACAGAACTGAAAAAGACAGTTTCGCTTAATCATACATTTTGTCTAAGCAGAGTCAATGCTTATAGACTACAATCATAGAAATATGTATTTCTAAGACTACAATCCTGCACGTCAAGTATGGCAGGAGTCATGGTTTGACTTTCTGTTATTTGGGGAAGTACAGTATGAGGGTGGGAAGGATGGAAGATTTGGGCTTCACGTCCTGTATTTATGCCCTTGCTAGGCTAATTAGGACAGGAGGTAAGTACCCCATGTGCTACAACTGAACTGGCCCCACCCTAAGTTTAGGATTTAGATTTTCAGTTTAAGCATGATGACACAAGTGAAAGACCCAACATTTAGGGGTCGTGAAAAAAGTTAAGCTGGCCTGGAAATCAGCAATTTTAGTTTACAAGTTGGCAACATATTATAATACCAGATGACGAGCATATCACCACTACACATACATTTCATTTTCCAATGCCGGTTTCTTATCTGATACTCCATTCGCAAAGAATAATGCACATGGTATCACAGTTATGAATCACGTTGCCCGAGATAGATTAATCACACCAAAGAATTCATAAAAGCCATGCAATCATGCAACAAAATAAATACATGCAACTAGACATTAGTATTGTTAGTTCAACAGAAGTTCATTCAACAGTTAATAGAGGCATTATGCAAACTAAGCACAGAAAAACAAGAGAAACAAATTCATGCCAAACTAGTGATGCACCATGCAAACCGCAACTCAGTTCACAAGAGGGCGAGGAACAGAAGAAAAGGAGCTAAGCACAAGAAGATGGTGTACGAGAAATTAAGGGGAAGACAGCGCTATTTTCTTTCAATTTCTGACACTGGAAAATGTATTTTATTTTGGGTCATTTTGGAAGGCTAGAAGTGTTTCTGGATTGCTTGGGATACTGTTACAGGTTATAGCAAACAGCTGATTTCTAGTGTATCATATACAGTTGATTTCTAGTGTATCATATCCTTATAATGTATGATTTGTAATTGGGGAATTGTAATTTGTAAATGTATGCCAATGTACAGAGCACAATTTATTAGTCTTAATGCCAAAATAGCCTGTCATGCATCTGTGAGGCTGAATTCCAAAGCTTATAGGGTAAGTAATAAGGGTAATAGCATTCGAAAGAGAATCCAAAAGGGCAACTACAAGTACCTGGACGACATAGTAGACGATGCTGAGCGGGAGGATGACAGTAAGGATAAGAGGAGTGCTAAAACTGATGACACAGGCCGTGGAGAGCACGTGGATGGTGCACTTGATCCAGGCGTCCATATTGCGAGGGATCAGCGTGTCCACCACATCTATGTCTTTCGAGAAGCGGTTGACGATACGCCCCACGGGAGTCGTGTCATAGAAGGACATGGGCGAGCGCATACAGTTACTTAGAATGGCATGGTGCAGGAAGGTGGACGCCCGCAGAGCCCCGATGGCCAGCAACAGAGCTCCTATGTACATAGTTATTCCTGAAGGGCATAAATACGGATCCACCGATTAGTTATATTATATATATTAGGAGATAGCCAAGATTGAAACAGAACCAGTCATGACACAACATGAATAAGGCATTAGTTGACATGAAGAGACACATCCATATTAGGAAAGAGAGAAGAGGAAGGATAGGGTGCAGCATTAACTGAAAACAAAAATCATCTCATTATGATTTCTAAGAACACAAACAACACTTGCTACGAGTGATAGGCCAGAAGATTGCATCAAGTTCACAAAGCAATGAATCAGAATGGCATCATAATACACAAAGTATATATAAATATGTGTATTATTGATTTGTTCAGAGGTGATTAATTGAATCATTCTGCCAATTATCTGATAACGATCAGCCAAGCAGAGCTCAGTACAACCTTAAGGGCCCCACTAGTCAAAAACACAGATGGAGCCACTGGAGCAAGGGCAGTTAGTCTGGTACCTGGATGAATAAATAGAGGAAGCTGACGGGCACAATGACGGTGAGGATAAGGGGCGTGTTGAAGGTGAGCAGTCCGAAGGTGCTGATGACGTCCAGGAAGGTCTTGAAGAAGGTGGACATGGTCATGGGGATCATGGAGTCCACCATGTCCGTGTCCTTGGCAAAGCGGTTGACCACTCGGCCCATGGGAGTCGTGTCAAAGAAACTCAAGGGGGAGCGCAACACGTTGCCCAGCAGTCCAGCGTGCAGGATCTCAGAGGCCTTGACTCGACCCACGGCCAGGCAGAGGGCGGATACGAGGACGAGGAAAGCTGGAGGCCAATCACAAAGCATATGACATTCACTGCACTACAACATGCGATCATCTTTGGTGGTTACTTAGTGGACATGCAAGCACTGTTGGCCTCCATTAGGACCAAATGTTTTTAAAACAAATATTACTAAATAATTTTAAAAGACAGCAAATATAGCAGGCCGTGAAATGAATGTTATTACAAAATTGAAGCAAGCTGTATCATTAAAATGTTCACACTCATTCATCAGAGCAATTTTTTGAGGACGGTATAAAATTCCATACACGGCCCTAAATATAACATCCAATGCAGAGAAGAACATAACTTTACCGAGTATATAAAACCTGTCATTTTCAATGGATATCTGTGCATTTTGTTTGAAAATCAACCAGTTATTCATACAGATATCAAAATGACATATAAATATAACACGGACCCCCGGAGTATTGCTGATGAAGTACATATCTAACTGTCACTGTGGAGTGTATATTTTTCAATTTGTGCAAGCAACACTTATGTGGTAAAAGACTAAGCCTAGGTACTACTACTAGTAGGCAGCAATGGGAGCTACAGAGCACCACCACACTATAGATTCGACTAGGGGGTTCATGGCAAGCCAGCCCATCTGCCTCTCCTTGCGACCAAGTACCTGGATGAGGCAGTAGACGACCACAAGAGGCGGAATGGTGACCAGGAACACGGGAGTGGTGAAAGCAATGATTCCCACACTGCTCACACAGATAAGCACTCCATTGATAATGGAGCGGAATGTGAACGGAACAACCATGTCAAGTTCATTCAGGTCGTCCGTCAGGCGGTTCATGATCCTTCCAACAGGTGTCCTTTCAAAGAAACTCAGTGGCGCCCTCATTAGTTTTTGTATAAAATTCAAGTGCATGTTCCGAGAACCTCGGATACCCCCAATTGCCATAGCAGTGAAACTGCATATCTCCAGAACTCCTGCCAAAAACAACAAGACATTACCCTGGAAAAGACAACGCAATCAGCCGATCATAAATAGGTTATATTCAAAAATTATTGAACACTGACCTTGAGCGAGCCCCAATCCCCCATACACTCCAAGACGGAGATCTCGTTGCTTTGTGTCCATTGTGCCGTTGGAATTTGGAAGGTCGTTGCTCCATTCTGACAACCAGATGTTGGCGTAGACGGCACAAATGTTTGTCACAATGTAGAGCAGAAGGATTGCCAATGAGATCACCAAGCCAACTGACTTCAGGTACGCCTTGAACACTGAAAATTTGACCTGCAAATGAGAAATACAAAGAAAAACCACAAGGTTAGCACAATCAGTCATACAGTACCAATGACTCACAAATAGCTACCTTAAGCAGGCTCAGGCAGAAATTACACATAAAATAATTTCTCCAGGCAAAGATTACATTTTTTAATATTTGCACATAACAAGAACATCCTTTGCCGCATCATCAAGGGACAATATTATAAAAATTTTACAATTAGATGAGGAACAAACATCGTTCTGTGCTCAATAGGTATGAATTACTGGCGACAAATTGAAGTACACCTACAAATTTTATGGAGCTAATAATAGGTCATGGAGCCACAATATATGTGACCTAAAACTTTAAGGCCAAAGCCAAAATGCTCTGCAATGCTCTGCATACCCTGCCAGTTTCTGTGGACTCAGTCTGGATGAGCTGATCTGTCTCTTTGCTCTTCTCCTGCAGCACCTTGGGCGGCTGACAGGCATCCTCTGCCGACTTGCTCAACTTCTCCATGCTCTTGGCAATTGCTTCTCGGCTCTTACGCAGGTCCTCTCTGCTCTTTTGAAGTCTCCTGCTGGATACGGACGTCGTCCGAGGTCTCATATCACTGTCATGTGACTTAGACGTGTCTCTTCGCAGGCGAGTAGTGGAGGAAGCAGATCTGCAAGAACACCACTTCACTAATCAAGGATTTCAAGTTCAGGATATCAGTTCTCCAAGCCTGTTATTTCAACATGACTAACGTAAATGTCTTTTAGTTCTTGACAATCCTGTTTAGCAGACTCTGTCAACCTTGTAAATTGAGAATTTGAGGTTTTATGGCAGACACTGCACTCAACTTACCCAACATTGGCGCCTTCATCGATACTTCCGATCTGAGATAGAATCTCATCCCTCAATGCAACTTCTGCAAACAAAGAATGATAGAAAATTGAAATTTACAAAATAGTGACGGCCAATTAAACCTTGTATCAACCTTATATATTGCTGATATACTAAAAACTACTTTAACGGATCATAAATGTCGCTCTAATGAAACTTCCCATATGAAATTAATTTTAGCATTAAATCGCATTACAATTGTGAACCTTGTCTTCCACCAATATTAAGGCTACATGAGGGTAGGCAATAGTATATATAACACATTACATAAATTACATTATTTCTAAAGTACGGAAGCATAATTATTAACTTCATGATATGAACAGCGAGAAGCAAAGGACATGATGAACATTGTGTTTTCCTATAAAAATTAAATGTGGATATGGCTGCTTTTGTTGCTGTCTTGTTTCATGAAATACAAATATAACATGCTTTTGTTTTTTTTTACGTTTGTTTTGTTTTTGTATTCCACATATAAGGTAAGTTCAAATTTCATGCGATGTGGGCCACTGAAGAAAATTTAAGCTCTGAAAAAGTGCAGATTCTTTTGGCATATATACATACAGTGGTCATTTGGCTGCCAGAACATGTTTCTAATACAAATCAAAATCTTCTTGGAATTTATCCTCAGTATCAAACATGGGAGATCTGGGCTTTACATCCTGTATAAATGTATGCACGGTGTTAGGCTAGCTAGGATAGGACACAGCAACTGAGGCAAAGGATGATGGAAATTGCTGTCCAACATAAGTCCAGGTGATCTGCCTGGAGGTGGAATTGCCCTGCCCTCTGGTGTGAAAGATTGGACCCTGTTGAGGGACAGTTGCGTCACAAGTTGATATCATAAGGGAGAAAAGTAATTTTTAAGCAATGACCACTGCATAAATAATGCCAAATAATGATGTGTATTCACTGTATTGGGAAGTAATATGCTTATGTAGTTTGTAGTTTGTAGTTGGCTTACTGATGTCTGCAAGGGCTTCCTACTTGGACGGGACTAATTGCTTAAATGTCAGTTGTGTATATATTATGAAACGGCAAGCAATGGACATGGTTGATGTGTAATGTTCTCAGCGTATCGAGCCACAGAACCTATTTGTATATATACATTGTAACTAAACCAGAACCTAACAAGAGAATTGCTGTAGCTCCACTACCAGCGATCCTGTCTTTATACCGTGTCGACCACTTGGATTAATAGGACCTAAAACAACTTTTCAAAATATGGTTAAAGTGGGAGGCTTCCAAAACAGTTAACAGAACTTTGATAATGTGTTGACCATATTGTTTTGAATATGGCTTCATGCATGAGTCCCCATTCAACAGATATTAGTAGTGCATCAACGAATTAAGACATATCATGACTTATTAGTCTGCTAAACATTTATGGAAAATAGAAACAACAAACGGCAGTTTCTACCTCAAAATGTGTTGCGAAACTTGGTTGACAGGGTATAAGTCAGAGGAATAAGATATAAGGTAGAAAGAAAATTTGACAGCTCACCCTCCGTATCTAGAAAACATCATGTGTCAGAATGAAAATTAAGAAATCAAAGTTCATTTTCCCTTCACCAGAGACATTCATAGCATCTTGAAAGGAAACAAGACAGTTTACAAAGAGGTATGGCTGAGCCTGTGAATGTCTACCTTCACCAAGCATAGTTTTCACATCAGCTGTATGAGACGCCGAAAAAAGTGAAGTTATTAAATGAAGTTATGGCAATTAGTCATTTTACCTTCAATGTCAACATCTTCGTCGTCCTCCTGCTGCTCTGACGTCAAATAGTTCCGCAAGAATTCTGCAAACGCTCCAGAATTCTGAAGCAATTCTTGATAAGATCCAACTTCCGAGATTTTTCCGTGCGTCAAGACAACAATCTGGTCGACTTGGGGCAGGAAGCTGATTCCGTGAGTCACAAGAATACGCGTCTGAAAATTAAGCTCAACTATTAATATTTTCCTTTGAAATTGAAGTCCACATTAAGTAAGCATCAGACCAGTAAACAGATAAAGAAAGATGAATCCACGACATGTATCACATTGACTACGAATTTTGACGTGATCAGCAGAGACAGTATTAGACACTGAACAACTTTTGGTGACTGTTGATGGATAGATTTGGTAAGTGAAGCCCTCAAAGCTCAATTCTGGGATTTGAACCGAAGCACACAGTGTCCATCACAGACTTTCAGTGGAGTAGGCCTGGGTTGTATCACTCGACCACCCTGCTGTAACTTAATATCTCACCTTTCCCTTGAGGCAGCCATTAGGTCCAATGACTTTGTCAAAGATGTGTTTGCCGACATGCGAGTCCACAGCCGACAGAGGGTCATCCAGGAGGAAGGTGTCCGCATCTTGGAAGACAGCCCGAGCCAGGGATATCCTCTGCTTCTGTCCCCCACTCAGATTGATACCCTAATAGGACAAAAAGAAGTATTTCATTTAATAAAACTGCAGAAGTGAAATGACATGCCTTTGATTTGAAATGCATATATCACACAATTTTAACAGATAAGGCAATATCAAAACTCAAAGATCAACAATTCCAATCATTGGACTTCAGTGGGACAACATACGATGCATTTAGAAGTTTCCAAGATGTGAAATCCAACAAGATACCATATGAGAAAGGGGTTAAACAAAATCTCTGACCTTTTCACCAATTTCTGTCTGATCAGCAGCTGGCAACATTTCCAGGTCAGGGACGAGAGCGCAGTTCTCCAGCACATTGTAGTAGAGACACTTGTCCATGGGCTTGCCATAGAGGATGTTGTCCTGCAGGGTGGCATTCTGGATCCAGGCCTGCTGAGCCACATACGCAATTGACCCCTTGACGTCCACCTGACCCCTCATCTTCTTCATCTCGCCCAACATGGCCGACAGGAAGGAGGTCTTCCCCGATCCAACCACACCAACAACAGCGATCAGTTTCCCCTCAGGCACCTTCAAGTCAATGCTGAAACACAACACGCAGGTTATTCTTGTCATATGAGAACATATGAGAACATCATAATACATTCATGCGAAATGGATCAATCGGCAAGTAAGGAAAAGACAATTCAATTGGTAAATGACAGCGCCATGTAATATGGGAATCTGAATGAAGGGCAATCTGTGCCAAAACCATCTATAAGCTCAACTTACTCTTTCAAAGTTTCATCCTCGTCTTCATCATCCCACTTGAAGGAGCAGTTTGATATCGAGACAGCATTTTCTGAAGAGAAACAGATCAATTAAGAAACAATCCCATGAAATAGTAGTCAATCACGCAATTTAATTCTTATTTTTTATTCCCATCTTTGCAGCTTTATCTCAAAATGACGACTCACCTCCTGAAGTTGGGTGATTCACGTTGTCAGGGTCCAGTTCTTCGTTCTTCAAGAAATTCTGAAGCCTCTTCAAGGAGACACTCGTCTACAAAGGGGAAAACTAATCACTGCCTGCTCGGGTCAAGACACATGTCAAAACACTAATTACTAATTGGCACTGGAATAATATACTTCACTAATTACTCAGTTATTATCAAAACCTTAAACATCAATCAGAACACCTTGCCAACCATGAAATCATAGTGACAGCTTAACACTCGCCAGAATGGTGAGATAAGTCCAAGGCAAGAAGTTAGTAATTCGACGCCTTAAGTATCAATTAAGTTTGCTCCATAAAATGCCTGCATGAACCCAATCTTAACTAATGCAAGGGGGTGGGTGTTTAGCTTTACATCGTTCTGTCAATTAACATTTTCAAGAGGAGGTTGTAGGTGGCAGCACCAACACAATCTTAGTGCACGACGGCTCCTCCTACTGGAATATGTTTTCTCCAACAAGAGCACAAAATAACACAACTTTAACTTCAGAACCAGACAAAATTTCCAATATATGTTATAATGGACATACCTGCACCATAGTAGCAATGAGCATGGGCAGCATGGACAGGGGGAACCTGAGGATGTTGAAGAGAGAGAGAGAGACAAACGCTTTCTCAGCATCAAGGATGTTTTTCGGAGACGACAAGACATACACGGCGAATGTGGTCAAGGAAACCTGGAAGAATATGAATATTGTAAATTATGACAAAATCCTGGCATGGGAGTGGATTCTGTCAACACAAATGCACATTACAGAAACTTCTTAAGGTGGCTCGATACTCGTGAACTTTCTAAGATAGGATTTCTTAAAAATAGTTTAGAATGATCCAAAATATAGTTTATAGCAAGGATATGCAAAAAAAAGTGGTCGCAACCAGCCTTTTTTTCAAAATATTTGAGGTTATGTACAAGAAAGTCAGTCCACGCAAACTTGAAAAACTCTATTTTTTTCTTAACTTTCTTTCTGTGAAGTTTGTCCTGCCATTCAGTGGTCATGCATCCCATATTATGAAATGAAGCATGAAATTGAAGAAGAAACTTCAATGGAACTGCTGATTACAATTTCAAAGAGATATATTTAGTTTAAAGGACTTTCCAAGGGGCTCGGAATAAAAGTTTTGATTTTGACAATTTTAATTTTTTTAATAAACCATGGCGCTAAAAAAAATTGACGGGATAGGATTTCTCTTTTTTTTCTCAATAATTTCCAAATATTGTTAGGAACAATAAAATGCATAAGAGAAGGTTTGCTACCGCGATAGAAATTGATATAAAAATTTATTTATATCTCAAAGTCAATTTTTTGAAATCAGACCTGCTTGCCGAAAATCGCGTGTAAAAAGTTTCTGTTCAGACTATAAAGCTGAATCTCTGGCATGTTATTGAGCTATTCATAGCGCATCTAATGCTTTAAACCAGAAGTTTCTAACCCCAATAGAAGTGACGCAAATGACAAACAAAGCGACAGTCGCACGGAATTATAAAAAACCAAAAAAGCAGTCCACACTGCTCAACAGACTGTTGTTGCTATGGTGATGCCGCCATTGCTGCACCATGAGTAGCGAGCCACCTTAAAAGTCACTTATATACAGTAGTGGACAAAGGTTTAGGCCACGTCAATTTTTTGGCAATATTAGGGAAAATAGGTGCTCAGCTGAAAAATTTCTGCATGGATTTTCTTGCCTATGTGTCAGGGAAATTCTACAAGAGAGAAAACTTGATCTATTTTTATCACTTCCTTGGATATGTGTGATAAACAAAAATTTCAGGTGGTCTAAACTTACGTCTGATGCTTGCTTACATCCACCAAGGCCCTTAATGGCATTGTGCGTTAGCGGAAAGGTGGCTAAATTATTCAATGCTATTTTAGACAAGTTATTCAAACATGTTTCATGTGATTTAAAGGCAATTAGTCATGAAACAGGAAAAAACACATTTTTAAATAATTTTTTAATATTTCAACTTAGGAGGTAATAATGGTGATTCAATGAGCCAAAATTGTTAATAAACAAAAGGTCAACTAAAAACAACTAAGAAAATATGTGTCTGGCACATTTTCATCCTTCTAATGGAGTATGAATACACTTGACACCCGGTCATACTGCAAAAATGGTGTTTTTGCCTTGTTTTGTCTAAGAGACTCCTATTTGAAGCATCATAAAACAGTGAAAGGAGAGTTTTAATTCACCTGAGTATGTGTCCTGATAAAATCAACAAACTTTTGTTCTTTTCCCACAGTACAGACAAAATTACAGACGCCACTCTGGAAAGTTTACTGAAATGTAATGTAAATGAATGGACCAGTTTTACGCCTTCCGAAAAAGTGGCTGTAGTTCCATCATAAGTAAAGCAAACAAACAAAAGTTGTTTGATTTTATCAGGACACATACTCAGGTGAATGAAAACTCTCCTTTCACTGTTTTATGATGCTTCAAATAGGAGTCTGTTAGACAAACCCAGGTAAAAACACAATTTTGCAGTATGACTGGGTGTCAAGTGTATTCATACTCCATTAGAAGGATGAAAATGTGCCAGACACATATTTTCTTAGTTGTTTTAGTTGACCTTTTATCTATTAACAATTTTGGCTCATTGAATCACCATTATTACCTCCCATGTTGAAATATTAAAAAATTATCAAAAAATGTGTTTTTTCCTGTTTCATGACTAATTGCCTTTAAATCACATGAAACATGTTTGAATAACTTATCTAAAATAACAATGAATAATCTAGCCACCTTTCCGCTAATGCACAATGCCATTAAGGGCCTTCGTGGATGTAAGCAAGCATCAGACGTAAGTTTAGACCACCTGAAATTTTTGTTTATCACACATATTCAAGGAAGTGCTAAAAATAGATCAAGTTTTCTCTCTAGTAGAACTTCCCTGACACATAGGCAAGAAAATCCATGCAGAAATTTTTCAGCTGAGCACCTACTTTCCCTAATATTGCCAAAAAATTGATGTGGCCTAAACTTTTGTCCGCTACTGTAGAACAATTAGCCATTTTTTTCTTGCAGACCTTCATAGTTATTTGAACGATAGCAGGGCGTGTAACTTTTTCTCAGACTGAAAGTAACACCACCTTCATCTCTTGACTTACCATGAAAGGAGCACAGTGCCAGGTGAAAGAGGAGAAGGCGTGGAGATACGAAGCTCGTTTGAGGACGTGCAGTTCTTTGTTGCGGATGTCAAGGACCTTCTCCTGGAAGGAGCCCTCCCAGGCGTACAGCTTGAGGACCTTGATGCCATTGAGGACCTCGTTCATCAGCTTGATGCGTCCGTCTTTGTGTTTCATCTGCTCCACCTGCAGCATCTTCGTCTTTTTGGCGATGTAGGCGTTGATTGGTATGAGGATGATCATGACTGCCACTCCAGCCAGGATGCTGGGACCCAGGGTCATCCACAGGAAGTAGAGACTCACGCACATTTGGAAAGGGGCCGACCAGATCATGTTCAAGTAGGTGGTCAGCTCCATAAAGCGCTGGGCGTCCACCGACATCAAGTTCACTATCTCACCCACAGTCGAAGTCTTTCTGGCGGCACTGCTCAGTTTCAAGGCCTGAATTGGAAAAACAGTCACACTTGTCAGATTACATTCATAACTAGATAGCATATCAAATAATATACCAAGCAGAATACAGTCTTCGAACACACCATTCTTAAAATAAATCTTGAGTGATTCTGTCACTCATCACGGGACGAAAATCATCGCACATTGTACATCTTTAGAAAACCTGAGAAATTAGCGTGAAAATACAAAACCCAGATGCCACTCTTATATCACAGCTGCCTCCTGCATCAGTCAAGTGGTAAGTGTGAACTTGCAGAGACTGTGCAGTGTACAAGCATCAGGAGAGTGCCTGTGCTTATGTATCACAATTTTAGAAATTCTTCATAAGTCTATCAATTCTTCGAGATCCAGGTAGATCAGTCAATTTCATCCCAACATGACTCTTATTACAGACTACCACATGTAATCGGTAAATTACAGCGACTGCTACACACCTTGCGGTAAACGGAGGAAGTGATTGCTGTCCTTATGCGCATGCCCACCAAGAAGCACCTGTGGAAATACTGGTGGAGAACGAGCGACTGAACTAGGGCATTGGTGAACATTGCCAACGCAAAGAGGTAGCCCTTCCAGTCCGGGTCGTTCTTGTTCTTGGTGAAACCAATCAGAGCTCTGCAAAAAAATCAATCAATCAGCTTCCATTTCTACAAACATTACTGACAAACACTGCCTTGAAAATAGCAATGTATCTGACAGAGTACACTTCATTTCGGCACCAAAATTATCAACCTGAAGTTTCTTTTGAAAGTGTGGGCTCTGAAGCAGCGGGCGATTGGCAGTAAAATACTTTCCTTCCATATACCTATTTTCAGTGGTGAATTATCTTTTTTGTTAGAGATATGTTTCCTGACATAATAGCGAGTCTTACTTGAGCAGCTGCGGACTGATGAACATCAAGATGTCGTGGATGAGCTTCAAGGAGGACCCGATGAGGAAGGTCTTCCCGAACGCCCTCACAAGGGCAAGGATGAGTTTTGGCTGGTACTTGCGACCGTCTGTGATGGACACTGTGGGCGTGTTGTCCTTCTTCTCCTTCAGGGGAATACTGTTCTCGTCTTTCGGCTTGGCCTCCTTCTTTCCAGATCTAATCAAAATAAAACATCTCTGTATCAAGAAGCGACCATTTCAAGCGTCTGACACTTAGTGTCATCAGGGGCAAGACATTAAGATGATGTGTCACAAGAAGAAAATATCAAAACCCGGCAATAAATTTAAAAGAAAAATACTTGAAGGAGAGAGATCAGAAAATCTCAAGAAATATTTAACTCTACATTGCCGAATCAAACTAAATATCATATGGCACAAAATAGTCAGAATTTCAATTTTCAGACTTAATGTGTTCAATAAGAGTGAACAGTGGAAAGGAAATTTAGAATAAACAAATAAATATAACATAAACTAATAATAAGAAATGGTCAATAATAACTATTACAAGTAATAAGCTTAAACATTCATGCTTTTTCAGATGTTTCAAAGGACTACAAGAACACAATAGTCAATGTATTGAGTAAACAAAAATGTTCTACAAACTGAAATGAAAAAATATTCACACAAAACTAAAATCAAACAACGTGTCAGTCTAACATACATTGCACTATGCATGACTGCTAGGTTCAGGTGAGTCTGGCTCTTAAAGGCATACATATCTTAAGATTTGGCTCATAAAAAAGGGAGGTTCCAAGGTTAGACAACCAAGTCATAATTGGAATTGGTTTATTTTTATTGACATCAGTCAGTATTAAGGTCACTTCCTCAGTCTGTAATTTCCCTTTATTAATATTCACTTATCTTGCCATTTATTGCAACTGCACACTACACATCCTGTGACACAGCCCTATATAGCACATCTATCTATAGAGCAAATAATCAAGCTAATCACTTCAATAAAACAAATAAGGAGGAAGGATCAGTTATACAAAAATATATATTCAAAGTAGTATCATTTGTGTAAATCAGCAGAACTGACAGTGGTGGGAATGGTGGTCTTGATTGACAGGGGATCCATTTTAAGTGTCAGGCTACAGTTTATGTTCATAATACTCATGTATGTGTCAAACAAATAATATTATCGGTATTATCACAAAATAAGCCCTGGACGCTGATAACGTGATGAGCAAGCCTACTGTAGGGCATAGGCAGCAGCCCAGGCCATGGAAGGAGCAGGGCTTATTTCGTGATTACGCCATTTTATCTATATATCTATAACACAACATGAGAGAGGACTAGAGACTGAACCTGGGACCTCGCAGCTGAACATTTCGAGTTGAACATCTTGGCTATGGCCTTTAGTTAACCAAAATTCTGTCAAATTAAGTCTCCATATCACGAACCAGAATAGTAGAATATAGGTCGACACAGTTATACAGGAGGTATCGGGCACTCTCTAGTAACTTTGACTAGTCACTTCCAATTGAGTTTAACACTAGCTAAATAAACAAAGACTTAAGTTCACATCAAACTACAACATGGAACCACAACAACACTGAAGTACAACAACACTCCAAATAGCATGCTCTTACTCTGCTTCCTTGACTATATCTGAACTGAACAAAACAAACATTCAAATTAGCACACAACTCCATCTCATTAATTCCATGAAATATCATATCAATACAATCACATCAATACAATTTGGGGTGAATTTCTCAATTTGATCAGTTTAACATTAGGGCGTGATCGCAATTACAACTTCAATGTCAGAAAACTGATTTATTTGATAAAACATTTATTCCATACTCGTCAATAACAAGTCTGCAGCCTCAAGAGCACATTGCAATTACATCACAAAGCCAACATTGGTCCCAAATTACTTGATGGCATCTTGATTGCTATGATGTCATCACATAACCAAATCTAAACAACAGGAGAAAATTAGAACTCTTGACATAATCACTTAATGTGTTCTAACATGATAGTAGCCACCTCTGTGGGCCAGAGACTGCCATTCTGTAATCAGCACTAATCACAAAACAATTCACCCAAAGAGAGACCTTAAACTAGTTGCCTCTTATCAATTTCTTCGCAAATTAATGAAAATTTTTTGATTACCAACCTTTTGCTCTTGATGAGTTCCTTGCTCCATTCCTTCTCAAAGCGAGGCACAATTGTCGTGGACTGGTCTTCCTTGTTCAGTGTCCACAAATCCCCTCTTTCCAGAGGTCTGCGGTAACCCTTGATGACCAACCTGCGGGAGGGAGAGAAGATTTACTGATGAATTTGAGGGAAGTAAAAGAAATAAAGAAGCCTGAAAGATCACAATAAGTATTTTCTCAAGAGAACGGACGAATGTATCAACAATCAGTCAAATGACAAATGAGAATAGAGAAAAGATAAAATATGAATTTCTCAAGAGGATAGTCAGCACAAAATTTAAAGAAAAGTATGCTCACCCAGTGAACCACCAGAAGGTGATGCGTGACGGCAACGACGAGACCTTCTCTGGACATAATGACTGCAGCAGAAAATACAAAATCAAAGAAAAGTTACAACATATTTGTTTTACTGACTGCAAAAAAAGGTGGACAATAGTATTAAATCTTGCACTTAATTGATTTTTGTGTCATGTGTGACATTGACACTGGTAAAGCGCTCCCTTTTTCTGTTCAACATGCAAACTAAAGAGAACTAGTTAAAAAGGACGTACCAGATCTCGGACGACGTCGGCCTCAGAAGCAGGAACTTCGTCCATAAAAGAAGCGAGGATGACTTGAAGGGCGGAAATGAGAAGAAGAAAGGAGAAGATGGCCACCGCAATGAAGTCCTGGTAGAAGCCATTGTCATGAGTCTGAAATCGAATGTAATATTCATCATGAGGCCAAACTATTGAAGTGAATAAAACCTTTATTCTTCGTTGAACTATCTCATTACATGACCGAAGAAATCTTTGTATGTTATGCCCATCGAAAGTCTCACACTTTCAGTATCTTTTAAAAGATAGGCCGATCAAAATTTTGTGACACCCCTATTATGAAGTTGCAAAAGATTGTGACAGAATGGCAATTGTGACAGAGACGTAAACAAAAGGTTTCAAAGGTCAGCAGGACTGGTGAATTTTACTGGCCTAGAACAGACAGACCATTCTGCTTTACCCTTATTAGGAATGTGCCCTTATAAACGGGCATATTTCAGATATTTATAATTTTGCGTAAGGGCTGGAAAACAGCGATTATGCAGCTCTTAATATCTATACTCAAGTCATTTTTTTCTGGCAGTAAGTTTTTGGCTGATAATTAAAAACATACCTTACTCTTGACAAAAATAACTGTCTCCTCCTGTTCCTGACACCTTGACCAAACAGTTTCATAAACATTAGGAAGTATTGGCATGTAGTAGCTAGCTATAGATTTGAGGTAATCCCATTGGAATAACATTGCTGTCAACACAGCTCAAGAAGCAAATTTCTTCTATTGCTGCTGTTGTGACGTCACCATTGTTTCAGTGAAGTCATAGAGCCAACAATGCTGATGATGTCACAACAGAAGGCTAAAAATAGCTCAAAATGTGCTGTAGAGCAGCAGCAATTTAGCATTGTAAGTGCCTGCATGATGGAGCTGGGGGACCAGAGGACATAAATTTAGTCCAAATCACGCTTGGTCATGGTGTGCTCACCGTAATAAGCCAAAAATTAAATCTCAGACTTAATCATGGATTGTTTCACTGGCTAAAAACTTACTGCCAAAATAAAATATCTTGACTTTAATGCAGTCTTAAATTTCAGTGGACAAAGACCCTAAAATTAAAAGTAGAAAGTTATCAAAATTGCATAAGCAACTTAAGGTGGCTATGAAGTATCAAGATTCTGTGATTATTATCATAATTAAAAGCAATATGGAGATAAACACTGCTAAATACTGTCAAAAGTTTCCAAATTGCAAATGAGTTTTAAACAAAATCTTTTTCTTTTTATTCACTGTAACATTGCTGAATCACTCCAGACAATGAATACCTGTTTACTATGAGTGTTTAATTCCAGACTCACAAGTTTATAAAAAGTTGACAAGCCAACCATAAATTGGGTATTGTGTTTCAGGCTCCTCAAATTCAACCCACAATAGTGTGAAATGTATTTGCTGAGGAACACTGACTGGCTTCCTCCACAAGTCAAACAGCACAATTGTGTTTCAAAACAACTTTTTTCTCATTCAACCAAAATGCCCTCAATGACCTTCAAAAAGACTTCATGATTCATTCACAGTACTTAGTCCTTGAAAGGCAAGTGAAACATGTTGGACACACAAGTTAAATTTACATAACTTAAGAAACAAAGTTCTAAAGAGTCAACATGGCCATTAAGATAAAAGGCAAAAGCTAAACTCAATTATTTTTAAAAGAAATCCAATTGGATTTTATAAAACGAAGACATAATTTCTCATAAGTGTCAAGGACACAATCGTGAAATATCTATGGTTTTGTAAACTTTTGTAAGCAGTACATTGTACAGTTGACAACTGTCGGCAACAGAAGTCAGCATCACTGTCTGAACGCCAAAATATACAGATAACAAGAGTGACATTTTAAGACAGAGCTGTACACCAGAAATTGCCAAATTCATAAATTAAGCTTTTTGATTCCGTGAGGATATCTGCAGCCGGCATACAATGAATCCCCCTAAACCTGATTTATCTAAGCCTATATATCATTATGTGCTTGCGTTGTTGTACATTATCGTAAAAGGAAATCATTTTTCAACATGTTAAATACTCATGACGCTTCAATTTATCAAAACATAAATATAACATATATAATATTGAAATTAGGATATAATCATATGTGATGATGTCCCTCCTTTGTGTTATTTTTTTCATGTCTCCTAAGTAAGAAAGATTTAGGAAGAATAGAAAGTGAACCTCCAACTAATTAGCCCTGCCCTGATACAAGTTGTTTGTATTCCAGAGTAAATCAATTGGTCAAAAGCAGAAACTTTTCGAGCCCACATTGTCTGCGACCTAAGTCAACCCCCATCAATTTCATACCAAGTGAAACTTCACATAATTAGCCATTCAACATCAGAGGCACACTACATTAAGGAATCAGAGAAAAACAGCAACGGAAATCCAGATTTTCATAGGGAACTTTTTTGACCATACATTTCAGACAGCCGTCAAAAGTACCTAAAAAATTTGAGGCATGTGCAAAAATGAAATGTTTCTTGACCTTAAGCAATAAGTACAAAAAAAATAATAAATTTTGGACAAAACTTGTTATGTGCATGAATCTTTATTCTTCGAAAAACTGGCAGATGAAAATTGAAATCTGGAGGACATGACAACTGTCAACATATCATTCACTTGTTATCCTAAATACGTCCCTATACATGCTATAGGAATACATCCTGGGCAATTATTCATTCTTTGTCCGAAGTAGACTTAACAGACTCTTTTACATCATGAGGATCCATGATGACTTCAAATTGTGTCAATTTGTCAATCCTGATACATCCACTATTCATGTCATGCTTGTACAAGTGTGAACAATGGCAATCTGCAATTCTGTTGTTATATCGTGAAGCTAATTTTGTGAGATCACTTCAGATCATCAGATGTGAAATGTAAATGTATGTATAAGTAGAGCACCAGTCTAATTTTCTTGTCACAGGCTGAAATGTTGACAAATAGACCAATGCCATCACTTTCATTGTTGGGGTGTTTTCTGCTGTTCATTGTTGACTGTTTAGGATACACGCACAATGGATATTTCGGTCCACTCACAATGACTCAGCATTATTTCAATACAACCGGGTCATTGAAGGTGTTTCAATTACAGGCTATTTAGGTTTCAGGTACACAGCAATTATTTTGATCATGAAATAGATATATATTCATTATTCAAGTTGCCTATTCTCATGTCATTTATTTATTTACTCTTCTTCATGAATGAAGTGGGGTATTGGGTTACAGTCTCTTTTCCTGAGTGATATATTTATGTGAACATTGTTAAAATTCTGTGCTTAATAATTACCAAATAATACAGTTGTAATACAGTCTATTACTGCAATGCTTCAATAACAAATACATAGATATGTGGAGTGCGAACCTCAAGACCCAAGTTCTTCACTGTGGCAAAACTGGACGAGGGTAACTGAGTTACCCTCGTCTCATTTTCTTAAAATAAATTGAAAAAACTAGGTCATCCCATTGGATCCCATGTTAAAAAAGGACGAAGGTAACTGCTTTTCCAATAATGGAAAGACTAAGGTAACTGCATTTGATGACGAGGGTATTTGCAGCTAAATTATATAGGAAAGCAATGAAGATTTGGCCAGGTCGATTGTGTGAAATTGAAAAATGTAATAATCACACCTGAGACAATCAATGCCAAAAATACAAATGCAATTCAAACCAAAATTAGGCCTTCATAATATTGTTTTTCCGACACAAACAATATCTGCAATAAAATGATCTTAATGAATGTATGATTATTATCTAAATAATCTAAATAATATCTTATAGATTTTTTGTATGATTTTTTGTATGACTTCAGTCATGCATCCTTTGCTTTATTGCTTTGTATTCCATCCGCCTTGATTAGCATGTCAATGCAGTGCATCTAAACAGAACACAAACTTCCAAACATCCATCTCCATCTGTTCAGCCCACCATTTATAGTATAAACAATTTGCAAGAATTCAGTTAAGTATTTTTGCACGGCGATGTGTGGACTTCAATCAAATCAAGGCAATGCTGACAGCCATCGAAAAAAGTCCCAGTGAGGCTTGAAGTTTCAGCTCATTTTTAGTGCTGCAGGCGTTGTTGTCCAAATCGTTGAATCTGTGGACATGATAAAGATCTTAGGCAGATAGGAGCATTATTTTACTAGAAAATCTGCAAAATGTGTGTTTCCATGGATCAGTAGAAGAGAAGAGAAGAGAAGAGTCAAGATTGCCTAAGATTTGGGATTTCGAAATGGGAGACATGGGTGAAAAATGCATGAATGAAGCAGACTTCATGAAAGAAGACATTGGGTGGGAAGAGGCAAGAAGGAGAGAGTGGGAGGAGACTATGCCTCCAACTTCCACTGAAAAGATGATGGATGGATGATTGGGGCTTTACGTCCTGTATTTATGCACTTGGTAGGTTAATTAGGACTGGAGGAGGACACGGCAATGAGGTGAAGGATGATTGAAACAGCCATCCAACATAGCCTTAGGTGACCTGGCAAGAGCTGGATTCGAACACTGGACCCAGCGATTGGCAGTCCAGCACGCTACCACTAGACCAACCCTCCCCCTCCACTGAAAAGGAAAGAACTTTAATACTGCTTGTGTTAAATTGATCGACTTACGAAGCAGAGTATAAACTGCATATGAAGCCTATTAAAGGGCTAAAAAAAACGAATATCGAAGATTTCAGCTCTGCTTTTTATGACAATTCACCAGTTTGTATCATTCCATATTGACACTGTGACTGTGTATTTGTAGATTGCTTCATTTTTATCTGAGCCAGCAGACCCTGAGTTCAGCTCCCCCTCTTTTTAACATTTTAAGTTAAGGCCTGTCAAAAAAAAACTAACGAAGAAATGCTCCACCTAACTCGAATGCTCTTTAATGTCGTCCAATGAACCCTAACAGTAACAATATTGCAAAAAAGTCATCAGTTGTGACTTGTCCACTAAACATGATTGACAAACAAATTTTCACCAGTGACCTGACGCAGTGTGCTCAACTGGTGTCTCCTTGGCATATTGAAATTGTCACATCCATTGGAAAAGCCACAGACTTTCGAAAACAGCTGTAGCTGGCCGGCTAGGCTCATTCAAAGACTACAGACTCAATGTCACATAGCTATAGTGAGACACAAATTTAGGGGTGGATATGCTGGCCTCTAATTTAACCGTTATCTATGTGATATTAAAGTTTATTGAAGGCCATAAGGGGGGGGGGACTTTTTTTTGTGAAAAGTTTATATAAGGATTGTGAAATTGATACATTTTGAATAATTATCAAAGCTTATTAACACTGCAAAGAAAAAAATATGACAAAAAAATTAAGAAAATGTTAAATTGGCCTGAAATCAACCAAAAACCTGCAAAATACTCCAGAGCAGTCTGCTGTACCAGCATTATGATTATGAATGTCAAATTTGACCTTGGCCACCACCAAATACAGGGCAACTCCCTATGTGGTCTGCTTGTAGGCTGCTCCCTCAGTGTAGCTTGGCACAATACAGTAAAGGGGGGGTACGTTGATTCTTTCCACACTAAAGATATTGAGTTAATGTCCGTCAACACTACATGCAGAATGTTTATAGCGAAAATATATTGAACTTAAGATCATCCTATGAACGAATATGAGGTCTGCTGACCAGCTTTACTGATTTATGATACCTTTCTTGATTACTTGGATAGAATAAAAAGGACAACTACCCTCGTCATGTCAAAAGGCATGGTCACAGTTACCCTCGTCTCGAGATGCAGTTACCCTCGTCATTTTCGTAGTGCTTTAAGTCATTTTTTTTCCTCCCAGAGACTCAATTCAATGTGGCTCTTTCTCGGAATGTCATTTTGGATCTAATACGGTGGCCATACACTACCTGGATGACAGTTAACACAAGCAGTAGGCTCAAAATCAATGTTACATAATATTTAAGGCTAAATTAGAGACGAGGGTAACTCAGTTACCCTCGTCCAGTTTTGCCACAGTGGTTCTTGTTACAAGTTTCAAATAGCGACCATTTCAAACTGGTATAAGCTAGACGTACCCTAACCACAGAGTGGTGAGTGAAGCGCTGCGCTACTGAGTCACATTTATGAAGCGATTGTGAGCTTTTATCCGTATGACAGTAGTAAAATGATATGTACAATATTCCCAGTTAGAACCAGACTGCTTCTTTCCCTGAGCCCTAAATTGATCCAAACAGTGAAGTTATTGTATGCTCCCTAGAAGTGAAATACACAGTGTGCTCCCTGGAATCATCATTATGCGAACGTAGTGAGCAGTCTGGAAGAATTCAGCATGAATTGGAATCATAGTGGGGGAGATAGAAAATGATAGTAAAGAATGACATCATCATTGCACACCCTGTACATTCCTACCTTCAAAATGCCTAGTTTTTGTGGGATCAGTCCACTCTAAGGTAACAAACTTCGGACTATCTGCCTGGGCGAAACAATAAAAACCCACAGTGGCAGCGAAATATTTGAATACTGGCACATAATAAATGGCGCTAGTTGTGGCATCCTTGACACAGGAGAATGTCAGCACTGCCTTTTCAAGACCTTCCCACTATTTATGTGAACATTTCCGAGGATACACCATTTCTATCAGCTACTTCAGCTGTAAAACATAATCATGATAATACATGTAGGAGTTCTCTGATGTGGGTTGAAAATATAATATTGGGGTCGCCATAGTCAGAAAGATCAACTTGTGGAATCTATGTATTCTGCCAAGACGGTGTATTCCATTGGCAATGTAATTTTCAAGTGTAGGGCTTTTTACTGCCAGATCAAGTCCTCATGGAAAATTGTGTAGTAATTTTCCTCAGTGATGTGTCAGTCTACTTGCTTTCCAAATCAGACTGTCCCTCCACCGGTGGTGGAGGCTTGATATGCAGAGGGACAGGTACAGTCTGCAATATTCCCATGTTTAGAATTTAATATTTCTTGGCATGCGTAGATCTAATGATGGTGTTTCGAAAATGGTCCATATAATTGACATGGGGAAAGAGTAAAAAAACCGGGAATTTCATGAGATTTTATGAGAATTACTACATTCTGCTACCTATACATAACAACCCAGCTACAAACCAGCCTGCATACCTGTCTGCCTACCTTGTAGCTACCTAGCTAGCTACCCACCTATCTACCTGCCTGCATACCTGTCTGTGTACCTGCAGCATCTATCTACCTATCTATGTATCTATCTATCTATCTATCTATCTTTTATCTATATGTTAGAGATCCATTATCTATCCATCTACACATGCAACCATCCATTAACTATCTATTTTCTGCCGTGTTGTGTGTCTTTATCTATTATCTATCTATTGTCAATCCATTATCTATTTGTATCTGTCTATCTAACTATTACTATCCATCAGTGTAACTATTTATCACTTTATCTATATATAATCTATATACGATCTATATATGAACTGAATATGATCTATATATGATCTATCTATTATCTATTATCTATCTATTATCTATCTATTATCTATCTTTTGTTCTGTCAAAATATCTATCTATTATCCTATTAATCTATCAATCTCTCTATCCGTCTTTCTTTCTCAGATTCTGTCCAAATGTGCATTTATAACTTCTAACTTTATGTAAGAGCATCTGGGGTGACTGACTGAACTTTAGCAGGTCTCCTTCACATGTATGTTCTCTGTATGTAATGAAGTTTTTCCCCCTGTCTTCAGATATACATTTAATTGCTTAATTCTGCCAATTTCAAGCAATTTGCACCCCCCCCCCCTGTACTCTGTTTACCAGGGTGTTAGTTGACGAATTTTGACCCAGATGAAAACAAGGGCACTGCTCAGCCACCTAGCGGTGGGCTGGCGCAGCGCAATGAGGTAATACTATGGACTCAAAAGAGTATTCCATGCTTTAGTTGAATACAACCAGACATGTGACGAAAGGAGGGTATCCCACAAATATCGAGTGGCACTGCAATCACTCCATGGCATGTCACTGTTAGGCATGTGATAACAGCAAGCTAACAGCAGGCACTCAGCAACTCATATGACACAACATACATGATGCATGACATATCAGTATTGTTTACGTTGGTTATTGACACTAGTAGCAAAAGCTGCTATGGAAACAATATAGTGAATACACAGAATCAAAGCACTTGAGTCTATTTCTAGTAGTGTTATTGGAGTGTACTTTGACCAGAAGCCAATATTACAGCAGCACTCTGCAGCAGAAGGGTATGCTGGGCAGCCAGAGAACTGAAGTAAACAATCTGATACAAAGCAGCTACAAGCACAAACGCACTTTCTATTTTTTTGGGTCTTTTCTGTTCAGAAAGGTCTGATTGCTAACTGGGTTACATTTAAAAGCAAGAATCTAACATTTCACAACGGGAAATTCTGGTAAACATGTCTGGCAAGGTATGGGCTTCCAGAGCTCTTTGCATGAATCCTACATCTTATTATAACCTGGCTTCGTTGACTACAAAAAAAAAAGCCCTTGGTTGACAAGGACTTCGTTGCCAGTTCTCTCTGGTTTATTTAGGAATTACACAAAGTAAAATACGATTTCACTCAAGGTCAGGGTCAGTGCCCCTCTCCTAAATGCGGGAGTCAGTACCCCCTTCCAGAGGCTTCAGCACCTACTCAAAGTCAGGGTCAGTGCCCTCCTACAAGTGGGAGTCCGTGCCCCCTCCTGCAGATGGGGGTCAGTGCCCCCCTTCCAGGTGTGTGTGTGTGTGTGTTTGTTCTTTACGTCTCATCAGCACCTTGTTGGGCTATTTAGAGACATCCTTGGTTTGTGTCAAGGTTCTTGATATGTTAGGTCTTTGAGATGTGACAGGCGCTTTGTTGTTGCTTGTCATTTTTCTCTTGTCTATGCAAGGAAGTCGTTGGTCTGTTGAGCTGGCTTGATTTGTCGTTTTGGATGGTTTCTTGTACTCAGCAGCTGTTTCTTTCTTCTTCGGTTGTTGTAGTGACATTTTTGTCCGTGGAGCCGTTTCTTTCTTCTTCGGTTGTTGTGGTGACATTTTTGTTCGTGGAGCGTAAGGAGAGGATGGTCGACTTTGTTGAATCTTTTTACTTGGTTGTGTGCATAAGTCAGATTCAGGATATTTCACAGTTTCTCCCGTCTTTGGTCGGTCTGGTGAAGGCGTTGTCCGAAAGAGATCCATGAAAAGGTCCCCCCCTTACAGGTAATTCAGCACCTACTCAAAGTCAGGGTCAGTGCCCCTCATGATGATGAAGTGGGGATCACCACCCCTGCCTACAGGGGGGGGGGTTAAGTGCCCCCAACTACATGTGGGCAGCAGCGCCCCCCTCCTACATGTGGGGCACAGTGACAGTGCCCACCTACACATGAGGAGTCATCCCTGATAGTACGGGTCGCTAGCCCCCATCAGCAAGAAGGGGTCAGATGTAGGGTATACCCTTGAAAATTAGGTCAAGGTCATTGAAGTCTGGACTTGTCCAAGAGGAGGATATGGACAATGATCCCTACCGTGTCTACAAGCTTTTTGCTACCACTTTGAGGCCAAATTCTCAAATTTGGAACTATTTTTCATCATGGAGGATGTATACATTGCAGCAAAAAAAAAGTAAAGATGGAGCCACTTGTGGCATAGACCAGACATTCTGTTGAGTGTTACACGGCCTTTACAAAATTTTTAACTATTCAGTTGTCCTGGTTAATCTATCTCCAAAAAGTAAATTCATCAACACAAATGGGTATTTTCGGTATCAAAAAGCAAAAACGGCTGCTTTGTATAGCCTTGCGAATTACAAATGAATCACCCCTCATTGATCCTCAAATAAAGCAATCAAATAGAATCTATGCAAAAGTAATGTTTTTCGTGTAGATTTCATGTCACAAAGGTCTGTGTTAACAGAAGGAGATGCCAGCCATCAGAACTGATCAGTTGAGTTTCTGTTTGATGTCCATCAGCACCAGGAAATTTCTATCATAACATTAACAATGGATATCAGAATTCCCATCAGTTGAACGTATGCGTACATATTTAATAATAAACAGCTCTATCAGAAATTGTGACTTAACTAATCCATAATTATTGTACTGAAATTTTCTCTTGCACTCCTGAATAAATAGTATGGAAGAGATGAAGTCTTTCTTGAGGCAACACATAACTGATCTTTAGCTTCTCGGATCCTCTCAAAAAACTTTTTCTAGGGTCGGTCGGTAGGACAAAAAAAAAGGTGAAAAAAAATTGTTTTTCTATTTTTCTTTTCCATCGTCAGGAAATCTATTGTGTGTCGGCGGGTCTGCGATGCTAAGAATCAATTATTTGTGGCCTGAGGGTAAATGTGTGAATTTCCATAATTGTAAGAAGGCGGACTTACCAGAAGCACGAAGTTGGTGATGATGTGAGATCTGAGGATGACGATGAAGCACAAGGTCTGCAGCAGCCAGTAGAGGAAGAGGCTGCCAGATGCCCGCTGCCCTTTCAAACGGTCAGCATGCACCATGCCAATGGTGGCGGCCTGCAGAGGAGTGAATCAAGGAAAATTTGAAAGGTTACAATGGCATCACAAAGAGATAAACAAAAGGGAGTCTTAAGGGACCAATTACAACAATCTTTTGTTACCCAAATAACATCTAACTGTTGGGTAACAAACAAAAGAAGTGACAACACCAGTCAGCAGAGCTATTTCATAACACTGAGGAAAGCCATGAGAGGTGGCTGAAAGCTTCGGTAAGCTAAACTTCAGACTCTGAGAGACTATTATAATTATCTATTATAATTATCTCATATGGAATACCCAGAGTCAGGATCAAATATACATTGGTTTATATACACATATGCCCGATGAAATTATGCAAGTTACATATTTCACACTGGTATGAAAACTATTGGACCCACCATTGCATCCTTTTCACATGATTATTGGATTGGGCTTGGAAATCTTCTGTTTAACTTTCATTAAGTTTCATTGAGGCAACATTGAGCTATGCCATATACTAAAATATTTTGTGTCATTAGCATTCTATCATTTGTCAACTATTCAAGTCAATTATAGGACGTTTCACCGCTTGGACGTTTCACCGCCGGCAGTAGTGGCTTGATAAACCATAATTCAACAAAAACACGCAAAATATTGTCTGTGTTGCTAATCTATCTACATGATGTATGATTATTTACGTTTTTTGTTACTTTGTAGCAAAAAGACGTAACATTTTGTTGTGTCTTGATTCAAATGTTACAATGTAGCTAAAAGTGTGCAAAGTAACAAGAAAACGCAACTAAAGTCAAGACATTTTATTTTGGCAGTAAGTTTTTAGCCAATAAAACAATCCATGATTATGTCTGAGGTTTAATTTTTGGTTTACTGGGGTGAGTACACCATGACCAAGCATGATTTGGACTAAATTTATGTCCTCTGATCCCCCAGCTCCATCATGCAGGCACTTACAATGCTAAATTGCTGCTGCTCTTCAGCACATTTAGAGCTATTTTTAGCCTTCTGTTGTGACGTCATCAGCATTGTTGGCTCTATGACATCACTGAAACAATGGTGACGTCACAACAGCAGCAATAGAAGAAAATGGCTTCTTGAGCTGTGTTGACAGCAATGTTATTCCAATAGGATTACCTCAAAACTAGGACTACAACATGTCAATACTTCCAAATGTTTATGAAACTGTTTGGTCAAGGTGTCAGGAACAGGAGGAGACAAGTATTTTTGTCATGAGTAAGGTATGTTTTTAATTATCAGCCAAAAACTTACTGCCAAAAAAAAATGACTTGACTTTAAATGAACAATGTGATTATCAGAATAACGAAGGATAACAATATTCACTAAAAAAATCAACTAAAGTAATACTTAAATTACCAAATAGTAAAATTAACTGGCGGTGAAACGTCTCACAATGCCGACGGTGAAACGTCCTGCTACCTTCAAGTCAAAACATTTCACTTATATATGCTGTCTATGTCAAGCAATACAGTGTCCGCATTGGGCACTCGCCCGGTCGCCAAATATGACCTGAAAAGGGCCTGGGCGAGTAGGATTCTTCAGCTACTGGTCCGTCTGGGCGAGTAGCTCATTGTATACCTATTATCGCCCATATCTACTAGCGTCATTCACGTGCATAGATAGAGAGCAATTAGCAAGACATGGCAGTCTTAACTGATCAGGATGGCAATCAAGTCGCCTGATTGCAATTTAGACTGTTCTCATTGTTCTGGCTTTCTTTTGACACCTTCTGAAGGTAATTCTACCCCCATTTAGTCAAGTGCTATTGAGATCACCTGTCAAAGATGACACTAGAACCTAAAGTGCAATTCAGCAATTAAGAATAGGCCACAATGCCCATGCATTATGGATGTATCCAAAGTGTCCTGATTTATCATAATTTGAACAAAATGGTCATATGCAATAACAAGAATCCGAGGATTCAAACCCTGGGTTCTGTTGGGAATGAGTAATAGGCCTAAGCATAAGATCCATGGACATAACATCAAAGTAGCACTGCACTGCGAAGTGCAATCAGCTTTGACACCTGTCAGATTGCCTTCAAGTGCTGTTCCTCAATGGCAATTTGGTAACCTGAGGATGAAAATAGGCTTTAGAACTTGCAGAATTGCAATTAGCATTGTTAGACTGCTTTGAGA
The DNA here is from genome assembly GCA_026936325.1 of Platynereis dumerilii. Lineage (NCBI taxonomy): Eukaryota > Metazoa > Annelida > Polychaeta > Phyllodocida > Nereididae > Platynereis > Platynereis dumerilii. The sequence continues at coordinate 260,714 of JAPTHN010000153.1, forward strand.
ATAGATGCACTGCAAAAAGCAAATGCTAAATGCATTATTGGCCTTCCTTGAAACGCATGGACGATTGTCATGTGGGCGATATTATAATGCAAAGTCAGCTTGAAAACAGTCCCTCAAGACTCAAACAATCTATCAACAAACCGTTTAAAAAAAAAAAATTTTATAAAATTTTATTATTTTTTTTCAATTTAAAAAAAAAAAAAAAAATCAACTAAACCCAACTCAACCCAAACCTGAAACGCATTTTACTATAACATCATTAGAACATGAATTGGCTATATTGGCTGTACCCACACCCCCATTCATGCCAGGACAACACTTCTCAGAAAACCTCTCAGACTGGTTTTTCAAAGAAAGTACCCTGGGTGAATCACCCAGGGCAAAAAATCAGTAAACAATAAAACCATGGCATGAACTTTTTTTTTTTCAGTATAACATGTCAAACTTTTTTTTCACAAAAAATCAATAGCCCCTCCCAAGAATCATCTGGTAGGCCCCTTGTAATGAAGAGCCACTAACTTATCCATACCAAAACACAAATTATGACAATAAAAAAACGTACCATCGCAACAAATCGAACCACAGGGGCGTGGTAATTTGATGGGAAACGGGTGTCATAATGATCATACTGCACTTGACGTAGCACATCCAGGATACATAGGACGCAAGCCAGTGCAGAAAGAACCTAAAATGACAAAGGGTGTAACAATCAGGAAATTTTAAAGCAATGTCATCGTAACAGTAATGTGAAGGCAAATTGTCTAAATACACACACTTGTCATACATACAGTTTTAGAAATGTTTAGCCAGTTGTGAGGGATGATATCCACGGGCTTTTTCCACAAAAAGTAAATGTAAAATAGACACGCAAGGAAGAGGAATCCGCATGGTACCCAAGTCAGGACAGTGTCCTGGAAACACTCTGACACATCTGGGTAAGAAGAGTTTAGCAGTAATGATCCGTTCTGAAAAGGGAGAACAAATCATATTTCAGAGTCACATGCACTTACTAAAGACATAGGTCCACTATTTTAAAAATATTGCAATTACTAATCATGGCATTATTTATCCAGTCAATATGACAATGTCATGGTTGACATAGCAACAGAAAAGGAAAATATCAATGCCATTTCATTTTAAAACAACATGCATCAGGTTGCATTTCACTCCACATCCTGGAAACTTTGCTGTCTCCAGTTCCTTAAAGCAATTTAGTATCACACTGCATACAAGCAGGTTGCGTAATATCAGCAATGATGCACATTTATTTGTTAGGAAATTTGGGATTTAATTATCGCCCAAACAATTTTCTCTTGTACTAGAAATTGGCCAAGTGGAAGCAAGACATGACTTCCAGAGCACAGCATACCACTCCAGTAAAGAGTCAACACACTGAAAAGCATAACTCACCCAAAACTGATCACCACAGAAAGAAACCATCTTCACAGCCACGGTCTGCCCGCATCGGTCGTGGCGGTCATTTGTAAACTTCAGCAGAGAATGAGAACTTCGCGAAATGACCGCAAGGTGGCTGAATGCATAGACCGCAGTGACCCCTACCGCTAATTCTAAGAACTACACTAATTGCAGAGAGGAGACATACTCGCCCTAGCGGAGAGCCAGTTGGGAATCCGAGTGAGGGCGAGTTTGGAGAGGAGATTCCCATCATAAAATTGTGTTTCTGGGTGATAAACAACACACCGCAGTGTGACAGTGACCTCACTTGGCATGTGAAATCCTCTTCCAACACTGCACTTGTCAAAATGCTCCCAAGAACCGTCATGCTGCGACGCGCCCTTGGTTCTTCAGTGACAGTTGCATCAGGTACTTAATTTCATTCAACTAATTAATACAATCATTGCTCTACAGTGCTCTACAGGTATTGAACTGACTGCAGTGCTTTGCTAGGAAAGCTATTGAACATATTGGGGCTAAGAATGGATATTATAGCAAAACTGATATTTGCCAGTTGGGTCTGCATTGACGACTAGAGGCACTGACTGACATGAATCATGAGCTGTGTAAAATTTTACTAAAAAGAACTGAAGTGGCCTACTTCATTATTTATAGATCGTTATAATTATTCATTAATTAGTTGAGTTGATGAATTTCTCCAACTTTCTACTATTGAGATTTATACAGACCAGTCACACAAATGAACTAGCTCTGTAAGTTGCCCTTGTAAATATTTAGTGATGCTGACCGGACTGCCTTGGACTGGTCCGGTCTGCGGTTCAGCCCTGGACCGCCAAAATACCAGACCACCTACAAAAAATAACGTGCAAGCACTTTAACAGCTGCTTGTAGATAGACTTATCTATGTGTCTATCTATGTGTCTATCTATGTATCTATCTATGTGTCTATCTATGTATCTATCTATGTATGTATCTATCTATCTATCTGCCTACATGTATACCCTCCCTCCCTCCTCCCCCTCCCTTTTCCTTCCCGTTTTCTTCCTTTTTTCTTTCCTTCCTTCATTCCTTCCTTCCTGCCTTACACTGCCACTGGATGTGACTGATGTTGATGCTGGTTTCACTGCAGCTGGTCGTTTGAAATTCGCGCCAAAAACGAGCATTTTAGCTTCGTAAAGGAAAAGTTTAATGTAATAGAAGTTTACCAAACGTTGATGGAAGCAAGATAAAATTATATTGAGACTGAATACTAAGTTTAAATGTCATAGGTGAAATAGTGCGACCTCCAGTATGGTCAGAGCCTTAGCAAAAATGTCTTGTGTAATACAGGCTGCAAGCAGCTGTAAAAACTGGTCTAGTGCCTGACTGGACCGGTAAAGTGCCGGTCCGGACCGGTCCAGTGAAAGGTATCGCATTAATTTGGTAATATTTAGGAATGAATTTCAATGTCATAGCTTGTTTAAACCCTCATTATTATAATAATTTTTAGCCCGGCTCACCACGCTAATTCAGGAGTAATGGTCTGAAAATATTGTCTGTCAACTCTACTGTTCAATAACTATAGGTTCAATATATCTGTTTTTGTGTTTCATTGGTTTGTTAGGGTAGCTAGATGTATGGAAATTACTTTTTTTTTTCAATTTCAAAAAAAATTTTTTCCCAAAATTTTTTTTCCAAGATTTGAAAAAAAAAATTATAATTTTTTTTTTTTCAAAAAGAGGAAATCGGGCAACTTCTGTTTATTCAAATTTAAACATTTTTCGTTCCAAGATTTACAATTTTTTTTTCTTAATTAAAAAAAAGAAAAAATTTTTTTTCCTAAATTAAAAAAAAAAACAATTTTTTTTGTTCCAAATTTTTTTCAATTTCGCCAATTTTTTCAAAGGAGGAAATTGGGCAACTTCAAGATTTGAAAAAATCGTACACATTCTTTTCGTGGTTCTTTGGATATTATTTTGTACATGGAACAACTACAATAACAACACTTCACTTGCCGCAATTCAGAACCACCTTTCTCTGCCATTTCCAAACCATGAAGTAGACTTAACTATTTCACCAGCATTGCTACATATTTTGCCGTCATCACTGCCACTTGAGCCAGGCTTTGAATCCGCGGATTCTTGTTGAAAATGCCGATGGACCACTTCTGGACCGGTCGGGTAGCAAAATCGGACCACCTATTCCTAACCCTGGACCAGACCAGGACCGGACCACTTTTGTAAATACTGGACCACCCTGTATAAGGTGGTCCGGTCTGCATCACTATAAATATTCTAACAGCGAGAAAAATACATGCCTGGAAAAGTAAGAAATTCTGAAAGAAATTGTTTGAAAATTTTTTTTGAGGGAAAAAAAGAGTTTATTTTTAAAAAAAAGGAATAATTTTAGGGGAAAAAAGTTTAAAAACGAAGTTTGGAAAAAAAATAAGAATTTGTTGGTTTTTTTTTAAGTAATATTTTTTAATTTGTGGCTTTTGGATGAAAAATGTTTTTTCGTTTTTTTTTATTTTTTTTTAGAAAATTTTCGTTTTTAACATTTATTATTTGGAAAATTTAATTTTTTTGGAAATTTTTTTTTTCACAAATTTTTTTTATTTGGGGAAAATTTTTTTTTCTTCAAACATTTCCTTTTTTTTTGGGAATTTTTTTTTCTCAAACTAATTTTCTTGGATTTTATTTTTTCAAACGTTTTTTGTAGTCGCGAAGTAGTCACATTTCTTCGTGAGTGAGTGAGTTTGTGTTTGTGTTTTACGGCCCATCAGCACCAGTGCGGGCTATTTAGAGGCAACACATTTCTTCGTGACGAGAAAAAAAAAGCCAGGATTATATTATGTGATGTCTGAATCACTTCTTCTGATTGAACCATCTGGTTTACTCCTCGCATGTTTTCCACCAGTATGATATTCCAAACTTCCAGCGTTCAAAGGTTAACCACCCTATCAGCATGTCTCGACCGTCCAACGTCGGCCCGAAGCTGGTCCGATGCTGCTGACATCGGACTGACGCTGGGCCGACGCTGGACTGCCGAGGCATCCTGACAGGGCAATACACAACCTTAGTCTTTAAGTGTTTATGTCTGTGACCTTGAAAACAAGGTTAAGGTTTTACCCAACACACAAGTGTTTCAACCCAGTGACCTTGAAAAGTAGGTCGAGCCTTCAAGGCCTTTCATTGTAAAAGCAGCCATGTTCCGCCCTATACATGGTAGCATTCCCTACTGCCAGGGGCATCCTGTGATCTGTTATGTAATTAATCTGTTATGAAGCAGATGTCCAGCTGGATGGCACACTGTCAATTGGGATCTTCCAAGCTGGCCAGGTCATCAGCTAGCAGTCCCTTTCTTGTCACCCTGTTAAAAAAGATAAGCTTCATTGGGGCTGACCGCACCCTGCAAGCTATTTCCATGTCATTCAGTAGATTTTTGACATAGCGAGGTATCTCGCTCTGTCTTTCTAATCAGGTAAGAGAACATAAGGGAGTTGAACCCAAAATGAAAAAACATGGATTCCGGCCAAATAACACTGTATCAACTGTGATTTTTCTAGCTGGAGAACTGGAAATTGCTTTTTAGACAATGCTTTTTCATATGGATAATTCTAAACTAGTATAATTTCTGTATGAAGCTGAAACTTGGAAAAACTCTTGCAGACATCTCAAACTGGTTGCCTGCTGAAACAGATGCTCTTTTGTATTTTTGTTTTTCTCTCTCCAAAAAAAATGCAAATAACTTTATTTCCATACTCTTATTTTATACCACAAGGCAAAAAGTAGTTTTGGGTTGATACATGATTCTACATTTATTTTTTAAATTTTACATTGTCCTCCTCAAACAGATGCTAAAAGTTTATTGAACATTTTTGTGACTAAAACCCAGAACCCAATTACATTGTATCAATTGAACTTTCTTTGGGTGGGTGATATTTAGTTTTTTCCAAAAAATTGCAAATAAATAACAATGCTTTTTCATATGGATAATTCTAAAGTAATAGAATTTCTGTATGAAGCTGAAACTTGGAAAAACTCTTGCAGACATCTCAAACTTTCAATGTTTTGGTTGCCTGCTGAAACAGATGCTCTTTTGTATTTTTGTTTTTCTCTCTCCAAAAAAAATGCAAATAAACTTATTTCCATACTCTTATTATAAACCACAAGGCAAAAAGTAGTTTCGGGTTGATACATGATTCTACATTTATTTTTTACATTTTTACATTGTCCTCCTCAAACAGATGCTAAAAGTTTCTTGAACATTTTTGCAAAAAAACCCAGAACCCAATTACATTGTATCAATTGAAATTTCTTTTGGCCAGTGATATTTTGTTTTTTTCCAAAAAATTGCAAATAAATCTATTTCCATCCTGACCTCTCGTCATCTCCTGCCAGAAAAAAGTAGTTTTAGGTTGGTACATTCTTCTATATATATTTTTCTTAACACTTTTGTGACGAAGACCCACAACCCAATTACATTGTATCAATTGAAATTTCTTATGTCCAATTGGTGTAATTGGGGCTAAGCTGTTCTGTCGGACTCAAATCAATTGAAATGTCCATAAATAAATTTAATTTACTGTTAGTATAACTCAGATGATTGTAATCACAAAAAAAATGTTAGTTCACAAAGTGCCTTTTGGAAAAGTAATTACACCTTATAAATTAAAAAAATTATTCTAAGCTATGTCATAGAGTCCATGGATTCTTGTTGCTGAAGTTCAGTGGTTATTGCCAGCTGGGAACCTGCAAGCATGCATTGGTCAGGCTGCTGGCTGGGAAAATAATTACTCATTAAATGAGTCCGTACCAGCTGGTAGGGACGTGTTGAATGATGCTTGGGCTCAGTGGTGCATGCCCCCCCCCTCAGGCCATTTCTAGATACGCCCCTGCTTGGGCTAGCTTGTAACCCAGCTGGCAACAAAACAGATATTTTCTCCTAATTACATAAAATTAGGGGTCTCGCAGAAGGTGTGCAACTAGGAGCTTGCACTAACTTTGGCATCATAATAATAGTCTGTTGTGAAGTGTCCCTGTATTGCCCCACATGCTCTTGCATGCATTTGCGGACTCCGTAGTTTGCCAAGTGATACCTAATAGATCTGTGAATTCTTTTTTTTCTTAAATCTTTAAAATGTATAGTGCTACTTAGAGTTTAATTGTAGCAAAGGTCCTCAAGTACTGTGAGTCTATGAAAACTGTAAATAATGGTGGCTCCTGTCATAAGAACTAACAAAAGCATAGCTGACCTATTAATTTTAAAACTAATTTTAAAACTGTTTTGTGACTGGATTTAAATTATGACCTTAGCCGGGCAATCAAAGGTCTGCTCATTGAGTAGGCAGTGATGTACCTATTGAGCTTCATAAAGTAATTTTGCCGCCTTATCTGATCTTTCCATGACATTTGTAGCGATGCAAACCGGTCCATATTGGTTCCAAGTGCCATGAAAAACATCCAACTTCATGCACCCAGTTTCAAGATTGATACACCGTGACCTGGTCTTGCAACCTTCCAATAATTCTGTTGATTGTGCAATTTGCTGATGCAACCATCACCGTCAATGTCCTTACTTATGTACTTGCTACTGTAGGAGTGGCAGCAATTACTGTATGTGGCTGATAAACTTTGAGGACAGGTTAACATTTGTTGATAAAACATGAGTATAGAAACAACAGATGTGTGTAATACCAAAGCCCACTTGAAAGACAAAAGGAAATCAGCTGATTATTACCAATGAGAGATCTGATGCACAAGGAGGGCAGGATAAATTTAGAAGTTGAACTGAAAGGTAGACCGCTTGCGGGTTGTGCCCTGGTTTGTTATAAAGGGAAAAATTCACAGTATCTGTCTTCTGAATAAAGTATGCTTAAGGTGCATATTCCTAAGGATAGACGTTTTTATGGAGTCCCAATATGGACCTAGGGCCTATTTTGTTGGGAGATACAATTAACAATAATAAAGAGGTCAACACCAGGTAGAAATAATTTTAAACCCTTGAAATTGTATACCACATGTAGTATGGTATTATGTTTGACATTAAACAGATTGATCTATTGTCAACATGACACAGAACCACTTGAGAGATTGCTGAGTAAAAATCTCTCATGATAATGATCTAGCCTCACAAGTGCATTGTGTGAAAATAAACATTAAGAACTTTTCCTCGAATGTAGGACAAATATATCAGACTTGCGTGTTGAAGCAGTGGACGCCTGGCAACTTTGGCCCATGAATCCCTGCCCATGTCAACCTCTGCACAACCATGTCAAGCTATGTCCAGGTTTCTGAAAAGGCAACTGCAAATTGTTTTTGAAACTTTGGTGATTTTTACTTCACTAAAATTGAAAATCAATCTCAAAGATCAATTAGAATAAGTCAGTTACATTTCATAATGAATATAACCATCAAATTTATAATCTGAGTGGTTTTCATTGACAAAGAAAAGAAAAAAGTCAAATATGAAATTCATAAGTAGCACTTGCCTAAATTGCGTGGCTAAAAAAGCTCAAAGAGCTCAAAGGATATGAATCGTGGTGAGACAGTGTGAATACAACCCAGAAGGAAGAGAGCTGTTGGTGTGAGAGATGAACTTCTGAAGAGAGCTGAGCACTGAAGGTGAGAAGGAAGCTCAAGGGGGTGAAGGGAGCTGGTGGTGTGAAGAGTTGGGGATGTGATAAAAGCTAGTGTTGTGAAGAGAGTTAGGGATGTGGCGAGAGCTTGTGGTGTGAAGAGGGTTGGAGATGTGACATAAGCTTGTGGTGTGAAGAGAGTTAGGGATGTGATGGGAGCTGGTGGTGTGAAGAGTTGGGGATGTGAAGAGAGCTGGTGGTGTGAAGAGAGTTGGGGATGTGACAAAAGCGGACGGTGTGAAGAGAGTTGGGGATGTGTCGAGAGCTGGTGGTGTGAAGGGAGTTTGGGATGCCCTTTCACACTGCAATATAGCACGCAAGGAACAGCAGACTTGTGCAGTTTCAAATCCGCAGATCGGTACGAAAATTAACTGGAATTGATGTGAAGAGAGTGGTGTGAAGAGAGTCAGGGATGTGATGAGAGCTTGTGGCGTGAAGAGAGTTAGGGATGTGACATAAGCTGGTGGTGTGAAGAGAGTTGGGGATGTGATAAAAGCTGGTGGTGTGAAGAGAGTCAGGGATGTGATGAGAGCTTGTGGCGTGAAGAGAGTTAGGGATGTGACATAAGCTGGTGGTGTGAAGAGAGTTGGGGATGTGATGAAAGCTGGTGGTGTGAAGAGAGTTGGGGATGTGACAAGAGCTGGTGGCGTGAAGAGAGATGGGGATGTGACAAAAGCTGGCGGTGTGAAGAGAGTTGGGGATGTGACAAGAGCTGGTGGTGTGAAGGGAGGTGGGGATGTGACAAGAGCTGGTGGTGTGAAGAGAGTTAGGGATGTGACAAGAGCTGGTGGTGTGAAGAGAGTTGGGGATGTGACAAAAGCTGGTGGTGTGAAGAGAGTCAGGGATGTGATGAGAGCTTGTGGCGTGAAGAGAGTTAGGGATGTGACATAAGCTGGTGGTGTGATGAAAGCTGGTGGTGTGAAGAGAGTCAAGGATGTGATGAGAGCTTGTGGCGTGAAGGGAGTTAGGGATGTGACATAAGCTGGTGGTGTGAAGAGAGTTTGGGATGTGATGAAACTTTCATGAAAGCTGGTGGTGTGAAGAGAGTCAGGGATGTGATGAGAGCTTGTGGCGTGAAGAGAGTTAGGGATGTGACATAAGCTGGTGGTGTGAAGAGAGTTGGGGATGTGATAAAAGCTGGTGGTGTGAACAGAGTTGGGGATGTGATGAGAGCTGGTGGTGTGAAGAGAGTTAGGGATGTGACATGAGCTGGTGGTGTGAAGAGAGTTGGGGATGTGATAAAAGCTGGTGGTGTGAAGAGAGTCAGGGATGTGATGAGAGCTTGTGGCGTGAAGAGAGTTAGGGATGTGACATAAGCTGGTGGTGTGATAAAAGCTGGTGGTGTGAAGAGAGTCAGGGATGTGATGAGAGCTTGTGGTGTGAAGGGAGTTAGGGATGTGACATAAGCTGGTGGTGTGAAGAGAGTTTGGGATGTGATAAAAGCTGGTGGTGTGAACAGAGTTGGGGATGTGATGAGAGCTTGAGTGTGAACGGAGTTGGGGATGTGATGAGAGCTAGTGGTGTGAAGAGAGCTTTGGATGTGACATCAGCTGGTGGTACGAAGAGGGTTGGAGATGTGATGAGAGCTGAGATGGGGATGCGATGAGAGCTGTTGGTGTGAAGACAGTTTGGGATGTGACATGAGCTGAGATGTGAAGAGAGTTGGGGATGTGATGAGAGCTGGGGTGTGAAGGGAGTTGGGGATGTGATGAGAGCTGGTGGTGTGAAGAGTTGGAGATGTGAAGAGAGTTGGGGATGTGATGAGAGCTGGGGTGTGAAGGGAGTTGGGGATGTGATGAGAGCTGGTGGCGTTAAGAGAGTTTGGGATGTGACAAGAGCTGGTGGTTTGCAGAGAGTTAGAGATGTGGTGAGAGCTGGTGGTGTGAAGAGTTGGAGATGTGATAAAAGCTGGTGGTGTGAAGATAGTTAGGAATGTGACATGAGCTGGTGGTGTGAAGAGAGTTGGGGATGTGATGAGAGCTGGTGGTGTGAAGAGTTGGGGATGTGATGAGAGCTGGTGGTGTGAAGAGAGTTGGAGATGTGATGAGAGCTGAGTTGGGGATGTGATGAGAGCTGGTGGTGTGAAGAGTTGGGGATGTGATGAGAGCTGGTGGTAAGAGCAGAGTTGGGGATGTGATGAGAGCTGGTGGTGTGAAGAGAGTTGGGGTTGTGATGAGAGCTGGTGGTGTGAAGAGGGTTGGAGATGTGATGAGAGCTGAGTTGGGGATGTGATGAGAGCTGGTGGTGTGAAGAGAGTTGGGGATGTGATGAGAGCTGGTGGTGTGAAGAGTTGGGGATGTGATGAGAGCTGAGTTGGGGATGTGATGAGAGCTGGTGGTGTGAAGAGGGTTGAGATGTGATGAGAGCCGAGTTGGGGATGTGATGAGAGCTGGTGGTGTGAAGAGAGTTGGGGATGTGATGAGAGCTGGTGGTGTGAAGAGTTGGGGATGTGATGAGAGCCGAGTTGGGGATGTGATGAGAGCTGGTGGTGTGAAGAGAGTTGGGGATGTGATGAGAGCTGGTGGTGTGAAGAGAGTTGGAGATGTGATGAGAGCAGGGGTGTGAATGGAGTTGGGAATGTGACATGAGCTGGTGGTGTGAAGAGAGTTTGGGATGTGACAAAAGCTGGTGGTTTGCAGAGAGTTTGAGATCTCGTGTAATTTTGTACATTTCGTGTTCATAAATCAGATATATTGTGATTATGCATAATCTTGTATAAATGACACGCCAGCATCCGCAGTAAAAATTAAACATGTTTAATTTTTCCAAAAATGTTGGCGTTTTGCTGCTGATGATTGCTGATTGATCATGTATTGTCTGGTAGGCCTTCTTGCAGGCTGTTGCAGTTAAAATTGGCCCATACGAGGCTGTACGAGGCCCAGTGTGGAAGGGCTATTAGGGATGTGATGAGAGCTGGTGGTATGAAGAGAGTTAAGGATGTGACATGAGCTTGGGTATGAAGAGATTTTGGGATATGATGAGAGCTGCTGGTGTGAAGAGAGTTGGGGAGGAGGCATGAGCTTGAACATACTGCCACTGGGAGTGAGTGAGTGAGTGAGTTTGTGTTTTACGCCCCATCAGCACCAGTGTGGGCTATTTAGAGGCAATACTGCCACTGGAAAACCACATACTAAATTTGGTTAGTCTACCAATGTCCCATAATATTTATTAGGAGATTAAATTTGATATGGTCATTTTCTTGCACTAAAATGGCTGATTTTGAGGGATTTCTGGAGATTTATTTGCGTGAGACTCAGACAAAAAATAATCAACGCCAGGCCAAAAGCTATATTCTTCGAATAGTAATTAAAAAACTTATTTCTAACTTTACTTAAAACTAAGCTGGCTTCAGCCTTAGATCGCTGCCAGTCTAACTTTAAACACACGTACCAAGTCGAACCCCTTTATATATAAGGGAAAAAATTGCCCAGGGGCGATATATATTTTATGAATGGAGATGAACCCTGCAATGATTCCCAAACAATAGCAAATTACAATGTAATTCAATAAATATTTTATGAATATAGGACCAATGCTTGCAGAAGGTATTACCTAGCCAACTAACCAATCTTTTTATCAGCTTAAAGTCATATATAATTTAAAAAACCAGATGTTTCCTGAAAATGTTCCCACTTCAATGTTCAGCAGAAATGTCGATAAACATGATCATAATACTGGATAAGCTTAAGCTTTGCGAATGCCACAAAGTATTAATAAAGCATGACTTTGTCAGAAATAATAAGATTTGGAATATCGACAATCATAAAATGAAGCTCCGACATATTGTAAGAATAAAATTTACACTCATATCATATCAGGTATTACTGAATACATTAAACTTTTCTTTGTTAGAAATGTCAGCAGCATTTGTGAATTCCAGAATGTTATATTTGTAGCCAAACTACTTAAAAAAGCTGTTATCTATTTAATTCAGGCTTTGTGGCCTGCCTGCCTGTGAAGAGAGTTGTGGATGTGAAGAGAGGTGGGGATGTGAAGAGAGGTGGGGATGTGAAGAGAGGTGGGGATGTGAAGAGAGGTGGGGATGTGAAGAGAGTTGTAGATGTGAAGAGAGGTGGGGATGTGAAGAGAGGTGGGGATGTGAAGAGAGGTGGGGATGTGAAGAGAGGTGAGGATGTGAAGAGAGGTGGGGATGTGAAGAGAGGTGGGATGTGAAGAGAGGTGGGGATATAAAGAGAGGTGGGGATGTGAAGAGAGATGGGGATGTGAAGAGAGGTGGGGATGTGAAGAGAGGTGAGGATGTGAAGAGAGGTGAGGATGTGAAGAGAGGTGGGGATGTGAAGAGAGGTGTGGATGTGAAGAGAGGTGGGGATGTGAAGAGAGGTGGGATGTGAAGAGAGGTGTGGATGTGAAGAGAGTTGTGGGTGTGAAGAGAGGTGGGGATGTGAAGAGAGGTGGGGATATAAAGAGAGGTGGGGATGTGAAGAGAGGTGGGGATGTGAAGAGAGTTGTAGATGTGAAGAGAGGTGGGGATGTGAAGAGAGGTGGGGATGTGAAGAGAGTTGTAGATGTGAAGAGAGGTGGGGATGTGAAGAGAGGTGGGGATGTGAAGAGAGTTGTGGATGTGAAGAGAGGTGGGGATGTGAAGAGAGGTGTGGATGTGAAGAGAGTTGTGGGTGTGAAGAGAGGTGGGGATGTGAAGAGAGGTGGGGATGTGAAGAGAGTTGTAGATGTGAAGAGAGGTGGGGATGTGAAGAGAGGTGGGGATGTGAAGAGAGTTGGGGATGTGAAGAGAGTTGTGGATGTGAAGGGAGGTGGGGATGTGAAGAGAGTTGAGAGGTGGGGATGTGAAGAGAGGTGGGGATGTGGAGAGAGTTGTGGATGTGAAGAGAGGTGGGGATGTGAAGAGAGGTGGGGTTGTGAAGAGAGTTGGGGATGTGAAGAGAGTTGTGGATGTGAAGAGAGGCGGGGATCTGAAGAGAGTTGTGTATGTGAAGAGAGGTGGGGATGTGAAGAGAGTTGTGTATGTGAAGAGAGGTGGGGATGTGAAGAGAGTTGTGTATGTGAAGAGAGGTGGGGATGTGAAGAGAGGTGGGGATATAAAGAGAGGTGGGGATGTGAAGAGAGGTGGGGATATAAAGAGAGGTGGGGATGTGAAGAGAGGTGGGGATGTGAAGAGAGTTGTGGATGTGAAGAGAGTTGTGGATGTGAAGAGAGTTGTGGATATGACAACAGCTGGTGTTGTGAAGAGAATTGGGAATGTGATATGAGTTGGGGCATGAAAATTGATAGGGTGGAAAGTTTGTTTGTTTGTTGGTTTGTTTGTGTTTTACGCCTCTGCAGCACCTTAGTGGGCTATATCGAGGCAGGCGATCGCCGTATGATGATGAGATGAGAAGACTGAGTCTGGCACATACCCTATTAATTCAGGGATGCCCAGGGTCTTTTAGTTGCCCCAGCATAGAACACTGGATACAACCCACCTCCATTTAATGTCCCATGGGCTCGGACTAAAGTGAGTTCCCGGGGTGAGATTTGAACCCACGCCCTCAAAGCCAGTTGACAAGGGCACTTACCAATTAGGCCACGGGGGAACTCGATAGGGTGGAAAGAGTTGGGGCATTAAAATCGAAAGTGTGGAAAGAGTCGAGGATGTGAAGTGAGCTCAGTATAAAAAAGAGAGCTAAGGATGTGAAGAAAGCTGAGGTGTGAAGAGTAGTGGTGTGAAAATTGTTTAGGGTTTAAAAAAGAGCTAAGGATGCGAAGAGATCTCTGGGTGTGAAGAGAGTTGGGATGTGAAAATTGAAGGTGTGCAGAGAGCTTGTTGTGTGAAGGCTTGGATGTAAAGAGAGCCAGGTGGACAGATGTTAGACGCTTAGTATGCTATCCTGAAGAAACAATAGAAGCTTAACCTGCGAACTTTTACTTGAGTGCAGAGGGTTCATAATCATTGCCCACCATTGTGAAATTATAGGTTGCTGTGGTAATGGTTGCAAGGGGTTTGAAGGGAGTCGGCATGAAAAGGGCCGAGGGTTTGAATATACCTGAGTGGTGAGGGTGTGAAGACATTTGGGGCACGAGTATTGAATGTGTGAAAAGCTCTGAGGGTTAGAATAAAGCCGAGCACTGAGTGTTTAAAGAAAACTGGAGATGTAAATAAAGCTGAGAGTGTGACGGGAGTTTGGATAAGAATACTGGAAGTGTGAAGAGAGCTGAGGGAGTGGTGAGGGCTGAGGGTGTGAAAAGAGCTGAGGCTGAAATGCGAGCTAAAGATGTGAAAAGAGCTGGGAGGATGATGACAGATGAGTGTTGAAAGAGAGCCGAGTGCTGGAGGTGTAAAGAAGACATGAGGGTGTGAAGAAAGCTGGGGGTATGACGACAGGTGGGAGTGTGAAGGGAGTTAGGGCATGAAAGTCGAAAGTGATAGAGCTAAGGGTGTGATAAAGATAGCTCGAGGTGTGAAGAGAGCTGGGGGCTGAGTTTGTGAAGAGATCTTAAAATTAGATTGGGGAGGGAGTGTGAACATTGAAGGTGTGAAAAGAGCTGGCAGTGGGTGTATAAAGGCTGAGGGTGTCTAGACTGCTTTGGGTGAGAAGGGTCCTGGGGGTTGGAGTGTGAAGAGAGCTGGCTATGGGTGTCAAGGCTGATGATGTCAAGAGAGATAGGAGGGGGAGGGGGGGGGGGGGGGGGTCTAGGGTGCATAGAGAGTTGGGAAAAACTTGAATACCTAAATCACATACCCTTTGATCATCTATAAAATTATGTCACCATTTTCTTGCAGCCCTGTTACATGCCATAGCCTACAGGGGGCAGGAGAGTTAGAATTTGCCCAAAAAAGGTGCATAATATAAAAATCTCATTTTTGCATGGTTTTCTGTGGTGTGCATGCCTTCAGACCAGTCTTTGCCTCCCCCAAGGATTCTGCGCAACCTACGGCCCTGAGGTTTGGCTTTGAGACGACATTCAAAGTGACCACGTGACCTTCTTTTATCTTTTTCAGGGTTTCGCCAAACTTGCTTGGCTTCCACTGCTGCGTCATATAAACCGTTCAATGCAAAGGAACCAACAGGCCCTAATGTGAAGACTGCCATTCCAGGTCCCAAATCGTTAGCTCTCCAAAAGGAACTTGATGCCATCCAGGTGATATACTACTTGTCGTTCTTGACCAAAAAACACCTTTACACTCCCTGACAGGAGACCTTATTCAATCAGTGGACCACTTCTACTGACCTTTCAGTATTGTGTAATTGTTAGTCACCTGAAACAGATTTTTGGATGCCCACCTTTTTACCAGTTTTTTACCCATATTTGAAGTAGCTGAAATTGTAGCCCTTCGGTGCAAATTACGCTTGTCAAAGATAAGATAGGTAAAGAAACCATGCCAGTGTCATGTAGGGACATGTTTTCTAGCTGGCTTACTGTTTTTTTTTTCAGGCTGCACAGTCAGTTCAGTTCTTCGTCGACTATGAAGCCAGCCAGGGTAATTATTTGGTGGATGCAGACGGAAACGTATTGCTGGACATTTTTACACAGATAGCCTCTGCTCCTCTTGGTAGGTAGAATTCCTCCATAATTTTGCAATATCTTAAAATTGTGCATGTAATTTTAAGAATCACGGCACTAATACACGTCTTTAGCCTGTCTCAGTGTTGCAACTGTAAACGAGGAGTCTTGAATTAAAACATCCAACTCCTGGGGTGATACTCATGAGTTAATCAGGATAACCCAACACAAGCTCAACACCTGCACATTCTGAAAAACTTAAGACGCTTCATTAGTTCCATTACAAGGGGCGTTCAGAAAGTTAACAAATTTTTTTTTATACGGACACTTCTGTCCAATGTAGATCTATAATTTTCAGCAGTATTGGAATGGATTCTCAAGATTTTGCATGAGAGAGATCTCGCTCTATCACTAGTATTAGTGAGATAGACAATAATTGACTCAAGACATATAATATTAGCTTTATAAATACTCCCAAGGTTCACCAAAAAGCTTTAATTCATACACCTGACCCATTGAAGAAAATGTTACTTGAAGCTCTCCTGACAAAGTTTTGTGAAAGGATTTCGGTCAACATAAGCCTTATCTCCTCTGGTGCCTGAAACTATAGCCCCCAGTGACCGAAGTAAGGGAAACCCAGGACTTATGTAAAGCTATTTATAAGTCACAGAAATAACTGGGATGGATAATGCTGTCCCTTTAGGTTTCTTGTTCATACCAGTGAATCCATGCTTTGTCTTTGTCCTGACACAGTTGAGGACCCACGTCCTGCCACCTGAATCTCTTTTGCCAAATCTTGCATGCAGGAGTGCTTTCCCACATGGGTTCAGTGTAAGAACACAAACATTTGGTGTGTTAAAAGTATATTCAGAAACTAAAATCATATTTCTTGTAGCAAATTTTGTCAATCTCACTAATACAAGTGAGAGAGGGATGTCTTTCCCAGCCACAACTCATTGGCTTTTTTGCCTCAATATTACCTGCGCCACCCGGCCGAACTTTCTGTTTCCATGGCAATCACAGAATGACTTAAAAATGTCCAAATTGTGAAAAATCCTTTCCAAAATTGCTGAATTTTGTCTTGTAAAAAATTCATAGCTCTATGTTGAAAATAAGTGTCCATATAAAAAAAAGTTGTGAACCTTCTGAACGCCCCTTGTATATACCTGATGCAGTTTAACTTGTGTCAATTTTCCAATACAGTCTGCCTTTTGCTTTTGGATGGCCCTGCTTTTACCTTTTGTGAACTTTTAAGACTTATTCTGCATGTGTCAAATTGGTTTCAGGGTATAACCATCCTCGGTTCATCCAAGCTGTTACTAATCCTGCATATCTGGTAATTAAAAATTGTCTAAATTTTCATTATAATTATCAGTCAAGGTATATTGCTTAGCTTATGCAATGAATGCTTGCCATGGGGGAATAATTGACAGCACATGTACATTGTACAATTCAAATTTGACATGGCAACATGTAACAATGACGAAAGGCAGTTTTTGTTGCCTAAACATAGTATTAGCAGATAATGCAAAAGTTTTTTTTTTGTCTATTAAAATTGAGTATGACCTAAAAACATGGCAAAATCATTTTGCATTCGCCTACCATTTGCTCTTTTTAAAATATATTAATATCAGCCTATTGGGTACAAAGGTCTAATATAATGATTTTTACAAATGTTCATTGTGTTTTTCAGAGCCACTTTGTTAATAGACCAGCTTTAGGAAATTTACCGCCAAGCGACTGGCCACAGAGACTGCAATCAGCACTCTTATCGGTCAGTGAAGGCTTCTTGTTACATTCCGGAGAAAGGCAGATTTTCACTTTTGATACTTCGAGGTGTCAAGACATATTCATAAATATAGAACTTGAAATAAGTTGAATTGGATTGGAAATGATCAAGGTCTACTGAGGTGCTGCTATTGGCAGCCAATCAGGTCCGCGCTGAGCCTGACTGACAAGCCAGTCTGCTGTTGGAGTACGCGAGTGAGCGAGGCTGCAGACTGATGAAATTCAGGTCAAAATGGGTGTCGAATTGCCTTCTAGGGCAGGACAGTTGCCTCTAAGGTCCGCACTGAGCAGCACTGAGCAGAACACAGCAGAACTCAGCTGGGCTCCTTCAAAAATGCATGTGAGTGAGGACCTGATTGGCAACACCTCCAGTGAAATGTTGTAGCCTGCTCACTGACACTCGCAACTGAAGCAGGCTACTGGCGCTGAGCAGGACTCCGATAGAATTGGACAGTGGCGCTTGTAAGAGATTGAGCACCTTCTTCAAAATGTTGCTCACTCATGCCTGCAAGCAGCCTGCAACTTAGTTAAATTTGTATGCATCTTCCGTTTGAAAGGCGAAGATTACTTAAGCTGAATGGTAAATACGGCCAAGTGCTTTAAACAGCTTATCCAAAATTCTTCTTTTTTTTTTTCAGATTGCTCCAAAGGGCTTGAAGAATGTCACCACTATGGCTTGCGGAGCCTGTTCAGTTGAAAATGCTATGAAAGCAGTGTTCATGGCATACAGGGTAAGATATTATCAATTGATGATGGGGCAATATTTTTGATTATCATGCACTCCCAATTTCATCAGTTCTTGATATATCAGTGCCAGTTTGTCAGTTATTAATTTACTAGAGACAATTTGGAAAACCAGAAAATTGTTGTGTGCAAGCAAACTGTGAATGCCAAAGTTAAGCATTCCTTTCTGGAAGGGACCGCTGTCTACAGCAACCCCTGAGGACAACCACACATTTGAATGACCTTATGTAATTTTGTATTCCTGACAATGGTAATGCCTTTTTGGCAAGAGTTTTAAATATTCATTCCAGTTGGTGAAGTCTGAAATATCTCTAGTTCTTGTACCAGCATGATAATCTCTGCTATTTTTGAATCATCAGATTCCTTTGGGAATTTATCATGACAATAATATCAGTGATACTTGCACCATGAAACAAAAATAAATGATAGGCACTGAAACAATTATCACAGTAAGGAAAAAAACATTCCACCAAGCTAATTATCTAATATATTAATATGGAACCTGGGATACATGACGTCACAAGAACTCACATCATGGATTTCCCTTAATTTCGGCCTTCTAACTTCATTTCCGTGTATTTAGACTAGCAGGGCTAGTCTTTAGGGATACTAGGTGTCATCCAGTTCCGAGTCTACCATCTCCATGGCAACCACAGTAGTAGTACTGTCTATTTACACAAGGTGGCTCCACTTTCTTCTTCTTCTCCTGTGTTTAGGAGCTCCCCTCTTGATAGTTATGATATGGTCAATGATGTCAATCAATGTCAGTCAGTGATGTCAGCTGGTGATGTCAGCAAGTGATGTCTGCCTGTGATGCCAGTGATGTCAGTCAGTGATGTCAGTTGGGGTTTTCAGTCAGTGATGTAAGCTAGTGATGTCAGTCAATGATGTCAGCTAGTGATGTCAGCCAGTGATGTCAGTCATTGATGTCAGCTAGTGATGTCAGCCAGTGATGTCAGCTGGTGATGTCAACCAGTGATGTCAGCCAGTGATGTCAGCTGGTGATGTCAGCCAGTGATGTCAGTCAGTGATGTCGACCAGTGATTTCTGCCGGTGATGTTAGTGATGTCAGCCAGTGATGTCAGTTGGTGATGTCAGTCAGTGATGTTAGCTGGTGATGTCAGTTAAGAAATGTCAGCCAGTGGTGTCAGCCTGTGATGTCAGCCAGTGATGTCAGCCAGTTATGTAAGCTGGTGATGTCAGTTGGTGATGTCAGCCTGTGATTTCAGCCAGTGATGTCAGTCAGTGGTTTCAGCCGATGATGCCAGTCAGTGATGTCAGCCAGTGATGTCAGTCAGTGATGTCAGCCAATGATGTCAGCCAGTGACACAGTTGGTGACCTCTACCAGTGATGTCAGTTTTGATGTCAGCCAGTGATTTCGGTTTGTGATGTCAGTCTGTGACATCAGTTGGTGATATCAGCCAGTGCCATCAGTCAGTGAAGTCAGCCTGTGATGTCAGTTTGTGACATCAACCAGTGATGTCAGCCAGTGATGTCTGTTGGTGACATCAGCCACGAAGATCCCATGCGCTTGAAGGTACTGGTAAGATAATATACTAAGAGAAGGTGCAACATGCCTCACAGAATTATCTTTTTGTACATTAGCCACTTCCTGTTTACATTTTACTGCTCTGTGATTGGTGCAGGCTCCACACCAGGTGACGTCACGACTGTTGTCGCCCTAGCAACCTATGACAGTATGATCTGTGATGTCACAGAACAAGCTGTCCAGAATGCATTGCAGCAGGAAGACGTCCTTGTATAGAAAACACACTTCTGATTAGAGTTGCATCTCCTCCGTGACATCAGCCAGTGATGTCAGCCAGTTGGTGCCAGTGATGTCAGCTGAGATGTCAGCCAATGACATCAGTCAGTGATGTCAGCCGGTGACATCAGCCAGTGATATCAGTTGGTGGTATTAGTCAGTCTGTAACATCAGTCAGTCAGTGATGAGGTCAATTACATCACTGGGTTATATCAGTCAGAGACATCAGTCAATCACATCACTGGTTCATATCAGTCGATGATGTCAATCTATGAGGATCATCTCTTCATGAGGCCTATCAATTAAATAAAAGCCTAAAAATCAACAGGCTTGTTCTTCTATTTAGGCTCAGTATTCGTCACTATTTAGAGCATATAAATATATGGGCGGTAATGTTAGTCTTTGGATTATTTTACTTTGATGCGGAATCATTACCAAATTAGTCTTGCAGTCCAGAGGTGAACTCACTGACTGGGAAAAAAATGCCGACTGACCCCCTGCTAGTCTTGCATATATTGAAATATGCTCCCGTCTATTTTAACATAGCCCTGCAGATGCATTGCAATTTTATCTATCCATACATCTCATACATCATCATATTACCCCTGTATATTTTACGATACCTCAACGATGCATTTTCTAGCGAGCGTCTTGCTCCGCCATGTTTTCTTATCTTTGTTGTGATCCAGAGGATCAGGCATTCCCTCCCAAAAGGAAGGTTCAGGCTATAAGGCTGCTGTTCAACTGTCAGCTTCAGAACAGTAATTGACTAATTGGGGGCTATTAGATTGGTTTTTAAAGTGTCACATCTTGGGTGTGATTGTGAAGTGCAATTAACACCTCACACCATTGACACATGTTGCTTTCCCTACGAATCTCTTTCACAAACATCTAAACTTTCATTAGAGAATTTCTTTAATCTTTTTACATAAATGATCCATACAAAAACATAGACAGATGGAGACATTGACATGCTAAGAAAGTTAGAGAGATCGATAGCTACATAGACAGATTCATACATAGATAGATAGCTACATAGTTACACAGTTACATAGATAGATTGGTAGATAGACAGATAGACATAGATAGCTAGATAGACAGATAGATTGATTGATTGATTGCTTCATTCATTCACTCATTCATTCTCCGATTGCCACATACCTCCCTGACTGCCATTTGTGTTAGGCTTCATTATTATATTTATCCTTTATCACGGGTAAATGCTAGTGCTAATTAATATCTAACATTTTCACGTTCTTCACAAGAGGAAGCAAAGAGGTGGAGCGCCCCCTAGTGCCAAAGAACTGGAGACAGCCCTGACAAACGAAGAACCAGGATGTCCGTCCCTTTCAATCCTCTCCTTCTCAAACTCCTTTCACGGGCGCACAGCAGGTTGGTGGAGCTTGTATGCAAAAGGGGAAAATTCTGGATAATCAGGACTAACTCTCTGCCTTTAATAAGTTTCTATAAAGGGCCTTCCAACGGATTTTAAAGCCTTAAAATCTTACTGAGCTTCAAATTTCGGTACATCATTAAATTAAAGCTTTTAAGTCCAGATTCCATGTAAAATGCAACTCGCAAAAACTTGAAAGCCATAAAATGATTAAACTTGATGATATGAAACACCAAAAAAAATGAAATGTTTTTTTAGAATTAAGTTTGTTAAATCCATATCATTACTCCAGGTCCAGGAGTACCCAGCATTGCTCGTTTTCTGAATAAAATACTGTTTGTTTACATTTTTCAAAGAGTCTTCTCAGCATGGCAATTTAGTAAATGCACCAGAATATCTTAACATGGCTGAGTATATTTTAGAATATATTTCAAATTTGTGGACCTAATTTAACTTTCCAATTTCATAACAATCTTTAAAGGCTACCATATATATACTATATATATTATATAGCAGTCAGTACAAGATAATAACCATATCGATTCAACAACATTTTTTGGCTTTTACAAGTACTTACATTTACTTTAAATATTTGTTATAACAAAGTGAAAGCTCTTAAAATGTTATTAGGTTAATATGTATCTGCAGCAGGACCTTGAATGGTTGAAAAAGTTTTTTAATTGGATGTTTCAGGAGCACTTGCTTGCACACATGCCAAATGGGTCCACAAACTGGACTTCCCAACATTCGACTGGCCCATCGCTGAATTCCCCCAGGTCAAGTATCCTCTTGAAGATAACGTGGAATACAACAGACAACAGGGAAACAAGTCCATTCAAGATGTAAGTATATCAGTGGGTTGTTTTACAAGATATGTTATTAAGTTGGTGGGTGTCTGCCAATCCTTGAAAAGCCTTGAAAAAATTGCATTTTAATTCCTTAACTTTTAAAAAATTAATTCACAGCTGAATATTTGGCCATTTCTTGTCACAGTCAGCTGGTAGTAAAATTTTGATGTGCTGAAAAAAAAACAAAGTTCTGTGTTATTTTTGCATCAGGGCCCAATGGATTACGACAAAGACTTGTCCTAGAGTGGGTCCTGGTCTTGAATAATTGCCTGCCTTAACACTGTGTTGAATTATTTTTGTAAAATTCAAGACCAAATAAAGTTATTCTTATTCTGATTCAGTTCGCTGAAAGATTGGTCTTGACTTCCGGAAAATATTATCTGGAAAATCCTTGAATTTGGTATCAGAAATGCTGCGTAACTGTATATAACATGTCCTGACTAACTCAGGAGGCTATAAATGACCTTGGGGTAATCAGACTGATATGGCAAAGTATACCCCTATGTACCAATGACAGCCCCATCATCTTGGATTCGTTCTCCAAGCCTCAGTATTATATACTAGTATGCCAGGAAAACCCAGAAACTTAAAAAATTCCCAAGAATTAAACAAATCCAAGAATTGAGTCATTACCATGCTCCACCCAAAGATTCATGCCAAGAATAGTCTATCTTGTGAAATATAGTTGTTAGAAAGGCCACAAAATCAACTCAAAACATCATATTCATGAACAACTTTCTCTCAGGTCCGTCGCAAGATTGAGGAGTACAAGAACAAGGGTTGCCCAGTGGCAGGAGTAATTATCGAGCCAATTCAAGGGGAAGGTGGAGACAACCAAGCCAGCGCTGAGTTTTTTAGAGAACTTCAACAAGTTTGTAAAGAGGTTAGTTAATAATTACATGTTCATAATGTTTGTATGTAGCCTTCTGTGTCACTGTGTGCATGCTACCATATTTACCAAATTGATAAAATTAACAAAAACCAAAATAAGAGTAAAATCAGGTCAAAACGTCCTGAGATATTCTTTAAATCATACTCTAATCTAAACTGAGATCCAATGACTTGCCCTTCGTAATGACTGTTCTATTAGCCTGTCTTTTTATTTGAGAAGAAAAATTTTAAATATCAACCAAGTGCTTGTGACATCATACTTCTTGAATTACTGGACGCATACAAATTTATTTGTTCCACAGAGGAAGTGCGGTATACATAGTATTCCTCTGTGTTTGTTCTTTATTTAATGACCTATGTTCTATTTTCTTCAGAATGGGATCTACTTCATAGTCGATGAGGTGCAGACTGGAGGTGGCGCCACAGGTCGATGGTGGCATAGCAACTCTTGGAATCTCCCCAGCCCACCAGACGCCCTCGTCTTCAGCAAGAAAGCTTTAACTGGCGGATTCTACTGCACGGATGAACTGCTTCAGAAGGAGGTCAGTGAAATACACCAGGCGGCCTAAAGATGGCTATTTTTTTAGTTTGACACACACTCAAGGAAACTTTTTAAACCAAATGGGTAGAAAGCAAGTTTCTCAGCATTCAAACGATTGTACGATTATTCCAAAATAGTCGGGCTTTTAGTGTCAAATGCAAGTTGAACAATTTTGTAATATACTAACGGACTCCTGTTGCTGTTCATTACATTCATTGCACAACTGCAGCCTTAATTTATGTCTAAAATTATAATCCTTAGATTGAATTGCATTGGATCAGTTGTATTAAATTTAATCCAAGTTGCTCAATGTTCTTTCAGGGTTACAGGATCTTCAACACGTGGATGGGAGACCCATCGAAAATCATTCTCCTTGAGGAGTTGATCAACGAGATTAAGGAAAAAGACCTTTTGTCTAATGTGACTAACGTTGGTCGCTACTTGGTCCAGGGAATGACAGACTTGCAGGTAATGCTTTCAAAAGTGTCTTCAATCCCCCATCACATTCGTTCTATGCCCTATCACGAATTAGATTAGATTATTTTCCAAACACATTTACATCAGCAGTCTAATAGTACTATCAGATACATAGTGTGTTTGAAGTGGATGCACGCAAGTTTAATAACTGTTATAGGCATAGCCTGGCATGAACCCACATTTAAACAAACAGCAAGTGGATGGATGATTTGGGGCTTTACATCCTGTATTTATGCATTTGGTAGGCTAATTAGGACAGGAGGAGGACACGCTAATGAGGTGAAGGACGATTGAAACAACCGTCCAACATAGGCCCAGGTGACCCGGCAAGACCCTCCCCCCTTTTAACAAACAGCAACAAAATTATTATAATAAACACAACAGTCAACTTCATCATATTTCACCTGGCACAAGACCTGGGCGCAAGATTGATATCAAAGAATCTATCAAGAATATAGCATAGGTCATCCATGGCGTAACGCATCTCACAAAAAGATGATGGTACAACATCTTAGATGACGTTTAGTAATAGCTTACAAATAGCACCAAGTAGTGAAGTCGAGCCAAGTTTATTTCATTCCTGCCTCTTGAACCCTTGAAGTAATAAAATTTGAATGATTGCCACATCTAAGGCCACTGACATATTTCTATAATTGATATTTTAGTCAGTGTTTAATCTAACTATTGGTCTAGCTTTGCACCATAGGTACTATAAAAATGTGCGCAATTCATTTCTCAATTCTTCACCCCAGTACTTCTATTTTCAGAAAAAATTCCCGAACCAGATTTCTGACCCCAGGGGACACGGGGTCTACCTGGCTGTTGACGGAAAAGATCCCGCCCACAGAGACAAGATCATCCAGGGGCTTCAGAAGAGAGGTATGCCATTATTGTAAAGACATTTTCCCATGAAAGGAATTTTTATGTGGGGTGTTGCTTCCTACACGGGAGTGAGGTACACATACTTGGTGAAATTTAAAGCCAGGATCGAATCTTAAGACATTTATCCATTTTACTAGGATAGGTTCCAAAAAATAATTTGGTGATCACCAAAATCACTTTAAATCAGCCATGCTCTTTTAGCCCTAAATAGAGGATGATTTTGCTGCTCAATGCTTGCTCACTGATGACACTGAAGTTGAATTCCACAATAAGGTTCAGGGTTACGCATTCTCCTTTCAAAAGAAAATTCAATGTTAGTTTACGGTGTTTGTAAAAATTGTTTGTAGGTATTCATGCTGGAGGAAATGGCTACAAGACATTGAGGATGCGGCCTTCGATGATATTCCAAACATATCACGCGGACATCTTCCTCAATGCCCTGGAGGAAACTCTCAAGGAAAATGCATGAAAATGACGATTTCTCTAAAGCACTCTACGAATGTCATTAGTTTTATATTATAATAGTTCACCTACAGCCTCCTGAAGGCACTGATTAAACTGTGTTGGTCCTTGTGATGCTATGTTAAAAATTATGTTAACTTGACGACATGTTTTTATAAAACCTATTGCTGTAGGACTTAAAGAGGTCAGGGTGCGTGTGTAGACAATCTGCTATTTTCACATTAGTTGTGGAATGGCCAAATTTTTTATACATTCAGCTGATGTAAGCCAAAGTATTATGTATACAGGCAATGAATGTGACCCAGGGTTCCCACTCAACCTGGAAAACCTTGAAAACCTGGAATTTTGGGTTGTGCTTTTCCTGGCCTGGAAAAACCTGGAAAATGTGATATTTCCACCAAAAACCTGGAAAAAGTCTGGAATTTGGGGTTCTCTTGCCAAAATTGAAACGGTCCCACAAATTGTGGACTTTGACGACTGTCTGGGGCGCAAAATCGGTTTGAAAGAATTGCTGGTTTAGGCCTTGAATATTGGTTTTGGCAGCCTTGGAAAACCTGGAAAAAACCTTGAATTTGAACTTGGCAAAAGAGTGGGAACCCTGAATTATGTCACTTTTCGTTACTTGATTGTTTTCTAAACTTTTACCTGGGGTTTACATTTATTAGTCATGTTCAGGAACTTTTCAGACACATTCCCAAATTTTTCTTATGCCAAATAGGAGCAGGCTGCTCCGAGCAGCCAATATAAATTATATATTCTTTTCATTTCAACTCATATATGCATCTTGTTAAACGTTTCTTTAATTTAAAGGTGCTGTCAGATGTTGCCAATAACCTATTTTTACATACCAGATGTGCTGGATTTTTTTCTACTCTGAAATTTATAATAGGCCTATCGCCCTAGCATATTATAGTCATTGTTATGTTTTATTGTTAAAAATATTCAATATACTGAGAACCATTTATTTACTATTTGTTAAAGCACTTTTTAGCGTATGCACAATAAATTAGTCATTAAATGTGAATATTCCGACTCCTCATTAATTTGCAGCATGGCAGGTCAAAGACAAATTCTGACTTACAGCTGAAAATTGTATTGATGGCACACCTTCAATTTCACAAGAGTAGTCAAACACAAGCGAAGTAATAATTGCCAAAACGAGATGAGAAGCAGGAATTGGTTATTCGTGAGATTTGCTGCACACTTGAATGCAGTAGTCTCCCAACTTTTTTAATTGTCTGAACCACACAGATTCGCTGAAGTGGCAACTACTCCATATTGCTGATAACGGGACAGCAGCCAAGTTTTGACAATGGTCTCAGCTAGGGAGATCGAATAATAACTTTGTCACACATATGTTGCCATTGGTTAGGCAAAATAATGGTAGACTTGGGACTGTGAGAATGGCTAACCCCCACCATGTCAGGTACACAGTGTGCAGTATGTACCACAATTAGCTTTTGGCCTGAGCTTTGATTGTCAGCCCAGTTAGTTCAGTCAGTAGAGCACTAGCCTCACCAGCGAGAGACCCAGGTTCAATCCCCAGGCTGGCCATCATGTAATTCCACGGCATTGTCATTCGCATCAGACATTAATTGGAGGTGCCGTGGGCCCAGCTGTGAATAAGTCTCTGACTTAGTCTGGTTACCCACGTTAAATAACGTCTTATGCAGTCACGACCTTTGGCTTGAAATGATGTCTCGCGAGTCTTCTCATTACATCGAGAGATGGATGGATGTTTGGGGCTTTACGTCCTGTATACATTACATCGAGAGAATGGGAGGTGACAAGTGAAGCAGTGCTGCATCCTTCGCATCTCCCGTTATATCAAATTGGCATCTGACCTTGAAGAGTTGGTCGACTCCTCTCAAGAGGTCAGTTTGTTGAATTATACAAAATTCTTAAAGCTTTCACCAGTCGGTCTGCAGAATCTTTTTTCTAAGGGGTTTCTGGCATTCAGGCGCTGTAACCTTGAAATATTTTCAAGTGCTGCCATGCCATAACCTTGACATGTAGGCCTACATCTCATTGTACTAGCATTCACTAATTGTAAACTTGCAGACAAGACAATACAATTGTTCAGAACGAGGCACTTATGAAATTGGTGCTTTTTATTAACAGTCTGCATAAATGCATAGATTTTTTTTGTAAAAACAATTTGAGAAACCATGCTATTCTAAAAATTATCTAAAATCTTACCATATAATTTACAGTCTTCATATTTGTCTAACATCGTAATTGAAATGGCATTAGTTGGAAATGTATTACTTCTTGGCTTTCTTCTTCGGGGTCTTGGCTTGTGCCTGCAACATGAAGGGAATGCTCTGAATTAGTTTACAATTTGAGAAATGTCTGATACTAAAGACTTTACATTTTCAATAAGATAGGCTTGGAGCATAATCACACCAAAACAGGGCACTAACAAACTTGACAAAATTGCACTGGCCATTACACTGGCAAATCTACATATATCTTATTGAAAGTCTTTGCTAGTATCAGAAATGTAACTGTTATCTTAGAATATTCAGAAGGATGGGGATACCTTTGGCTGCTTCACTTTGAGATCCTTCACACGAGGGTTGGTCGTTGCTTTGTTACTTATCTTTGGGGTCTTGGCAGCTGTCTTGGCATCTGTTTTGGCGTCCTGAACTTTCACCTTTTTCTGCAACATGGAAATTTATAGTTGAAGCCCCAAAATAAGTTAGGAAATTATAGGAATATAAGGTTAACATTTTCCTGGGCCTTCCTCACAAAATAATGTCGCTGTTTGTTGAAACTCTTTATTTTTGGATTATGGGTATTCATTGCTCATGAACTGTTTACGAAATTTGGATGTCTCTTCCTCCTTCATCTGAGGGCAATGATTGATACAACATTGTTTGCGGTTGTAGATACTCATTGTGGGAGCCTTGCCCAAATTACCCTCCCATGATCCCAGCCAAAGCACCGTCCAGCTCCAGCATTTGCTTCTAGTCTGACA
This sequence comes from Platynereis dumerilii, assembly GCA_026936325.1. NCBI lineage: Eukaryota > Metazoa > Annelida > Polychaeta > Phyllodocida > Nereididae > Platynereis > Platynereis dumerilii. The sequence continues at coordinate 288,979 of JAPTHN010000153.1, forward strand.
CATACCTTAGCAGTGGCTTTCTTGGTTACGGAGGTTTTCTCTGGCTTGGAAGCGCTGGGCGATGCCTTTGCTTTCTTTTTCTTAGGAGATCTTGAAGGGGACTTCTCTGCCCTGGCCGTGGGCTTCTTGGGCTTCGTTGTTGTCTTCTTCGTAGCTTTCTTTTCAGCTGCAACTTTTTTCGGCTTCAGCTTGGCCTTTTCCATCGCTGCAATTCCATCCTTGTTGAGTTTGTATCTGCCACTGAGTCCTGCAACATGAAAATGTTTGTGAATGTAGAACCTCAAAGAACCACTCAAGTTCCATCAGTTTACCGCGATATACCAAGACTCAATTGAAGATTTGAAGTTTTGAGTCATCAGCACATATTGCCAGAAATCCTTGAGATCCTTGAATAAAAATTGAACTGCAAGTGCTGCAACCTCAACATTTAGTTTGGTACACCCAAACAATAATTTGGGTTTGCAGGACATAAGAATAAGAATCGATTTTGCCAAAAGTTAATATTAAAAATCTATTATGCATGCACTATGCATAAATACGATATAAATTTTTATTTTCATTTTGATATAAGTAGCCTATTGTGCTAATATGGTTCTTATTTCTTGAATTCTGGTCAAGCACTTGATAAAATTCACACCATGAAATAATGAGATTTCATGAAAGCTTCCATATGCAAGCGATGGATGGGCGGAGGATTGTATCTTTGTGTACATATAAATTTATATTTATGATGCAATTGTAAGGCTAATCCGCTGTTCAACAAGTGCTTCATAAACATAATATTATACATAAAGACCCAATCCTCATACATGGGTCCAGAACTGGAATTGAACCTGGACTAAGTTACTGGAAGCCCGGTGTACTAGCAACTGAGCTAAGCCCACTTCATGGACCTCCCACTTCCAGGGACCTACCTGTTTGATCTTCTTGGTTCTTGGGTCGTTTGAGATAACCAGTTTGCAGTCCCTTCTCCAAAGCTTTCTTCAGCAGACTTTTCAAGCGCGAGGGATCAGCATTGTACTTGCCAATGATGAAGCTTTTAATTGCAGTGACGGAAGCTCCCTTCTTGTCATCTATTGTTTTGATGGCTTCAATTGCCATCGTCAGGGTGTTGGGAGTGGTGTTGGCTTTAGCCACCTTCTTTGCTTCCGGAGATCGACTCATTTTTAGACTACTGAAAAACAAAAAACAGTAATTACATCATATATGTCATACAAAGGCATTTTTCAATATCATGAACAAGCTGCACCCCGATTAACTCCTAATTAACTCCAATTAAATCCAAATTAACTCTAATTAAATCCTAATTTAATCCTAATTAAATCCTAGTTAACTAAATAACTCCTAATTAACTCCTGATTGACTCCTAGCTGATTAACTCTTCTCTGAAGCACAAGTGGAAGGACCACACTATATGCTAATTTTTGAGGGGCACATGCTGGTCTAACTTATCACTTTAGGACCATATAATAGGGCTGCAGTGATGGATGGATGGATGAGTGGGGCTTTACATCCTGTATTTACGCACTTGGTAGGCTAATCAGGACAGGCTACATCACAAGACTCGATACCATGACAACAATGACCAGTGGCGTATTTAGGGGGGGGCGGTGCCAAGGCCACCCCCCTCAGCCCAAAGTTAACATGGAAGAGATAGGAAGTGCCGCAGAACGCCGCCTATTTGCCCCATGTTATGCCCCCCTCAGGCCATTTCTAGACAATGACAATTGACTCGATTAAATTTTATTATACCTATATATATATATAGATGCGCAACATGCAAGAATTATCATTCGGTATAAATCTATAGCTGATAATTGAATGGTCCACCCCTTATTTCATTTTGACAAATTGCATCCATTGGCGTCAGACACTGCCATCGGAGAAAAAATCACAATTTTGATATATATTATAGGGGTAAGTCAAGATTATTGGACCAGGCAGGTATATTGGACCATTTCCTAAATCATGAACTTTTTAGGTTCTGGGAATGAATAGACAAGTGATAGACTGGACGGTTGTGACACCTTCACTACCATTACATATTAAGTTTCTATATCATATTGCCCCAGTTAATAGCAAAATTATAGGGTTAATATTTATGTTTTTGGACCATTCTGAGCAGTTCTGATGTTTTTTCTGATAGCATGATTTAGCGAGGGTGTCGGGGTAGCAATTGGCACAATTCATTGAACCAAACAATCATATAAAAAGAGTATTAGTGGGGAGTTTCCTTTAATAAAGTTTGATGAGATTTTGTCTCATATGGTATGTTTCTAATGGCTCAAATTGTGCTGCTGGTCCGATTTTACTTGCAGGCAGATATATTGGACCCCGCTATTGTTGCACCTGCCAAGTAAGGGGCCGACCAGACGATAGTTGGGGGGGGGGCTATGGACTTTACCCCGGGACGAACTTTTTTTTTCGTTCGCGGTGCGTCGACGAACAAGTTTTTCCCATGCGCACCCGCGACAAACTTTTTTATCGGAATTTTAACATTGCTGTACCCTAGCTACAGGTGGAAACAAACTTTTTTTTTATTTCCATGTGCTAAACAAACTTTTTTTTTCAGTGTCAAGTGGGAAACAATCTTTTTTTTTCACCAAATATCCATAGCCCCCCCCCAAAGGTCATCTGGTCAGCCCCTAATTTGTAGAAGCTCGCGCAATTTTAATCAAAATTGCCAAATTTGTTTTATTTCACTCTGTTTCTCAATTTAAAAAGCCAATACAAAAATGATAATGTGCAATGGCTTCTTTTGTGGCTGTCAGACCATTTTGAACCAAAATAATTGTACTTGAGGCAACATTAACTTCGAAAAGAGGTCAGCCAATCATAAATGCAGTTATGACAAACAAGTTTTATAGTTTTAAGAGATTTTCAATGTTCATTTGAAAAACTGATTTTAGTTATCCCACTGGGTGCATCTTGTCTTTGGCTGGTGGTCCAATTTACCATCGAATAGTGGTCCATGGCAGGCATATTGGACCATTTGGCATCAATTTTTCAAATGGCTATATCTTTATAACAGTGAAAGAAGATATCGGACTACCCTTTTCCTGAGGTTGAAGCCAGATGACCAACCTAACAAATTAGAATTATCATGTATTTCTATCTTATATGCTTACAAGCCTGGCTATTGGATTAAACCCTCTGCAAGCTATACAGTATACACTGTACGTAGTCATGTTCATTGCCACTGACCACTTTATACTCAATGGAAGCTATTGTCCACCATAGGAAGCTAATGGAGATCGCCCATAGCCTGCCCAAGAGCCAAGTTCAGAGGGCACGACAAATTTCTTCTTCTTCAATTTGAAATGACCTTTACATGACCTGGCAAGCAAGGACCTTAGCTTGCAAGTAGCACCCAGAGAAGTGCTGGAGTGGCCTCCTTTGGCTTAATTGAACTTACCCAGTAATACACGCAGTTCATCCAATGTAGAGAAGTTGCCACGTGTCTTGTTCCCGCCAAGAAGAGCTGCTATAATCCAGGCAGTTCAGTCATTCCATTCCGTGGAATGTGAGTTATAACACAAGCTGATAGCAATGAAAGTTGAGTGAAGTTGCCTTTTTTGTCTCTCAGTGAGGTCTGTATGATCCGCTATTATATAAAACAAATTCCTTAATTGCTGGTAAAGATGAGTTTCAATTGGGAAACAAGTTGAATGAATATAAGCCAAGGTGCGTCCACAGTTCCAAAATGGAACATTCTAACAGTTGCTCTAACTCATTCATGCATAACAGGCAGTCCCACCATTCCAGAAGCTGTTAAATATTGAAAACAATACATGATGCATCACAGTTGATCACAGTCTCTGGTCTACCTCAGCGTCACTGCAGATAGTCTGCTATTAAAAGGCCCTGACCTCCAGTTTTCCATTTTCAATTGACCTGAATCCAAAACTAAAACTCATTCCACAGTTCCTTATGACTTCTTTTTGTTTTCCACATGTATGCAGTTTCTCAACTGCTCCATATGAGTTCCTCCACAGTTCCTTCACAATCCAATTTCAGTTCAAAACAACTTTCCTCCAATCCTCCTCAGTGCTCTCTCAGTTCATCCACATGTTCTCAACTACTCCGTATATCTGCTACTGTTCCTAACAAGTTCCTCCCCAGTTCTTTCTGAGTTCCCCTATTGTTCCTCCGCAATTCGCATTACAGTTCCTCCTCAGTTGCCCTGTAGGTCCTTTCCTTTGAGTTGCTTCACAGTTTTTTCGCAGTTCCTTCTGAGTTCCTTTGTCGTTCCTCATTAGTTCCATAACAGTTCCTCATTAGTTCCTCCATGGGTCCTTTACTGCTCCATGCGAGTTCCTTCACAGTTCTTCCCGAGTTTCTCCACAATTCCTTCTGAGGCAGTTCCATTGCAGTTCTTCCTCAGTTCCACCTCCGTTCCTTAACTGTTCCTCCTCAGTTCCTTCTTGGTTCTTTCACATTTTCTTCTGATTTGCTCGACAGTTCCGTTTCTGTTCCCATTAAGTATCTCCTCAGTCCCTCAATTATAATAGGTCCTTTACTGCTCATTATGAGTTCCATCGCTGTTCCTCCACAGTTCATCCTTACTTCCTCCAGTTCCCTCTGAGTTCCTTTGTGGTTCATTTTCAGTTGCAATACAGTTCCTCATCAGTTCCTCCGCATGTCCTTTTCTGTTCCTTAGGAGTTCCTCCACAGTTCCTCTGGAGTTCCATAGAGTTGCTCCTCAGTTCCTCAAAAGGTTCCCCACTGCTCCTTCTTTTATGGTTCATTTTCAGTTCCAATACAGTTCCTCTGCAGGTCCTTTTCTGTTACATAGAGTTGCTCCTCAGTTCCTCTTAAGGTTCCCCACTGCTCCTTCTTTTATGGTTCATTTTCGGTTGTAATACAGTTCCTCACCAGTTCCTCTGCATGTCCTTTTCTGTTCCATAGGAGTTCCTTCACAGTTCCTCTGGAGTTCCATAGAGTTGCTCCTCAGTTCCTCTAAAGGTTCCCCACTGCTCCTTCTTTGTGGTTCATTTTCAGTTGCAATACAGTTCCTCATCAGTTCCTCATCAGTTCCTCTGCATGTCCTTTTCTGTTCCTTAGGAGTTCCTCCACAGTTCCTCTGGAGTTCCATAGAGTTGCTCCTCGGTTCCTCTAAAGGTTCCCCACTGCTCCTTTTGAGTTCCTCCAGTTCCCTCTGAGTTCCTTTGTGGTTCATTTTCAGTTGCATTACAGTTCCTCATCAGTGCCTCTGCATGTCCTTTTCTGTTCCTTAGTAATTCCTTTCACAGTTCCTCTGGAGTTCCATAGAGTTGCTCCTCGGTTCCTCTTAAGGTTTCCCACTGCTCCTTTTGAGTTCCTCCAGTTCCCTCTGGGTTCCTTTTTGGTTCATTTCAGTTGCAATACAGTTCCTCATCAGTTCCTCTGCATGTCCTTTTCTGTTCCTTAGGTGTTCCTCCACAGTTCCTCTGGAGTTCCATAGAGTTGCTCCTCAGTTCCTCTAAAGGTTCCCCACTGCTCCTTCTTTTATGGTTCATTTTCAGTTGTAATACAGTTCCTCACCAGTTCCTCTGCATGTCCTTTTCTGTTCCATAGGAGTTCCTCCACAGTTCCTCTGGAGTTCCATAGAGTTGCTCCTCAGTTCCTCTAAAGGTTCCCCACTGCTCCTTCTTTGTGGTTCATTTTCAGTTGCAATACAGTTCCTCATCAGTTCCTCTGCATGTCCTTTTCTGTTCCTTAGGAGTTCCTCCACAGTTCCTCTGGAGTTCCATAGAGTTGCTCCTTGGTTCCTGTAAAGGTTCCCCACTGCTCCTTTTGAGTTCCTCCAGTTCCCTCTGGGTTCCTTTGTGGTTCATTTTCAGTTGCAATACAGTTCCTCATCAGTTCCTCTGCTGGTCCTTTTCTGTTACTTAGGAGTTCCTCAACAGCTCCTCTGGAGTTCCATAGAGTTGCTCCTCAGTTCCTCTAAAGGTTCCCCGCTGCTTCTTCTTTTATGGTTCATTTTCAGTTGCAATACAGTTCCTCATCAGTTCCTCTGCAGGTCCTTTTCTGTTACTTAGGAGTTCCTCCACAGTTCCTCTGGAGTTCCATAGAGTTACTCCTCGGTTCCTCTAAAGGTTCCCCACTGCTCCGTCTTTGTGGTTCATTTTCAGTTACAATACAGTTCCTCATCAGTTCCTCTGCAGGTCCTTTTCTGTTACTTAGGAGTTCCTCCACAGTTCCTCTGGAGTTCCATAGAGTTACTCCTCGGTTCCTCTAAAGGTTCCCCACTGCTCCTTCTTTGTGGTTCATTTTCAGTTGCAATACAGTTCCTCATCAGTTCCTCTGCATGTCCTTTTCTGTTACTTAGGAGTTCCTCCACAGTTCCTCTGGAGTTCCATAGAGTTGCTCCTCAGTTCCTCTAAAGGTTCCCCACTGCTCCTTCTTTGTGGTTCATTTTCAGTTGCAATACAGTTCCTCGTCAGTTCCTCTGCATGTCCTTTTCTGTTACTTAGGAGTTCCTCCACAGTTCCTCTGGAGTTCCATAGAGTTACTCCTCGGTTCCTCTAAAGGTTCCCCACTGCTCCTTCTTTGTGGTTCATTTTCAGTTGCAATACAGTTCCTCATCAGTTCCTCTGCAGGTCCTTTTCTGTTACTTAGGAGTTCCTCCACAGTTCCTCTGGAGTTCCATAGAGTTGCTCCTCAGTTCCTCTAAAGGTTCCCCACTGCTGCTTCTTTGTGGTTCATTTTCAGTTGCAATACAGTTCCTCATCAGTTCCTCTGCATGTCCTTTTCTGTTACTTAGGAGTTCCTCCACAGTTCCTCTGGAGTTCCATAGAGTTGCTCCTCGGTTCCTCTAAAGGTTTCCCACTGCTCCTTTTGAGTTCCTCCAGTTCCCTCTGAGTTCATTTGTTGTTCATTTTCAGTTGCAATACAGTTCCTCATCAGTTCCTCTGCTGGTCCTTTTCTGTTCCATCAGAGTTCCTCCGCCGTTTGCATGTTGTGAGACAAACTGTAAATTCCTCCATGGATTCTTCAGTTACTTCTGAATTCCTCCACAGTTCCATCTCAGTTCCTGTACAGTACCATTTCAGTTCCTCCTCAGTTCCTCCTCAGTTCCTCCTCAGTTCCTCCTCAGTTCCTCCCCAGTTCCTCCTCAGTTCCTCCTCAGTTCCTCTACAGGTTCTCTACAGGTTCTCTACAGGTTCTCTGCCACTCAATATGAGTTGCTTCACTTTTCCTCGATCCTAAATTCATCCAGAGCTTCTTCACAGTTACTTTTGAGTTCTTTCTGGGTTCCTCCACAGTTCTTTATGAGTTCTTTTGCATTTCCACTACAGTTCAAATACAGTTCCTTCTCAGTCCCTCCATAGTTCCAGCTGAGTTCGTTCAAGTTCCTCCTGAGTTCATCCATGATTTATTCACAGTACTTAACTTCTGTTCCATAGGAGTTCCTCTAGAGTTCCAATACAGTAGTGCATCAGTTCCTCAAGGCTCAATAGTTCCTCTGCAGTTCATTTGCTGCTCCATTTGAGTTCCTTCACAGTTCTTTCTTAAGCTCCTAAACAGTTCCTTCTGAGTTTCTTCACTGCTCCGTCCAGTTTCTCGTGCAGTTCCATTTCAGTTCAATAACAGTTCTTCCTCAGTTCCTCTATAAGTCCTTTGCTGCTCCATGTGAGATCCTTCACTGTTCTTCCTGAATTTCTCCACAGTTCCTTCAGAGTTCTGTCACAGTTCCTTTTGAGTTCCATTACAGTTCCATTACAGTTCCATAAAATTTCCATTACAGTTCCATTACAGTTTATCCTCAGTTCCTCTATAGGTCCTTCACTGTTCCTTTTGAGTTCCTCCACATTTCCTCCTCAGTTCCTCCACAGTTCCCTTGGAGTTCCTTCAAAGTTCAATAACAGTTCCTCCTCAGTTCCACCTCAGTTCCTGTGCAGGTCCTTTACTGATCCATATGAGTTCCTCCTCAGTTCATTTTGGATTCTTCCCCAGTTTCTGAGTTCCGTTTCTGTTCCCATTTTAAAAGTACCTCCTCAGTGCCTCTCAGGTCCTTTACTGCTCTATATGAGTTCATTCACTGTTCCTCCTGAGTTCCTCCACTGTTCCTTCTGAGTTCCTTCTGAGTTCCTTCTGAGTTCCTTCTGAGTTCCTTCTGAGTTGCATTTCAGTTTCCATAACAGTTTCATAACGGTTCTTCTATAGGTCCTTTACTGCTCCATATGAGTTCCTCCTTAGTGCCCTCATACAGTAGCTCCTCCTGAGTACTTCCACTGCTCCTCCTGAGTTTCTCCACAGTTCTGTTTCAGTTCCATTTCAGTTACAATACAGTTCCTCCGCAGTTCTTCTATAGGTCCTTCATACGAGTTCCTCCTCAGTCTTTTCTCAATTCCTCTTCTGGTTCTTTACTGTTCCTAAAGATTTCCTCCACGCAATTACAACTTTCCATAGTTCCTACAGAGTTTCTCCTCAGTTCCTTCACAGTTCCATTTCAGCTCCAATACAGTTCCTCCTCAGTTCCTTCTTAATTCTTCCACAGGTCCATTACTGCTCCATATCAGTTCCTCCACAGGTTCTTTGGAGATCCTTCATTGGTCTTTCTGAGTTCCTTCGCAGTTCCATTTCAGTTCGATTAAGTTCCTCCTTCCTCTGCAGTTCCTCTTCTGCTCTAAAATGACTTCCTCCACAGTTCCTCCTAAATTCCTTTGTTGTTTCTTCAGTTACTTCTGAGTTCTTCCTGAGTTCCTCCACAGTTCCCTTTGGGTTCCACTATAGTTCCCTCTGAGTTCTTTCACAGCTCTATTTCAGTTCTATTACAGTTCCTCCATAGATCCTCTACTAGGGCCTTTATAGTCCCAAATGAGTTCCTCCACAGTTCCTTCAGAGTTCTTTCACTGTTCCTTTGGAGTTCCTTTGAAGTTCCTCTATATGTCGCTCCGTATGAGTTCTTTCACAGTTCCTCTTGAGTTCCTCGATCCTCAGTTCCTTCTGAGAACCTTCAAGATTTCTTTATTGGCCACGATATACAAATTATACATGGAATCTTTTGTAGCGTGTTGACAAAGTAGGATGTCAACAAAGTTGAGGTTGCCACAGAGCACTGTTCCTTTTGAGTTCCATTTCAATTTCACTACCGTTCATCCTCAGTTCCTCTGTTGAGTACTTCATTCCTTAATATGAGTTTCTTCACAATTTCTTCGCTGTTCCTTCGCAGCTCCGTTTCAGTTCCTCCTTCAGTCTCCTATCCGCGCATCACTACTGCGGGGTCTACATCTGAGTTCCCACACATTTCTTTCTGAGCTACTTCTAATTGCTGGTGACTCAATAGAAAATCATTTAGGCCCGGAAGTTGCCAAATTCCAAGCATCATCATGCAAGTAAATTCAATCACTATTTACAGCATCCTGAAGACAACCATCTCCAAATTCACCCCAGCAGGTACACCTCTTTGAGATAACATTGCAATTATCAAATTAGGTTGAACTGGCACCGATATTCTTCCACAGGGTTTGATATAATACAGGCTAACCAATGCCTTTGCAAAATTTCTGCTTTCCAACTTTATTTCACATTTTCTGTCTAACTTTGACGGGGTCGCATGGACCTAATTATAACCAAGGCAGTTTCAATCATGCTTAGCCTAATTGCTGGGTTCTCCTGTCCCGATTAGCCTGTACTGAAGTGCATAAATAAATAAAGGATACATGATTGATTGTAAAGAGGCTAAAGCCCAGTCATCCAACCATCCATCTCTGATAGTTGCTTGTGCCAAGTTGAGACTTCATAAATCCCTCTGACATTCTGCAAACTAGATTGTGTTTCATGAGCACAAAATATGCTCAAAGGCATTAATTCTTTTACCAATTACCACATAAACACAAGAGGAAAATGACAAACTTTTAATCTCCTTGAACATTATTCAAATGCATTGTGAAGAAATATATATATATATGTATATTAGGCCTATATATTGACACCGGAAAGACAAGTACAGTCATGAAAAAAAATATTAGGAATAGTGAGAATGGGAAACAAAGTTAACCCCAGACATAAATGATTTTTAGTATCTCGGATCTTCTCAAGTAATTTTTTCTAAGGGTGATCGGCAGGATGAAAAAAAGTCTGTGATCGCAATTTTTTGATCATGTCGATTAAAGAAAAATTGAGTATAAACTCAGTTTTTTCTTTAACAGGCAGAAAGTCTAAAGGACTGGTCAACCCGATAAGCCAAAAATCAGTTATGATTGGACTTAGGCCTAACGCCAGTTACGATAGAGAGGTTTTGCTACGCGTGCACATGTGACGTACATGTGTACAAGTACTATCTAATTACAATGTTGTCATGGCAACCCACACGTACACGTCACAGTCGTCACATGGAAACGTGTAGCAAAACCTCTCTAATGAATGCCCAACATCAAAATGACAGACATAGAAAATATAAACGTATGTCAAACAGAGCAAGAGAGGTTAAGACCTAGCACTGCCATTAACTCATTAAAATATTGATTTTTTCTCGTTATTTCAAAAACCTAGAGTTTAATTTGCTGAAAAGCAAATGCAAATAATTAATAAACCCCTCAACAGAGTACGGCTAATTTCTGAGCCTTGTGGTACTATACCTTATGTACAGACTGGCACAATAACGTAACCACATACAATTTAATGATATTCAAATTTTTTTTTATATTTTAAGATATATATTTAGACCTACTTTTGACAGAATGAATTTATTAATATTTTTTTGCAGGAAAATGACTAGATGTGAATATATTACTAAATTCTTTTGACACACGACCGAATAATTAAAATTATCAATGGTAGTGTCTCCAGATAAATCCTAAAACAAATGTAGAATTTCCCCAGTATTATAACCCTATAGCTTAGTATGTGTGTTTCATCTTCCTCTCATTCCACTCATCTTTATCTCATCGTGTGTCCAGGTAAATAATTTAAGTAACATTAATCCATCAGGCACTAATCATCCTAAGGTTTTTGAAAATTTGTATTTGTAATGAAAACTTGTTTTCACGAAAAAAAAAAAAAGTACCCTCCGGTGTTCGACCACATCATATTAGTTTAGTATTAAAATGATATTACATCACTGAGTTACTTCTTCTTATTCATTCAAAGACAAGACATAGCAGCCTACACACAAAGAAATAGAGAGCATATGCCTACACTCCCTGGTATGTGTCAAGGTGTTATCCTTGGATTCTGTACTTTTGAAGTGAAGGGTCAAAAGCTTAGTTAAAAATTACGCATCTGAAAAAATGTATAAATGCTGAATCTCAAGTCTTTGCGCACACATGAAACTCACACATTTTTTCTGTCAAACATTAGCGATGTAGTGTAAAAGTGTGTTAAAATCACAGTGATTAAAAAAAATTAATACATTTAAATTTTAACACCTGTAACTCAGTCAAAAATATTCAGTGTAAAAAACCTCACAGTGTAAACAACTACATGCTATTCTAAGGTTCTTAACAGACTCGGTTATTCATACTAGCTAAAATACAAACACATTTTTATCAAGTTCTACGCTATTTTCAATATTTGTCATATTTTCCTTAACAAAAGTCTGCCAGACATGCTATTTAACATGTTTAAAGTATTAATCAATGTGCATTAAAAAAAATAATCGGGCATGTACAATACATAACCAAGAATGTTCAAGCTCTAAAGTTTTGATTCATGATAAAAAATCAGACAAGGATGAAGGGTGGATTGCAAATTTCAATACTACATACCGTTAATTTTGAATACATGAATTGAATTTACATGTGAAACTATATTGTGAAGTTGTGCGAAAGTTCCAAATAGATACACAAGCTAGGTACACAGGCTCTCCATGTAAATACAATGTACATAAAAAAAGGTTTTAGGGGAAAAGGCTAATCATCAAAAACTTTAAATTTTAAAGTTATTCTTGGCTGTAGCAGTTTTGTAAAAAAATGATACCGGTACTAAGGATGAACGAGATTGTACCCTTGCTATGTGTTTTATTAGACAAAAAGAAAAAAAGAAAAGGATGTAATTCTAAATTTGATGAATTTTTCCCTGTTCCATAACTTCCCACTCGCATTTTATCCACGAAGATCTCATGCGCTTGAAGGTACTTATAGTACATAATGATTTTATCCCACCGTTCCGCAAACTATGTCCCTTCCGCATTTAATTCATCACAAAGCATATTATATATATGATATACAATATTATACATCAAAGGGTTACAGCATCGCCTCAAAAAAACTTTTGATCTGCATGTGACCAAAAAAAGTTTTTTAAATATTTACCACATATTTAATATGTAAATGCTTGGTCAATACAAAGTTAATCAGAAAGCAGAATTCAATGAATATCAAGTTACTCTTGTCAATTGTCATGCAACTGAAGTACGTTTTCAAACATTGTAAGTTTGACAGGTAAAAAGTAATAACTTAAAATAAGTTATAACTCAATAAAATAACACACGATGCTTATAAATATCTGTAGATCACAAAATGCTTTTAAATATACATATCAAGACATGATTATAAAGTTACACTGTCGACCACAATAACGCACCATAACCTGTTCGAAGATAGTCGAAAATACAGAGGTCTAATCAACTTTCTATATATATATATATCAACAATATACTGTGTTAGTCCAGGAATTAAAACCAGATCCAGTTCGATCTCGTCATCTCAGTATTTTGGAAACTCGCTAAGTTTTCTATAAGGGCTATTCAATTTAAAAGTCTGGGGGGGGGGCCGGGCAACGATTTTGACCCCCCCATGCATTAACTTCGATTTTTTCACCCCCCGTACATACATCAAAAAGAAATTTTCGTTATTACATTGCGTAGGCCTGAATAGAGCCGATAGTCCCCCCCATACATCTAAAGTGAATTCCGCGAGTGCCCCCCTAGCATCTGCATCGTATTAGCTCTCACCCATACATACATCATACGAAAACTAAACCTCAAAGAGAACGCAAGAGCGTATTAGCTTTGTGACTCTGTCATTAAATTTTAACTGTCAGACTATTTGGCCTCTATTATACATGTATGTTAATAATATCGGTCGAAGAATAAACCAACAAAATTTAATCAGCCATTGGCGTATTAACCATGAATCATGTGGAACAATGGAACACAAGAGCTGATCAGCTGACAGTTATATTCACTGCAAATAGAATGCAATCTTGAACGACATTCACATTGCAATATAAAATACCCAGCTGATAGAAATCCATCTGTAAATACATAGCATTTCATACAATAAGGCCACACATAATTGATTCTTAGCTTCGCGGACCCGTCGACACAATGGTTTTCCTGCCGATGGAAAAAAAATTATTTTTTTTTGACATAATAAAATTTTTTTTTCACTCTTTTTTTTTGTCCTACCGACCGACCATGGAAAAAGTGCCTTGAGAGGATCCGAGAAGCTAAAGATCAATTATGTGTGGCCTAACCGATAACCATTCAGCCTTAATTCTTATTGACCAAAGCACGGCAGGATAAAATATCAGCTCTCAGTGTCCGTGCAACAGAAGATAGAATACATCTTTCAGCTTTTGCATCACCCATGACTAAACAGGAGGACCAATCAGCTTTCAGTACTTATAGTGAAGAGGGAATAATATTTGGACCAATCAGCTTTTGGCGTTCATTTTAGCTTCGGCTTCCTTTGATTTTTCTCTCTGCATGATGTGAATCTCGGCGTAATCAGCACTTTTGGGTTTTCTCTTTGGCTCTTCATCTTGGTTGGCTCCCTTGTCTTTGTAATTTGCAAGACCGTCTGTTGGGTCCTTTGCTTGATTGTTTGTCACAGTGTTGCTTGATTTCAATTTATCATCCAACTGCCAAGTACCTGTGGTGGCAATTTCAGGACTGACAACCAAAAGTAACTCCTTGTCCTTGCTCTCCAACTGTTCGCTCAGATACGACCTCAGGTCATCCACACTCCCGATGACCTCGGGGGCGTCCAACTTTGAGTCCAAATTGTAATATTGCGAATTCACTTCCCTTATAGCTATCCAGTGTTTGCGTTGCACCGGTAAATGGAGAAATCCAATTTTATAGTCATTCGGAATATTAAGTATAAATCCAATTATATTTTCAAGGAACAATGTCTTCACATTCCTGAAAGAAAATTAAAACAAGATGAGTTTCATACATGTTGCTGGTTGCTACAATTCTGATTAATAAGTATCATTGCCTGGAGGATTAGGCCACTCACTTTCTCTTGTCGAACCATATTGTGTCAAAATTTTTGCTCTGAAGTGCTGCCATAATTACGTTGACATCATAATTTCCGAGACCAAACATACTTTTATGCGGATTAACATAGGCACCTGGGGACAACCTGCAAGGCAAAAGTAGCTTTTTATGATTTTATTTATTTATTTATTGCAAGTCTTTTAATATTTTAAAAAACATACCAAACTTTTTTGAGTCAAGTTGTATTAAATATATATTTCATAGTTCAAGTTTCCACTTAAATCTGGAAAAAAAGCTTTAAATGATCCTTCAGATAAAAATTATTCAGTGAATAGGTAGGCCTATATTTACTAAAAGGCACATTTTTTAAGTGTCACAGTTAATGACTTGAGATATCAAATCCTTGCTTTTAAATTTAAACAAATGAATTGCACTCACTGGTAACAAATACTGTCCAAATCAGACTTGGAGAAGGCTTTGTCATCTTGGAAAAGGTTGTTGAGGGCATGGAGGGCACACAACTCTCTTGACTGTTTTTCATGATAGACCCCATTCAAGACGACTCCCACAGAGTTGCTCTTGCCATCCTCCTTCATGCAGGACATTGTGCCAGAACCCATGCAGAATGCTCAGACCTTTGGGACATCCTATGCAAACAGCATCATCTGCAAAAATGAGATAGGAACATATTATTTTGATCATGCATACATTGAAACATAGGCTACGTAGCAGCAAACCTTCATCGGTTGAAGTCTGGGAACATTTGTTCTATAGATCTCAAGGAAATAATCAAATCACATGAAAACACTCAGCTATATCTGCACCTTTTTGTATGATAAAAGTCTAAGACTCTGTATGCATGATTGAACATTATAAGACCCAGACGCAGAATCCCAGATTCGTTGTCAGATTTTGGGCGTGCACCCTGCTTGTTAGCTCTTGTTCATTTCCTTGTAAAATACTGATATATCTTGGTCGTCTTTCCCAAAATCTTGGCATCTCGGGCGTTAGGACCCCCACAACCCCCACAAAAAAAATCTGCTTGTAGTAGGCCTACCAAGGAGATTACACCATTTTCTCTGTATCAGTCCCAGTGCAGCTATAGCCTAGAGGCAAAAGGCCTACTTGCAGTGACTGTAACCTAGCTAATGATTGTAAATTTTTTTCGGTACCACCCTGCTCAGAGAACTTCTTTTCTACTCTAGTACTCATTCTACTCAGACCAGACATCAGTCAGTGATCAATGCAGTGAGTGACAACAAACAAGCCCCACAGATTATAATGGTGGTTCAAAGTTCATTGAACTGATCATTGCAATGGCATGGGCTTACCAGCTTAGGTTGAGATGTCAGAACCAGATAAACACCTGCTGCATACAGTGAGAGTCACTTGTTTGGCAGTCTCTGTAGTGACAGACCACACACTCCTGTCAAAGATGGGGATTTTCAAGGGAATCCCCATGAAATGACGTCACTCGACCACGGACGAGCACCGACGACCCATTCCGAACGTTTTACCAATTTACTTTTTAACCAAAGTTGCAGATGCGTGCTTGAACGTCGTAGTCTGATTTATTGTTGTGACATATCTCATTAATTTGTGAAAATTTGTTGGCGAATATTTTTATTTCCGACTGCGCGTGTGATGTGCGTGGAGGGATTGTTGCCATCTTGTTGCAGCAGATTGAGTGTGGATGCCGGTAGATTGTGAAATATTTTGAGTAACTGAGGTGCAGTTGCCACCCCATTGCGTGTGACAGTAAGTATTGATTGATTGCAACTCTTGCAGAGCAATATCTGGCCGTTTCATCATGCGTGGAACTATATTGACACCGTAGTCTGTTCTTCCAGCTGAGTTGTCTGCAAGATTTTGAGAGTGTTTGTGTTCAGTATTTCATAAGCGTATGGACAATCGAACTTTAAATATGGTAAACAATCTCTTTGATGGTTAAAACACTCGTGACATAGGCATACACACACTTGACTCTATTGTTTATTTGCAGACAAAGGGAAACATACGCCGTGGACCTAAGAAGTGAACAGCTGTTGTGAACTCTTGAGCTGGATCGAATCTGGCTTCGTTGACACGCATGCAGGGAGAGGTTATTTTGGATCGGAATATGTGGAGGTTCATTGCAAAACGAGCTCGAACACTAAACGGGACAATATAATTGACATTAGCAAAGAAACAAATCTTTGGGCAGCATTGATAACACAAATCCATTCATACCTGTTTTTATTGACTGAGTTGTTCTAGTTATACACAAACATTTAGTCAAGGCCAAGGTTGTCCTTCCAAGCTATAAATATCACAAAGGTTGGAAACCTCCCTGGGATTTACTCACTCAGCTGATTGATTGTTTACCTGAAGCAATAACCAACACTACAAGAATGAGTGCTGCAGGTTCACCACTGAGCTCTCCTCTCAAGTCACCAGACATGGACAAACTGGTGCAGGCAGCCAGTTTATTTGCCCCCGATGACCACAACAACGGGGAAGTGGAGATGCTCAACCTAAACAACAAAGTAAGCAACTTCAGCTTGACAGGAACCTGTGTGCTTTCTGAAATAATTTCATATTTATTTGCCCCTACCATTTGAGCTTCAAGATGAATGATGTAATATTTTTCTTTCCAGGATGCATTTGTCAGTCCGTCACATGAAGAGTTTGATCTGCTATTGGATAAATTATCCCAACGATTACACGAAAGTGGAGAGACTATCTATGAATTAGGAATTGGAGGTCAGTACTAAAAATGTATTGTGAGGATTGTCATACTTGCCAACTGTCTGTTTATTCAAAAAATTCAAAGCTTGTCTTTTACACTAAATATTTAATTTTCCTTTTACCAAATTATATGATTAAATCACAGAATCACTCATCTGCCTGAGCAGACCCCTCTATTGGTCAATTCAACTTAATTGCAATTCACATCTTGGGTCAGACAGAAACAGACCCTTTGTTCTCACTAATTGCCATCAGGGCTTCTCTCCTGTAACTTCTTGTTGTGGGCCTAATAGATTGTGAATCAGTTGCAGCTGAGTTGCCATGTCAGAACTATTCTAACATGCAGACAATTGGTTACGTTGTTTAATGTTGCTAAATACTGGGCCCAATGCCTCCTTGGAAGCAGTAGTGCATTTGTCAAATTTGTATTCATGTTCATTGTTTACTTCAGAGGGCGACAGTCCTGGTTTGAAAGAGGAGGACATGCAGGCGTCAGTGGCCACCTTGAAAAGCATGGCAACTGCCCTGGATGCTGAATGTGTGTTACTGAGGGAGAAGCCCGTGCCAGACGGGAAAGTCACCGAGTTCTTAATACGAAAACGAGCTGATGAGAAAGATTTCATGGAGGTCAGGTAGGGTAACAAGTTTCACACGGAAATGACAATAATGTTATCTGGACTGTTCAGATAATAGATCAGCCCAATTGAACCTGGGTTGGAAGTCAAAGTCTTGTCTACAATCATAGGGAATGCTGGATGATATTGCAAATGTTGATTTGGATAATAAGAGGATGTTCTGGAAGGATGAACTTCCTCCTGAAAAAAAAAAGGGTATAAATTTATATCAGCATTCAAGAATGTAAGGCCTATACTTTTAAAATGAAACTTGAAAATTACAAGTGAAATTCTACAGTTCTAATGGTAGTTCTTGTGCTGTACTTACAGGGTAGCAGTTGTTGGAAATGTAGACGCTGGAAAGAGCACACTCCTTGGGGTTTTAACGCACGGAGAATTAGACAATGGACGTGGGATGGCTCGTCAGAGGCTGTTTAGGCACAAGCACGAAATGGAGTCTGGGAGAACAAGCAGTGTTGGAAATGACATCTTAGGATTTGATTGCTTTGGAAATGTAGTCAATAAACCAGAGCACGGCAGTCTGGACTGGACAAAAATCTGTGAACAGTCGAGCAAAGTGAGCACTTCAAAAATGTTCTGTGCTTTGTTACTAGCCAATTAATAATATGTTGGCAATTCCTATTTTGTGTATATTAATTTAGTTGTGATTTTCCACAAAAGAATAATGGCAAATTATTAGTGATTCATGCAGAGATTCTTGGATGTCTACTGTTCTATCGCAGTGTGTCAGATTAAAAATTTTCATTCGGCTAATCAGTGGTTTCATGACATCAATTTCTTCTCTCCAGGTCATAACATTCATCGATTTAGCAGGACACGAAAAATACCTAAAAACAACAGTGTTTGGAATGACGGGCCACGCACCAGACTTCAGTATGCTCATGGTAAGTATAGTTTTGATTTACAAGAAGTTTGGCTCTTGAAGGATTGATTAATTGTGAAAACAGAATTTGGCAATAATCGGATGATCACCTATTTCAATAGCATTGTAATTTTTTTACCGGTTTTGTATTGGGTTGTGTGTGGGGTTGTGCATAGAGCTGTGTATTGGATTGTGTATTGAGTTGTGTATTGGGACGGTTGGGATATGTTTTGGGTTGTGTATTGGGTTGCATATTGGATTTGTATTGGATTGTGTTGGATGTGTATTGGGACAGTTGGGATAGGTTTTGGATTGCGTATTGGATTGTTTTGGTTTGTGTATTGGATTGTGTATTGAGCTGTGTTTTGAGCTGTGTATTGAGCTGTGTATTGAGCTGTGTATTGAGCTGTGTATTGAGCTGTGTATTGAGAATTTGAGACAGTTGGGATATTTTTTGCATATTGGATTGTGTTGGATTTGTATTGGGACAGTTGGGATATGTTTTTGGTTGCGTATTGGATTCAGTGTTCGAAATAAGGGGGGTTCAAGGGGGTCTTGACCCCCCCAAATGCTATAAGGACCCCCTCAAATACATTTTTTAGAGGGACCCAGGGGGGGTCCCAAAAAAAAACCCCTCAAATACAAAATGTGCAATATTTAATCCAGAAATGGGGTTTTCTAAAGTAATTTTATTGGATAATGCATGCCTAACACACTCTTCAGAGTACATGTAGTTCTTTCTGAAACCCCTCAGCTTCTGGCGGCCTCCGGCGGTCTGCGGACCTCCGGCCCCGAAAGCGTCGACCCTTCGGGCCTTGCCAATGACAGACCCCCCCAAATGACAAGGGCTATTTCGACCACTGATTGGATTGTGTTGATTTGTGTATTGGATTGTGTATTGAATTGTATATTGGGACAGTAAGGCTGTGTGTTGGCTTGCATATGCACTATCGGGTTGTGTATTGGTCCTTATATTTCTTAAATAATTGCTTTGTAGGTTGGAGCGAACGCTGGTGTGGTGGGAATGGCCAAGGAGCATCTGGGATTGGCACTTGCTCTAAGCGTCCCAGTGTTTGTCGTTGTGACTAAAATTGACATGTGTCCGGCTAACATCTTGCAAGAAACGCTACGCATGCTGCAGAAGATTTTGAAGTCCGCTGGATGTCGAAAGATCCCTGTCCTTGTCCAAACAGTGGATGATGTGGTCGTCTCTGCAACCAACTTCACATCTGAGAGGTGGGCTACATTAAAAATAAATTACTGTTCCTTTCCTAGCTGTCGATTTTATGTGTAGCAAGACATATCTGTCAGTCTGTTTGCTTAAAATACTTTCACAGGAAAGTGGGCTTGTCTTCAAAATTGAGAGGCATTTTTTAAAAAACGTCTTCAAAATTGAGAAGCTTTAGGAAAAATCATTGTAAACTGCTTAGTGTTTCCATGATGGCCAAAGTAGCACTGTGAATGGAGTGTCTTCAAGTTAGATCTACCTTGAATTATTTGACGCATCTAATTGTTGCCTTTTTCTGTCTCAGGATGTGTCCGATATTTCAAGTGTCCAATGTAACTGGAGAAAACATGCACTTGCTCCGTATGTTCATGAACTTGCTGTCTCCGAGAGTACGATTCAACTCCAGCGAACCTGCAGAATTCCAGATTGACGACACCTTCTCAGTTCCAGTGAGTAGAATGGCTTCTCAGTCTCTTAGCAGCGTGGATTTGATTAATCAAGCCCCATGTGCAGATGTGTAGACTGTCACTGTTTCAGATGATGGACTAGGGATTAGCTGGCCATTAGCCAAATAGCAAAATGCTAACACAATTGTGATCTGGTTGAAGTAATTAGCAAAAAATACTATTCATTTCTATCATTTGGCTTAACAACTTTGGAGCAATACAATGAATCTGGCTAAACGCTTCATCACATAGCTAAAGCCTAGAAATTGATATAGTCTGAAACTGTTCAACTCAAATTTATATTGTCCTTGCTATTTTTGTGATCCCTAATTTGTGCTGACATATTAAGTGTCTCCAATTTATGTATTTTTCTTCAGGGTGTTGGTACAGTCGTGTCTGGAACAACCTTGAAAGGAGTTATCCGTCTGAATGACACCCTCATGCTGGGCCCTGATCCACTAGGGGCATTCATCCCAATCAACATCAAGAGTATACATCGAAAACGCATGCCTGTGAAGGAGGTCAGGGGGGGACAGACAGCCTCCTTCGCTCTCAAAAAGGTCACTTTTAAAACTAATTGCCAATTGAACAAGCAAGAAAATTTATGAATTTAATTCCAAGTTAAAACCCAGCTTATTCTCCCGAAAATGGTTAAGTTGAATGTAAAGTATGTTTTTCGATTTTCAAGTAAAAACTTTTGCAACATTGAGCTTTGACAGAATTAAAAGCGAAACATAAAATGACTGGACAAACAAAGCTTGAAATGAAAACAATTGAAAGTATTTTTGTCTGGTTAATTCTTTGCTCAAATGGCTAACAAAGCAGTGTTCTTTTACTGACAGATCAAGAGATCTCACATACGCAAAGGCATGGTGATGGTATCATGCAAGCTGGATCCAAAAGCCTGTTGGGAGTTTGAGGGGGAGATCTTGGTGTTACATCATCCGACCACCATCAGCGCCAAGTATCAAGCCATGGGTAAGAATTACCAAGCAAACCTGTTGTTTATTTGTGCACACTTCCCCATGTGTGAAGTTGAAATAGAAGTTGGTGTAATTTGTCAAAATGTCTGTTGGTCATCCAAAATGGGTGTTGCATGCTTTACTTATTTAAAATTTAAAGCCTACACTATTCGCTGTGTACACTGTAGGCCTATAAAGACAATGAGATAAAAATGAGATTGCAATAAAAGTGAAATAGCTGAGCAATGTAACTTCCCGTGAATAAAAACCGCAGCTCTGACTATTCATTCGTTTGATGCTTTGCAACTAGTAGTGATGACTGGAGAAGAATTAATTTGTTCTTACTGGTTGATAACTTTGCAGTGCATGTGGGCAGTGTCCGTCAGACAGCCTCGATCCTCAACATGTCTCAGGAGCATCTGCGAACAGGAGACAAGGCCCAGGTCCGTTTTAGGTTCATCAAAAATCCAGAATACTTGCGAACGGGTATGCGAATGGTGTTCAGGGAAGGCAGAACGAAAGCCGTGGGAAACGTCACGGGCTTGTACCCTCATGTCAGCGCAGTCGCCCAAAACACGCGGCAGCAGCGTGCGGCCAAGAAGGCCAGTGAGGCCAACCACCAGTTGAAACCACAAAACGAGCCTCAGAAACCAAGCAAGAAGAACCGACTCGTGAAAGGAGGCTCCGAAACAGGCGCCGAACCATGTGGGAAAGAAAACGTCATAGTGTCCACGACTACCGAGCCCGCCCCTTCTACCTGAACATCTTCTCTTTTGCAAAATTGCGACAAACATGAGTTAGCTGGCTTGACTGGTGTCTGACATAGTTGAACCGTATTGACTCATATTGAGGCAACATCAGTGATCCTGCAGTGGTCATCATCTGGTAGATATCTACACTCTGACTGATTGTGCAACGTTGTAGTTCTGCTCATGTGTATTCCGCGTAGACCAGTATTCCCAGATTCTGTGTCCCCAGCGTAGATTCCTGTGCAACTCGACTGGTGTTCAACTGACTTTAGTACATTGTAATAGCTTAGTTGTCTTGCGTTTTCTTGACATCTTGACTCAACCAATTCCACAGGGACAGTTCATAGAGTGGACAGTGGTTGCGTCCTCTTATCATGATCATCATTTTTGTATTGAGTTTCCAAATTGGCCATTTGTGTCATGTTTGTGTCACATTTGTGTGAGTGTGCTTGACAAGCGCCAGTTCTTGGCATTTTTTTTAGAATGTGTGGATTTGGTGAAAGGGTCTGAATGAAGCCATGTGTTGTTATTTATGTTCATTATTGGGATTTTTAGCTTTTCGTACCTTAATAAAGGTAAATCAAGAAGTGTTACAAATGCAATCTCTTGTTCTTTCACTGAATTGTCAATATGTTATGTTGTTGAATTGTCCTGGATTTTAGCAAAACTGGCAGTATTGATGGAAAGATGTTTTTTTCATAGATCTAATGATTCCTCAAATTTAATTCGGTAAGATCAAGATTGCTTATTTTGGTGGCCCAGAGGTTAGGGCATGGCCCATGGATAAGTTGATTAAGGCAACAAGAATCCGCGGATTCAAAACCGACCTAGCGCAATGAAATTGAAGGTGCCATTGCTTAAACCACTGAGGAACTGATATTGGAAGATAGGAGAAATAGTTGATTGGAAGATGCTAGACTATTAGTATAGAATCAATGCAGTTTGAACAGATTTCTAAAAAAAAAGGAAAGATGGCTGTCAAAATGGCCGCCATCTTGGATTTCTCAACATGTTACTCATCCATACCCACAGGCCAATACCTATACCAAATTTCATAACTGTAAGTGAAATATTAAGGTCACAATGGTCAGTTCAAGAATGAAGAAAGATTGCTGCCAAAATGGCTGCCACAAAGTGGCTGCCATCTTGGATTTCTCAACATGTTCCCGTCTGATACCCACAGCCCCATACCTGTACCAAATTTCATAACTCTTAAGTGAAATATTGAGGTCACAATGGCCAGTTCAAGAAATGAAGAAAGATGGTTGCCAAAATGGCCGCCATCTTGGATTTCTCAAAATGTCCCTGATCCATACCCATAGGCCCATACCTGTAACAAATTTTATAACTCTAAGCGAAATATTGAGGTCACTATGAGCAGTTCAAAAATGAAAAAAGATAGCTGCCAACATGGCCACCACAAAATGGCAGCCATCTTGGATTTATCGACATGTTCCCAATCCATATCCAGAGTCCCATACTTGTACCAAATTTCATAACTGTAAGTGAAATATTACAGTCACAATGAGCAGTTCAAGAATGAAGAAAGATGGCTGCCAAAATGGCCAACACAAAATGGCCGCCATCTTGGATTTATCGACATGTTCCCAATCCATACCCAGAGTCCCATACCTGTACCAAATTACAAAATTGCAAGTGAAATATTAAGGTCACAATAGGCAGTTCAAGAAAGAAAGATGGCTGCCAACATGGCCACCACAAAATGGCAGCCATCTTGGATTTATCGACATGTTCCCAATCCATACCCAGAGTCCCATACCTGTACCAAATTTCATAACTGCAAGTGAAATATTAAGGTCACAATGGGTAGTTCAAGAATGAAGAAAGATGGCTGCCAAAATGGCCACCACAAAATGGCCGCCATCTTGGATTTATCGACATGTTCCCAATCCATACCCAGAGTCCCATACCTGTACCAAATTTCATAACTGCAAGTGAAATATTAAGGTCACAACAATGGGCAGTTCAAGAATGAAGAAAGATGGCTGCCAAAATGGCCACCACAAAATGGCCGCCATCTTGGATTTCTCGACATGTTCCCAATCCATACCCAGAGTCCCATACCTGTACCAAATTACAAAATTGCAAGTGAAATATTAAGGTCACAATAGGCAGTTCAAGAAAGAAAGATGGCTGCCAACATGGCCACCACAAAATGGCAGCCATCTTGGATTTATCGACATGTTCCCAATCCATACCCAGAGTCCCATACCTGTACCAAATTTCATAACTGCAAGTGAAATATTAAGGTCACAATGGGCAGTTCAAGAATGAAGAAAGATGGCTGCCAAAATGGCCACCACAAAATGGCCGCCATCTTGGATTTCTCGACATGTTCCCAATCCATACCCAGAGTCCCATACCTGTACCAAATTTCATAACTGTAAGTGAAATATTAAGGTCACAATGGGGAAAACCCTTGTCTGTCATTGCCAAACATGGTTTACATCTGGTTTGTGGTTGCAGTTTATGCGTACGGTTTATGGTTTCACCTGATCCATTTACAGCTCCTGTATAAACCAGCCTCCGCTGTTAGGCCGGTTAAAAAGCAATGTGATCGGCTAATCAATTTTCTTGGCAAATTCAGCTAAATTTCCAGTTTTTACGGTTACTTTATTTAAGTTTCATCACTCCATATGATTCATACTTCATGAATTGTATTGGGCTAAGAGGTGGCCATTTGAAGAAAAGTAAGAAATAGTTTCTGGTTATTATTTTTGGCTATGTCAATGCAAACCAAAGTAAGGTGTCAGTAATTCTGGCTATGTTGCTATTTCCAGCATAATCTAGTAACACTTGCCATGAGCAGACTATGCAAGAGGGTGAGCAATTTTTAGCCTGGAGAGCCAGGCTGATGCATTGGGTAGTGTCTTATAGAAATTTATCCACAAGAGTCTGCAAGTGCATGTAAGAGCTTGTGGATTGGTAACATGCTTGCTTTTGGAAGTCAAAAGGCCAAAACAATGGAAAACCTTGTGTATAAGTTAGGTCATTAATGCCTGAAGCATACTATGTCATACTGGTGGTATGGAGTCCTACAAGCAGGTGTCATAGCTTACACAATAATTGTGCCTCTTAGTAGACTCAGCTTAAGCGCAGATGTGTCCAGGGGCGTCAGATTCATTTTAAAGTGGAAGCCGACGGGCATATTGGACTGAAGCCTTTACGGAATGGTGTCCCCGGGAATCCTCAATTCTTTCCCCACACAACGCCCATATTTTGGTAAAAAGTGGTGGGGCAAAACCAGCCCCACCTACACTGACGCTACTGAATGTGTCAAGCAATCCACTAGAACCAGGAAGTCTAACCATTGACTCATTTATCCAGCTAAAACTCACCAGGTTGATAATTGAACAATGTCAAAGTGAAAGTACAATATCCATCAGCCCTTTTAAACCATCAAGTATAAAAACACCATTATGGGTTTCTCTCTATTTTAATTTCGGAATTTGAGGCAGTAAGTGGACATGAAAAATTTTCACGACCTATACAGTATAACGTACCAGTAAAGTAGGGTTGTCTAATATAAATATATATTATGCAAATGAGTACAAAAATGCAAAGGGCGATAGAGGATACATTAAGTATAAATAAACACTTAAGATTTCGTCCTGAGTGACACTAGTGACTAAACTTACAAAGGTGAACACTTTTTTTAAACGGTTCTCGCTCACTTTTGAAGTCATTGTCAAATTAATTTTACAATAATGTGTGTAGCAATTCATGTGGGCCTGCGTATAAAACTACAAAGAGTACGACTGGTATTATATATTACACATACAGATTCAACTTTCTTGAAGCACCTTGGTTCACAATTTGCAGGACATTAACAGTAAACATTAACAGACTCAACACACGCATATCTACCATAACAAACAACTTACTTTTCGGTAATCTACAATCATTACTATGCAATGACTTGCAACTCAATTTAATAAAACAAATAACAGGTCGCTTTTCCAGCATGTACCATTAACAGCTGAAGTAAAATATTATCTAGGTTCAAAAGCAACCAACTGTAGCAATAAAATGAATATAAACTCATACGCAATGCACTACAGGGGTTCCAGTATAATGTAATATCAATTCATGTGAGAGTGAAGCTTAATGAAGATCATGTTGAATTGATTAGTTAAGCTTTCTTTGGCACTGACTAGAATTGACTGCAAGTGCACCTATATATTAAAATAAAGATCCTACTGAAGGATCCTATCATATTGGAGACCGCCAGGTCTCTGCGCGAAGCGCAGAGACCAGAGGTCTTCAAATGGTAGGAGACAGAGCTACTCACACAGGGATATACTAAGAAACTTTTTTGCATGCGCCAAACAAAAAAAATTGTGGGCGTTTATGTGACGTCATTACTGATTGCGACACAATCATGATGACGTCACAACAATGCCAGCCACGCATGGCGTCACCTATTGTGCTATAAATAAACTTGCATTATGTCATTACGTCGCCAATGCATTGATTGTGCCAAGGACGCACTTCAGAAGCAGTGTGTGTTCCTGGGACGCACTGGGGAGTGTACCTTTCAATTCTGCATGTCAAGCAATTCAGAATTGCAATCAACACTTCTAGCCTTTTGGAAAATTCACATATTGAAGAGAGTCAATTACAATTCACACTATTCAATGGGAGAAGTGAATTTCTCAATAGCAGTCAGATCCTTCTTTTGAGAATGTTATCCATTTAATTCCAATTTAACATGACTTTTTTTTTTAGCAGCAGGTCATGTTTTCTTTATGTGGAACTTAACCTTGCTTTGTGGTAATTTAAGTGCTCAATACCTATTTCATTAATTGCCAAGGTAAAGATTTTCTAACAACAACTTGTAACATGCTAAATATTGTTGTGTTCCCTATGCTTTGAGGTTACAGTCAAGGAAAGACGAATGACCACCTTTGGCTTTGGATGTTCGAGAACATCAATTATGCAGTATGTACTGCAGGTCCTAACTGACTTTACACTGAAATGAGTGGTCATTGTTATTGGTTGGCTTTGGCATCACTCAAAAAGTAAAGTTGCCCCCAATTACGAGAATGTCAGGCCCTGCCTTTTTATTTTTGATGATTTTAAGGGTTGCTGGCTGAGAATGCTCCATTGAATTTCAGCTCATGTTGTTATAACCTTCAGTCTTCCAAATTTAATAAATCTGGAAACATCCCCCAATAAAGTACATTTTTGGAGTTAAATCAGCGCCTTGAGCTCTGATAACTAGTTTTGTTACTTTTGTATGCATGAACATCTTGCAGCAATTGTTTTCAAAATCAACAGTTATCCCTGGAATGATTATCCCAAATGTGAATCTTCACCCTGCGGTCTCTCCATGCTTTGGCATTATCATATTATTATCATATTTTAAAATATTGAAGTGACAATAGAGATATTGCACAAGACCATTGGCCTAATGTAATAATGAAGAATTTTTTTCTAAGTCATCCTTCACTGAGTGATTTTAAGTGACTGAGACCAAATGACATGCGAGTGACATCATGCGAGTGACATCATGTAAGTGACATCATGTAAGTGACGTCATGTAAGTGACGTCATGTAAGTGACGTCATGTGAGGGACATCCTTACACGGAGAATAAGTGATTGTGCGCCTTAAATCTTTAGACTTAAGATCAGTACGACCATTATTAATTCAGTCAAAATTGTCACACTGCAGTTTCTCTCATAATAAGCAGTATTCATAATATTTGGCAATACAACACGGCCCATCAGAAGCCCATGTATGTGTTGGAAGCAGGTCCTTCGTTGACCTGAGGGGCGTTGCGATGCTTGGATTTCCTCACTCGTCCTTTCCCCTTCTTGTGCTCGGCCAGAGGTTGATCGCTGTAAGAAGAAACGGACAACTTCTTAACCAATCCCTGATTAACAGAATCATCCTTTACAATTATTATAGTCATCATCCCTCTGTTCACTTCAAAGCATCATTTGTGGTCTCGGACAATGTCGTCTTTTTTATCTGATCTTTCAAAACTATGCCATCCAACCATAGTGCTTCAAATTCCAGCGCATGAGAGAAGCGGCATATCAAAAGAACTTTGATTTTGCAAATTTCACTATCTAAATTCAAGGACTTTTCCAATACGAAAATTATCAAATTCCAAACAAGCGCAACACTGTTTGTTTTCAGAACATTGGCTGCACAATTGACATCCAAGCAACAATAGATTTTCAAGGACTTTTTTTGCAGATAATCAGGACTACCTAATTTTTTTGCAGTCTTAAACAACTTTTCCAGGACCCCCTTTTTTAGGACTTCTAAGAATTTTCAAGAAATGTGGGAATCTTGATAACGTTATAATGTTGCATAATGTTGGGTGGGCAGGGAAGTCAGTATAAGTAAGTCAGAAATACTATTCTTTTGTTATGATGTGAATTATAAATAACAACATAACAGGAGAACCACCTGTCTGCAGATAAAGTTCATTGGAGCCAACATTTCTAAAATTTACCTGAGGAATGGGAGGGCCTTCATGAGTTTCCCTTTGCTGACCCCGGATGACAATTCCGGATGGAGCTGTTGCTGCAGTTGGATGATCTGGCGCAGGTACTGCTGCAACTTCTTCCGTCGCTCTTCTACAAACTTAGGATCCTGCAACAAACGCTTCCATATTTGTCATTTACGCACATAACATCATCCCAATGATTATGACTAGGGCTAGATGTGCTTCACTCATTTCATGAACAGATTTAATCTCTCTTTATTCCTAACAAATTATGCTCTAAATTAAATAATAAATACTGCTTGGAAATTGACTATAAAGCCTAAAACCAGTCAAAGAGGCATCGTATCGTACCCACCAACTTCAATGTTCATAGTTTTCCACACCCCCATTTTACAGGCATTTCAAAAGAATTTAACTGAAAAGGTTGTCACCAAACAAGTTTCCATTCTTGCTAGTGACCAAACAGCAGATCAGATGTAAGCACAAAATGGAAATGTTATCAATGTGTCACGAGTCATGACAATGCAAGGATGAAAAGTTAGGATTGTCTGGAACCAGCAGCTGCCAGAGCACTGTTATTATTTCTTCAATCTCATTGACCCGAGGATCACCCACCTTGTTGCCGAGCGCTTTCTTTGGAGGAAAACTGAAGGTGTTCACAATAGGAGCTTTCTTCTTCAACTTGACATGAAGCTCGTAAAACTCGGAATACCTTCTGTACACGGTCCACTCTTCATCTTTGATTCTGATGAACACCTGAAAGTTAAAAAAAAGTTTCCTCAAAATCCAGCCAAAAAAAAAACTCAAATTTTTTAAAATGAATTATTCGGTTGCTTTAACTTACTTGATAAACGTGGTGAGCTTCTGCAGGAGATCCCTTTAAAAAAACAGACGGCACCCAGATATTCACCAAGGGACGGGCTGCATGCAGCCTGAAATTTTAAACATACATGATTAAATGGCCTGTATTCCAAATGCTTCACAGTTTGAAGGTCGGATAGACAATTATTACAAAAAAATTTTGATTCTCAGCAAATTGCAGGATACACATATAATCAGTGTTTTAGGGCATTCACTGTATGTAATATCAAGCGGACTATGATTTTAAAATACAATCGAGGATACTTACGAATCAGTCTCAGCATTAGGACTGAAGCTGTCATCAGATCCTTGAAGATCCTCAGGTAACTGCAAATGGAATCAACATGAAGATTTTTTATTTTGATGGGAAGCAAAACATCTTTGGATCTTAAAGTTGGCCTGAATGATAGATCAGTTTGGATAAAAAGTTATTCTAATTTTTACATTTTCTGATGCGTCTTGATGATTATACTTGGTACACAAATTTTCTTTCATTTTGAAGCATTTTCTATACCTCTTATGACTCTCCTAATGCTCTAAATGACCCCTAGATTTATTTCGGGTATGCACAGAAAAAAAGGATAATCTTGAGTGCATTCAACTTTGTGACGTCATCAGTATTGTTAGAATTTGTCAAGTTGTAGCTATATATTTATCACAATGGTCATTCTGACGTCATCAACAATGGATATGCTGGAGGCTTGAGAAACTATCAGGAAAAAGAGAAGGCAATAACTGAATAATTTATATTATCAACAAAATACTTTAAAAAAATTAGTTACAATATTTATGATCACAAGTTTATGTAGTAATACTCAGAAAATCGCCTATAATTGTAAAGTTGGACGAGCCTTACCTGAAGGTGAAGTCCGGCTGTAATTCTATGAGTGAGTTTACCGAAGAGGGATTATATGAGAGATATGCTTCGCGCATGCGCAGTCAGTCTTTAGCTTCATTTTACGAAGCCAATTCAATTAAGGGCGGGATACTCACACCCTTGTTTATAATCAATAAAAATATATATTAACAAATATACAGATATATAACAAATATACAGGGAGGGCATATAATCCCTCTTCGGTAAACTCACTCATAGAATTAAAGTCGGACTTCACCTTCAGGTAAGGCTCGTCCAACTTTACAATTCTATTTCGTTTCGTTTACCGAAACGGGATTCCATGAGACTTCAGCGTGGCGAGTAAAATGCCATTAAACCCCGTAAAAATAAGATTTTCAACAAGAAAATCATATCAAATTATCAAAACATCCAATTTCAATCCAATGGATGGCAAGAAATAGAAACAATCATTAGACTATCCGAATCTCCAATTTTCTATTTTCCTTAAAATTTTGCTGTATTTATACTTCATAACAAAATGAATACGAAAGAGTTTTATTCATAAAAACTCTAATCCAATAAGTTATTAATTGTAATGTTAACTTCTCCAAATCTTAGCTTTCCAAATGATCAAGTAATAGGTACAGTGTACATAAAATTTCATTACTTTTATCAATCATTAACCTTTTTCAGATCAATAAACCACTCTCTGTGTTATTAAACAGAGTATCAATGGTAAAGGCATGTTCCATTCTGGACAGATATGCTTGCCCTAATGAAATCAGTTAAAACTATTCCATGAATCTTACAATCAGTTCTCAATAACTAATACCAAATCTTATGTTTCCTCTTTACACAAGTCTTAAGTCTCTTGTAAATTTTGCACCAAGCAATCACAGGACATATTTTCCTGTTTTTATTCTTAATAGAAACATCCTCCACAGTAAATACCAGCCTGGGTTGCATCCAACCATTTTATAACAAAGTGACCCCAAACTTCAAGAGACCCTTCCCTGGTCTCAAATTCTCAATCTTTCCATAATTGTCTGATAAGACAACAATGACTGAACCCTTTCAGAATACATGTATATCAACTGCTTAAATGTCAAATCAGCCCTAGGTAACTGGCAAACCACCCCAATGATTGGGAGACGTAACTCTTGTTCACCAGTGAAAGATTTTGAAAATCTTCCGTAGAACTACACTGCAAAGCAAACAATTCCAACAAATTGGGAAATTACCATAGAGCATACAGTAATAGATGTGCTTTGAGTCCAGAATCAAAGATTTCTGACTTTCTGAAAAAGTTTTAGACAATGGTGTAACAATCATGCTTTGTCATAAAGCTCCATTGTCCTACATTGTGTCACTTTCTTCAAGACTCGAAATATTTTCTGTATCTCTCAGAGAAACTCAGCACCTTCGCAAGTTGTTTTATTGCTTCCCAGAAATAGGCAAAGCATAATACACAAATTCTTCTTGCTTAGCTCTCACACTTCCTGGGTGGTTAGTCATGGCATATTGGCTAATCCTGGTGTGTCTTTACCAGTACAGGTTCAGCACCCAGCATTTCAACAGAAGAGCAAGCCTTTGACGGAAGGGCACCCATGCTACACCAAATAACCACATGTATATATATTCGCTTAGAGACTCATGACTAAGATGTCAATTCACATTCTGTCATTCACATTCTGTCAAAGAAAACTTTCAACCAAATTATCTTTTAGTCCAAAATCAAATAGTGAACTCGAAGCAGTTCACCATTCATCGGCCAGCTAGTGCATCTTCTCTGGGGAAGTATCACTCAGATCCATCCCCCCCCCCTTTTTCCTTCAAAATATGTTATACTTCCACAAGAGGAGCAACGGAAAAGAGGGTCTGCGAAGGGTCACGAGTAACCGTACAATTGTCCAAACTAGCTTATTATTCAGAATGCTGCTTTAAACAACTTCCATTCTATCCTCATGTCATCAATAGAACGACCTTGACCAGGTCCATGAACCATTATGAATGTAAATACATAAATGAACTTTCATCAATAAAAAAGTCAAACTTAAGCAGTTACCAGTCCCATGCACTGCCAATTCACCACATCTAATGTAGACATGCAATCCATAACAGAATTTTATAAGGAAAAGTCCCTAAGTCATCAATAGGCCAGGCCTATCCTTCTCCAACTACAAGGTAACTCTCTTTCCCTTGTCAGGCAATGTTGTCCAAGTTGTAATAACATTGCTCCCCGAAGCAATTCGCATTAAAATAAATCCAGACAACTTAATATTCACAAATTGCACTATTGGCACATTATTTATAACCGTTGCTTGGATTATCTCAAGGTCCATGTCATCATGTTCAAGTTAAATATAAACTAACCAACAGTTAAATAAATTGGCCCCCATGACCATTCGGGCGTCAAGACTCAAAACCACAGCACGGAACACTTCTCAACAGTTATCTCTCATTCAACAGAACCACTATAAGGCTATTAGGCGTAGGCCTAGATTTTTCGTCAAAGAAACTTTGCAGTCAGGTAAGCAATGACCAACTTAAATACCATGTATGATACATCAATTTCATATATATATATATAGTAATGTTTGTCCTTATTCTCGAAGTTTTCAACATGTGTAGTGATCAGACAAATCAGTGATGTAAGCTGTCCTACCCAAATCATAACTCTGGCCCATGATACTATTGCCTTAGGCTCCCTAGCCTTTGGGAGCGGAAACCTAGGAGGTGCACTGCAAATTTATTTCCTCAAAAGGTACAATCTCCATAAGATTCCATCCATGAGATTGCTATACATATATACAGTTAAAGTTTCGAATGAAACAATTACTCTTTATAAAAAAGATTCAATAAATTGCTGTATAGGTCTAGAGTATAGTGCGACCACTTCAGCTATTATAAATAGCTTTACCTCATCACTCGATGTGCTTTTTGTCTGATAATTGACCACAATTATGACCACTAATCTAGTCTACCAATGAATTTCATAAGACAACATTGATATCACCGCAGTTCCTGTGAAAAAGAATGCATTCCAAGCGAATATTACAATCGAGAGCCTTAACAGTGCCTTAATACTGGTAATGTACCTAAAGTGTGTATTCAAATGTTGTGTATTCATATGTTGCCCTGTCCAACAATGGACCTGTCCAAATGGCTTTCAACAGACACACGGTGCCGAGTACCCTGGAATGCAATAGCCTGTGGCGGCTAATGTTCAACCAACTGCTTAAACTATTTGCATTCATCATGTTCATTTTAGGCCTATAAATAGGCAACCTGTTACCTTTCCTGCAAGTTTTGCTGAAAATCCGTCTCACATTCACGAAACCCCAGTAAATCAATTGGGTCACACGAAATGACATGAATTTCCTGGTCAACAGCCAGTACTTTGCTGTATTCTGAACGGAAATAGCGCTGAGGCAGCCTCAACACCTGGGACACAAAAAACATGCTCTGTATTAAACTTCAAAGATCAATTCCCAGATCCACTGTCATTGGTCCAAATGATCACAAGGACATTGCCTCAGTGCATGAAGTCAGTATTCAGTAACACTGACTTGGCAATATCACATATATCATTCACTATGTTCACCAACCAAAAAAGGAGAAAATCTCCAAATCCAGCTAACTGGTAGCATCACTATATCAATACGGAAACCCATCTCTCGTAAATAAATAACTTAGTAACAGCATGCCCAAGTGGAGCATGACAAAATTGTTTAATAAAAAGCAACAAAGCTCAGTTCAGGTCTGAAGATAAACCAACATTTTGACAAATGCCAAAATCAAACCATGTCTCATTCACAAGTCCCAGCTTGTCAAAGCCACAAAGTGACCTCAAATGTAAAGGAACTCTTTCACTAGTTCAGGATTAGACCCACATGAAATATGGTCTGCGATTACACCAAAATCCAATTTCTAATAAAATCAAGGCCTTATCGCGTATACTATTGAAGTTATAGTATTAATACACCACTGTCACCGGTCACTCTTTGACAGATAATTCTAGCGCAAAGTCACAAGACAAGTCCCAGATCGTACAATACATGTACAT
Source organism: Platynereis dumerilii (assembly GCA_026936325.1). Lineage (NCBI taxonomy): Eukaryota > Metazoa > Annelida > Polychaeta > Phyllodocida > Nereididae > Platynereis > Platynereis dumerilii. The sequence continues at coordinate 322,988 of JAPTHN010000153.1, forward strand.
GTAGAACATCATTTGAACCCACAGGAGGACTCTTTCATCATCTCAGATAAAGCACACTGGCGACTTAGGGCTAGTGGACTAGGCCGAGGCCTATCACAGTATCAGTAAGCCCACTGAAAAGTTGAAATTCAGAATTTCACAGAAAGCGCGAAAGAACCCCAAATTTTCTCACAGGGACATGACATAATGTCATTCATGGAAAAACGCACATTCAACCTGCAATATCACGTCGTGATACGCCTTAATCATTAAGAAGTGAGTTTGTAAAAACTACGAACAGAGAAGCAGCCACGCCGCTTCGTCAACAAGTCGCCGCCATTTTGACTGGCAGACGATGTTCGTCTGGATAAAATTCCAAACCATTGAAAAAGTTAAAATCGATGAGACATTCCAATCAAATCAATCGTCGGCATCCCGACACACATCTGTCACATTCTGAACCAGTATGCGAAACAGAAATCACCGAATTTCTCGAATTCAGGTAAGAAATGGCCAGATCGCCATTTTCCCGCTCAGACTCGCTGGGCGCCGGACGTTTTCCGGGCAATTCCCGGGCACAATTCCCTCGGAATCGGCTCAACTCCCTGTCGGAGTATCCGTCCATGTTCTAAACAATATCCACGGTCAAAACGAACCGTTTTGTTCACAAAAATCCGTGGTAAAAAGCGCGTTTTAATCGATCCTAAAGAAACGCGTCTTGTCTGCTGCCAAGCTGCTTGCAGCGCCTCCTCTCGTACCTCCTTCCATCGCTGCCCCCACTACGGAATATTTTCAGCAGAGGCCATGTGCTCGGAGCTGTCAAAATTGTGAAACCAATAATGTCAGCTTGACATCCGTGACTAATGAGTGTTGTCAACTCTGAACACTTCCAGGAACACCTTCCTGTCATTAAAAAACCTAGTGCAGCCTCACAAATTAGCTAAAACTGCTCATAAACAATTGTGTCAGCTGTAAACAAATCCAACGGACTTTCTCCATCAAGTCAACCTTCCTGACAGAAGAGTGACGTTTTGGCCAATCACACAAGAGAGGCCTGCACGTGCGTGAGGATGAATCTAATATTTTTAAAATTGCTGCAATGAGGCTGCACAGACGTGCGCACTATCTTAACAAATCAGCAAGCATATTTCCAGTTGTACATCAAGTCAGTTGATTCAATTAAGCATTTCGTATGTGGGAGCATTGACAACACAAGTTGAGGACATTTTCAACGGCATTGTCATCACGGTACTGAATGGTGTCACAAAGTGGGTCATCTCCCTAATTAATATGCGCATGTTGCGATCGGCCTCATGGCGATCCAGTGAAGGCAAAGGTGGGAGGAACGACCCCTGGCGAGCAAATTGGTCTGCTGCACAAGCGAGTAGCAACTGATTGCGCATGCGCGAAGCATATCTCTCATGGAATCCCGTTTCGGTAAACGAAACGAAATAGAATTAGCAAAGTATTTTATCATGCAGGGTAACTTTAAACAAGAGCTCAATACATGCTCGAAGTCAACAGTACATGAAAACTACCAGGACAGGAGTTGAGCAAACAGCATACTCACTGGACCCCTAAGAGTAATCAGCTCTTGGCGCAGTCTGTGCAGTTGTGTTTCTTTCACATTCAGCTGTCTGTGAAGCACCTCATTAAATTCCATCAGTTCACCATGCATCTCCGCAACCTGTCAAAACGCAAACCAAAAATTGTGATATATCCATCAGCATCTACGGACCTCTTTGTGTAAGCCATAATGATACTGGTACATAGTTGAGCAATAAGCATAGATTCAAATTTCAAGATGAAGTGATTTTGTAAACCGATTTTACTGGATCTTAAATTCTCACCTGTATGAGCTTCCTCTCATACTCGCTGGCTTCATGACTATAGTCAATCGTGGTCCTAGGTGGGGGAATGGCTAAAGCTTCAGATTTCACACCAACATCTGGATCAGATAAAAATAAAGACAATGTTGGTTATTTCTCTCATATCCTTTAAATCACCAAAAAGTATTCAGTATACAGGCCTGCATCATCCCAATAATTAGTCACTATTGTATCCCAGTGCACTTACCTGCAGACATATTTCCGTTTTGGGATCTCAGCATTTGAACGGCACTCACATACTTCTTGAGTTGATGCTTTAGGAGTTCATTTTCCCTGTAAATAAATTTAAGTACAGTATGTATACAAATTATCAAATAACAGAATTTTCTGCACAGACAAATTTACACATTCAGAGAGAAATTGATATCAGGTGCTACAGGTCCGTCGGAAAGTTGGTGAAACGGGTGATGTTTGTCCATTGCGCAATGCTAAACTTCCTCAACCAAACTGCTTGTAGAAGCATGTTCTCATCCGATGAGAGGAAAACATAGTGGGTCAAGAAGGCCAATATTTGAGGAATACGGAATTACAATGGCTGCCAATTTAATTCGTTGTACACGGAGTTAGGTATGCGTCAAAATCTGTGATAAGTAAGTGAACCACCCTTCCCATAGAAATAACATTGGGCTTGTGTGTTCACTTACTTATCATTTATCAAGGACTTTGACCCATACCGAACTCCGAGTCCAGCAAAGTAAATCGGCAGTCATAGTAATCCCAAATGCCTCTAATATTGGCCTTTATGACCCAATATGTTTTCCTCTTAACGAATGAAAATTCATGCTTCTCCAAGCAGTTTTCTCGAGGGTGTCTAGCATTGCGGCAATGGCAACAATTGATGCGTCTCACTAACTTACAGACGGCAATGTACAACTTGAGAGGAACTCCCGTTTTTTAAGGTCAGTCTTACAAGCATATTGTACGACATTTTATCAAAAAACATATATTAGTATATCTGCACATGTACTAACTTAGTGAGGGCCTTTATTCGATCGGCATCCCTGTCATGTGACTGTTGGGTGGATCTTCGGTATTCTTCAAATTCCAACTGAAGCGCAACACTCCGCTCCTTCTCCTCATTCACATCTGCCTTCAATCTCCTGTTCGAAAGAGCATCAAAAGAGAATGACGTTAAATTAAGGGCAGACCCTGCTCATGACTCAAAGAGTAAGAGAAGTAGCAATATCCTTAGGCCGTGAATGACACTCGTAAATATCATATTAGATCAGCACAAGGGTCTTCACTTAAGTCAAGAGATAATCTACATGGAAGGATGGATGATTGGGGCTTTTTTTACGTCCTGTATTTATGCATTTCGTAGGCTAATTTAGTAATTAAGACAGGAGGAGGACATGGCAATGAGGTGAAGGATGATGAAACAGCATGATTGAAACAGCCTTCCAACATATGCCCCAGTGAGCCGGCAAGAACTGTATTCGAACCCTGGACCCAGCGATTGGTAGTCCTACCCCCTCAGAGATCATCTACAAGTTTCTTCTTCGGACAGTGACATATCACGAGTGAGTAGCAATTCCCAAGCTAAAAAATAAAGTGCTGGTTGCAACTACCTGCTGTACTCCTCCACTTCATCCTTGCGAACCATCATGTCCACAATGGCTTGCTTCAACTCAACTGCAATGCAATTTCAATGCAATTTTATTATTCGATTACCTTTTCCATTCTTAATGTTAAACGGTATAATTCGTGCCAAAGAGTTACAAGGTGCATGAAAAAGCAACACTACATTATCAAAACCTTTGCATTTATGTAAACTGCGGACTCTGATCTAAACTTGACTCTAAATTTGTATAACGCAGGCATACAACAAACTCATGAATATTCACTTATTCAGTTAATTTATGCTTTCACATGACTAGCATCTAATGTGTGTCAAACGTATAGTTGTTACCTGTGGTCAAAGTCTCAGGTGAAAATATGGCTGGTTCAGGAGTGTGACTGCCATCTCCTTGAGTGCGAAATATATCACTGTGAAGAAAATATGGAAAGAGCAATTCTTATAAATGCAGTCCATACATGTAGAGCTGGCCTCAAAATTATTAATTTTTACCAAATAATTAACTTTAAACATTTTAATCCAATTGTGGACTTTTTATAGTGAATAATATGGTGCACGATTTCATAGATTATATAAAATTTTGTGAACAGGTTTGTTTGCCAGAGAGGTCATTGACCTTTTACCCAAACAACAAAGCATGGTTCCATGCTGGTCTTCGATCCTCATTAGCTGCAAAAGATCAAGCTTATAAGAATAAAGAGACTGACCCTGCAGGCTTTGCCAGAGCAAAAACAGAGTGGAGAAATGCAGTCAAGCAAGCTAAAAAAGACTATAAAGCCAAGCTAGAGTCGCATTTTGAGACAAATGACTCCCAGCAAGTATGGTCGTGTTTACATCTGATCACAAATTACAAGGGACCCAAAAAGCAAGTCAACACTTCAGATGCTAGTCTTCCAAATCAGCTGAACACTTTTTATGCACGGTTCGATCGTGAAAATACCACCACTCCAGTACCTGCTGTGCATGCAGATGAACATCCAGCATTTGTCATTAGTGAAAGTGATGTAAGGAAGTGTTTCACCAGACTGAAGGAGAGGAAAGCACCTGGTCCAGATGGCATAACACCTCGTCTTCTCAAATGCTGTGCTCATCAATTAGCAGAGATCTTTGCCGATATCTACAACTGGTCACTGCATACAAGGAAGGTCCCAGCTGTTTTTAAGCAAGCAACAATTATTCCTGTGCCCAAAAAGAATACTGTGCTTTCTCTAAATGACTATAGGCCCGTGGCCCTCACAGCTGTACCAATGAAGTCTTTTGAAAGACTAGTTCTGAGGCACATCAAAACACTGCTTCCACCTGGTTTTGACCCTCACCAGTTTGCTTACCGCCCAAATCGCTCAGTCGAAGATGCAATAACACTCAGCCTTCACAAAGTCCTGCAACATCTTGAAACACCATCTTCCTACGCCAGAATTCTTTTCATAGACTATAGCTCAGCTTTCAACACAATAGTTCCAGCCAAACTTCACAGCAAACTCTTGAATCATCTGAACTTCCCCGCCACACTAGCAGACTGGATACTTGACTTCTTAATTGAACGTAAACAAACAGTGAAAATTGCAAACATCATGTCGAACCAACTAACACTGTCCACTGGCACTCCACAAGGTTGTGTACTCTCACCAATGCTGTACTCCATCTTCACCTATGATTGCACAGCCAACGATGATAGATCTCTAGTGGTGAAATTTGCAGATGACACAACAATATGTGGCTTTATCAAGGACAACGACGAAAATGGTTACCGGGAGCAAATTAAAACAACTATCAAGTGGTGCCAAGACAACAATCTCATGCTTAATGTTGCGAAGACCAAGGAACTGATTGTTGATTTTCGAACCAAACAGAATGAAAAAATGCCCCTAACCATAAATGGACAACCTGTTGAACAAGTTGACACCTTCAAGTTCCTTGGCACACACATTTCCGATGACTTGAAATGGAAAAATAATTCCACTGACATTGTGAAAAAAGCCAGACAAAGACTATTCTTTTTGAGATCACTAAGTTCGTTCAAAGTCCAACAGTGTATTCTAGTCAACTTCTACCGTGCCATCATAGAAAGTGTGCTGACAAGATCAATTACAGTTTGGTTTGGATCTGCAAGCAAGAAGGAAATAGACAAGATGAACTCAGTTATTCGATCAGCAGAGCGAATTATTGGTACAGGCCTTTCATCAATGCATGCAATCTACAATGAAAGAACAAAGAAAAGAACTGCTTCTATCATGAAAGACTCTTATCATCCAGCTAGTTATTTATTTGAATTTTTAAGATCGGGGAGGCGACTTAGAAGTTTTTATGGCAATAAACGCCTGCTAAATAGTTTTTACCCATCTGCTGTACGTATTTATAATTGTTCTTAACTGTTTTTAACTGTGTATACATTGTTTATTTAATTTTTAATTATACATTTATATTTTAATACTTCTAGTCATTTTTGTAATTTTCCATATTTTGGTTTTTATTGTGAGCTCTGGCAGCAAAATGAATTCTAATGTATTTATTATATTAGCTAATAAACATATACCATACCATATCATTCTAATTGGAACTTAACTATTTTCCATCCTCATCCAAAAATAGTTTTCTTTCATAATTTTTGTTCATTGGAGCTTTCATGGGCCATCCTAACATTTTCATTACAGTATATACTTCATTGCCAGTTCATTAGGTCATTATCGCTTATTTTGTTATATTCACCTGTATTTTGAAGAAGACTCAGCCAGGCTCATAGCCAATGAAGCATGACTGGTGTCTTCCAGGTAACTCAGGGCATCAGACGATGTCGCTGAAATATCATCAATTCACAAATTAATCATTTGACATTTATAACTTTCATGACATACATTTAAAGTGAGAATTTTTTCCAAACTCAATCTCCACTTCTTTTACGTATCTCTCACATTCCTTCTACTTCAATGTGGATAGATAGTCCGGCGGTGAAGAGCCATTTCATGCCCTAACCCAAAGTTGGCGGTTATAGTTTTTTTCTCACTTGATTTGTGACCTTGGGACCTTCCTTTAGCACATCCTGGCGGGTGTGTTTGTGCCACCCTTGGGCATTCCAAAATATTCAAGATGGCCGCCGAAACACATATTTGCCACATTTCAGGCCCTAATTGGCATATGGCAACATGTGATGGGTCGTTTTCTATGTTTTCATGGTCAAAAAATTCATTTATGTGGGTTTTAAAGCTCTAAATGCAATATATCTCATAAAAATCAAGATGGCTGACAAAATGGCCCTCCGATTGGCTTTTTCGACTTTTTTGGCCATTGATTGACATGAAACATGAACAAGGAGATCATTTCTATTTCTTTCATATCAGGAAATGCAATAGGTTAACATTTCAAGCCATTCATGTAATATTTGAGAATATAAATCACAGATGGCTGCCAAAAATGCAGTCAGTATAGTTGTATTTGCCCTGTCTCAGCTGCTAATCGACCTGCTCTGACAAGAGAGGGGTGGCTTTTCATGCATCCAGGATTCTTTTCTTGAGGATAAAAAACCATAAAAGCAATATTTGACATTCCATATATATCAAGTATAGTAAACAAATTGCAGCTGGGTAGCCCTGTATGTTAAAGAACTTGTTTTAAAAGTAACCCCAGCAACAGGCCTGCTATTCTGATGAACATTGCCAGATTTGAACTGCTTGCGTGTGTGTATCATGCATGCCAGATGTTGATTGAAAGAGACATTAATTGGGGGTTAAATAAACTTACATGGAAGTTAAGTTTGACTGGAATCTGTTAATTCCTATGATTTTGGAGGAGATAGCAAGTAACATTCAGGAAAATGCATATTATGATGGGAGAAAATACTCCACATTTTCATCATTCTTTACATTCAGACTGACAGGCACTTAGGTCGGAATTTCATATCAACATGATTAGAGGCAGATTTCTACAATTAAAGGTAAAATTTGATGCAAATTTATCTGGAGAAGAACACAAAGTCATGTGCAATGGAGATAATCAAAATTTGAAGCTGTACCTTTGCTGCCCCGGTCCTGTGTTCCCCAGGCCTAATGTTCCCCAGGTCCCATGTCCCCACAGTTGGGAACTAACTGGTTACACTTTACTTGTTTGTCACACCTACCTCATCACTGTAGACCTACCTAGTCTGCAGTGATGGACCCCAGAACATAGGACTGACCCCCTCAAAATTTACTCAACAGGTGCAAAATTCCATGATAACTGTCGTCATGAACTTTGCGGCCCTTTGAATTCCTTGGCTTTGTTAAAGATGTCACACTAGGTCACCATCTTATCCCAGCTGTATGTGTAAAGTTTTGTGACAGCTGGACAGAAATGTTGAAGATATTCAAGCTTCAGAACAGCAGTATCAGGAAAACTGAAATATTGCTAACTCAAAATAGTAACTCATGCTTACATAATCACTTACTGCTGCTGAAGATTTATTAAACCACTATAGAAGTAATAATTATTGGAATTGGAAAACAAAACAAAGTGAGTGAGTGAGTTTGTGTTTTACACCCCATCAGCACCGGTGTGGGCTATTTAGAGACAAGGGAAAACAAAACAAAAACAAAAGAGCATATGCTTCTCATAATACATCAATATGTTTGAAAATTCATTCAATATTGTTTGGACAACGTGAATATCTAGCATTGGCTGGAAGAAGAAAAGTCACTCAGATAATTTTAGAGAACACATGATTTTTAAGTTGTAGAGCCATAAAACCATTATCAGAAACTGTTAATAGAATAGAGAGGTAGGATTTAGTTCCCGGTGGTCAGAGTAGAGTCTTCGAGAGCAAAAGATGCAGATCAAGATCGTTCTGAATCTTATAGGGTAAAACTTAAACCTGAAAGTCACTGATCAATATACATTATACATGATAATTTGCTAATTCAATCACACAAGTTATCATTTAATGACAATGATCATTAATGGGGACAAGAATTTACAAAGTGCTGCTTTCAAAACTTCAATATACAACAACAGGCAGTGGGTAGTGTCAAAACTGAGAAATGTACTATGTTATTAAACTTCTTCATGTCAGAGCATTTTTTAAGGATTTTCGACTGAGAGACCAACCGAACGACCTCGAACCATTATTTTTAGCGCGATGATGCGTGATATCTATAGGCCTACATCAGTTTAAGATTCATAAGCTATGATTAAACCTCCTGATATGCCTGCAGCACTCAAGGAGTGTGAACTTCTGAGGTGACTGGAATTTATATGAATTGCATTGAATTCTTCTGAAAAAAGTTAGTCAAATTTTTGATTTATAAAAGTTTTTAATTAACAAGATAAAATATAAGCAGAAATATATTAGGCCAATAACTACAGTGAAGAATATTTTTGACATGCAATGAAAATAGATTAGTAAATGTACAAATGAACTTCAAACTTTGACAACCGAAAGTGCAATTTATGAGACTTTCTCTCTTTCAAAAATTTGGTCTCCCAGTGATACCAATTTGGCCATGACTGGGAGACCAAATTTGTCCACTGGGAGACCATCTGGTCTCCCAGTTACTATGTTAAAAAATGCACTGCTTCATGTTGTGTTTAGAATATCTTGCCTTGGATGGGCAAGCCATTGTACTCCTGAGAGCCTTATAAGTTATCACTGGGGATGCACCTATACCACTTATTTTACTCTAATCCGATACTGATACTGGTATTTTGTTGCCGATACTTCCGATACTGATGGTAACCATCATGATAACGAATCAGATTAACGACACCATTGGTTAGATATTGATTACTGCCTCCGATCCTATACAGATAGGCTACTGCTTTTTGGTTACCGATGTCATTTATACTGATACATCCTTCTAATGTGCCTTCCATGTTGTAGTCAGGTTTTGAAAGGAGATTGGCAGTTGTTGCATTTCTCTTGGTAACCGATGCTTTGTTCTCTTTTCAGAATGAGTAAAATTGGTTCATGGGGTAAAATTTTAGCAAAAAAAACAAACAATTTTCATAGCCAGATTGTCTAAGTCAGTGAAGCAGACTTTGGGGGGCGGGGGATATAGTATTTTCGCCTCTTCTCTTTCAGTATAAAAACTACATATCATGTATTGAAACAGGAAGGCAACCATATAAAACAAGTCAGTCTTAAAATAGGGGTCTTTTAATTGTCCGAACCATCGTTATCACACACATCACTATACATGTAGATTTATTTAAGTGACAAGGAGCTCACAAACATGCATGCTGGGTATGAAGGTATGTATGATAGAGCACTGTTAACGGAGACTGTTCTAGAATCAGGAGATTCAGGCTGATTCATCTACCGTTGAATATGCCTGGCTTATCGCATTACATCAAGTTTTAAAACCACTCTTTCACATCAATAATGCTTTGTGACTATGGTGCTGGCACAATGTTTTCTTGGAGGTCACAACTAGTTTAGCAAGACTGCAGCATGACCAATAGTGTGCATACCAATTGGGAATAAGTCTTTTCTGGTTGCCATCTTGCATGTCAAATTTAAAAAATATATTTGTATGGTTATTAAACCTGAATAAATTAATATCTTAACCCGACAAAATATGAAAATTACCTCTCACTTATCATTTATGGTTAGTTTGTGCCTAAGGTACTCCAATTGATGGCCATCATAGGCAGCATTTCAAAATGTTTATCCTCAAATGTGACATCAATGGCATAAAAAACTTATCCTAAAGAATTTCTAGATCTAAAAAACACAGAAAATTACTTCCCACCACTTGCTCAATGTCTATCAATGGCTAAAATAGGCGAAAATGCCCCTCAGATGGCCATTTTTTCAGCCATCTTGGTTTTAAAGGGTCAGATATTGCATGTAGAGCTTTAAAACCCACATAAATGAATTTGTTGACCAAGAAAACATAGAAAAAGACCTATCACATGATGCCATATCCCAATTAGGGCCTGAGATATGGCAAATTTGTGTTTCGGCGGCCATCTTGGTGGCCATCTTGAATATTTTGGAATGCCCAAGGGTGGCACAAACACACCCGCCAGGATGTGCTAAAGGAAGGTCCAAAGGTCACAAATCAGGTGAGAAAAAAACTATAACCGCCAACTTTGGGTCAGACCCCCCTTCTGCCAGACTTAGAGTGCCTCATTCTCAAAACACAACGCACAACCAAACCTTAGTATAAAAACATTTGTTTTGCAGAACTCAATCAAATCACATGTATGCAACAGTGAAGATGTTTAGGATAACACAACATATATATAATATGTAAATGGCACTGCCATGAAATTCGCGCAGCACTTTAAATAAAGTTTTTGTAGGACTTATAGTTTTACCATAACTTTCATGTTTATTTCATATTCAATGTATGAAAGGAGTTATGTAACTGTTTCAGAAAATTAGAAAGACAGATACATGGAAAGACAGAGAAAAATGTAGAATAGCAATATAAACTAGACAAAAAATATATTAGATAAATAGATAAATATATTGATAAATAGAGAGATAAATAGATAGACAGATAGATATAATCACTGACAGATAGATAGATAAATTGATAGATAGATATTAAATAAATGGTAAAAAGGCAGACAGCACTGAAAGCTGCAAAGTCAAGTCTATGTTAGATTGTTGATATTACATAATATTATAAATATATAGTAATACAAAAACAATATCATTGCATGTAGATTATCCGTTCACTGTTACATAATCATCAGTTTATAAGATTATGTAACTTTAATTTTGTTATGTTTTCTTGTTGTCTGATTGAAATTAAATGAATCACATGTTAATTATTTGATTTAGCTTTTCAATGCTAATAATTAACTATTTCATAAAAATTATTGTTACAGGATATATTACTAGAGAAAATTGAATTTTTAAGACACTTTTGAAGATGAATATGTTATGTTTTGTAAATACGAAACTAAATCATTGATAAGAAGCTGGACCCATTTGACCTAATTCCAAACTGTGGACTGTTGATGTTGAGACCATCACTGCTCAGATTTTTGAGTCTTCTCTTGCACTCAATTCGCTTCGCTCAACGGCCTTCGGCCGTTTCGCTGCGCGAATATAATAGAGAATTCCTTGCACTCACTTGATCGTGCATCTTCTGCAGTTGCTGGGTCGTCCACCATCGGAGTCCCCTCTGGACTAACAGGAGTCATGAACATCCTCAAACTTTCCGGCCTGTCAGGAGGACACAACAAGACCGAATATCCATTAAATCATCTTGATCTCAACTCAAATACAATAAGCGCTATTCAAAAGAGACATTATTCAACTCCCAAGCTCCATTTCGTGTCAGTTCATGATGTGCACTAAGTTCTAGGCTCAAAGAGCACTGGTAGAACAATGACAGAAGATTCCATGTAGTTCACAAGCACTGTTAAGGTGAAGAAATGGCTTAGAGAATTAAATCCACTATAGATGATGCCAAGTTCAATAATATTCATCAAAAAGCCACGCCAGCACACTCAAATGAAAATAAGTAGGTTTATTTTGTTCAATCCCGAAACTTTGCCATAGACCTGGATCTGAACCCAGGACCAAACAAACACAATCCCATATCTAGTCTTTAACTATGGTCTCCTAAAAACACATTAGACAGATTTTAAAGTTTGCTGCAAGTTTGGTGGCTATAGTATTTATACTTCATGATACAAGCAAAGTTTTGACCTGGTTGTAAAAAAGCATTCCTGCAGTGTCAACTTTAACGTCCTGCAGCTCCTAACTGCCTGCAGGTAGAAGTACGCAATTCTAAGACAACATGCGCTGGTATGTTTACTACAAATGTGCCAAAAATCAAATTCCTAAGCCAAGTAGAAATGGGTGCTTTTCGAGAAAATAAAATGTTTCCCTTTTCTGTCCCGATTCACCCCAGTGTCCCAATTCACCCCATATTACGGTACTTTTATCAACACAAGTATGAAATTAATTATAATATATATGACAGCAATAGTTTAATCAGAACACTTACAAATAGTGCCACCAAATAAAGCTTGACTGACCTGTTAGAATAGTCCTGACTGCTGTTTCTACTGTGGGATAGCGTCTCATATGATGAAGCGCTGGCCACGGACGCCACAGAGGTGAAATCTGTACTGTCGTTTGAGGTAAAAGAGTCCCAGCGACTCATTGCCTGCTGGTTGGGAGGTGGGGTGGAATCAACTTTCCCCATAAGTCGAGTCTTCCAGTCTTGGCTGCCAAAGGCTACAGGAATGTTCTGTTGGGGAAGTGTTTCTTTTTGTAAATGATTTTCAAGAGACATGCTCCTGTCTTGGTCAGTAATACTGTGTGGGTCATGCCTTGACTTGACAGCACTGCAGTTCATGAATAATGAAGCAAACCCCTCTGATACTGACCGCTTGTGTCCCTTGGCGGCATTTTCCGCAGGGTGCGATGACAGCAGCTTCATGTCCTCATCCTCCACCACCACTTTGCCAATCTGCGTAGTCACCACTGTCTTGTCACCGTCCCTCCAGCCAGCATTTCTGTCTAGGATTTTCAGGTTCTCTTCCGAAGGAGTAGACCTCACGCAAGCACAGGCATCAGGCTCATCCGATATGCTGGACTGAGTATTGTCAATGAGATTTTGCAAATCAGCTAAACGATTCAAGGTGGGACTCGTAATGTCTGAGAGGAAAGGTCTTTCCGTCTCACTAGCACCTGGGTAAGACTGCGTCATTTCAGGAAGGGTGCCTGCTCCCGTGCGTAGTTCCGAGGGTGAAGCAGGCCGTTCTTCTAGTCTTCGAGTACCGGGGACATTGGAACCACTGTGGGTGCCAGCTGAAGGGACACTGGCTGACATGACACCAGTTGACAGAACACCACTTGGTGGCAAACCGGCTGACTCACCACTGGTTGATGAGACATCACTTGGTGCGACACCCCCTGGTCCCGTGCTGCACTTTTCCTGCTTAGCTTGTTGCAGTGACTGGTCGCCCGTAGAAGCACCAAAAAACCCCGTCTGAGCAGGTCTTTCACCAGCCATTACAGCCACGGCATCCTGGGGCATTTGGCCTGCCTCTGAGGGACTTCTGGGGCTGGTGACTGAGGATGCGGGGGAGCCACTGTACGAAGAACCAAGGTCATCCTCGTCGAAGGACACCAGGTGGGCTGGCTTCTTTCTCTTCTTCTTTAACTTCCGCCGATCAGCTGAAATCAGTTCCAATAAAGGAAATTACTTCAAAAGTATAGCAATGCACATTCACAATTCCTCCAACAACAATTCCCCACACATTTTCATTCCATTCTTTAAACAAAACTTTGTTCTGTAATTATAACCAGTGTTCTCATTAGGGTTCAGGAAAAAAAGAGTCCCTTGGATGCATTGAGGTCCAAGAAAATCCGTCCTCCCTACAATCAAATGCGTCCTTCAAAACTTAGAGTTTAAGCCTTAAGGAATTAAAAGAAAAATATATATAAAGTGATGAATTTTACAAAGGACTACAGATGATGATGAAACTTTCATAATAACTATTTGTAAAATCTTTTGTAAACTGCATCACTTTACATAAAATCATAGATTTGAAATATATTATTCATAAGGAACATTGATGAAACAGTGAAAGGTCTGTATTTCGAAAGTATGATTTTATAATCTATTTCAAGAGTCAGACAAGTCACCAAATTGGGAAGCTTAAGAGAAATACATTGTATGGCCTATTGTAGGGCCGTGGTCATCTGGACTAGGCATTTGATGTATCAGGCATGCAGAAGTGTGCAGGTCGGGACCATTTGATCAGTTTCTTTGATAAAAGAGAAGTATGCACTTCTCTGTGCTCCACTGCAATAAGCAGCTCAACTGAACACGTCCTCTGCACTTACACTTTCTACATGATATCAGTATGAGCAGAACTCTGATTGAATACTCATTTGGTTGAATTTGTACTGCGAGATTACAGATTCCTGCAAGTAGGCCTACATAATTATAACAATATGCTTCATGTCATGGAATAATTTAGGCCTACATACAGCTTTCCAATATTCATTAAAAGTCATATTTATTCATTACTGATGACAAGTCATTCAAAGCAGTTAAATACAAAATCTAACCTGCATGGTTTCACGTGAAAAGTCACTTCTGAGACTTGACTCAACATGGGAAAGGTGTTAATTGCAATTTGGGTAAAGTTGGGTGTGAAAGAAGTCTACCCCTTCTCTTTGAGGTGTAAATTGCAATTGAGACACTAACAAAGGTGTCAAGTCAAGCTAAACAATTGGCTGAGATGCTATTGCAATTCTGGATTACCAGGAATACCTGTTACACTGATCATGTTTCTTGTCAGTTTGGGCTGATCTCAGTGTGTCCTGGGGACGCATGAGCAGTCTTAAAAGGGGGTCCTTTTTGAAAAAACGTGCGTAAATTTGCGATAGGACAGCGTTAATGAGAACACTGATTATAACTCATTTAAAGAGCCAATTAAGTTATCTTTCAAAGCAAAGAAAATCATTTTGACAACCACAAATTAACTTAAAGAATCATATTACTAAATATGACAAATTGTTGAAACTGAAACCATTTAGAGAAATATATACACAAAATCAATAAACAACATCAAGCCCACTGTTCGACACACTAAAAGAAACATAACCATTAAAAGTTTAAAATTACTGCATCCCTTACAAAACAATTGCACAGCGAACAATGTAAAGATAAAATTAATATCCACATAAACAAACGTATTCACTTGGGCAAGGCAAAATGATCTTAAGAAAATAAACCTCACAGCTAATAAATGTAGGGTTGGGGTTGTTACCCTGAGGGGAAGAGTCTCCTGCTATCACAGGTCGAGGTTCGTCCTCTGCCCGAGCAAAACCCTGAGGCTTGACTGGATCAGGTGTGAAGAAATTGTCAAAGCCAGTGGCGTTCTTGATTGTGTTCAAGTCTGGGTTGTCAATACTGATGGCAAATAAGATACTATTCAGTCCTGAAAAGAGATCATTTCACAGATAAATTACCTTGTCCATAATCAATAATCATCCATATGGTGATCATAACGCTGAAGTAAGTCCTCTGATGGGCCCTATTTACTTGATGTTGGAACAGTCAAGCTAATAAGACATCAATCATATCCTTCCTTTTTTTATTATGATAAACACAGGTGATATCACTTCCCAGTGTCGATATCATAAACACCATCTTATCTTTTTATCTTATCCATTTGGAAGCAATACAGCTACACTGCTATCTGAGCCTATCTCTTTCATTAATTTAATTCTTAAATCGATTTACCCGCAGCCATTGAGGGCGTCATGCTCGCTTTCTCCTGGTCCAACAAGAACGCCCAGTCTTCATAGTACTGTCTGTAATCAAGAACAGAGAGAAGAATGATGAATTAATCACAAGTAACAAAGACCTGTCAAGATTATTATGGGAATCCACACTATTAATAAACAAAACAAACACTAGAACGAACATTCATAATTAAATTGACCTGTTTCATTAAATGGCCTGAATATTGGCCCCAAATAACCTTTTTGTAATTCAATGATTCTTAATTTGCCTTTCACACACAGGGGACATATATACATTTCAAATCCAAAAACACAACTTTCAAAATTAAATCTGAAAGAATGACCAAGTTATAAAGTCTCGAAGCTTAATTAAAAAGTAAAAATGCCCAACACACCTCATTAACGCGGTATCCTCCAACAACATGTGCAGGTACCTCTCCAGTGAATGCTCATTGAACGTGGAGCGCAACCAAGCCCTCCCCCGGCCGGCATCCGTGTTGATTTGACCCAAAAAATGGTAACGCTGTAATTCCTGCTTGTTCAGGTGCTCCCTCACATAGTACCAGAACACTGCAGAATAAACAGTTGTAAAAACAGTTCAATGTTGATGAATAGTCAAGATATTGAACAAAACAATTTAAGACTTATCGTTCCCATAAAAAACAATGGGCTTTTTACATATTTACAAGCACTAGCATAATACATATGAAATGGGGGTAGGGGAGGGGCAAAAGAGTAAATATAAATTTTGAACATAAAACCCAGCCTATGTCCTTCTAGTGGGTGAGAAAAGGTTGCATGCAAGTTTTTGTGGATGAGCACCCTATATTTTGGCTGGGAAAGACAAAGTGGTCCGTTAATTTATTGTAGGAATAATAATCATTGACAACAGCCTTCATCTCTCGAAAAAGAAAGTAAACTGACAACATTCATATCCAGGTAAAAAAGACATTTTTTATCCATTACAACACATGTTAATGGGCTGAAGCTAAAACATTACTGACTATACACAGTCTGGTGAAAATGAGAACTGCATGCTGCTGCCACCTGGCACAAAAGTTGATTTTGTATGCTTCAGCATTGCTGTCCCAAGAAATAGTTCCAATTTCATTGCACATTCACAAAATTTCTATTCAACATTGATGTATACCAGAGTCAGACTCTGCAATCACATTCTCTAAAGAAGTAGACAAGGCCATCAGCACACTCAGAAACAGCCCCGGTGTCTTACAGACAAAATTGTGTGTGTTCCTCTGATTGAAATGATGTGGACGCTCACAGGAGCTTGCGGAATAGCACACTTATCACTAGGTGGCAACACAAGACAGCATATGTTCTGATCTGTGGCAATGCAAGAGCAGTCCACTTGTAGACAGGACTATACATGCAATGGGAACTAATGTTCCATGCAAACATTCAACACAGCAATTTCCAACATAATATACCTGGCTCCGTCTCCATGTTGCTCAAGTCTTGAATTATTCCAAGTCCTTTCATCTTGGTCAAGCCAGCTTTCTCCGTCACTTGTCTACAGAAAAATATAATTTGCAATTGAAGCAAAACTCTTGGCTCAACAGCATTCTGAATATTGAAAACTTGGACAAAAGACATAAATCCCATTTTCAGTGGGCCTAGGTACATGGGCTCAAGTCCAATATACGGTTAAGTAGTTCCAGTGAGACTCTTTACTCTTTAAAATCATTGCGTCACAACCGTTGTCATGGCGTCACATGGGGGCTGCCGCCCCCACACCCCCGCTCATTGGCCGAAACATTTGTTATGATGACGTCACAACCAAATAACACCCTTATTGTTACACCAAAATGTTTAAAAACTCAATGATATCGATTTGGGGATAATAATAGGTCATATAAAGACTGTTGAATGGCTTACTTGAGAGTGGAAAGTGCTCGATTGGAATGCCTCAAGCCATGCTGCAGAGCACTCTCCCATACTGAACACAGGCAACTTACTCTGCAAGGAAGAACAGCACAGTTAGGAGAATGGTACAAAGGGTCGCTCAAAAAATGTTAATTACTTTTTCAATTTCCATTGTAAAATTTTGGGATATGAGTAAAATGAAAAACCTGCTGTCGACTTCAGTGGCCAGTTCCGTTTTTCCACCAAATCGTACTTGACACTGCAAAAACATTATTTTTTAAGTTCTCAGAATTGATACTCATGATCAAGATGATCAGAAATTAGGGATGCTATATGAAGTGGCTAAAGGATCCACAAATGAAAATGTACTAAATTTACAGGCAAGTCAATTAATTTTACATTAAAATGTTAGGTCCAAGGGGGGGAGGGCCGTTGAAACCCCCTCCCAACAGATTCTGTCTTGTCAAGCTTAAGAATTCCGTACACACAGAGCTACACAGTCACATGATGTACCAGGGAGTTAGATATTACCTCTTTTGTAGCATCTAGAAGTCTTGTCAGGAGGGACTGCCTTTCCAGCTCATAGTGTCCAACTGAAATTAAATAAGTGACATAAGTCTGAATCTGTCTGATAAATAATTAACGCCAATAATGAGTGCCTTAATTGTTTCAAGCTTTGTTATGCACTACATGCAGCAAGAACCCATGGGTCATACAAAACAACATATTTTATCTTAAATCATACAATTCAAAGAGATCTAACAAGTAGCTCATATAATATCACAGTCAATTGTTCAAGCCACATAATTCAGTTCAGTGACTGAAAACTTCAGCCAGCTTGACTCAGTTCAGTAATAACACGAGTTTCAGTCAAGCTTTTTTTTTCTCTGAAATTTCCCATAAAACAAGCTATAAATTCTGTACTGTACTGGGTATATTGGGAACTTTTGGAAAGTACTGTGCTGGACTTAAGTACTTTGAAAGCCCTGACTGTCCCTAAAACCTAGGTATGTTAGTCTCTTTATAGCCCAATACTATGCAATCTAGCAATCTCTTACACTATTTGAAACAAAATTCAATGCGAAAAGGTACCCTTTGAGTAAAGCCAAAAGGGACATACCTTTCAGTTATGACTGGAGGTGGGAATTAAGTGGCAGTTTTGTCGGAAGTGCCACAAAAAATTGATACCCCATTAAGCTACTTTATGCTTTATATAGATTTTTAGTGCCCGTCTGGGGAGGGGGCTCCCTTTTAAGAGGGCCTCCCCCCTTTAAGAGGGCCTCCCCCTTTAAGAGGGCCTTCCCCTTTAAGAGGGCCTCCCCCCTTTAAGAGCTAGGGCCTCCCCCCTTTAAGAGAATCAATGTTGATTTTTTATATTACCCCCCCCCCCCCTAGAATCAAAAATGATTTTTAGCTGACTGAACACAGTCTGCTGTATAAGCAGGCGAGCGAGCGAGGCTGCAGACTGACGAAATTCAAGTCGAATTGGGTATCGAATTGGGATTGAGTACACTTGAACAGCTGCCTCCCCTAAAGTCCGCGCTGTTGCCTGTCAGGTCCGCGCTCAGCAGAACCCAGCAGAATGAGCTGGGCTGCTTCAAAAATGCATTTGTGCGAGGACCAGAAAGGCAGCACCAATTCTGAAATGTTGTAGCCTGCTCCCTCACGCTCGCAACTAAAGCTGGCTGCTGTAGCCTGGATTTTTAGAACTCTCCCTCCGGACATACAGAGCAATGACACACGTCTCACGTTATCCTATTAGGGCTATGCTCACCTTTATTGGCTTTAACAATAAGGCTACAGATTCACGCAATAGCTGGCACTTTTATATTTTGCGTGTACAAATTTCATACCCCTTAGACATGTCGTAAAAATCTAGTACCCCACCTCCCCCTCCCCCCCCCCTGTGAAAAGTTAGTACCCCCCTCCACGGCCACGGGCAAAACTCGAAACCCCTCCCAGTGCAGCTGTAAATTCTGAGTGGCCCTGAGGGCTGAATGCTGTCTTATAGTGTAGCTGCAATTAAAAATCCTTCAATTCATTCATACAGATAGGCATAAGGCCTACCTCTGTGACAATCTGAATCTGACTGTTTCTCTTAGAAGGCCCCATTTAACCTCATAAGTCCCGAAATCCCCAGGTGGCACCGTAAGTCCTGGTAAGTACCCTATGTCCCACTAAGCCCCGGCAAGCACCCTATGTCCCGCTAAGTCCCAGTAAGCCCCCTATGTCCCACTAAGCCCCGGCAAGCACCCTTTGTCCCGTTAAGTCCCAGTAAGCCCCCTATGTCCCAGTAAACTCCGGCAAGCTCCCTATGTCCCGCTAAGTCCCAGTAATCCCCCCATGTCCCAGTAAGCCCCGGCAAGCACCCTATGTCCCGCTAAGTCCCAGTAAGGCCCATATGTCCCACTAAGTCCCGGCAAGCACCCTATGTCCCGCTAAGTCCCAGTAAGCACCCAATGTCCCGTTAAGTCTCAGCAAGCACCTTATGTCCCACTAAGTCCAGTAACCACCCTATGTCCCATTTAGTCCTTGCAAGCACCCTATGCCCCACCAAGTCTCAACAAGCTCCCTATGTCCCGTTAAGTCCCAGCAAGCTCCCTATGTCCCACTAAGTCCCAGTAAGCACCCTATGTCCCACTAAGTCCCGGCAAGCACCCTATGTCCCGCTAAGTCCCAGTAAGCACCCTATGTCCCACTAAGTCCCAGTAAGCACCCTATGTCCCACTAAGTCCCGGCAAGCACCCTATGTCCCGCTAAGTCCCAGTAAGCACCATATGTCCCATTTAGTCCCAGTAAGCACCCTATCCAGGCAAGTTCTGTGTTTTGCTAATTTGCTTCATCCGTCATCGTTTCTTGCGTCATGTTCCGGTAAGCTTGCAAGTTCCATGTATCCTGGTAAGCCCCCATTCCATTGTCCTATTATCTCCAGACAAGCTGAGTATATTCTGGACAAAGTGACACTGATATTACTGTTACGACATATACAACAAAGCCGACGGAATGAAGTTTGGTCTCAGCAAACTAAATAACCGTCAATCTGTGTAAATTCCAGAAGGGGTACTATCTCCTTAACAGCAGGGACTCAACTAGACCTGCTGGCGCCTGTTGACTTTCAGGAGGTAGGGGCCCCCCAGACTAGAAATTGCCCCAATTGGTCTTGCTAGCACTGTTGTGTAGGCGATATATAGAGACGTCAGAGGACACACTGTATATATATAATTCATAACAGAAAACATTTTATTCACCTCTCCATCAGTTTCAAAGAACTCCCTGACGGCCCCATTTAGCCTCACAAGTACCTGATGGAGGCTCCATCTAGGACATGCGGTGCTTGCTGTGTATGCAGGAGATTACAGGACTTTCTGGTACTCGTGGTACAAAGTGGGAAGTGCCGGTGTTTGTGGTACATAGCGGGACATGCCGGTGCCATTCCGGTGCTTGTGGTACATAGCGGGACATGTTGGTGCTTGCGGTACCTAGTGGGACATGCCGGTGCTTATGGTAGCACAGAGAATATCGGTATGTGGCATTAAATAGCAAAACTTGCTGGTGTTTGAAGTTATGAATTGAGCTCAAAGGCTATATTTTGCACTTATTAATTAACCTGTTGAGAATTAAGCAAAATGCCAGAACAAGTCTGTTTCCTCATTCGCACTGTTTTGGCAGCATCTTGTCACATATTAATCTGTCTATTTTAAGTGTAGTACTTCTCTTAGAATTTTAGATTTAGACCGATATATATATATATGAAATTTGGTAAAGGGGATACCCACTGAAATTCTGTGCATTTTCCCATATAATTACATCCCAACTTTAAAATCTTCACAACAATAGAAAATACGCAAAATGCTTGAACCATGCAGCGTTTGAATCCTCTGATTCTTGTCAGTTTCCCTATAATGTTTGAGGGAGAAATTAAAGTATGGTAGCCTGCATAACAAAAGATGCAAATAACTCATAATTAGTCCAGACTCCAGTATGTATAACTTATAAGTTCAAGTTCACCATTAGCACATCCTTATGTGTAGCCTTCAACGCATACAATTTTTTGGGGGGTTTATTACTCCAACAGACCTTCTCTCCCTCATTTGTTGTTTAAAAGGTCCACATTTTTGTAGTTTGAGGGGAGTAAAATAAAAATTTGAAAAAAGGAGGTCCTTTAGTTATAAAACAAGAATCCATGGATTCAAAAGCTAGTCGTTTCAGTATTAGGCCTATATGGATAGAACAGTGATGAACCTGGGATAGCTATACGCCTCTATTACATCTGTCTTGCAGATATGGTTATCATAGTTTTGAATAATTAATGTGAATTTTGCAAAAAAATGTCAGTGAGGAGTAATTGCCCTGATCTCAAATTGTTATCAAGAAATATGTCTGAAATGGAATTCCTTATTTTAGTATTGTTCAATGAAACTCAACAGATTGTGATGCTGCAGTCTGTTGTGCATTACTTATCATTATATGTATATATCACTACGCAGACCAGTTGCACTGAGCTGTGTTCACTTACAACTGCACATTTCTGTTGATCTGTTGTGTTTTTTTATTAGTTGTGTCTGATAAATGTGATGTGCTTGTGTTTGAAATTGCTTAACAACAGCACTGTGGCTGTAACACCAATGAAACAGAGTTCAGGCCTGTTTGCTTATAGGCCTACACATAAACAAGCTATTGTTGTGATGTGGTAGGAACTACTGCAGGAAATCAAAATTTTGGAACCCAAAAATTCCAAACAGTTCCAATCCAACAGGAAAGTAAGATTGTAAAAGTAACGCTTCATGTCCAAATTGGTAAAAATAAAATTATTTACACAGTTATGTCTTGATCAATCAAAAATATAGCACTTATTGCAGAAATTTTGCTCTATTGGACAGTCATTTTACTTGATAGAAGACAAAATAAATCAAAGAAACATGTAAGTTATGATGTAAGTGCAATTGAATTGACAACAAGACATGCTTCAGGAAGAACATGCCAAAGAGGATGAGAAAAAAGAAGATAATTGCTTTTCAATACATCTTAAGGAAAAAAGGTAAGTCTTATGTTATGAATTGCTTGGCCTAGTCATCTTGAGCTTGTTGTTGTTTCTATATATTTTTGTAGCTTTGTCTTTTTTTAAGTGTGGGCTTTTTCAAATTAATTCAGTATAAGGAAACGTTTATTGTAGTTTGGTCAATTTCTGAGGAAAATGGCCATGACATAATAGCAATATATTATAGTAATCTCCAAATGTGTGAAATTGGCCTGTGTTAGTGGACCAGTGGCCTAATGCGAATTTCTTGCCAATTATTACTTCCATTTACTGCTGGGGCATGCAGAACAACTTGAAATTAATTGATAGTCCCCCCCCCTTGCATGCTTTCACTAAGAAATAGGTACTCGTGGATGTATAGATCTATGCAATCCATGTATTCATACAGTATATCTGTTTATGATATCTGTCTAAATACCTGTACATCTGTCTAAATACCTGTCTATATACATATCATTTAATCATGACCAATTGGCAAGTTCAATGAAAGAAACCCCTTCGTTTTGATTGCATGTAAGGCTAAGTACTTTCAGTTTCAATGACTTGGTTGAGGCCAATTTAACTATGTAAAGATGACAGTGAAGGCTTGGCTCACTTTGAATTGAATGGCAATGATGGTATATACCTATATACACACATGTATACTTGCAATAAACAAATCAAATAGAAAATTGTTATCACAAATAGGAATTCTTTGATAGTGCCCCCTCATTGATAAATTTGTCCTTAAAAAACGTGACAATTTCAGAGGCAATTTCGGAGCAGAAAAACTCACTTCTCAGCTGTGTTATTCACATCAGCATGTTACTCGTGTTGAGTAGAGTTCATACATATGTGATACGTTTCTGTGAGAAGCACGAGTGAGCCACAAATTGCATTTTTGCTTGCCTTGTTGAGTTTCAAAAACATCGCTAATGACACTACTGCACATGCGCGAAAAAATTGTCTGCTATTTCCGTTTCTAGACGGGACCTGCTAAAAAGCGGGTTAAAAAAGCGGGGTAGCGGGTAGCGGATGCACGCAAAATAAACACAGGGACAATGGGAAGCACTTTGAACAAACAAAGGGTCATTCAATGAACAGTAGTACAACATACCTGTCTGCCCGCTCCTGTTTTACCCCTCTATCCCCGCTACCTGCAATCAGCGGATTGCACTACTATTGTCACTGATGTGTAGGCCTGATTGTCATTAAGACAAGGCTAAACATCATTGCCCAAAACGTCTTTAGTGATTGGCTTTAATTGCCATCAACTTACTTCTCCCGTAGCCCTTTGTGGGACCACTGCATATCCAATGTCTTGTCTTGTTTGTGGAGATTCCTCCTTTAAGATCAGGAGCACCCCTGTGTAATAGGGTAGATAAAATTTTGTAAAATGTGGTTTCTGTGGCTGTGGAGTCTGTGGCATAGTTCGGAGATTACTGCATGGGTGATGATGCTTTCTTCGTCCCCGTTTTGGGGTCCATTCAGCAGTTGATATATAAATAAATTGGCAGAATTGTTCTTGATAGGCCTACACTTCCGTGACAATTTTTATTTCACTCAACTAAAATTCATGCAATATATATAGTTTCCCGAGATCTATACTATTGGCTAGTAATGAAGGACAGCAAAAAAAAAATTGAATAGATAGATAGATAGATAGATAGATAGATATATAGATAGAAAGATAGGAATGAAGGAAGTAAGGAAGGCAATTAGGAAAAATAGACTAGGCCTATATTTTTTCCTTGCCCATTTTTCATTCATTTTGCATTAAAAAAAATACCAATAGTTATTAAATTGTCATGATCAAGCAGAGAAGTTGCAGAGAATACTTAAAAAGTTATAGTAGTTAACAAAACACAAATGAAAGTAAAACAGAGCTGTAATTTACATCAGAACTAAAAACATCAAATTGAAACATCAAATGAAAATAGATAAATTCATAGATAGAAGGATCAATCACCGATTGCTGCTGAGGTATAGTTCAATCATAGAATAATGAATGGCAATTAACTGACATGTTCAAAGTGTGCCATATGATTGGCAGTATTGATTGCCTGACACAGTGCCTAATTGGGCAGAGAGGTAGCGGGGATAGGCAGCAGAAGAAGCTACGATGGAGGGGTAGCGGGTGGAGTTGTATCAAGTAGCTTCTGTGTTGTATCAGAATCTACCCGCTACCCGCTACCCGCTTTCTCCCAGCCCGCTTTTTAGTAAATCCCTTTCTAGACTCGCTAAAATCGTCTGCAAGACTCGCTAGCACTGGGGACAGACGCACGGACGTGTTTAGAGCTGTATCGATCGTAAATGTGGTTGTGGACTATTCATTTCGTCCTTACCTCGGACGCTAGATGGTTTTCAGATAGTTCCAGGCCCCACAGACGATTTCTGAGGCAAATATGCATTACAGTATTTCAAATTTCCGATTTTCGCGGGCTTTTACCCATTTAACTCATCCTAACAGCTAGTCGAGCACGACTAGCTAAAAATACCGCTGTTTCTGTTATTAAAATATTCCCATTTTGATTAGTAACTTTTCATCCATCCCTCCAGATATATGCAGAAAGACTCTGAGCTATATTTCATTGAAATGTGTAAAAGCAACATTGACCTAGAGCTACCTAATTTTTGACCTCTTGACATGGGGTCATTTGGTTGAAGAAAACAAACCCCATTCTACCCTTTGGCCTATATTTGGGTAGGTCATTAAAATAACATTTTCAGTTCCTCTCCTAGATGTAAAAGTTTCACCCCTCAAACTAGGGATACTAGAAACAGCAGTAATGTTCAAGTGGCCCAATAATCCAAATTCACAACATTTACAACCAAACCTCCTACAATTTTGGGGGGGGGATGGGAGGGGTGCTGCATATTACAGTACTAAATACTGAAAATTGATTGAAGGTAGCAAAAAATCCATAAACCGGCAAAGCAAATTAACATTTTATCACACAAGGATATAACAACTTGAGCCAGTGACTCCTAATTTTAGATGAATAGGCCTAAACACTAAACAATACTTGGTTAACATTGCGACCATTTAGCAAGACCCCATAATGGAAAGTTTAGATAATTCTCCAATATCCTATGAATGATACAGACCTGGAACTTTGTCAGTCCAGCTTACTGAATTTTGGTTAGCCCGTTTTTGGGGGGTGGCTCTGGTGCAGGGGTGATTAATGGCCTTGTGGTTTGGGTTTATCACTTTCTCTGGTCCCCTTGGGGATATCAGCTTTCCATAACATTACATGTCCATGTGCCCTGTAATGAAGACCAAATATATACCCTATGTTTTACAATGGGTAGTAAAAATAACGTGCAAGCATTTTAACAGCTGCTTGTAGATAGATAGTTATCTATCTATCTATCTATCTATCTATCTATCTATCTATCTATCTATCTATCTATCTATCTATCTATCTATCTATCTATCTATCTATCTATCTATCTATCTATCTATCTATCTATCTATCTATCTATCTAACAATCTATATTTGTCTATATATATCTCCCTTCCATCCATCTTTCTTTCCTTCATTCCTTCTTTCCTTCCATCCTTAGTTCATTCCTTCCTTCTTTCATTCCTTTCTCCTTCTCTTCTTCTATAGTTTTAAGCTTATTAATGATTTGTAAACAACCCCCCTGGCTGGCACTTGGCTGCTGCTGTTGCTGCAGAACATTTAAAATTCATGGGAAAAGGTACATTTTAGTTTAAAAATAAAAAATTATTGTCACAGAAGTTTACCAAAAGTTGGTGGAAGCAAGATAAAATTATGTTGAGACTATATACTCCGGGTCATTCCGTAATAATTTAACAAATTTCTAAAAATCTTCCCGCATGACCATCTCATATTTCTCTGAAAAAATTCTCACAACATGGAAATATACTTAATAGGAGATGTGCCAAATTTCAGATCAATATCATGGTTAGTTTTTAAACAAAAAATTCATAAACGAGGCAATATTGTGAACATTTTTGCACTCGTTTTGCTACGTCAAATGAAAGTGAGTTTTTAGGAGGCCCTATCTTCCCCAATAACTGTTCTGTGGGCTTCAAATCATCCAGAGTATAGCTCCCAGGCTAGGTTCACTTGCCAAATACATTTCTAATTGCATAACTATTATAAATGGGAAGCTATGGCCTCTTAGAACAGCTCTTTCATTTGACGACGCTGTCTGGAACTCATCCTTTGGAGGCCTGTAATTCTTGAAGTTTTGCGAATAGAAAACTAATCTTTTCTGGGTACTCTCTCCTCACCCAGTTGAGCAAGGGACAATACACTTCATACATGTGCAGTTCATTGTTGTCCAGAAAATAAGGTGTAAAGTCCATTGAAAAAAAAAGATATTGAAGTTTGACCTCAATATGTCGAGGTATGACAACTTGGAACCTCCTGAAAGTTTCAACATCTTAAAGTGTGAATTTATGGCTATCATAGCTATAAAGATGGTTGTGGTGCAATTGTTCATTACATAGCTATGATTTTTTTTAGAAAAACTCTGTAAATGCTCATTTTCGATGGTTTTCTTGTGATTTATTAGACATGAAATAACAGAAAATGTCTTTTTTTCTTTGACAAAAAAAAAAGTCACTTTTTTCCCCCAAATTTTTTTTCAGAATGGAACATTGTATTGGAAGAATAGTGGTTATAAAACAAATACGACACTTATAATGATGATAACACTCACCATACCTCAAATTCTGTATCACATACTGTCGGTTAGGATTGTCAGGTCTACACAATTAAGACTGGAATTACTCATTACTGCAAAATAAATCCTGGACTTAGATACACAATACAACATAATACATATATGTCCATGTTGCTAACTTATGCTGAACTGTACAAATTTACCGGTTTTAGACTATATATCAATAACTTGATACCTCAGTTTCTATAAGCTTGGCCATTTGTTTTGGTTAAGCCAGTTAAGGGGTTGTTGTGTTGACATCTGGGGGCACCAGGAGTGTGATAAAAGTGTCATTACCATACACAGACAGCAACCCCCCTAAACTGGGAAATCCTGACAAAGTTCCTGGTCTGTATAGGTGGGCCACCGTGGGTGTTAAAAAAAGGCGTATAATGTCGTTGTTTTTTTTTAATGACTGAAAATGTATCTTAGAAAAACATGTGTCTTATTACATGTATGTCATTTGTCAATGTTGGAAACACAGTAGTAATATGTAAATGGCACAGCCATGAAATTCGCACAACACTTTAAAAGTTTTTTTAGTTTTATGGTTTTACCATAACTTTCATTACATTTATTTAATATTCAATGTATGAAAGGCAGTTATGTTACTGTTTCAAAGAAATTGAAAGATGGAAATACAGAAAAAAGGGAGAAATTTATACTAGAAACTATTAGAAAGATAAAATAGATCAAAAATAGACAGATAGATAGACATGATAGATAGATAGCTAGATAGATAGCTAGATAGATAGATGGATAGATAGATGGATAGATAGATGGAGAGATAGATGGATAGATAGATCGATAGATAGATAGATAGATAGATAGATAGATAGATAGATAGATAGATAGATAGATAGGATTAAGGATAAATAGAATTGATAGATAATCAGCTAAATAGTAAAAAGGAAGACAACACTGAAAGCTGCCAAATTTAAGTCTATGCTAGATTGTTGATATTACATAATAGTGACAACAAAAACAATAACATGATCTGCATGTAGATTAATTGCTCACTGTTACATAATCATGATTATGTAACTTTAATTTTATTATGTTTTCTTGTCTGTTTTGAAATTAAATGAATCACACGTTGATAACTTAATTTAGCTTGTCAAGGCTTATAATTAACTATTCCTTAAAAATTATTGATACAGGGAATAATAATAGAGAATTTTGAATTTTTAAGACACTTTTGAATATGAATATATCATGTTTTGTTAAATTCAAAACTAAATCATTGATAAGAAGCTGGTCCCACTTGACCTAATTTCCTGCTGTCGACCATTGATGTTCAGACCATCACTGCACAGATTTTTGAAACCTTTCTTGTGCTAAGTTTCGCTGCGCGAATACTAGTAATATTCGCGCAGCGAAACGGCCAAAGGCCGTTGAGCAAAGCGAATTGAGTGCTAGAAATGACTCAAAAATCTGTGCAGTGATGGTCTCAACATCAACAGTCCACAGTTTGGAATTAGGTCAAGTGGCTCCAGCTTCTTATGAATGATTCAGTTTCGTATTTAACAAAACATAACATATTCATCTTCAAAAGTGTCTTAAAAATTCAATTTTCTCTAGTAATATGTCCTGTACCAATAATTTTTATGAAATAGTTAATTATTAGCATTGACAAGCTAAATCAAATTATTAACATGTGATTCATTTAATTTCAATCTGACAACAAGAAAACATAACAAAATTAAAGTTACATAATCTTATAAACTGATGATTATGTAACAGTGAACTGATAATCTACATGCAATGTTATTGTTTATGTATTACTATGTATTCATAATATTCGCGTAGCGAAACGGCCGAAGGCCGTTTCGCGTAGCGAAACTTAGCACAAGAAAGGTTTCAGAAATCTGTGCAGTGATGGTCTCAACATCAATGGTCGACAGCAGGAAATTAGGTCAAGTGGGACCAGCTTCTTATCAATGATTTAGTTTCGAATTTAACAAAACATGACATATTCATATTCAAAAGTGTCTTAAAAATTCAATTTTCTCCATTAATATTCCCTGTTTCTATTATTTTTATGGAATAGTTCATTATAAGTCTTGACAAGCTAAATTAAAGTTATTTTAAAACATGTGATTCATTTCATTTCAAAACAGACAACAGGAAAACATAACAAAATTAAAGTTACATAATTAAAGTTACATAATCTTTGTCAAATGATGATTATGTAACAGTGAGCATTAATCTATATGCAGATCATGTTATTGTTTTTGTTATCACTATTATGTAATATCAACTATCTAGCATAGACTTTAATTTGGCAGCTTTCAGTGTAGTCTTCCTTTTTACTAGTTAGCTGATTATCTGTCAATTCTATTCATTCTTAATCCTTTTTATTTGCTATCCTATCTATCTACCTATCTATCTTTATATTCTATTTTTGATCTATTTTATTTTTCTTATAGTTTCTAGTTTAAATTTCTCGCTATTTTTCTATATATCCGTCTTTCAATTTCTTTTAAACAGTAACATAACTGCCTTCCATACATTGAATATGAAATAAATTTAATGAAAGTTATGGTAAAACCATAAGTGCTAAAAAAAACTTTTTAAGAGCTGCGCGAATTTCATGGCTGTGCCATTTACATATTATTATGTAATATCAACAATCTAACATAGACTTGACTTTGGCAGCTTTCAGTGCTGTCTATCTTTTTAACATTCATTTAATATATATATATCTATCTATCAATTTATCTATCTGTCAGTCATTATATCTATCTGTCTATCTGTCTATCTATTTATCAATATATTTATCGATATATTTATCTATTTATCTATCATATTTTTTGTCTAGTTTATCTTGCTATTCTACATTTTTCTCTGTCTTTCCATGTATCTGCCTTTCTAATTTTCTGAAACAGTTACAAAACTCCTTTCATACATTGAATATGAAATAAACATGAAAGTTATGGTAAAACTATAAAGTCCTACAAAAACTTTTTAAAGTGCTGCGCGAATTTCATGGCAGTGCCATTTACATATTACTTTGTAAACCTCCAAATCCTGCATTGGTCAAGCAAACAACAACAAACTACTGTCTGTTGAGTGCATGTAATTGAAATTCTTATCTATAGGGTGTTGATCAGTGGCGTAGCCAGGTTTTTTTCCAGGGGGGGGGGGGGCAAACCACAAAGTCATTTCCACAAAATTGTAATTGCAACCAAGTCAGAAAAGGCAACAGCTTTTTGAGTGTCACGCATTGTAACACAATGTTAAAAAATTCTTTCAGAATCTCATTACTTTTGTGGTTGTCCCTAAATCATTAATAATAACAATAATATGGTGAAAATGACTGGATAATATTGTGAAAATGCTAAAAAGGTAGGGAAATGTTTGAAAGCGCTAAAGAAATTACTTTCTTGGTTGGCAATTCAGAAAAATTTAAGGAAGATATAACTGAAAAAATTAAGCATTTCTGTGCAAAAATAGGAAAAGCTAGCTAGGATCTAAAATCAAGGAAAATGAATCTTGAAAGGAAATAGTGAAATGTCTAAAAAAATAAACAGAAGCAGAGGAAATTAATGTGTTCTCTTTTTGGGAATTCAGTAAAGACTAAAGGAAGATATATATAAATACAGTGACAAAAAATATCAAGGATTTCTTTTTCAAAAATTAGGACGATTCAGATCAATAAATCTTAGGGGGAAATCTCAGAATAACCGATTTTGCAGAATTCTATGCATTCTGTTGAGATATAAACATGATAAGTGAAAGCTCGTGAAAATTATTCTTTCATTTCACAGAAATATCACTGCAAAAATTATGGAGAAGATTTCGTTTCAGAGAACCTTTTTGTTGGAGTTTAAGAGAAATTTCGGTAAAATTTAAAATAACAGTAGGGTTTTTTCTTTAAATTGTTAAATTCAAGGGAAACAAGGTGCAAATTTGCTAAAAGTCGAATCAGAAAACTGGAAATCCCGCAAATTTTGTTAGATGGCTTTCGATATATATTTTGATAAAAATATTTGCAAATACCTTAGGCCTAGCATTTTGAAAATTTTTGTGGAATTTTTTTGCAGATGCATATCATTCGGGGCCAGAAAAATGGGGAAATTGTGAAGAAAAAATGGGGAAATCTGATAAAACTCTTCATATAAATCCCCTTTTCTTTCAATCTCATTTTATTTATTTCTCCATTATTCTTTACCATTTCCCTCAATTCTGGTCATTTCCCTATTTTGCTTAACACTTCCCCATTTTGCTTATCATTTCCCCATTTTTCTTTCTATTTTGGGCAATATATCTGCAAAAATTTACCCAAAATCTTTTCAGGGGGGGGGGGGAAACTTGCCCCCCCCCAATGCCCCCCCCCCCGCTGTTGATCATTCAATATATCATTCTGCCATACAAAGTAAATATCAATAACAATGCAAAGTAGCTCTGCCTTTTATTATGGGTAATCTAGTAGCTCATATTTAGATAATTGACAAGGGCTTAACTTTTACTAAATATTCATTTAACTTGAATTACATGATAGCTGCCATGATCTAACAAACTAATCAGCTAATAATGTCATTTGTTGATTAATTGAAATGTTTTGTCAGTGAAACTGTTGCTTGACACAGTATCTATTTATCTATCTATCTGTCTATCTATCTATCTATCTATCTATCTATCTATCTATCTATCTATCTATCTACTTAAAATATATCTATCTATCTCTTTATCTATCTCTATCTATCTCTTTCTTTATCTATCTCTATCTATCTCTTTCTTTATCTATCTCTATCTATATCTTTCTTTATCTATCTATCTCTATCTCTTTCTTTATCTATCTCTATCTATCTCTTTCTTTATCTATCTCTTTCTTTATCTATCTCTATCTATCTTTCTTTATCTATCTCTATCTATCTCTTTCTCTATCTATATCTATCTATCTCTTTCTTTATCTATAGATCTCTATCTATCTCTATCTATCTCTATCTATCTCTTTCTTTATCTATCTCTATCTATCTCTATCTGTCTCTATCTATCTCTATCTGTCTCTATCTATCTATCTATCTCTTTCTTTATCTATAGATCTCTATCTATCTCTATCTGTCTCTTTCTATCTCTTTCTTTATCTATCTCTATCTATCTCTATCTATCTCTATCTATATCTATCTATATCTGTCTATATATATCTATATCTATCTCTATCTATCTGACTATCTGACTATCCGACTATCCAAGTATCTATCTATCCGATTTTATGAGGATTGGCAGCCCCCCCCCCCCCTCCTGCCCTCCCCCCCCTCTCGGCATGAGTGGGTCATGTGACCTGACGAGAGGACACTGGGGCTGCATCAGTTTGCTTTGCTTGGATCACAAAATGATATTATTAGTATTGTATATCAAGAAATTGAAAGTTTTGTGTGTGGGGTGTATCTAGAAATGGCCTGAGGGGAGGGGGCATTACTTGGGAATGATTTTTAAAACAGAACATAGGGGTTTTCAAGGTTATAAACAATATTGTTTATGTATTTAATAGAAATATTTTTTTGTCTTGGGCTCATAATGGCAATTTAAATTTTACAGTTATAATTCAGTTTGTAAAGAAGACTTTTAAAAAATATTGGAAGACAAATATATATAGCTTTAAACTCATTTTCTTGAGACTTTCATTGAGAACTTGTATTGGGTGATGAACAACTGCACATGCTGGTGACCTTTGGCCCTTTGTGACCTCTCATGACATTTCAACA
This sequence comes from Platynereis dumerilii, assembly GCA_026936325.1. Taxonomy (NCBI): domain Eukaryota; kingdom Metazoa; phylum Annelida; class Polychaeta; order Phyllodocida; family Nereididae; genus Platynereis; species Platynereis dumerilii. The sequence goes on from JAPTHN010000153.1 coordinate 355,935, forward strand.
GCAGCACCCTTCTTCCAGACAGCCATGCACCTTTAATGGGGTCAAGTATATGTGGGACAAAGTTGACAGGGGTAATGCAAGGACATGTCTGTCTGTCTGTCTGTGTAATCTATTCTATATAGCTGCCTGAGTACCTTTGAATGTCTGGAGATAATTCAAGGTTCATGAACTTCTGTATTAATATATTTTAAAAGTCATTGAGCTACAAATGCAGTGAGGCTCTTGAAAGTTGTATCTGTTACGGGTATTGAAGAGATCATATTCATACTCATTGCAAGATATGTCTAAAACCAATATTTTTTTCTTTTAAATCAGTCAGTCAGTCAGTCAGTCAGTCAGTCATCTATCTATCTATCTATCTATCTATCTATCTATCTATCTATCTATCTATCTATCTATCTATCTATCTATCTACTTAAAATATATCTGATTTATACAGATTGATCATTTAATTCACATATTTTTGGTTTTGCCTTGGTTTTGAGATTTGCCATGCAAATGAACAATGTGTAACATTGCCTCCTCTTGCCTCCTTTATCAATTTTTGTTTGAAAACTAGCCTTGATATTGACCTTAAAATTGGCACACATCCTTTGAGGTATATTGCCCAGTATGAGATTTTTAGAAACAATCAGATGGTCAGGTGGGAAGAATTTGATAAATATGTAGAATTGGCAGAGACTGCCAGAGAGAGGAAGGGTAGAAAGGAGATTTCCATTAGAATGACATGGCAACACTGATGAGCCATTTACAGTCAATCAATGACGAGTGCTCACATTAAAAGGCATACAAGCTTTTTGAACCTTTCTTCTTTTAGTTATTAATCTGTAGCACAACATCTAACTTACAGATTGACCCATCTAATTTGGTCAAATTTTAAGTATAAGTGAAGTTATTTGGTGATTTAGGTGGAGAAGGGCCATTAGTGGCTCTCGGCAGCCACAGGGGGGTATTTCAGGGGTGATAATGCTTAGAGTGGCCATGCTTAGAGTGGCCATGCTTAGAGTTGCCATGCTCAGAGTGGCCATGCTTAGTGGCCATGCTTAGAGTGGCCATGCTTAGAGTGGCCATGCTTAGAGTGGCCATGCTTAGAATGGCCATACTAAGTTAACAGGCCAGCAGAAAGGTGCAAGAATGTCTCCAACCACATTTTCCTTATAAATCTCTCTCAGGGATGGTTGCTTAATGACCCTTTCCTTGACCACTCTCTTCCAGCAAGATTCTCTCTTTGGTGTCCAGAAGCTGGAAATGGTCTTTCAGAGCACTTGCCTCTTTTAAATGAAAGGGAGGGGTAGGGTGGCAGGGTTTTTCATCCTGTAATTTTACAATTCAGAAGAACGTTTTGAAGTCATTAACATTTTGTATATTCATTAAACTTCAGATTGATAACCAAATTGACAGACAGATAGACAGATAAACCGGTAAAAGGATAATAGATAGATAGTTAGACAACAGATCAACATTTTAGGTAGACACCAGTCTGACACCTAGACAGCTAAATAGACAGATAAACAGCCAGATCAATTGACTGATAAATAGACAGATGCCGTTATAAGTCACAGTTAGGGTAATTTCGTTTAGTTGTATGCAAACCTTCAATTCTGCATTAACCACATTGTCCTTAGACCAATAGCTCTGAACATTTCACTGTATTCTCGACAGTGCCACACATTATTTCAACACCCTCAAACAAGGGTCAATGTGATAATTATGCATACCTTAGGTTTCCTTTAAATAAACATACATACATACATATCTATGTCAGAAAACGAATGGCAGTTTTTACAGCTGCTTGCAGCCTGTATTACAGGAGGCATTTTCGGTAAGCTTCTGACCATATAGGAGGTCACACTATTTCACCTATCCCTTTGAAACTTCATATAGGAGGTCACACTATTTCTCCTATCACTTCAAAATTTTCTATACAGTCTCAATATAACTTTATCTTGCTTCCATCAACTTTTGATAAACTTCTGTGACAATAAATTTTTATTTTCTAAACTAAAATGTATGCTTTTCCCGCGAATTTCAAATGCTCTGATGCAGTGACAGCAGCAGCAAGCCAAGTGCCAGCCAGGGGAATTGTTTGCAAATTCATTAAAAAGCTTAAAACTATAAAAGAAGGGAAGGAAGGAAGGAAGGGAGGAAGAAAGGAAGGAAAGGAAGGAAGGAAGAAAGGAAAGAAGGAAGGAAGAAAGGAAAGAAGGAAGGAAGGAAGGATGGAAGGAAGAAAGGATGGAAGGAAGGGAGATGCATATAGACAAATCTAGGTTTTCAGATAGATAGATAGATAGATAGATAGATAGATAGATAGATAGATAGATAGATAGATAGATAGATAGATACATAGTCTATCTACAAGCAGCTGTTAAAGTGCTTGCACGTTATCTTTAATAGACCCTTCATTTTTGGGTGAAAGTCTATTACAGGCAACGAATGATGAGTAGCTGCTAGTGGACATCAATGACCTCACACCAGGTCCTATCCATTGCATTGAAGTCAACTGTCAATTTGTCATGAGTAACCTGTGACCTCATCCTTACTCAGTCTGTTTACTTGATAGCATTGAAAGTATACAATACGATCTCACAAACTGCTCATGAGTCCAAGAGAATAACATTGTATAGATAGATAGATAGATGGATAGATCAGCAGATCTTTAAAGTTACGGACCTTAGTCAGTTTCACAAACAAAGGTTATCTGTGGTGCTCGAGCCTGTCCAGATAGTGACTGCCTGTGGAGTAATTAAGTGCCAGTAGTTGCATGCAAAAAAGCGGAGCTAACAGTTTAGTCACCATTTAGTTAAGTTATATTCCAAAACCAAGAATTCAAAACAACACTTAAAAGTTACATAATATTAACTATAAAAAATTGATATGTAAAAGACTGACAGTATTAAACAATTGCCTTGGCATACCTATGATTTTATTGATTTCAGTTACGAAACATCTATCTATCTATCTATCTATCTATCTATCTATCTATCTATCTATCTATCTATCTATCTATCTATCTATCTATCTGTTTATTTATTTATTTCATTTCACCTCCACAAAGGGAGAAAAAGTACAAATAATACACATTGAAAATGAGATAATTCACAATAATCATATAATTTGTCTACATTTTAGAAATAAACATTATATATATTATCACACATGTATCTTGTTGATATTTCGTTGTGAATAAAAGAATATATATATATATAATTGTGACAGTTTAGATAGCTGTTGTTAAAAGATGCACTAAAAAATGTTCGTCGGAATATGGTTTTACAAAATTGTCATGAAAAAGTAACATTTTTAAAGAATCAACATGACCATCAAATGAATTAGTGCTATTTCTTATAGGAGGATTTAATAATAAAGATATGACTGATTCACCCCTCATTAAAAATCTTGGGCTCTGTGGACGTGGGTTCGAATCCCAACCCGGAACTCAATTTAGTCCGAGCCCATCGGACATTAAATGGAGGCGGGTTGTATCCAGTGTTCTATGCTGGGGCAACTGAAAGACCCTGGGCATCCCTGAATTAATAGGAGCTAATAGGGTATGTACCAGACTCACAGTCTTCTCATCTCATCATCATACGGCGATCGCCTGCCTCGATATAGCCCACTAAGGTGCTGCTGAGGCGTAAAACACAAACAAACAAACAAACATTAAAACTCTTGACAATAATGTACCTGGTAAAATTTCATTACATAATAGAAAACGTGACACATAATACAAAAGTAAATTTCTACATGGGCTCTCTACCTGCCCTATCCTGTAAAGCAGATTGGTGCAATTTCTGTGAACTATATCTATCTTATCTACATAATACACATATCTATTTATCTGTCTGTCTATCTAACCATAAAATATATTCTTCCTTTAATGGCGCATTAACTCACTTTTGTATCACATCCAGCACACACAATCATTAAAGATAAACATCAGTCAATTTGGCTGGTTAACTGCCCCATTACTGTTAGTGCTACCCCATTGATAAAGTTGAATTGCTTCATGGTTCATCTGAGGGGTCTTCTAGATGGAAAAGCAATTGAGGCATTATTTTAGTTGGTAGCTTACCAAAAAAGTGACTACTCAGTAGGGTGAAAGCACAGTAAGCGCCTCAATATTTGGCCCCTATGACCTAATAATTATTTTCATCAGAAATGCAAGTGTAGTACATCACTTTAAACCTAATAATGTGTATAATACAGAATTATGTTTGTCTAATAAATCAAGACAGGTATTTGCTGGGCTGCTATGCACTACATTATGAAAGTTCCTTGAAAATCTAGGTTTTTCTACTGAAACGGACCATTGGCTTTTCGTCAGTTTTCGCAGATGTGATATGGACAGTTTGCATGAACTGTGACCAATTAAATTTTTGAGCCTTGTCAGCATTCAGTAAAATAATCCAAATTTGTCACTAAACATGGTATCCCTGCTTTATTCGTGACATACCAGACCTCCAAACATCAGTCCCCAGACTAATTTGAACATTTTTGTGGACGTAATGGACGGACATTTACACTTTTTAGCCTGGTGTCCAGTGTATAAGTTAAATTCATTGTGTTTTTAAATTTTTCAGTTGCATACATAGGTAGAGAGAGATAGACATGCATTTCCATCTCAGTTGACATGTTAGCTGGTCTTTAATTCATTTAAATTACCAAAAAATCAGTTGTGGATGTAATGGACGGACATCGATTTTAGCCATCAAAGCTTCTTGCATCTCACAATCATCAGTGGCCATTGGAAATTTTTTGCTTAAATTCATTAGACCAATATTATATCTAGGCAAAAGGACAAAATTCGGCTAATTATTACATAAAAATACCCTCCAGCCAGCCTTTTGAGCCCCTGACTCTAAATTTGCAAAAAATATGGTTACAAGCAGACCTTTTCTTTGGACGTCATGGCTGCCATAATCATCATATTGAAAAGTCAGCCAATGGTCCAAACAGAAGGCCAGGGAGGTACAGTAAACAGATAAGGTCACCGGCAGAATGTGAACTAAATATTAGGCTACAGCATTGCTGCAAAAGATGGTGCTTCAGAAAAAGGGCCGCTGGTTACATGCTAAATTTAACAAATTATACCCACTTTAAAGGTCTGCCCAGAGCATGGTTTTAATTGAATGCTCATGAAAAATGCCTAAATTTCACATATTTACTTGTTGATCAAGCTTAAATACTGTGCTGTTTCTTCTTTATGTCAGAAATTGGTTTATAGGACCCTAAATTTACTTTTAACTGATCAAAACGCAATTGAGGCCTTTACTGTGCTTTCACCCAGTACTGGTCTTTTTGTAGTTGTAGGTTTTTTAATGAGAGGGTGTAATGATAATTTTTATAACGATTAATGGGTTAATGCCCACCACTGCCTCTATGATACTAGAGAGTCTATGTCCTGCAGGCACCGGCAAGTCCTGCCATGTCCCACAAGCACCAGTAAGTCCCACTATGTCCCACAAGCACCACTAAGTCCCACTATGTCCCACAAGCACCACTAAGTCCCGCTATGTCCCACAAGCACCACTAAGTCCCACTATGTCCCACAAGCACCACTAAGTCCCGCTATGTCCCACAAGCACCAATAAGTCCTGCCATGTCCCACAAGCACCAGTAAGTCCCACTATGTCCCTCAAGCACCACTAAGTCCCGCTATGTCCCACAAGCACCGCTAAGTCCCGCAGGCACCACTAAGTCCCGCTATGTCCCACAAGCACCGCTAGGTTCCGCTATGTCCGTCAAGCACCAATAAGTCCCGCGATGTCCCACAAGCACCGCTAAGTCCCACAGGCACCACTAAGTCCCGCTAAGTCCCACAAGCACCATTAAGTCCCGCTATGTCCCACAAGCACCGCTAAGTCCCGCAGGCACCACTAAGTCCCGCTATGTCCCACAAGCACCATTAAGTCCCGCTATGTCCCACAAGCACCGCTAAGTCCCGCTATGTCCCACAAGCATCACTAAGTCCCGCTATGTCCCACAGGCACCACTAAGTCCCGCTATGTCCCGCAGGCACCAGCAGGTCCGAGTAAGTCCCACAAGTACCGGACGTCCCAAACGGAGCCTCCATCTGGGACTTATGAGGTTAAATGGGGCCTCTTAGATCTGACAATAGTGACAGCTACTGATACTAGTGATAGTCACAGACAAGCCTTGCCACTTGTTGTAACTTGATGGCCTGTGACTATGTCCATAACTAAAGAAAATGGATACCCTTTCTCTTCAGCCTCTCAGTTATTAAATAACCATACCATTCATGTTGTTGTGTTGGATGCATCAGGCACTGTAACTCATGTGACCATAATAAACAAAACAATCAACGTGAACTCCTCCTCTTGCAAGTGCAGTGGTCTGATCTGGTCATGTGACATGTCATGTGACTTTTGTTTAGGTCGCGAATCTGCTTCCGGGTCAAGGCCTTTTCCCAAGGTAAGCCAAAGCGAGAGGTAGGCATGAGAAATATTGCACAATTTGTATCTGCAATCATCGTGACTTAGCAAAAAGATAAAGTATATATTCCAAGTCACAACGTTTAAACTAGTTCTCCACGTTTAATCGGTGTCACTAATAAGACGATTTTCTCCATTTCAGCCTTAAAATGGGGCGAAGACCGGCAAGGTGGTGAGTAGATTTTGACAGATTGAGATATTGTTGTTGAACTTCGGCAGTTGCAGTTCACTGACGACGTGGTTATCTGACAGGTCACAGGAGGCTTTATCTTTTGACATTTCTCATTTGTTCTAACTGCGTAAATGAATGTTGTGGGAAGTTTGTAAAATTAATTGACCACGTCATGGATGTCAATATAAGACATGTCGAAATAGGAAGAGTTCTTCGACTATCACTATGAGTATGACAGCTGCTATTTCGTTTCTCAATTTCTGTCCTCAGTTTGATAATAATGTAGTTATTAGTTGAGTGCAAAGTTGCTATGTATAGTAGGCCTATGTATCATTTTTACTTTCTGTCTAAATATGACATTTTCCTTCCAGTTATCGCTATTGTAAAAACAAGCCCTACCCGAAGTCTCGGTTCTGCAGAGGTGTACCAGGTGAGTTCTCATAAATATACCAATAGTTGCAGGAACGTCAAATAATTGCAGTCTTGATAATGCGTTCCAGGGCTGGACACCGGTTCTATTTCTGCCAATTTGATGACCGAAATCAATAAAGTGCCTACACTTTCGGTTAGATCCAATTGTATGCTCCACATGCTTAATTTTCATGTAAAATAGCATTTGTCTGCCCATGTACTCAGAACATGTTGTAAACCCTGATTCCGGAAAAAAAAGATGAAAGAACTTAAAAGTTTGACTGAGTGGTTTACTTTGCTTTGCTTTTCAGATGCCAAGATCAGGATCTTTGACTTGGGCAGAAAGAAGGCCCGTGTAGATGAATTCCCAATGTGTATTCACATGGTGTCTGACGAGTATGAACAGCTCTCCTCTGAAGCCCTTGAAGCTGGCAGAATCTGCGCCAACAAGTACCTGGTGAAGCACTGTGGCAAAGACGCTTTCCATCTGCGAGTTCGTGTGCACCCTTTCCACGTCATCAGAATCAACAAGATGTTGTCGTGTGCAGGCGCTGATCGGTGAGTTTCTGATGACCTATTGTAGGGCAATTGCATTACAAGAATGCGTAATAAGTTTTCGAATCGTCAATTACCCTTCCTGATCTAATAGTTCTGTCTCTATGTGAATTGCAAAGCCAGTCATTATTGGCAAGTTCTTAGAATTAAGTTCCTTCGTCATGCAGAATTTCTCCAGAACCCCGTGCATATAGTAATTAGGGGTGTCACTAAATTTCGATACATCGATATATCGCGATATTTTGCCTCAAGATACACATCGTATCGTGGGTCATGTACCTACTAGTAATGTAGTAGTCGTTATTCAATTGATTTATGTAGTAGTGTTCAGGTTTATGCTATGATGAACAAGTAGGCATTATATAGGTTCTTTCAAGCGAGAACTTATAAAATGATTAGAAATCCCGCTAATCTGAGCATAAACATGTTAGTTGGACACACTTCTGTTTGCATATTCAAGCTGAAGTTGTATTTTCGATACAAGGGAACTTGAGGAAGAGAATTTGATGTATTATAGTATATATACTGTTCTGTGTAGAAAGTAAATTTTCTATCTCTGCTGAAATGTTTCAAGGGTACCAAGGAACTGTTGTATCAAAGTTGAAGATTAAACCTAGTAGGCATAAGTCCGCCAATTCAATATAACATTCAACCAGCAGTTATAGATCCCAAACTGACGGATTTTAAGTATAGTATACACGTCCATGTAATAGAATTGTGGGTTTTCCATAATTAAGTAAGTTTAGTTTAATTGATTAATTCTTTAACTCTTGAGTCTCAAAGTGGCATGAGAGATGAATAATATTTCAAAAAAATTTCCATGAAAACCCAGTGCTAGTCATAGCATGGACATTTTCCTGGTACTGTGTGAAATTTAAAAGTTAGAAGATAAACTAAAGGCAATGAATTTGACTTTAAAGGGGCCATAAGTCATTTTGGTGCGCTCCGAAATCTGACAATGTCATTCTAGCTCTAGCCTACAGGCAGTGTGCGAAATGACAGGGGTCCGATAGTCCCGACTACCAGAAAAACGCTTTGGACTAGTGAAATTTTAGTAAAAAATAGGTAATCACCATGTTAATTTCTATGCAATTTGAGTTCGGACCAGGACTTTCTGAAAGCCATTTCTCACACTGCCTACAGGTTAGGGTAATTTCTACTGATGCTGTTGCAAGGAATTACTGGGTTGCAGCAGACTTGAAGATATAATTTCAGACACTTTTGTAGATAAAACATGTATGTTTTCATAGTATCTAGGCCACGCTATCTGATTTATAAGCCTTATACCAGTCTGTTGAGTCCAAGCTATGATGAATAGTCTTTGTATTATGCTATGATGAACAAGTAGGCATTATATAGGTTCTTTCAAGCAAGAACTTATAAAATGATTAGAAATCCCGCTAATCTGAGCATATACCTGATAGTTGGACACAATTCTTCTAGATGAAGTTTTATTTTCCATCCAAGTTTAAAATAAACAGAAGTTGGTGACCTTGCAAAATGTGGGCGATTGCGAAATTGGGGCACTTACAAAAATATGACTTGCCAATAGCATGAATCAGCATAGGGCCTAACATTGATTGCACATGGTTAAATTGTAGTGGGGAATCTTATAATAATGCATTAAACTTCCAACTGTGATGTCTGTGAAGAGTACAACTTTACCTAAGAGCTACTTTTAGCAACTGTCCCAAGTATACTGCTTGTTCGTACAGTGCATGTCAAAAGGTCTTTGCTGTGATGAAAAAATTAGGTATTACTGTTTCCAGATGGATTCTAGATATGATTATAATACCCGCTAATCTGAGCAATGACCGAAATATTAACAATATTTTTAGCTTTTATCCTGAACTTTGAGAATGGATGCACCCTTACAAGAAAGCAACTAACCATACTTTTGTCTTTGCAGTCTGCAGACCGGTATGCGTGGAGCATTCGGAAAACCCCAAGGAACTGTTGCCAGGGTGCACATTGGTCAGCCAATCATGTCTGTCCGTGCCAGGGAGAACCACAAGGACAACGTCATCGAGGCTCTGCGTCGTGCCAAGTTCAAGTTCCCTGGACGTCAGAAGGTCAGTAGAGTGATTTAATGAACGGTCTCGAGTCTGTTGACGACATACCAAGCTGTCTAGTTGTCAGGGAGGCACTAGATTCACTCTCCAATCCTAGCTGTTAAGCTGATATCAATAGGCCTTGATAGTGGAATCTTCCTTTTTTCAGCTCTCTGACTTCGCCATGCAGAAAAAACCCAACAGTTTTGTACATTTGCCGAGTCAGTGGAGCTGGCATTCAATACTCCAGAACACTTTTAATCCATTCAAAACACTACAGATTTGCATTGCCGAATCTTGAATGGGATGTTCAGCATGGATTGCCAACGTATTCCAGTACTGTGAGGCTGATAAGATAGTCACGGAACCCGGAAAACCCAGCCCCATTTTAAATGCCTAGGCCGATGTTTCCGGAAATAGTTTTTTACTGCTCGGCGATGGTTGCCATTAAATAGCCCACACCGCTGCTGATGGGGCGTAAAACGCCCACTCACTCTGCTCGGCGACGCAGGAGAGCTCGAAAAAGGAGAGTTCCGCTAACGCCTGCTATGCGACTATCAGTTTAGTATTGTGGAGTAACACAACAAATGCCCTAATATTTTTACTATGTCTGAAAAAATTATGTCCGTTGCTCCTAGATTTTGGCATTGACTCCCAGTTTATGCAGTAGGCCTAAGTCATTAATGTCGATAAAAATTATCAGATAATTACTGGCTGACGCCATGTTTTATTTGTGCACATTTTGACTTCTATAAAGAGCCCCACCGCGTCGCAATGCAACGGTTCAAAACAATAATATATTACTGTGGTTCCGATTTGGAATACTTCCAGCTAATAAGTGACATGAGTTCCCACTTACTCATGAAGTCAGTTGACAGTACAGCTTGTCTTGACTTGCTTTGTTGGAATAGGGACCCCACAGAGACTACAGGCTATAGTAACTGCTGTCTGGTCAACTGGGTTGGACATCTCTCCCATGGATTAAATTATAACTGGTTGTCGCACATCTTATTTCAAACAAATCTTATTTCAAACAATTCTTCTTGCAGATCTACACTTCCCGCAAATGGGGATTCACCAAGTTTAACAAGGACGTCTACGAGCAGTACCGTGCCGACGGAAGGCTGATCCCTGATGGAGTTGTTGCTAAGTACATGCCAGACCACGGGCCCCTCTCCAAGTGGATGTCTCTCCAGGCTTAAATTTATTGATGGGACTCCACCAAATAAACACCTCCAAGTCAATATCAGTTTTGTTATGATTGCTGGCATATTATATTATAAATTGCTGATAGTTTTGTTATCAAACTGGTTCATGAGAATTACATCATTAGACTTATACAGGGTTGCCACTGCGGTCGGATTTCGAAATTCCCTGACTTTTCCCTCGTCTCATAACAATTTTCCCTGACTACAAAAAAGGTTCTCGCACAAAATTTTGGGTCTCGCAATTCATGGACTTTAGTGAATTAAAGTTTCGATTTGATACTGAACAAAAATGGCGTAACTGGGGGGGCGGGGAGGTCACGCGATTCTCTTGAGGGGGGGGCACCCACTATACTAATCGTATGTTTTAGTCAGAGTTGGAAAGTTCATATGGGGGGCACCTCGGCGGGGGCACAGGTAGAGATGTCCCTGTGCCCACTTAAGAGTCGAGACTCTTCAAGCTATAGATTCCTGAATTTAAGGCCACTTTATAGCCATCAAACCGGTTAGACTGGCGAATGTCTTACATTTCTGTCGTTCTTACCATGAAACTATTGGCTTTGGTCGTGAATTTTATTTAATGCAAGATTTCCTTGATCAAGGTGAGACTTCCCGGAGTTATTGCAAAATCAGAAGTTTCCCTGACTAATTGCGAAGTTCCCCGACCTTTCCCTGACCTTGAAATTCCCTGACTTTTCCATGACCAGTGGCAACCCTGTAAACTAGAAAAGCCCATTCAGCCGCAAGAATCCGGACTTAAATTTCACTAAAATGTTGGCCTTGTTATGAGACTGCTTGGTTTTGAAGGTGTCTCGTTTCTTGGGACAACGGTAGTTGTTGGGATATTGTAGCTTTGGAAAGTTTGAATGTTGATGCAAGTCTTCATATTTGTAATGTGGTTATGAAAGCCTTTCATAAATGAAAGTTGCTGGGTAAACTGCTATAGAGAGCTGTTCTGGATGGTGGGCTTATTTTAAGGGTGAGCTGCCGGTATTCTGTGCCAAAGACTGACCGTTAGGACTACCAGGGGCATTCCCCTACGGTTGATCATGTTGGTTAGACACGCACAAGTGGAGTTCGAGTTTTGCACTCTGATGTGCATCCCAAGTCTTGATTTTACCCAGAGCATCTTCCCGGCCTTGTCATCCCTGGTGCCAATTGAAACTCATCAGGTTGTGGACCTTGCCTTCGAGCAAGTTGGCCTTCCTCAAGACACTTGCTAAACTCTGCACACAGGAACAAATGACATCACGTTCCAGAGTTGGAGTGCAGCCTAACTGGCTGGTGCTCTAGGAATGCACGGATATCTGGCAAGGTAACCGGTCAGATATTGGAATTTGCAAGATATCCGGCATCTATTCGCTGTAGAATTAGGGTCTCAGAACCAGATATCTGTATACTAAAAAAGTGACTAATAAAAAAATATTAATGAATAAACAAGAATCCCAGGATTCAAAAGTTGGACTCAGCGAGAATGTTTTGTCAGGTGTTGCATCTTTTCATGTAGGCAGTAACTATGAACCCATCTTTGCCATGTTCACAAGAATCCATGGAATTAATGTGTGTCGCATTAGAAAGTGTACCACATGCCACATCCCACGGAGAATACTTGAGGCAAGTTAAGGGGAGAGCCGCACAGTATGACTTGCAGTTGCTGTGAGAGAAACACCCAATTGTGTACAAATAGTACTGTTTACACACCTACTCTGTTATTACAAAAGTATTGAATGATTTTCCCATATCCCAAAAAGAGTTTCACAATATCGGGCAATTGAAATTTCACATTTTGGCTTTTAGCCTGGAAAAGTAAATAATTTTGCTAAATGACTTTTAGTCATAATTCCAGAGTGCAGTGGGATAATACAAACAAACCATCAGGGATTTAAACTAATATCATGTTTTGTTTTATTTAAGTAAGCTGATGACCCCAAATTAAGGCATGTGGTCAACAGGATTCCAAAATTTTATAAAGAAAACTGTTTGGCACAGGAACCTGAAACTTTGGGAAAACATGCCAATAGTTTTGATTATAAATCAAAATATTTGGCTTAATATCACATGTATAATCTGAAATGCTCACCATCTCCATTAAATAAAATGTGACTTACAAAAGAGAAAATGCTCTTTAGATGGCAAGATCAAGGAATCCCTCCAATCCACAAAACCATAGGCGTGCCAGAGGGGGAGGGGGGCAGGGGGGCAGTCACCCCCCCCCCCCCAAAGTTTGGGAAAAAGTGAGATTCGGTCAAAAATGCTAACATTGGGGCAGCTGATAAAATGAAAACTATTGAAAATTAGTGATTTCCAGGCAATTTCATTTGAGGGGCGTAGATCCTTGGGGGGAATGGGGGGGATGCATTCCCCCCTAGGATGAACCTGGGGGGGGGAAGATCATATGATTATCCCCCCCTAGAATTTCAACTTAGTACTACTTGTTGTCGTCAATTATCTGTTATATTTAGCCATATTTTCCATGATACCAGTTGCATGTTATGTGGAAAATATGAGTCTCAACCAACCTTCGACCTTCTATAATCTAAAAACATATTTCATTGGCTTTTGGGCCCTAGAGTGGCCCCCAAAATCTACCGCCACTCGATTTTCGGCCCGTTGGGCCTTGCGTGAAGTTTTAAAAATCTACGCCCCTGGTGCCCAGTACGCCTGTGCACAAAACCCATTTTTCTACGGGGACAATCTGTAATCAGGCCTGCTGCAATAACCACCAGATGTCTAAGCGAAAATTGGTACACGGCAGTGGCGGATCGAGACAGGGTAATCTAGGGGGGCCCGAGGCTCCCCGAGCGTTATTTTGGCTTTCGTGGGCCTGCTTTGTCATTCTTGGGCTGCGTTGCTCCATATTTTTCAAAATGTTATTTCAATCTCAAGGGTCTAGGGGGGTCCGGCCCCCCTAGCCCCCGCCTGGATCCGCCACTGCACAGATTGTTTGATATGTAGGCCTACTCCCCATACATTTTTCTCGTTTCTTAAATATGAGGATTAGAAAGGCTAAATATTTTTCCGCCGTCAGGAAAGCATAATTTTGCCCATTGTCGTAACATAATCCAAAATGCACAACACTAGGGGTTCTCCTGTGACAGAAAATCCCATTTTCAATAAAAATTTATTACTTGTCCACAAAACCCATTATCTTGTCATAAGTGACCTGCATTAAGAAGTGATAATGCGGGCCCTCGAATGCTGAAAGTCACTTTAGCATTAACTTAATCTTTTGTAATCAAATAATCAAAGTGCTGATTGTCATCAGGGATAACCCAACAAACACAAAGACGTTTTTTAGACGTTTTATGGACGTCTATTTTTGGTTCTGTGGACGTTTTGTTAAATGTTTTTCCTGCCTCCATCTGTAGGGGCCAAGGAAATTGCCAAAAAAGTTTTTTGAAAATGTTTTGAAGCTCATTTTTGTAAAAGTTTTTTTTTAGGTTTTTCAGAACATTGTTCGGATAGTTTTAAAAATGTTTTTATTGGGACTTCCCAAAACGTTTTGAAAGAACACATTTTAGCCTTTTTTTTACCTGGCTAGGCAAAACGTTTTTATAATGTCTTATTGTGGTTTATTGGTCGAACCCTTCAACCTCACATTTGCTGACATACAAAGATATTATATAAAATAGAACTCGCTAACACAATTAACGGTCTGAAGCTTTAATACAAAAACATGAAAGAAAATCCATGCAAGGTAATATGAAATATTACATCTTGAACAAATACATTGCATCACCTGATTTTTAAACATACCATAAATATTATTACTTGAAGATCTATCTATTGAATTCTTTCTCTTATAGTTTTAATTTAGTCGGTACATTTAGATCACAGCGAGTGACTTTCCTGATAGTCCTTGATATCAATCGATTGGTGTTTTCATACTCCAAACATCTCAGGAACACTTAAATCCAAGTAGTCGTACATTTTCTTACACATCCAAAGGGTATCTCCAGAGGGCTTCATTATGAAACTCCAATAGTCCATTTGTCAAAAGTAATTCAACAAGTTGTTCGTATCCCTTAAGCATAATGTTTAAAGCATGATGGCAGAACCAACATAATATTACATGTATAGTCCTTCATGCCAAAGGCAATGTGTACAGTTTTTGCAGCTTCACAGCTTCAAAGGTATCTCCAAACATAGTAGACCTTGAGAACATCCCAAAACAACAGTAGATTACAGCTTTCCTCCAGCCAAATGTAATATTTTTGAATGTATAAAATGCTATATCTCCATCTTTTGGCTCTTCTTGACTTGAACAGGATGTGACAGTTCAAATCACAGGAACCAGGATGTAGGTTATAGTCCATCACATGAATCCAAAAAGAAGCCTCGAAGTGTGATTTCGTTGACCCCCCCTGTTTAGCCAGGTTTCATGGTACCAAATTGTAGCAAATTTAGTATAGATTCTATTTCTGCCTGTTACCAAGTTGGCAAAATACCTGAAATTTCCTCAAATTTTAAAAAATGGGACAAACGTTGAAAAAATGATTTTTTTTTATATTTTTCTCCTAAAAATATTTAAAATTCCGCCCTGACCTTAAAAATTGTCCGAATATCATGTTTTTTCAGAGGATCATCACTAAAGTATTCTTCAAAAGATCAAAGAACTAAATTCTACTTAACTTCAAGATGGCCACCAAAATTAAAGATGGCTGCCGGATAACAAATATGATTTTCCTCTATCTTAGCTATTTTTCCAAAATAATTTTTTCATTAATATATCAAATGGTTTCAAACTGGAAGGAAGTGGTGGGCTACCATCAATTTATTGTATTTTACCATTTTATGAAGACAGAAATGATTTAACTGCCATACTTTACATTTTATAGGGGGTTAAAGTTGGCTCCGACATGCAATTTTGTGTGAGAAGTCGCCGTAAATGGATCTGGGATTTTCCTCTAAATACTTGGGCCCAGTTGTGCTGCTTCATTGGTCTCCCCAAATATTTAGTCAGGTTTCTTTGTATCTAATTGTTGCAAATTTAACATAGATTGTATTTCTGCTTGTTACCAAGTTGACAAAATACCTGAAAGATGCTCAAATATTCAGAAATTGCCGAAGTGTCGAAAAAATGATTTTTTTTTTCATATTTTGCTCCAAAAACTATTTAAATTCTGCCCTGACCTTAAAAATTGTCCAAATAACATGATTTTTTCAAGGATAGAAGATCAAAGTATTCTGCAACAGATGATGGAACAAATTTGTTTTTATTTTCAAAATGGCCACCAATATTCAAGATGGCCGTCTGACACCAAATCGGATTTACCTATATTTTAGCTTCTTTTTCTTAAATATTTTTTAAAATTCATACTTCAAATGGTTCAAGCTGGATGTGAGTGGTTGGCTAATATACTATAGATTGTTTGTATTCTACCATTTTGTGAAGACAACAATGATTTAATTGCATTACTCTCCCTTTTATAGAGGTTTGAAGTTGGACTGGACATCCAATTTTTGTGGGAAAAGCGGCTGAAAATGGATCTGGGATTTTCAACTAATTCCTTGGGTCCAGTTGTGCTGCTTCATTGATCTCCCCCAATATTTAGTCAGGTTTCTTTGTACCAAATTGTTGCAAATTTAGTATTGATTGCATTTCTGCTTGTTACCAAGTTGACAAAACACCTGAAAGATGCCCAAATATTCAGAAATTGCTGAAATGTTGAAAAAATTATTTAAAAAAAAAGTATGCTGTAAAATATTTTAATTCTGCCCTGACCTTAAAATTTGACCAAATATCATGATTTTTTTAAGGATGGAAGATAGAATTATTCAACAACAGATGATGGAACAAACTTATTTCTTTTTCAAAATGGCCACTAATATTCAAGATGGCCGCCTGATACCAAATCGGATTTACCTATATTTTAGCTTCTTTTTCTTAAATAATTTTTTTAATTCATACTTCAAATGGTTCAAGCTGGAAGTGAGTCGTTGGCTAATATAGATTGGTTGTATTCTACCATTTTGTGAAGACAAAAATGATTTAATTGCAGTACTTTCCCTTTTATAGGGGGTTAAAGTTGGACAGGACATCCAATTTTGTGTGAAAAGCGGCTGAAAATGGATCTGGGATTTTCATATAATTCCTTGGGTCCAGTTGTGCTGCTTCTTTGGCCTCAACCCTCTCCCCCCGTATTTAGTCAGGTTTCTTCATACTAAATTGTTGCAAACTTAGTATAGATTTTACTTCTTCATATTACAAAGTTGAAAAAATACCTGAATGATGCTCAAATTTAAAAAAGAAATGGAGAAATGTTGAAAATAAAAGGAATTTTTCACATTTTAAAATTTAACTCTTGACCTGAAAAATTGTCTGGCGTCTTGATTTTTTCAGGTCAGCAATGTACATGGCCAATCAGAACAACAATGTAGAAGGACAATCAGAATAACAGAAGATCGGGGATTCAAAGGCCATTAATAAGATATGCATAAGACCTATTGCCCTTGATGCCCCAGATAAATACCCAGCTCTCAGATTTATGTGTCAAAAAATTATGAAATATGAAATAACTTTCTGGGAACTGGATAGTTATATTGGTCATACAGTGCCGCCCGTAAGTAAGTGAAACGAATGATATTGTGCCATTGCATCAATGCTAAACACGCTCAACCAAACTGCTTGTAGAGGCATGAATTCTCATCCAATGAGAGGAAAACTTATTGGGTCATAAAGGCAGATATGTGAGGCATGTGGGATAAAATAGCAGCCAATTTCCTTTGCTGAAGTCGGAGTTAGGTATCGGTCAAAGTCTTTGATAAGTAAGTGAAACACAGGCCCTATGTTAAAACATAGGGAAGGGTGGTTCACTTACTTATCAAAGACTTTGACCCATACCTAACTCCGACTACAGCGAAGAAAATGGGCTGCTAGTTTTATCCCACATGCCTCACACATCGGTCTTTATGACCCACTTTGTTTCCCTTTCATCAGATGAGAATTCATGCCTCCACAAGCAGTTTGGCTGAGGGTGTTTAGCATTGATGCAATGGCACAATGTCATGCGTTTCACTTACTTACAGGCGGCACTGTAGAAGGTCAATCAGTATATGAAAATTAAATGGCCATCAATACGATATGCATTACAGCCCTTGATGTAGACCCAAAAGCTGCTGCGAACAGCCGTCAGTTGCCCCATTAAGGCCATCAACTGAAACTAGCTCTTAATTTCTGCAGCCATATCCCAGCCAGCTGTTTGCACTGCAGTGATATTAAAGGTAGCAGTGAAGTCAATTGCAGAACAAGCCTGATCAGGTAATTGTGCTTCTTGCGATCCTGGAGGTTACATGTATGTCTCTCTCTCAGTTGAATTATTAGTAGCAATTAAGGAGCAATGCTTGGCATAGGCGTATTTCGGGTAGGGGCGGGGGGCTGCCTGGCATCACAGGCAGTGTTCACATGATTTGCCCGTATTCTGTTATATTATACCAAGGTGTATTGCTCAAGCTCCCCCTATGGGAAAATGACAGTCGTCGTGTGCGGTCATATTTGCAGAAGTTGCCATAAATAGTATTCTTGGGATATCCCATGGCCACCAGGCCTGTTTTGTGGTGGCTGGGAAACAGGCTATAGTATGCTCACCAAAGGGCAGTCTGAGGTTCCAATTTAATCAAGAGATGGCTCTGTGGTCTCCTAAATTCTGATTGGCTGTCAAAGGGAATTCCCTTGTGATGTATGCTGATATGGGTGCACACATAGGTAAGATTGGCCAAACAAGTTTTAATGCGAGTCTAAATGCAGTGTAGTGGGTGAATATCATCTCTAAGTGTAGCTGAGAGACTATTATCTCACAGAACCAACAAGAATGTTGTGAAACGCTGCTCCTTGAGCAATTTTAATCAATTTGCTATATTTGCACTCCACCTGGCGGCACTAGAGCCATACACTTTCCTCTCTATCTCTAGAACTGCTAAGCCATTGTGATCATTCCGCCTGTGCTGGCATCAGGGCAAGTGGCCCATCATTGCAAATCCTGACCAATATCAAGGCAGATCCACTGCCCTGGTTACATCCATTACATGTTAAAATTTTAGGGCAAAATAGTGACAGTCCCCGCAGGATGGCGGTCCTTACGCATATGACGCTTGGGTAGTAAAGTAGTTTAAAGGACGAGGGTTTGGAGGCTACAAAAACCGACCAGTTGCCAATTAATGAGATATTCCATATAAGGAAATAGTAGCAATAAAGTCTTGATTGCTCAAGAGAGCTGATTGGTTTCCTGGAAATGGTCTCAGCCAATTGGAAGAGGGGAACAAATTGCATAATTCTTTCAATGATATACTTCAACTTCAGAGCTCTATAGACCATTGATATTTTAGGGGTCATAAAAGTTATCTTAATTCCGACCAATCATGTTGAAAGATGACCTGTCAGTCAAAGTTATGATCCGTAATAGTAACATATTTTCCTTAATTTCTTAAGAAATATGAACTTTGAAGCACCAGAAATAGCACTAACTGCGCAAAATTATATAATAAAACGAAATATATGGAAATTGTTTAAATTGATGGAAAAGAAGAACTTTCTCTTTCAGTCAATGTGAGAGGTCCATTAATCTCAAGGTGCCTCTTGCAACAGGAAGAGGACTTTCCACAGCCAGAGTTTGCTTAGGGGGTCTATTATATTACTTCATGGCACAGGGGCCCTGCACTACTGTCATGTGCTAAACTTGACTTGGCTGTGTCAGTTTTTCTGACAACATGGTCACTTCCATGGCTTTTGAGTAGTGTGGATGGGCCACTGTCAGTGGCTGGGGCCTGGGTGTTGATTATCTGTTCTATCAGTTGATCTGTATTCAGGGCTGTAGGCTGGGCTGAATCCAGGGTGCCCACTCCTCCTATATTTCCTATAATTCCTATATTTTTTAAGGCCTCCTATAATTTCCTATATTTTGGAAAAATTCCTATAAATTCCTATATTTTTCAAGTTTTCAAGATATTTCGCACGTATATGCACATTTTTGTCTGTGATACAAAGTTTAAGCGTCTTTTTCCCCTAGATGTATGAATTTTTAAACGCGTTTTTGTCCGCGACATGACGTTTTTGGCTTATTGTGGAAGCAATCCCGCAATTTGCCCATGGTTTCGCTGTCAAATTTTTCCTATATTGTCTTATTAATATAGACGAAAACCTCATTCTCTAAACTATTGTCAAAATACCGTTACTGATATGTATGACATGAAAATCTAAAAATACCTAAAAAATAACTATGCTGTGAGTATCAAATAAACAACTCTCATGAAAATCTATGATTGCATTAATTTTTAAAAAATTATTTTTTGCATTTTTTCCATGTTTTAACCCCAAAATTAGTCTTTTTTGAATGTTACTGGTTCTAGGTTGTCACATGTCTCAGACTAAAGCTCACATTTTTCTCTATAAAATGTTTAAAATTAAAATTGGTATGCGTGCATCACACTCTGGCCTTTGCACTGTTGGATGGAAAAACCACATTACATGGTTTTCAAGCCATTTACGCCAGTTTTTCCGTGTGTTACTGCATTTGCAAAATTAATGTCAACTCCAGAACTTTTAACATGTTTGGAGTCCTAGTATCAAAACAATTTAGTGAAAACTAACAATTCTTTCACATTGTCAGCTTACCATCCTTATAGCAGTAGATTATCTTCCTGTTTATTATTTTTTATTATTTTATTTCAATGCAAATCGCTAAAAACTTTTCACCACATCTTGAGTATTTTTATTAAGCATCAACTCCGGAACCACTGCCAGAGGGTGAAAATATGTCTTGATTTCTTTTTTTTTTGGCTACCAAGTCCGTTTTGAGTACAACTTGTGAACTGAACACTTTTTATTCTATCAGTTGCTTCCATTTTTCTGATTTTACATGAAACATACAAATTTGTCAACTCCAGAACTGTCAACTCCGGCACCAAATTGAAGAATTCCGGAGTTGACGCATAATCTTGCAGGACTTTACATTATCGGGTTAAATATATACTTAAACAATAATAATCAATTCAGATTCCACAAATTTTGTTGGCATCGATGAGAAAATGCTTGTATTTTGCAACTTTAGCGATTTGTTTATAATTTTTCATCTTCCATTTTTGATTAAATATATGAAGTTCTTTTGGTGCCGGAGTTGACAATTGACTGATATATGTTAGACAAAAATGTTCAGGAGAAATGATGATTCCGCAACAAAATATATATTTCAGATACCATTAGCAAAGGAATATGTATAAAATTATCACTGTACCAAAATTGGCTTATAACCCTTCTTAAAACATTGAAAATAAACGCTGAAAAGTGCTAAATGGTAAAAAATGCTGATAACAAAATTTTCAGCTAAAAAAAATATACCAAAATAAATAAAATTTGAATAATGATGAATTGAAAGAAACATTTGCTATCAAACAATGAGAATGGTGATTTTATATCATCAGTTTTATACTTCTTTTGGTGCAATTTTAATACTTAAACTAAAGTAAAATTTCTTTAGAACAAATGTCAACTCCAGAACCATTCCTTTATCAACTTAATGCTGCTTGTAGGAAATATTGGCCAAAATTACTAGTTTTTTTGGTGCAATATATTTAATTGTACAACTTCACAAGGCTATTAGAGTGTTTTTTAACATATAATTATTTTTTAATACAATACTGATGTATTTAAGAATAAATATTTGATTCAGAGTTGATAAAATGTCAACTCCGGCACTTTGTGTCAAATCAGAAAGTTGTTTTTTGTAAAATAACTGTATTATTCCTTGGTTATTCATTTAAAATGTACACCATACCAAGAAAAGCATCCAGTTTATCCTCTTTTAAGTACCTCAATTATTTTATGGTAATCATGACCCATTTTACATGTGTTGAAATGTCTCAATGTCAACTCCAGAACCGTTAAATTTTTTATAATATTAAAAATGATATAAAATCAGTAAAAATGATTCAGATTTTTGGCCAGTCATTTAGTAACTCTCTATAGAACCTTATCTAGCAATACATTTAATTACTGAAGACAAAAAATACAATTTTTATTTATTAAATGCAGAGCATCCATTTTGACAATAATTTAGAGAATGACCCCTTAGATATTTTCCTATATTTCACGGTAAAAAATTCCTATATTCCTATAATATTTTGTGCGATGTTCGGTGGGCACCCTGTGAATCTTATCCGGAGGCACGCGGACCTCCTATGCCGTACTTTTAATGCACCTTTATTGGCCAAATTCTAGTGGAAGGGGGGCAGTTGTCCAGTCCACAAGGGGTCCTCCAGGTGCCCAAATGCATCCATCTCTAACACCAGGTGCTTGGGCTTAGAGCTGCTGTGCATGAAAAAATTGCTCCCATAGGTAATGCCGGATAGATATTGTATTATTTATACCTCTGCCCACAGGAGCGCTTGTGACAAGGTGTGAAATTCTCAAATTAGAATATTTTTGCTGTCTATGGCTATCATAATGGATCAATAAGTCTCTCTTTCAGTTTGAATTATCAAATTCTTGTCTTTAGTGGAATAATTTGGTACCGTAATATGGGGTGAATCGGGACACTGGGGTGAATCGGGACAGAACAGGGATACATTTTATTTACCAAATAAACACCAACTTCTACTTCCCTTAGAAATTTGATTTTCGGTACATTTATAGTACACATACAAGCGCATAATGTGATAAAATTTTGTATTTCTAACTGCAGGCAGTGAGGAGCTGCGGCACCTTAAACCTGGCACTGTAGAAATGATTTTTTTCAAGCTGGTCAAAACTTTGCTTGCATCATATAAAGTATAAATTCTGGAGTTGCCAAACTTGCAGCAAACTTTAAAATCAGCCTAATGTAGTTTAAGAGGACCATAATTAAAGATTTGATATGGGATAGTGAAGGTTTGGTGCCAGGTTCAGATCCAGGCCATGGCAAAGTTCAAGGATACTAACCAAAACTAGATTTCATATCGCGAAGCGGAATGAAAGGAGGTGGCCATTCAACTTGGATGGCAGAACATGTATAATGGTCGTTATCTATATTCATGAATTCATGTTAAAAATGCTAACTGATGTGTTTGGTCTGCATCTTTTTGTTCTATAGCATTTGGCCTGCATGTTGGTCTACATGGACAACATGACTATAGTAGTTTTGGTCTGCATTCTAATTTGAAATGGACAAATTAGTATATATATGAATAGAAAAATGAATTATTTCAGACCTCTATATAGGCCTAAGAAGTGTCAGCTAGTCTGACCTTGCAGTAAATTTATATTGTGATCATGAAATGAAAGGGTGCCTTTTGTGTTCATTTGGCCTGCATCTTTTAAACACTAATCTATATGTCATCCAATTGAATATGTCATCCAATTGAATACATCTCCCTGAGGCCTAAATTAATACGTGAAAGTTGCTTTGTTGCTCAAGAACTTGAGAAAGGTGAGAGACTTGGAGAGATGTTCACTCTCAGTAATTGGCATCAGACTGTAATAAGCTAAATTGCACTTCGAGTGTCAGAGTGCAACAGGGATTAAAGGAAGTGTCATGAATTAATTATGAGTAAATGCAATGAAAGACACCTCCAATTGGATGACATTCTGAATTACAGTCCACACTTACAATGCTTAGCTTTGCTTGGAGTTGCCTGAGACTGATCGTCCGCATTTTACGGCTGTATGTCCCGCATTTTACGGCCGTATGCATGGCCCGCATTTTAGGTTGACCTCTCCCAGCGCGAAATTGAAAGATTTTAGTCGATCTGCAGAGTCCTTTTCTCAGAAAACAAGGGAATTTGGAAGCAAGAATACTCAAGTAAGCAAAGCAAGGACAACATCGTGAGTACCCTCATGTAAAGCTTAATAAGATAAAAGGCCAATGCCGACACTTTGTTATGGTTAAATTGGCCCCAGAAACCCCAAAAACAAAACAAAAGTTGAATCCTCCAAAACCTGCATTTTGACAACTCGCACGGAAACAAACGGAGGTGTAGCCACCTCCGAATAACCATGCTCATTTTCATTTGAGTGTACTCCCGTGGCTGTTTGATGAATATTATTGAACTTGGCATAATTTACAATGGATTTAGTCCAGAATTATCAATTAATAGAAAAATTTACATAAAACTAAATTTTTTATTAGTTTTCTGTCATTTATCACATTTTTTAAAATATGCATATGGGTCAAGCCACAAAGGTGCTGCTCCAAAGCTGAAAACAGCTGTCAAAAAGTAATCTTGTAATTTTGATACGGAATTGTGAAATACATGCTCTGCAAACATGTACCCATACTAAAAATATGATAACAAAGGCTTAAACCTTCCACTTTTTTAGGAATAGCCTTGCCAATGGGAAATTGAAAAAACGTAACATTTTCACATTTTTACATATTTAACTTTCCAGGTGCCTATTATCTTCAAAATTAAATGCTTAGAAAAAAATATAACACCACTGGGTCACCTTATAAGTGTTTTGAAAGCTCCCCATACACACATATTTAATATTCTAATGATTCAAAATTTTAAAAACGTAACAGGACAATTAGAGTGTAGCTGTAGAAATAATGATGAGATGTTAACTCTTCAGTTACTTATTACACATAGAACGTACATAGGTATTTTCTATGCAATTTTTGTAGGTACAACTACCTTTTTATAGCCACTACAAAGAATTCAAAATTCAAACCAAACATACAGTAACAGGACAGTAACAGGACAGTAATTAACTGTGCAGTAACAGGACAGTAACAGGACAGCAACAGGACAGTAACAGGACACATTCGGATGTCTTTAAAACCGGGAGGCTGAAGAATTTTAATAATTCAGCCATGCAATGGTTCAAAATATGTACCATGTGCCTTATGCAATCTATATCTGAGTTATATTTCTTATTTTTCGTATCATTGCCGACCAATTGAATGAAAGTACTAAACAGTAACAGGACATCCGTGTAACAGGACGAGTAACAGGACATACATGTATGGGTAACAGGACATGTAACAGGACAGGCATGTATTAATGGTTGCCTGTGAGCAGTTAACCATAGTGGAAATGTGTATCTGTGTTTCTAGCATCTGTATGAAGCATTACAGTCAAGTACCCCTAATTGGTTGTAGTTTGACAGGACAGAAATTGCTGTTGTCCTGTTACTGTCCTGTTACTGTGTTTTAGTGTGTTTTAATACAAAATACTCCATCAAATATTGCCAACCTTTTCAAGAGTTACTTTACAATCGAGCTGCAATCTAACAAATCTGTTAGGTACAATTTAGTTTAAAGTTTCTTAAGTCATAGGGTTACTGTAACACCCATCAAAGTTGTTAAAATGCTTTGTGACTGTTAAAAACATAACAGGACATGTCCTTGTTACCTTAAACAAACAGGACAAAAAGTGGCTGTCCTGTTACATTTTTGGCTTTTCAGGGGCGTAACATGAGAGTAACAAGGACAAAAAAGGA
This sequence comes from Platynereis dumerilii, assembly GCA_026936325.1. Classification (NCBI taxonomy): domain Eukaryota; kingdom Metazoa; phylum Annelida; class Polychaeta; order Phyllodocida; family Nereididae; genus Platynereis; species Platynereis dumerilii. Next base: position 381,194 of record JAPTHN010000153.1, read on the forward strand.
CAAATGCCCCTTTATCTTCATGCCCTGGCCTTAGTTGTCGTTCCCCATACTTACAAATTGGCATATTTCTTATTCCATCATTCTTCTGCACTCTTGTGAAATAAAAACTATCATAACAGTCTTTCAAAATGTAAAAGGACAGGGGTAGAATTTTGGGCGTGTAACAGGGACACATAAGGACATTGTGCAAAATCTGTTTTTTTCCTATTTCTGCTTCCAAATATCCTCAAAACTGGATTGTATCCTGTAAGCATCAATTAGGCCGACATATGTACACTGTTTTGAGTTAAATATTACTGTAAAATAAAAAGTTATCACAATCTAATGGCGAGTAACGAAAAACAGTAAAAAATGTTACTCTGGAAGATTTACTTATATCTCATCAAATAAGAGGTTCCGAGGAGTTCACTGTGCATGAAAAAAAAGTTCAAGACATGGGTTATCATTTTAAACTTTAAAAATGGACAAAGAAAGAATTTCCTTCAGCTAGTAAAGTCATCTTTAGGCCATGTCATGCCACAAACGCCAAAAAACGTCATTTTTGGCCTGTTTTCAGGACTAAAAAGTGGTACAGCTTCTTTATTTTGTGTGGTATTCACCTCAAATTTTCACACAATTTATTCTAATATGTATAGTTCAGTATGGCATTCATTGAGATTGCCTCAATTAAATTCCCTTCTAGCCAGCGACCTCTGAACTTAGAGGACATGTTTTACAGCTCAGAAGCAGCACCTTTATGGCTTGACCCATATTATCAATGAAATTAATTTCAGATTTTCCTCAAAATAATTTTATTGCATGTAGAATATGTTTTCTAATGTTTATTCACAAGTAGCAATCACTCAAAGAAGGTAGGGAGTGTTAATTGTGGAGATAATGGAGTGTCCCGATTCACCCCAAAGTATGGGGTGAATTGGGACAGTGGTTTTCTGGGCCTGGAGCATTGGGATTTTAAGATATCATATCAAGCTCCAAGGGATAGTTAGACCCTGTGGTCAGACACAATTTGACACTAAATTTTGATTTCTAGATCGATTTTTGACCATACTATGACAGAAAAACCGCCAATTCTGTCCCAATTCACCCCATATTACGGTAATCTACTGCCTAAATAATCAGGACATTTGGACAATTTGCAAGATCACGGCTGCATTCTACATATTTTTTGGAGGAAAATGTGAAAAAAACTAATATTTTTTTCAACATTTCAGCAATTTCTGAATATTTGAGCATCTTTCGGGTATTTTGTCAACTTGGTAACAAGCAGAAATGCAATCTATGTTAAATTTGCAACAATTTGGTACAAAGAAACCTGACTAAATATTGGGGGAGATCAATGAAGCAACACAACTGGGCCCAAGTAATTAGATGAAAATCACAGATCCGTTTACAGCAACTTTTCACACCAAATTGGATGTCGGGGCCAACTTTAACCCCCTATAAAATGGAAAATTATGACATCTAAATCATTTCTGTCTTCACAAAATGGTAGAATACAACCAATCCACATCAGCCAACCACTCACTTCCAGCTTGAAACCATTTGAAATATGAATTTTAGAAAATACTTAAAAAAAAGATATAGGTAAATCCGATTTGTTGCATCATCTGTTGTAGAATACTTTGATCTTCTATCCTTGAAAAAAGCATGATATTTGTAAAATTTTTAAGGTCAGGGCAGAATTTAAATCGTTTTTGGAGCAAAATATGACAAATAAATAAAAATTTTCAACATTTCGGCAATTTCTGAATATTTGAGCATCTTTCAGGTGTTTTGTCAACTTGGTAACAAGCAGAAATGCAATCAATACTAAATTTGCAACAATTTGGTACAAAGAAACCTGACTAAATATTTGGGGAGATCAATGAAGCAGCACAACTGGACCCAAGGAATTAGTTGAAAATCCAAAATCCATTTTCAGCTGCTTTTCCCACAAAATTGGATGTCCAGTCCAACTTCAAACCTCTATAAAAGGGAAAGTACTGCAATTAAATCATTTTTGTCTTCACAAAATGGTAGAATACAACCAATCTATATTAGCCAACCACTCACATCCAGCTTGAACCATTTGAAGTATGAATTAAAAAAATATTTAAGAAAAAGAAGCTGAAATATAGGTAAATCCGATTTGGTGTCAGACGGCCATCTTGAATATTGGTGGCCATTTTGAAAATAAAAACAAATTTGTTCCATCATCTGTTGCAGGATACTTTGATCTTCTATCCTTGAAAAAATCATGATATTTGGACAATTTTTAAGGTCAGGGCAGAATTTAAACAGTTTTTGGAGCAAAATATGAAAAAAAAATCATTTTTTTCGACACTTCGGCAATTTCTGAATATATGAGCATCTTTCAGGTATTTTGTCAACTTGGTAACAAGCAGAAATACAATCTATGTTAAATTTGCAACAATTTGGTACAAAGAAACCTGACTAAATATTTTGGGAGACCAATGAAGCAGCACAACTGGGCCCAAGTAATTAGATGAAAATCCCAGATCCATTTACAGCGACTTCTCACACAAAATTGCATGTCGGAGCCAACTTTAACCCCCTATAAAATGTAAAGTATGGCAGTTAAATCATTTCTGTCTTCATAAAATGGTAAAATACAATATATTGATGGTAGCCCACCACTTCCTTCCAGTTTGAAACCATTTGATATATTAATAAAAAAAATATTTTGGAAAAATAGCTAAAATGGAGAAAAATCATATTTGTTATCAGGCGGCCATCTTTAATTTTGGTGGCCATCTTGAAGTTAGGCAGAAATTAGTTCTTTTATTTTTTGAAGAATACTTTAGTGATGATCCTCTGAAAAAATCATGATATTCGGACAATTTTTAAGGTCAGGGCGGAATTTTAAATATTTTTAGGAGCAAAATATAAAAAAAATTAATTTTTTCAACGTTTGTCCCATTTTTTAAAATTTGAGTATGTTTCAGGTATTTTGCCAACTTGGTAACAGGCAGAAATAGAATCTATACTAAATTTGCTACAATTTGGTACCATGAAACCTGGCTAAACAGGGGGGGGGGTCAACAAAATCCTAGATTTTGGCCCTCATGTGAGGGACTATTAATAGTCCTGGGTCTGATAATAGTGGGAAATGAGCATGGACCTTTTTTATTCATCTAAAAGAGGTTTTTCAAAGTTGTCCAGACAAAAACATGTGGAAACGTAGGCACAGAACAGCTAAAAGACGTCCTTCCAAAACATTTGTAAAAATGTCCAGAAGTAACTTTTTTGAAGATCTTTTCCAGTCTGTCATTAGGCAGTATTTGAAAACCTTTTTTGCAAACCAAATATTAGTGTATGCACAGAACGTCCAAAAAACGTCCCTTCAAAACTTTTCAACAATGTTTAGAATCAACCTATTTTGAAGATATTTTCCTGATGGTTTTATTGTGGTGTCTGAACGTTTTTTGAAAACCAAATGTTCATGTTGGCATAACACTTCAAAAAGATGTTTTTCCAGAAGTTTTCTACAATGTCTATTAATGACATTTTTGAGGATCTTTTCTTGACTTTAAATTGTGGTGTTAGAAAATGTTTTTCTGTGAACCAAATACAGACTATATGGCAAAACGTTTTATAAATGTCTAAAAAACGTCTTTTAAAAAAATAACCAAAAAAAACCATACAAAAACGTTTTGGAAACGTCCTGTGTTTGTTGGGAATTGACTAAACTGGCCGGGGGGGGGGGGGGGCACTCAATATATTGAAGTGTATACCAATGCTCCATGGGTTTGACCCTCGTTTTTAGGCCCCAGATGAGTCTTGTTGACCCCAAAATGACCCCAAGTCGATCTTGCTGACCCCCTTTTTCACCAGTGAAAAAGAAAAAAATTGTGAAAAACAAGATGATTAGAGGTAAAAAAGTTCATCAAAAATCATGAATAATACTCGATTTTTTTTACCAGATACCATAAGGACCATTTCTGATTGACAAGTTCTTACTAAATTGCTATAAAGTTTGTTTCAGGTGATCTGAGTGATCTGGATCCAGTTCTGTGGATCTGTGATCTGGATCACTGATCTGTGGATCCGTCTCTAGAGCAGGGTCACACACCGGGTGCTACATCACAATGTCGTTACCTATTGTTTTAGAAATAGGTCATGTTTACGTCAACACATTGTGCTGCACAACTTGACACAGTTTGCTGTTTTCTTGAAGAGTGAAGGTGAGTTTACTTATTTTAATGTCATGCCTTTCATTGAAGACATTGTACAACATGACTAATGAGTAGTAATATAGCAATACAATACACCTGCAATGTGTTTTATCTTGAAAAAATTCTGAGTTTCGAGAAGATAGCATTATAAGTGGTGACCTCAATTCAACCTGACATGTGTATATGGTTAAATGCTTTAAAATATGATCTACAATCATAATTAAATAGCAATGGTCACTCAGATGCCTTCTTGGTAACACAATAACAATGCTCCTAACATGTTACGTGCACAAATGTAAAAGTAATTTGTCCAGAGTTCAAAACAGTATCTGTAGCAACATTGTGAGAACTGCAGCAACATTGTGTCACAGTCTGAGCTGATTGACAGTAAATAAGATCTACCCACTTAAGCAAAATGATATGTATTATTCATGTTTTTGTTTTGTAGTTATGCCATAAAATATTGCATCCTGTTGCAGATGTCCTCCCTGGCCAAAAAGATGCTTCCTGTAGGAGAGGGTGTGAAAGGGTATTTAAGAGCGCCTGTTTGCTAATAAGAAATGATTTGCTTAATTGTCAGTTGCTGTTAACCTTTTACACAAGTTGTCAATACATTATTTTTACAATTTGTTTGTTATTTGTTCTTTTTCTTTACTATCAGTATTGTTAATGATACTCATTTTGTTGTTATTTAATGCCAGTATTTTGTTGTAATATTCAATTTCCTCTTTACTAGCATTATTCTTCTCTTGGTTATCACGTTCAGGCTTAAGTGATTCGTATCCATGCAGCTGTGATGAAAAATGTTGATTTATTTGTAAGATCTTTTCCCACCATTAGCAGAAAGAAAGTCGCATATAAGTGCTAGGTTGCTACTTTATTGTTGAAATTAACAGTCATTGTGAGATTTCATAAATTAAATGTTGATCATATGATTAAATTTTTTACAGTAATCCTTGTTAATAAAAATATTGAGTTACAGAAAACATGGTTATTGACTATTTCATATCTTTGTCAGCTGACTTTCGGAAATGGCATGCCTTGAGGTAGGGAGCATTTTTGACGAGTCGGCCTTGTAATTCCCTGAATCTCTAACCCCATGCTGTCCTTTAAATGCTGTGGATTATTGTAACAGATCCAAGGTTTTCCTGGTCACAGTTTTACGTTTACTCAGACGGTCAAAAGAGTGATCCCTGAAAAACCATAAATCAATGATAATTATTTGAATTTTATAAAAGCAGCATATTACGAATGAGACACAATATTTTGTAAATAATTAATATGGCATATCCAGGTAAAAAGGAGAGAAGGCACCACTGATGGCTTCCATTGAGACAAGAGTCACAACAGGCTCTTCTCCATGTATCTGTGATGCACCCTCTTGTGGTTGATAGACAGCTTTCTTGCTGTATGGCATTGCAAAAGTCCTGTTCAAAATGTGAAATTTATATGAGTGGTTGTAGCCTGGGAAATGCAAGTGATAACCAATATTTTATAAGTTATGGTGCGTACCTACACTTTACAGGTACTCACCTGTGATGTCACTTGGTCCTTAGTGGTAAATTTACTAATTTGGACATAAAATATACTGGCTTCAGTCTCTTCACCATCACTGTATGCTAGGGTGTGAACATATTTAGAGGTTAGCCCCAATGAATTTCAGACTTTCACTTTCTTTGGGAAACCCTGCTGTATGCTTCAGTTGAAGTTTCATCAGACAGTTGAACCTCCATCATGCAGGGCTCAATGCGCCGAGCCTTCTTAATCAAGTGGCCATTCTAAACTCGCGAAAAGGAGGATCCAACTTTCCACTTTGGCATTTTTTACCTAAAAAATTTTTAAATAAAAAACTGAGTATGAGGTATCACACAATGTGTTGACATGTAGCACAATGTTGCTACAAAAACTTGTTACGCATGTTGAGAGCTTATTTCATTATCAAATATTCTTTTATGTGTCAAGATGTCTTTATATTAGTCTATAGTCTGTAAATAATAAATAGTTTGCATTGAAATTTACTTCAAGGAGATTTAACAGCATTTAAAAGGATCCTCATAGAAAATCTCGAGGCCTTTCTCAACTTATAGAGCTATCTCCTCCAAAGATGTTAGTCCAATAATTATAAATGAAGTATAATTCATGACTTGAGACTTTGTTTTAGTCATTGTCAACCTTTTTGTACAAATACATTTGATTAAATTGTCATAAAACAAGATTTTCTTACCTGTACTACCATTTCTGGGTCAAATCCATAGTCACAATGTGTTGACGTAAACATGACCTATTTGTAAAACAATAGGTAACAACATTGTGATGTAGCACCCGGTGCACATGTGGGAAGCCAACTCGAAAACGGGAATCAACTTAGTTCGCGCCCAAAACTCAGAGGGCAGCACCTGGTTTTTTATTTTTTGTTAGATGTGAAAAAGATCAAAAGTACACACACTAAATAGGATTGTTTTCTTGTGTAAACAAATAATATTGAAAGGCTTAAAGATTATCTTTGCTGGTTCAGGTTGTCAATATGCGAAAAAGATTGTGGCGACACGAAATATGTAACGGCTGGTTAGGAGAGCAATGACGTCATAAAGGTTTACCAGCCTGCAGCAGCCCTGGTGGCGCGAAAAAAGATCTGCTGGCAGGCCTATGCCTCAGTTAATAACTCAATATGTTTAATACATGTACAATTTCTTGGCCTGGCTTCATTGGTATCATGCTAGTAGCCTAGTACTGTGTCATTTATATAGACATAGATACAAATATTTATTGGTTTATTTTTACAAAAACATCTGTTGGTTAGCAGACCAGCCAGGCTGCAATTCCAGTGCCCTCAGCCAATGCTCTGGTATTCTCTGATGTGGTTGATCATTTCTAGCGTTCTTTCTACATATAAATAGATTAGGTAGCCTACACACACATGTATGCAGATACATCGGCTCCACAATGACACAGATATATCAGGTCTGTACAGATAGGCCTAGACTTAAATAATGAGGGTAGGCCCCACCTACAGGGTGTAGACCTACAGAACAAGAAAATATTTAAAAAATATATATATATAATATATAAGCTGGCTGTAGTAATTACAGATTCCAAAAATTAAAACAAGAGTTTTTGTCATAAAAATGCTATTAGAAAATTACCTTTGTCATGATAAGAACTCCGTGATGGTGTGATCTGTAGGACTAATATAATTTATAGTACACAGGGGGGATAATCACAACACGTTCTAATTGAGGGTACGCGCTCTTATTGAGTTAATGAAAGCATTCTTATTGAGTGGCTCTCAGAAATCTAGCTATTTTTCCAAAGTATGACCATTTCTGTCATAAATAGACATTTAAAAAAAATCAAAATAGAGAAATTAGGCCTACCAACTGGAAATGGCGCATGCAAACCCAAAGTACTGAAAAATGGAGTTTTTATGCATGCCCAGGATATAAGAAACACACACACACTCATTTCAATCAATACTCTCTAAAAATCTGAATAAAACAGCTTTTTTGAAGATTTTGACAAAAAAGGTCCTGTGGGGACAGGGCAGCATTGACACTTAAATTTTATTAATTTGATCATCTTTAATTGTGGTTGAGTCAAATATCCTCTTTTCTCATTCCATCAAGCAAGTAAATGGTAAACTTTCCTGACTTAAAAAATATTCTGGAAAGACCAGCAATGATCATGGGTCCTTGAAATTTCGACAGTCGTTACAACGATTTAATTTGACACAAAAGTATTGCACTTAGAGATTTGAAAATTGTCATGAATATACCTGATGGCAACTACTAGGTGTGTGAAAACTTTCGTGTTGATACTTTAAGAAGAAGTGCAATTTTGAGCCGTTTTGCAATGTTGCGTTTTTAATGATGCTCAGTGTATGATACCTGGGTGCTTCAGAATGCAATATGGAATGTGCAGGAATTCTGAATGGGGGGCGGGGGATGCATCATAAATCAGCAACTGTTTGACGATCAAAAATTAATTTTTACATTTTTATAATAAGCAAGAACGGTATGTCCTTGATAGTTGCACACTTTTAGCCTTGAAATGAAGGAAATTCTCAAAAATTGTCAAAAATCTGCATTTTGACGTCATAACTGTTTTTTCGCATGTTGAAATGAATCTCTTCATAAATCATTAACTATTGGCTCACAAAATTAATTTTTACATTTTTAGAATCTGCAAGTACTGGTTCTTGGTAATGGATCTGGTTTTAAATTTTTTCTCAAAACTTTATAGCAGACTTATATCCTCTGAACACAAAAGTGTCTCCAAAAAGTGTCAAAAATGTCATTTTTTGCTAATTAAATGCTTAATCTAGAAAAAACCAATACATGTTGGAGCATAAAATGATCACCTCATGACACCTTTTTAAAATACGCATCTTTGACATCAAAAGTGTCTTTCTAACTTTAATAATTTCAGAGCATGGACATTTTTACAAATGTTAAAATATGCTAAATCGAATTTCACTCACTGAAAGAAGCAATAGTTTTTGTATTGGCCACAATTTTGATTTAGTCTAAGTGGTGTGAAATTTTGTTTCCTTCATTAGTCTTTTTAAATTTTGTAAATCGGACTCATATTAAGGTCTGTAGGTCCAATTTTGTCAAGAAAGTCATGCATCCACAGAGTAAATTAGTTCGCGCCCACTTCCCAGGTGGCGTCATGATTTGATGATTCCCATGGAGTCCTATGGTGGCGTCACATCTTGGGTACATAATCTTTGGCAGGGTTCAGTTCAGATGGATCCAGATCCTTCAGATCAGCTGAAACAAACAGGCCCAGGACAGTGGCGGTGGCCGGGTGAGCCACACATGGGATTGATGGGAATCAAGGGTTTGCTGCTGCACAGTCTCTTTTTTTTTTGGCGGGAAAACGGCAGGGCGCCGTGACGTCATACCATGCTAGACCAATCATAAGAGAGCTTGCAGTGCAGAGGGAAGTGTGCAGCTTGCTTGGATTTCTTGCAAATACAGCCGAATTATGGAGTTTAAATGCACTTAAGCTGTCATTTTGTCAGACACCTCATTAAATAAACATGTATGGCACGAACTGAAGCCATGTTACTGCAAGTGACCATGGTTTATGGCCGAAAAACGTCTGTCAAAGGAAGCATGTTGACATGTCCATGCTTTGAGGATTTAACAAGGATGTTATTCATGTTGACCTCTCTGATATCGACCTCTCTGATTGGTCAATAATTTTGGCGCCAATTCCTGACATGCCCATATACGGCAGCCTTGATCCAGACCACGTCGATAGAAAAATAAAATTTCCGACCAAATAATGATGTATTAACAGAGCTATCTGAAGCTATACTCTTGGTTGTACTCTTAAAAAGGGCGACCTTTCTTGTGGGAATGCCCCGGGAATGCCAGATATCATACATTTGATAAATTTGCTGAAAAACCTCTTGAGACCTTTGAATATTCATGACAATTCACTTAATATTCATGAGATTCCAACTATAAGATAAGTTGGCCTAGCGGGAGCTAGTCCAACTAAAAATGTTACAAGAACAGTCAAAAACATGACGTTGAATTTAAATTCTGTTACAGGACAAAATGGAAAGCATTCCATCAGAGGAACAGTCCTCCTGCTGGACAGATATATATCTCGGCTCTCAGAGAAAAAAAATTTATAACTGAATGCTAAAAATCTTCCCTTTTCGTATGTTTATTATCCGAGCCGGTATCCGACAGTTGGTGTTGCCGGATTATCCGATATCCGACTATTTTCATTATCCGTGTATCACTATGGTGTACTGCATTTATAAAATACAGACCATATACTGCCAAGAGGATGTATTTCAAAAATGACGCAGTAAGGCTGTGGAACCAGCTCCCGTAAGAAGCAGTCACATCATCACGCATGCACCTTGTGCCCAGTACGTGATAGCCTACAGGCTCCTGTACTTCACAGGAAGAAGAAGAAACTTAATATGCTCATTCTTGAAAGAAGTTTAGACCACACATTATTGATTCTGAGCTTCGCGGACCCTCCGACACAATAGATTTTTAAACCTTTTTTTTTGTCCTACCGACCGACCCTAGTACAAAGGGACTTGAGAGGATCCGAGAAGCTAAAGATCAATTACAAAATAGACACACACCTCCTCAATCCTACACAGACCTTCCCTGAGCAGACCGGTGGCCCTTCTGAGCAGAGTCTGTGGCCCTGCATTTTAGCAGATATGCCTGCACAGGGTGAATTATGTGTGGCCTTATCTTCCTTCAGAGCATTCAAAGAGATGCCTTAAGTTTTCAGATTTTCCAAACAAATTTGTTTTGTCTCCATAAACCGAATTAGTGCTCTAGACATTTTGATCACTGCTCATCAGTTCCGCTTGAATGATTTAATCCATAGAAAATATTAACTCTGGACAAATATACAAATTCTGATTTCAGTTTTACAGGTATAATCCTCATATTCCAGAAATAAACTGTCGACCAAGGTTGGCAAAAAGGCAACCATTAACTGTTTCAGGTACGGCATCTACCTTGAACTGCCATAAACTGCCTTAACAGTAAAAACTGCCTTTTAGGCCCTACTCCAAAATTCCAGGCTTTTCCAGGCCGAATTTCCAAAATTCCAGGCCAATTTGTTGATGAACTGACCAATTAACAACCTGATGCCTTTTTTCTGAACACGACATTCGTCCTTTGGTCCCATTATCGCTAAAAATTTAGCAGTGGACTACATTTCCATACACTCCTAATAAACTAAATTCCAGGCTTTTTTTTGTCCAAAATGCTGTTTTTTCCCAGGCTTTTCTTCAATTGAGCAAGCAAATTCCAGTCTTTTCCAGGATTGGCAGACACCCCGTTTTGGCTCAGTCAGTGTGGCACATGTGGGCCTGTGTGAAGCAGGACAGATCTTTCAGTGGCATCCCTACGGGGGGCAGGTGCCCCCCCCCATAATTATGAACTTTCCAACTCTGGCTAAAATATAGTTAGTAAAGAGGGTGTCCCCCCCCCCAGGACCGCCTAGTTACGCCACTGCTACCTTTGTGAGCCACCTTGAACTGCAATGACTTCAAGACATATCCGTATGCCAAGTGCAGCCCTGTAAGCCCAGTTCTGGGTGCTGGTTGACCGAGATGAGAGAGGTAGACCTCATGGTGCTGATGTGTCCACTGAAAAATTTGGGTTCCCCAAACTGGTGCTCTGATGTTAAAGCCGACACAGAGCAGCTTAATCACTCTGCACCTAGCAGCCTCACAACGGAGAAATTGCTGCAGGGCGACACGTTACCTGCTGAACTTTGGTCCCTCCAGACACAGGCCTAAGCCGGATAGTCTAGTCACTGCTGCACCACTAAGTTTGGTAACATAGGTTACTTCTCAGAATAACCTAAAAATATATTTTTTTTCAACAATTTTCCAAGGCCCTCATTGTGCAACTAGCAAGATTATAGGAACGCAGACCTATTGCAAAGTCCAGAATCGGTAACTACTGGGCAATTTTAGAGCAAGAGTAAGGGAATGTGACCATATGCTTTCTATCAATTAGACAACTACGGTCTCCCGAAAAACACTTAAGTTCTCCCAATTATGCTTATGAAACCCATTTTCAACATACAGGAAGTGATCAGTTGATAACAATTTCTGTATTTACAAGAGACCAACATCTGCTCTATGGCTGGAAGTTGCCATATGACATAGAAAAACAATGTGGAGTTAATAGTGGTGGATCAGTGCAAGTCTCACCAGTCATTAAGATTGAGAAATCGCAAACCATATAGCAGTGCCCTAACCACGGAGCATCCTGACATACGAAGCCAACTTACAATATCTGGTGCTTCTTCTTGATCTGAACCGAAGGGAAGAAATTAGAGAGAAGAGGGTTTGCAACCGAAATGGGCCAAATATTCAAGGACAAATGACCATTATGGAATAGTCCAAAACATGAAGTTGCACCTTAGAATCCTGTACATGCCACCCTATAAAACATCGAGAGATCAATCACCGTGGTATGAAAAATTTAATGACATTTTTAATCATCCTGTAGGAGTCATAATTGAAGAAATCACAAAGTGATAATGACCACTGACCATAGGCCAAATCTGAATAATTTTCCTTGCCAGATGTAAAAAATAAATGCATTAAAATAAATTGCTAAGCAATTCAAGTACAACAGATGAAATGTCAAAAGAAATCTGGAATGAGTTGAGGGATTACAGACAAGAAGGAAGGTGATGCGATACGATGATGAATTGTCAATTCCTTTTTAACATTCCCCACTACGTGCAATGCTGACTTTCTTGGAAGTCTTGCCACTGTCTGATCCAACAGCCTCCATCTTCTTGATGACATCCATGCCTTCGGTAATTTGGCCGAATACAACGTGCTTGCCATCCAGCCAGGTGGTCTTTGCAGTGCAGATGAAGAACTGCGATCCGTTGGTGTTAGGTCCTGCGTTAGCCATGGACAGGATTCCTGCTCCGGTGTGCTTCAGTGTGAAGTTCTCGTCCTCAAACTTATTTCCGTAGATGCTCTTGCCACCAGTGCCGTTGCCAGCAGTGAAGTCGCCTCCCTGGCACATGAAGCCTGGGATGATCCTGTGGAAGGAGGAGCCAGCGAAGCCAAAGCCCTTCTCTCCAGTGCACAGAGCTCGGAAGTTCTCCACGGTCTTGGGCACAACGTCATCACGCAACTGCAAAGTAAAAGAAAAAAAGATTAAAACACAAGTCCAGTATCGCAAAATGGCGTCTATAGTCATTTATCATAACTTATAACAATTGCCCCCCTTACACTAAGTGCTGCCACTGGCACAGATTATAGTGCCATTGAAGAATCAATGCAAATTTGCAAGCAGCAACTTCCTGCATAGTACTAGTCACGGTAGTGCAAATAATTGCTTATCAAACTACGTATCAGGTTCCAAAAGGGCGGGTAACAGCAATGGAAGCTTCCAGAAGGAATCAGTCGCTCCACGCCTCATGGCATCACGCGCCATGATTGACACCTGCAGAACCACGTGCTAAGCCGGCAAAATCAATGCGGAGAACACAACACATGAAGATAAGTGGCGAGGGAGCCACTTCGCAGTCAGGACATCGCCTTTTTTTCCTTGTATGCTAGTTGGTATGGTATTTAACAATTAATAATTTCTTTGCAATGAAAACGGCAAGCCAAATTAGCATTTAAAGGACACTAGCGCCGCCATGTTGTATAAAATTCCTGCTTGTCATGAAACCGGTAGCAAAATTTAAAGAGGAAAATACAGCGAAAGTATGAAACTCACCTGCATGACGACACGTCCAGCATCTTGCCCACCAATGGTGATATCGAAGAAAACTTGCTTCATTTTCTTGGAAGTTGAACAAAGGGCTGCGTAGAGACGAATGATTGCTTGTGCCGACCGGCTTCTTCCTTGCAACAAGACAGCAGAGCGCCAAATGGAAAGAGACGAGGGACGCTTGGCGGGAAGTAGGCGTCCGTATTAATCCGCCATAATTTACAACTCGTCCATGAAGCTTAACCAAATTTTTAAAATATTCTCGTTCATTCCACGACATTTCAATTATTGTTGCAAATCACTAGTATACTTTTTTTACCTTTTTAAAGGAAAATGGCCTAGTCTTTAAGGAACTCTTTTGCGCCGCCCATTGATACAGAAAATAACGTCATTTTCCCAAGTGTCGCCATCTCATGGATAACATTAACTAAACTGCAGATGACGCCACCAGGCTGGAGACTGCTGCCACCCTTTGATTAAACGTTTCAGTATTTACGTCACAGTCGACCTAATTATTGGCTTGACGTATGTATTGACTCTTAAGCTACATGTATGTGGAAGTAGCAATTGAAATATGTGATAATTGTCGACACGCTGACTTCTTTTGATTCCTCTTGGTTTTCACAAAGGACCTATGGGTACATTGATAGCGGTTGGATGTGAACGATAATAAGGATTTTGGCCTTTCCTGATAGCCAGCTCCCACCATAACAAACTCTGGAGCAACCAACTGAGGCTTCACTCTAATGGAGCTTGCTAAGACAGTATTGGGTCTTAGTGGACCAGAAGGCTACAGCTCCAAGAGATTGAAAGGTACAAGAAGAATCAAAGAGTAAATTGGTGCTAACCAATGGTGTAAACTGCTAATTCACTTAACATATGGTGACAATTTATGCATGTAATGCCTACTAGTCTACTGGTGCTGTTTGTGTTCTGACTTTTCGAAATTTGTAGTTTTGTAGTAGTCCGACTGAGCCTGCCCCGCTCAGCAAGAAGTCAGTTCGCACGGACTAGTTTTGTAGATGATACTATTGCTTATCATTAATGACATGATGTTTTAGTCATTTGTAACCGGATGGGGGATTTTATTTCTTTAACTTCACACAGTCATTAACCCCAGGGGTCGGGTGGGGCATTCCAGCATTTTCTGCACAAATTTTCTCCCAGAGGATGGGAATCTCCAGACTATTCCACCTCCAAACATTAGAATTATCAGACTATCCCCACACTCTATGGGTAGGGGAAGCTGGGTTGGTGGGGGTAAACTGGTAATTGAATTCCCGAGGAGTGAAGTCTTCCTCAAGCTGGAAGTTTCCAGGTAGGGCCTAAGATTATAGGACGTTTCACCGCTAGGACGTTTCACCGCCGACAGTAGTGGGACGTTTTACCGCTGGTTTATAACAAAGTTAGCCAAGTAATAATTGCGTTGTATCTAGTTGTATGAGCTTGATAAGCCATGATTAAACAAAAACATGCAAAACATTGTCTGTGTTGCTACTCTATCTACTTGGATCTATGATTATCTAAGTTTTTTGTTACTTTGTAGCAAATAGACTAACATTTTGTTGTTTCATTTCACATGTTAGAATGTAGCTAAATCATGTATGCAAAGAAACAAGAAAACGTAACTAAATGAACAATGTGATTACTAGAAGGATAACAATATTCACTAAAACAATCAGTGATACTTTTCAAGTACTTTAATAACCAAATAGTGAAATTAACTGGCGGTGAAACGTCTCGCACTGCCGACGGTGAAACTTCCCAGCAGTGAAACGTCCTGCTACCCGGCCTAATACCGGGAAATGCGCAACAGTTCCCCCACAATCCACGGGGGTGTGGGGGTTAGGGTTATTATTCTGAAGCAAAAATTGAGGTTTAAGACAATTAAATTAAGACACAATTAAGTTCTGGGGGTTACGTTTCCTTCTTTCGTCCATTGTTACTCACAGAGCTCCGTTTTGTAAAACACTTGGCAGGGGCGTTAGTTTCATTCTAAAGGTGTGCAGTCAAAATGGCAATAAGCCAGAATGGCTGCTGTGGTTTTGACAATGTCAGAACGGCGATGATTAGGTATCCAAAACGGCCATAGGTCTGTACCAGAATGGCTATACCTTAACACCAAAACGGCAATCACTTTTTGTTGAACATATCAGTCTTATCGTCTTGTCAAGTCCATCATGAAACCATGTGAAAGTAAAAGGTCAACTAACAAAAAGGCGCACTTGTATTGAAGATATTGAGGACGTAGTAATTAGATTGGCGCAACAAAATGTAGCAGTTTACAGCATGATTTCGGATTTCCTGACACAAGATCAACACAACAAAATATAGCACCTGTAATCCTGCATTGCAATAGACCTATTTCACTGAATGGCCTGAACATTGATCCCAAATAACTTTATTGTAATTCTGCGATTCTCCATTTGTTTTTCATACATAGGATCATTCTGCAAACAGAGATTCCACTCCCCCCCTCCCCCTGGTCAAGCAGACACATGCACACCCTGGTGAGCAAGTTGACACGGGATATGTGTACACTCCAAATTCAAAACCACAACTTTCAAAATTTTAACTAAAAGGATGACCAAGTTATAAAGTCTTAAAGTTACATTAAAATGCACTAAAATTACTCCAGCTTGGGGACACCTTGGCTGGACCAATCAGAGGTAAGGGCAGGAAATCTCTTAGCCAATGGGATTTAAGTATTCACCTATTGCATGTGGCAATTGGTAAATACTTAAAACTTCTGTGTCTACGACTTGGTAAGCAGAAACAATAAGTATTGTGTGTACGACCTGGTCATATTAAACTGACCAAAAAGACTGTGTCTACTACTCTGTGACCCCTGCCAATTAATTTTGTGTCTACCAGTTGGTAGTTATTATTATTTATTATTTGAACATTTTTATACCGCTACATATAATCTTCCAGATCAATCTAGTGCGGTTTACAATGAAATGTACAATCTGTGATGACTGGCAGTCTTCAGCACTCCTGGTGACAGCTTTCCTTGTTGTGGTATTCACTTCCATGCTTGTCCAGTCATCCAGTCCAGGGGAGTCTGGCTGGAGTGTTGCTGCTCACACCTGACAGGAGGGTGAACTCCTGCCAACACAAGTGGCCACCCTCCCCGGCCACAGCCACAACCAACTTGCTCCAATTGAGTTCCAGGAGCTGGGTTCGAACCCCGTGTCCGCAGGTGCCATTGGATTCACAGTCAAGCGCTTTAACCATTAGGCTATGGGGTGTCTACCAGTTAGTTGTCTACCAGCTGGTTTGTCCACGAGTTGGTGTGTCTACGACTTGACACCGTTATTTTTTTATCAGTTCGCGGAAATCTTTGCCTTGATTTTGGGAAAACTTGGTCTGGAAAAGTCTAGAATTTGGATACAGAAAAGCTGTCACAAGGCATGATTTTGGTCTATTAAACAAGTTGAAATTCAAACCTTTTGAGGCAAGTTTGTTAGTCAGTTGTAAATGTTTGAATGAGGGTTCTTCATTTTTTAGCCGAAACGTTGTCAGAAGATGAGGACTATGCTCCAGAGGCAGAGGGAGACAGCATCAGCATCGCTGCTTTACCAGATTACACAGAATGTGGCTCAGACTTCATCCCGACCCCCGGAGGTCCCTTCTCGGCCCTCACCCCTTCCATGTGGCCTCAAGATATCTTCTCCAGGCTCTCTAATCCTGTGAGTCCTTTTTGAACACCTGTAGAGAATGTTGTAGCCCGTTTGCTCTGGTCACAGAAGGCCAGCTATTGTATTCACTAAATATTGTATTTGAATGCTACAATCGGTTGTGGCTCTTTGCCTGAGCTGCCTGATGCATGATGTTCCGGTATGTATTATATGTGTCACATTCACCAAGAACTAAGTTGTTATTGGTGTATGGATTGTAATAATGGTGCCAGGCACAAAGTGCCCACGCAGTGCTGTCTAATAATCAGACATTTTTTTTCCCCTAAGTTTTTCCAAATCATTTTTTCCCAATATTCATGGTATTGCAAGACTGACTTCTGATTATTTACTTCTTACTTTTAGCCTGAGGACGCCACAGGACAACTAGATTACAGATACGATGAGTTCGGTTTCAAAGTCGAAGAAGAGGGTAGGTTAAAATTTGCATTATTGGTTACAGGTTTTTCCCCCAGGGCCACTAGGGCTTTGGCCCAATTTAAAAGCTTAAATGCTTGAGTGTCCACACTGATCACTCTCAGTTTTGTCTCAGTAGCAAGCTCTTCAAACAAGATTGCTTAGCTGAACTTGGCATTTACTGCATTGGCAACCTGTTACATGTTCAAGGTGCCAACTCAGTTTACCTTGGAAAACATGTAGTTAGTGCCACTGCATCATGATGCCCATTTTGGGGATTTTTATCTACAATGAATAAATCGTCCTTTGAACATAGCATTGACTTGACAGTCATTTTCTTGCTGTAACACTCACAAGCAAATACCTTACCGAATAATAAAATTGCTTGCCTGATATTGGTGATTTTATGTGTATAATGATATGATAGTGCATTTAGGAATATTTCCAACTGATTTTCTATAAGTATTTTCTTTGGATTTTGTACTTAGAAATAATGTTTAATTAGTTCATTTAGATTTATTTATAGCTCCTACCTGGATCAACCAGTTCATTGTTGATGACATCACAATAACCATTCTTAAAAATATCTGGAGCTCTTTAAGTCAACTAATTCTAACAATGGTGATCAATGTTGTCACAAAGTTGATTGCACTCGACACTACTTTTTTTCCTTGCGTTCCTGAAAAAAATCTGGGGGCTATTTAGGACATATGTGGAGTCTATTCAGCAAGAAACAATATCTCCAAAGCTAAGAAAATTTGTACACTGGCCAGTATGGCCACACTTCGCAATAAAATGTGAAAATTGGGCAAACTGTTTTTTGAAAGCTGACCTATCATTCAGGTAACGTTAGGGTCACAGTGGGCCGTTCAAGAAAGAAGAGAGATGACTGCAACAATGGTTGATATGCTGGCAAAATGGCCTCCATCTTGGATTCCTCGACATGTTCTCAATCCATGGCCTGTGAATACCTGTACCAGATTTTATAACTCCAAGCCAAATATTGAGGTCACAGTGGGCAGTTCAAGAATGAAGAAAGATGGCTGCCAAAATGCCCCCCCCCTAAACTGGCACCATCTTGGATTTCTTGACATTTTCCCATTCCATACCCACAGGCCAATATCTGTAAGTGAAATATTAATATCACGACCAGTTCAGGAAAGGTGGCCATTTTGCCAGTCACCTTGGATTTCTTGACATGTTTCTGATCAGTAACCAGAGGCCAATACCTGTACCAAATTTCATAACTAAGTGAAATAGTAAGGTCACAAATGGACACTTACAAAAACCTTAACCGGGACAACGACAATGACAACAACGACGACGATTTAGTGATGACAATAACTCTTTGTTTTCAAAGAAAACAGACATGGCTGTGTTAATAAGTCAAGCTAAAAATGGCAAAAACGACTTGACCCTCCATGCTAAGATAATGACTGCAATGGAAACTAGATTTGTCAGGGCAACAAATGCCATCAGCATTTGGCACATTTCTACCCATATACGAGTAATTATGTTTCACGGGTCCTGCGTGACATATGTCCAGTCTGGGCA
This sequence comes from Platynereis dumerilii, assembly GCA_026936325.1. Classification (NCBI taxonomy): domain Eukaryota; kingdom Metazoa; phylum Annelida; class Polychaeta; order Phyllodocida; family Nereididae; genus Platynereis; species Platynereis dumerilii. Next base: position 400,259 of record JAPTHN010000153.1, read on the forward strand.
CAGAAGGCTATATTAGCTCCAAATCGTCCGACTCAGCAATGGTGATAATTGTTTGACCGGCAATGCAACCACTGTCAGCCAGTTAGACGTTTCTTCAATTCAACACGTTTCATCAATTCAACACTCGGGTCATCCATGAAGAATTGAAGATATTAAATAACAAAGGGACAATATTCCTCCGTGTCTGACTCCATTTTCAAGAGTCAGAAAAATGGCCAGATATAAGGCTCAATCCCAGTTAAATGGGCAAATTCCAGTCTAAAAAAAGTGACCATCACGGAAATGGGAATTTTTGCTCAATATCTTATATACATGGCCAAGAGGTGCAGTTTCTGGAATATCTTTCACTAATCTCAACTTTTATTTTGCTCATTTCCAATGCAGTTTCCTAGGTTAAAATGAGAAATGGTAACGTAATTTACACTGTTTAGAACAAATTAACACAAATTTGGACACTCTGTCGCTTCTCAGTGCAAGAAAAATCATCACAAATTCATAAAATTTACCAAATGATCTCAGGCATAAAGGGGGTATAAAAATAATTGTTTTTCTATCTTTATCGGTTTTTCTGTAGGCTATGGTAACGTAATTTACACCTAAAAACGACAAAATCACTTTTTGACCTTCTTTGGCCTCCTGTGAAAAGAGTTTTCAATATATTTCAAAACAGTAAATTGCACCAAAAACTAGACTTTTCAAACTTGGCAATGGAGTTCTTAAATTTTAGAATTGGCAAATATTAACATGATTAAAGTGGCGTTGAATCTTGGTAACGTAATTTACAAGAATAATGTGACTTTTTTAAATAACCTTAAAAACGTATTTATAGATTTCAAAATGAGTTATGAATTTTTTTGTTTGAAAGACAATATTGTTAGGCACATTTTCATTCATTTCTCAAGTCAATACCAGCAAAAAAAAGTGCCACAGCGTCATATTATATGAAACCACACAGCCATTGGACATGCCATTTTTTCGTTTTTCGGCCATTGAACATGGCATTTACCCCAGTTCATATCCCATATTATATGATTGTTGTGTGTGAATACATTTCTATATAAGTATTCTAAATAATTGCCAAATTTCAAAATTGTAAAATGATTCTACTAGAAATGACAGCCAATACTCTTTGAACATTCTTTATTTTCTGAATTTGCCGGTTTAACTGGGATTGAGCCATAAGTTCTCCGCAACATTGTTCATTTGCCGGTTACAAGTCCTGTGTAATAGCGTATATGGTTGCCTTTCAGATGGACCAGAGGAGAACTCGAGCAAACTTCTAAGCACACCTTTCGTGGAAGACCCCCAGCACCGACTTAAATGGACGGCCTACCTTGAATTCACTCACAACCACGAAGTCGGGGACCTTACTTGGGACAAGGTCAGTTACGCTTGCATGTTCCTTCAAATTTAGTCGCTGCAGTGTTGCCTCTTGTGTAAGGCCTCTTTGTTTCTCTGGCTTGGGCTCTGTCCTTCTGGGGTATGTGTGTCCCATGGCATTCAATGACTAGTGATGACTGCTCCCAGCGCCTCAGTATTGCATCATGGTTATCTGTGAATAGAAAGTTAATTTTGTGTATACAAGTTTGCACAGACCAATTGCTTTGCTCTGTTCAATGAGGGTTATCTTCTTCCTCTTCCCCCAGGCGTCACTTCGATCTAGTTTAAGTTCGCCATTATTTTCTGTTTAGCTGTTAAGTGAAAATAAAATTTCACTGATCTCAGCTGGTGAAAACAATTAAGTGATTAATTGGGAGCCAATGGTGCTATACATGAATGTAATTATAGTAATGGATAGTAATGGATAAAAGCAGGGTTGTGGGTTAGGGTGTCCCAAAAAAAGTGAAAGTCTGAAATGCATTGGGGCTAACCTCTAAATGTGTTCTATAGCCCCTCTCTGACTCCCATGTAAAATTTCAACTCATTTGAAGGTGTTTTAGGTGTTGCTCAAGAGCCCCAAAGATAGATGGGGGTTTAACATTGAATTTTCATGCGAAAATGGCTATTTTAGCTAATAGCTAAAAAATAATCAGTTTCAGTCCACCCAAACACATGGCTAGTTGATACAAAGACATATGAATTATTCTGCACATTGTGGTACCAATTTCATATCTGTACCTTACTTGGTTCTTGTGTAATTGGCAAATGTATACTAATTTGCATGAAAAATTGACGCCAAGGTGAAGTACCTTTCTAAATGAAGATTAATTGCAGTCTAATTTTGAATTTTAAACATGAGACAATCACAAATTGGTTCCATTGTGTGACAGAGACACGAGAACATCAACCAATGTCTTATAATCAATTTGAGACTATTGATACAATCTAAGAAGTTTTTAACCGGCCAAAGGCCAGTTATTAGAGGGGAGCTTAAACGGATTTTTGGTGAAATGGGACTCTTGTCCACTTGTCAATGTGTAAATGTGTCCTGTCCATGTCCATGTCGACTTTCCTTGCCCCTCTGAACACAGTGCTGCCACCCAGTGAGCAATGGGGGCCAATGACAAATAATGACCTGTCCATTATGAATGGGGATTCAGTTAGCTGTAAGGGTTGCCATGGTTACAGGTGCAATGAACAGCTGCAGCCAGCAGTTGGCCTGTGAGCCTCATCGGAGAAGGTGCCCCTGTGTCAGGATTACTTATAATTCCAAAGCACTTTGAGAGTCAAACCTGTTCAGTACTTGTGTTTGAAAATAATTGTTCGTGCCTAGATGAGGCATGGTTGCTCAGTGGATCATTATGTTTGTATAACACTTGGCATTGTCTCCTTTTTCACCAGCTTTCTGTACAGTGCTATGATGTACCATTGCCAAATTATTCCTGCAAGCAATGTCTATCAACACCCATCCACTAAACTCCACCAAGAGACCAGAGCCTTTCTCAGTGCATTTCTCATTCTGACAGTATACTTTGACTAACTTTTTCATTTCAGCCTGTAAATTTGATATGCATAAAATGAGTGTTTGCACTCTGTGACTGTGAGTCATAATGACTGATGAAGTGTCATCTCCCCAAATTTAACATCCATGGGAAACATAGAGGCTGTTTGATTAGTCATGATGAAGAGAAGGCTATTTGATTTGTCATGTAACTGATCTTAGAGTAAAATTATCATGACAAATCATCAATATGATGATTCACGAAGTGCCATTTTCACTGTGCAACAGCCCACTCTCTTTGGATATCTGTTTTACAGATTGTAAACTAAAGTGGTGTTTTAATTGCAGTCTGCAGAACTGATTGCAAAAAGACGCTTGCCAACACTAATAAACGAACCAGTTTTTACCGGCCCGCATGCCTTGTGAAAGGTCAGAGCGAGTTTTAAAGGCTGTTAGTATTTCACTTGGAGTTATGAAATTTGGTGTAGGGATTCACTTTGGGTTCTCCCTCAAAATTTTTTGGAAAAATCCAAGATGGCTGCCAAAATGGCCGCCGTATTTTGAATTGCCCACTGTTACCTTAGTATTTCACTTAGATTTATGAAATTTGGTACAGGGATTCACTTAGGGGTTCCCCTCAAAGACTTTTGGAAAAATCCAAGATGGCTGACAAAATGGCCACCATATTTTGAATTGCCCAGTGTGACTTTAGTATTTCACTTAGATTTATGAAATTTGGTACAGGGATTCACTTAGGGTTCCCCTCAAAAATTTTTGGAAAAATCCAAGATGTTGAAATACGCAAAAATACATGTGCTTCGTTTGCCGCCATTACAGCCGGATGGTTTATTTCTTGAGACACCCGTGCGACACTTCCGGTTACAATGAACGGACATAAACATCAACACTAATACAAAAGTCTTTTAAATTTGAATGTGAGCAAATTGAGTAAATATTCTATGATGAGAAAGTCTTTTGAGTAAATTGAGTAAATATTCTATGATGAGAAAGTCTTTTGAGTGCATTGAGTAAATATTCCTGATTGGAAAGTCTTTAGTTTGAATGTGAGTAAATTGAGTAAATATTCTATGATGAGAAAGTCATTTGAGTAAATTGAGTAAATATTCTATGATGAGAAAGTCTTTTGAGTGCAATGAGTAAATATTCCTGATTGGAAAGTCTTTAGTTTGAATGTGAGTAAATTGAGTAAATATTCTATGATGAGAAAGTCTTTTGAGTAAATTGAGTAAATATTCCTGATGGGAAAGTCTTTTGAGTAAATTGAGTAAATATTCCTGATAAGAAAGTCTTAAGTTTGATTCCACCGACTGATATCCCCCGCCTGTATTGCACACAGAAGATCAGAAGACGAAGCACCCCGCTTTGTCATACAGTTGGCTAACTGAGCACTGCCTGGGCACCATCTGACCTCTTGAACCTCCCTTTCTCTGACAGACTGTTTGATGGCCCCAAGATCGATTCGCAATCTCTTATCATCAACCAATTTTGTTGAATTTATGGCTTCCACGACACTCCTGTTATCTGTCCATGCTACTATTGGTATGTACTTCTGCAGCAAGAGTTCCTCAGCCAACGATTTAATGTATTGGGCACTTTCGAGCCCCTCCTGTAAGCTGAGAGCTTCAGCCGCAATGGTGGATCTCACCACCCGTTTAATCTTTCCTCCATGCCAAAAAATAGGGGCTGATCTATTAAATTGGTCGACGATAAACACAATATGTGCTCCCATACTACTGACACCATCACTGAGATTGGCATGGGCCGCATCAGAAAACACCACAATTGTCCAATTGGAGGGATCACCAATGTTAGGAAAAGCAATTTGGCATGGTTCATCTTTGACATGCCTGATTACTTTATGTAATCGTTGTAAATCCTTGAGATTTCCTTTCTTAAATTTCGAGCTAATCTCTGTGAGATCGAACACTAGATCAGGGCGAGTTCCTTGGACAATCCAATTCAAGTTGCCAGCCAGGGAGCGCAAAAGGGTAAGGCCCTCGTCCGACAGGGGTTCCAAAGATTTGTTGGCAAGGAATTCACGTACTGGGGTAGCGTCCACCCGCTGAACATAGTCATTTTGATCAAGTGTGATTTTCGCATCAGTTTGGTCTAAAATGAAACCAATGTACTTAAATCGTTGAGTTTCAAGTTTGCCAGCTTGGAACCGTCTACGCAACGGTATCATCACTGTTTTGTCAAAATAATCATCACCTGCATGCAGAAAATCATCAATGTGAGTGACCAGAAAACCACACAATCGTCCCGAGTTGTGCATGAAGAATAACGACGGGTCTAGTTTTGATTGTTTACAACCTAATCCTTCCAATATTTCCACCACACTCAGGTAAAATTGCCTTGCTGCATCATTTAATCCGTACAAACACTTCTTCAGTCTCCACGCATGTCCCTTGGGAACCTTCGCCTCCGAAGGAGGAATAACAAAAACCTCACGATCAAGAGGTCTGCTTTGCAGGAAGGCTGATTTGATATCTGTGGTTTTAATAATCCACCGCATACTAGCTGCAGTTAAGAGAACAAGCCGCAAAGATGCCCTGGTGGCAGTTGGAGAGTCTGTTTGAAAAGTGGTTACCTCTTCAAAACCTCGGGCAACCAAACGAGCTCTGGTCTCCGATCCTTTTTGAGTAACAACCCATCGTGTAGAAATGAGTTTGTTATTACCATCATCCTTGATGGCAACTTGTTCATAAGCATCAAAGTCTTTTAACTTTTGCAGCTCTTTGAGTTTCGCCGAGTGTTCATCACTACTAACACCACAAACACTAACTGCTTCATCTTTTCTCCATTCAACCGCGTCAAGGTTTAGACTTTTCTGTACGCCATCATTATTTTCAATGTTCATCCAAGACTTATTCCCACCAGTAGCTTTACCAGCCCTACCAATCACCACAGCGTCCGTCCACGCATTAGAATCTGGATCAAGATAACTTATCAGATCCTGTCGTCGAAGTGTGCTAGAATCCGACACCTGTGCTGGAACAGAAGGATCTGCGGCCGGAGCTAACTGGTCTTGTTCCTGGTTGGAATCACCAACAATACTATCGGGAACAGGAGGATCAGCCACAACATCAGGGTGTCCTGTGCCCGCTCTTGAAAGGTCAAGGTCATCCTCATCATCATCATCAGATTCAGCCTCCTTCACTTCCGAATGACTCGACTTCTTGGCTTGATCAGATGGATGCGCTGTCACTGTGGTATCACTAAGAGTCACTTTCATAAGTCTTGTGGGGGATACTCTGACAAATGTGCCCCCATGCCGTACAAACACAACTTTTCCATCCTGGAATACAACTTTTCCTGGTCCCAACCACCGATCTTTGCCTTCTCGCTTGTAGAACACTCTGTCACCGTGCTGAAAACGCTGTTCAGAGCTTCTTACTTTACCCCGCAATGCACGACGTATTTTCTCATCTGCTTCGGCTTGAATGAAGGCAGTTCTGGTCGCATGCAAGGCATTGAGATGCTTCGCAAATGTTTCACTCATAGTCAGCCCATCAAATGCTGGTAATTTGCTAGTCATAATGTTTGGTAAGTTCGGGTTTTTTCCAAAAACTAATTGATAGCTGCTGTATCCATGATGCATCTGCAAACTGTTTCTAGCCATATTTGCCCAGGAAAGTAACATCTCAATTTGATCATTGGGCTGATCACGGACAAGTTTTGTCAGAATCCCATCAGTTATAGCATGAACCCTTTCACAGAGACCATTCTGAAACGGACTCTCTGCTGCAGTGGTGAGAACTTCCACTCCAAGAACTGAAGCGACATCTCGCATCTCTTCCGCATTGAATTCACCACCATTATCCGTCAGAACACCTTCCATTACACCAAACACTCCAACCCAGTTAGTCATAACTTTATCAATCACCACACTGGGAGTCTTCCGGTCGATAAATACTGACACCGTCAAGCGTGACCACATATCAATCATGTGCAAGATCCATCGCTTGCCCCACTGTTTCAAATCCATTGCAACTTTTTCATTGAACCTGCTAGCCATGGAAGAGCAACTGATGGCCTAGCTGGTGTCTTGGCGTATTCCTTGCACAATACACATTCCTTGTAGATGTCTGCTAAAAGTGTACTAAAAGAGTCTTTCCAGGAATTTCGTATTGCCCGTCTGATCGCAGTCTTGTACCTCCGCCAAACTTGAACATCTTCTCACCTTTGCGATGTAGCACACTTTTCCTATCACCCATTTCAAGGCTATCTAGATAATCGTCCAACCAGGCTTTTCCACACACTGTACTGGTGCAAGCACTGTCAAGTACAGCACAATTACGGGCATCCAAACCAAGACGAATTAAATCAGTTTTGTCGCCCGTAAACAGGACAGCTTGCTCAGTTTCTTCTTCCTGGGCCACATTCACATTTTCCCAGCTATGAGGACATTCATTTAACAGGTGCCGAAATGAACCACAGCAATGGCACGTTAATGGGTTACCATCGGTGCCTGACGGATTGACCAATCTGGTATTCTTCACTCGGCCACGCTGGGAACTCGCTTGGTCACGCTGATAGCCGGCCCGGTCTCGCTGAACACCATGAAAACCAGCACCACGGAAACTACTGGCACCACGGAAACTATTGGCACCACGAAAACCACTGTTATTGCCCCGTCCTGGCTGTCTGGCAGAGGAAAACCCCCTGGTTCTTCCTCGTGAATAGGGACGATTCAGAAACACTTCTTCACTTGTTTGAAGAACAGACTGCGGCTCCACCTTGATTGCCGCTGCAGCAGACGGATTACCGGGCGAGTCTCTCACTGCCCCCCCCCCTTGAATTTTTTCAAGGACACCTTTGCTTGCTCGTACATAGTATTTCGTTTCGAAAAGTCAATGCCCGTCAATACTAACAAACGCTCCTCCTTTGTGATTTTTGCCTTGCGCAGTAATTTAAAGGCCAATATGGCAGGGGGGAGTTTCATGTCTAGTCTTTCTATTCTGGAATATTTTAGATCAAAATTGTCAATGAAGTCCTCCATGGACTCGGATGCATCATGCTCATAACTTTCAAAGTCTTCAAATTTATCCAAACTATCTTCCAGATCAACTTTCCCCAAGCGTTTGTCAAGATACTTGATCAAAGTGTCCAAACCATCATCTTTCATTAAATCCTCATTTTTCACTTCATCAAACACCTGTTCACGAATTTTAGAATCCTGAGGCAGCGACAAAGCAATAGCCACACCTTGCTTCTTCTTCTCCAAGTTCGTCACCAATTGCCATGCTAACAACTCTCGCTTGTAACGCTCATAGTTCTTTTCTTTCACATTTAAAGTCGGAGGATTTATTTTCATAGACGCCATGCTTTCGACTTCTAACTTCTTCCCTTTCTTCCTTCTTCGTCTGTTTCTTTTCATGGATAACAACGTTGCGCCATGTTTGCGATTTCGTTCGAAAAATTGTCAAAAACCTCGATTCTGCAACATGTGCGCACACCACCAAATCTGGCCCGCTCAACTTTAACTGTCATTTTCGCTTGAAAGTCACTCAAAAACGCTTATCTTTTGATTTCGCTCGTTCATCTGACTTCTTCTCTTTCTTCTAAACACACTCTCTTCTTCTGTTTCTCATTGAGAACGACGCTCAACCATGCTTTCGATTCCGTTCGAAAAATGTCACTCAGATGCAGTCAGAAATTGCGAATTTCGCCCACTCACTTCGACGCTCCAAAACGCTTCAAATCCACTATATTCGCTCACTTTCTGTATGTCACTCGTTCGTCCAGCTCTTTGTCCGTTTTATCATCACACTTTTGTCCTCTACAACTTTCTAGGAACGACGCTCCGCTACCATTGTTGAAATACGCAAAAATACATGTGCTTCGTTTGCCGCCATTACAGCCGGATGGTTTATTTCTTGAGACACCCGTGCGACACTTCCGGTTACAATGAACGGACATAAACATCAACACAAGATTGCTGCCAAAATGACCACCATATGTTAAAATACCCACTGTGACTTTAGTATTTCACTTAGATTTATTAAACTTGGTACAGGGATTCACTTAGGGGTTCGCCTAAAAATTTTTTTGAACAATCCATGAGGGCAGCCAAAATGGCCACCATATTTTTAATTGCCCACTGCGACTTTATTATTTGGTATGGGGATTTGCTTAGGGGTTCCCTCATACATTAAGAGACAATTTCCAAGATGGCTGCCAAAACGGACGCCATAATTTGAAATGCCCACTGTGACTTATTAAGTAGTTCACTTACAGAACTTTCTGAATTATGGTATTGGCATTTGCTAAGAGGTTCCCCACAAAGTTTTTATGGCTTGCGGCAAACACTATCGGTCTGGCAATCGCTTCTCAATACAAACAATCTATGTAATAATATATAAATCATCCTCTTCATGATTTCAATCCCGAATATACAATCGCCAAAGGCCGGTTTTGAATCCATGGATTCTTGTTTTAAATCACAGAAAATCGCATAAATAAGTATATCCCATACATGTAGATTTTCTCAATACCCAAGCAAACTACAAATATGAAAGTGGTACCACAGTGTGCAGAATAATTTATACTTCTTTGTATCAACTATCCATGTGTTTGGGTGGACTGAAACTGATAATCTATGAACTATTGGCTAAAATAGCCATTTTTGCATAAAAATTCAATGTTAAACCCCCATCTGTCTTTGGAACTCTTGAGCAACACCTAAAACACCTTCAAATGAGCTGAAATTTTACATGGGAGTCAGAGAGGGGCTATAGAACACATTTAGAGGTTAGCCCCAATGAATTTCAGACTTTCACTTTTTTTGGGACACCCTAGTGTGGGTAGGAAACAAAAAAGGGTGAAGCCCGTTTGCATGACAAAGTTTTGATACACGATCAATAATAATTATGAAAAAATATTATTTAGGCCTACTGCTTTTATGCCCCCTGTCCCTTGTTCTGGCACTGTCAGGTAGAAGATTGATTTTTGTGAAATTTTGACATTTTACTGCACTTTTACGGTTTTGCTAAATTGTTATCTAACAGTCTTGTTCCTGGGGTTATGATGTGCAAAATACTGTTTGTTAACTGAATTTAAAAAGTAAAAGCTTAAAGTATGTGGAATGAGGGAGAACTGAAAATTGTTTTGTGCAAACATAGTCTCACAGCTTTAACTGCGGGTAGTTGTTAGATATGTTTCGATCTACCTGCATTGGATCATCAGGTTCTTGTTCTTATCATCAGGTTGAGGCTCGACTGCCAAGGTCAGAAAAACTGAGAAGTATGGTAAGGAGTGGAATTCCACATTCTCTGCGCCCGCAGCTTTGGTTGCGATTCTCCGGAGCTCTTGAAAAGAAGAGCAAGTCCGAGTCGTCTTACAAGGACATTGTCAAGGCCAGCTCCAACGACCTGCTCATGACCTCCAAGCAAATCGAGAAGGTGAGTTAAGAGTAAACTATAGTGAGTTAGAACATGTAGAAGTGAAATTTCAGGCCCTATTTTTCTTGTGAGGTCATATCCCTATCCCAGTATCCCTGCCAAGTTATTCTGTGTGACTCATTGGCTGTTAGCAGGTTGTGAGATCATATCCTATATTTGCAACGCTTTCAGGGAAAGCGATTTGACGTGTCGTACACCTAATTAATAATTAATAAGTCACACGATACTGAATGACAAATTTACACTTCATTTCAATGTATTTGATAGGGCATGTTGTGAGGTCATTGATGGCCACCAACAGCCGAATGAATGTAAGCACTTGTTTTTCATCTACTGTAATAAAGTAACGGAACATCAATACTTGGAAAACATTTTTGTGATGGATGGTGTTCTGTGTGTTAGGATCTCCTGCGTACTATGCCCAGCAACGCCTGCTTCTGTCACATCAACAGCACCGGCATTCCACGACTGAGGAGGGTGTTGAGAGGTCTGGCCTGGCTCTATCCTGACATTGGCTACTGTCAGGGAACCGGAATGGTAAGAGTACATGTGACTATAATTAATTATTTTATCATATGAATATATTATACTCTTCTGCTGCCATTTTGGAATGAGAAAGTCTTCTAATGACCTCTAATCACATCCTTATTGAAAAATAACAGTGTCGAAGGACATTACATTGCTATTTGTTCCTGCAATGAAATGCTTGCTTGTTTACTAATCTCTTTTCTGTGCCAGACATGGATTGATCCAATATTTCAGTTGATAGTTCCACTTGGTGTTATCCCTGCCATTTCTCTTTGTTATTTGGAGGTTTTGAAAAATTCTAAAAGGTAGGTCCATCAGTTTTCTTGTGCGAAGTGTTGATTATGATTTTCTTGTTCCTTCAGATTGCGTCGTCATTGCTGCTGTTCATGGAGGAGGAGGACGTGTTTTGGATGATGTGTGCGATTATTGAAGATCTCCTTCCTGCTTCTTACTTCTCATCCACCTTAATTGGTGTCCAGGTAGCAGCGTTTCTCTTTTGACTAAGTTCTTGAATGAATATTGGAAATATATTCAGAAAAAATATCTTGACAAAATGTATCATTGCAGAGACCTCTATGTCAGTTTTCTTTGCAATTTTAAAAACTTAGACTGGGCTTCCGTTGGTCATGCATTGTAATTTGAAGTTGATTTTTTGCAGGCTGATCAAAGGGTATTAAGACAACTGACGGTGAACCATCTTCCAGATGTTGACGCAGTTCTAAAAGAGCATGATATTGGTAAGCGAGTAAACATGTTCATGATGATGTATTAAATGAAATGAAGTATTATTATTGAGACATGCTAGTGCAGCTTTTCCTAATATGTAAGAACTCTCAGCTGTAGAAACTAAAGACTTATGTGTTCTGTAACTATTATGACTGATATAAAGATTGTGTTCATGCGGTATTAATTTTTCAGTTGTTGAAGATGAGCTTTTATTTAGCGCTTCTCTTTTAAATATTGCTTTCAGAACTGTCTCTGATCAGTCTGCACTGGTTCCTCACCATCTTCGCGAGTGTCGTCCACATGAAAGTCCTGCTCCGAATCTGGGATTTATTTTTCTACGAAGGTTCAATTGTTCTCTTCCAAATGACGATAGGAATGCTGAAGATGAAGGTGAGAGATCTGTGTACTTAAGATCAATGACAAATCATTTAAACTGCAGCAAAAAAGCAAATGTCTCAATTAGCGCTATTATAAATACATCCCATAATACATCCCATAATGCTTCAGGAGGAAGAACTGTCCCATTACGATAACTCGGCCCAGATATTTAACGCTTTGTCGGACGTGCCTGGTGATGTGCAAGATGTGGAGGAATTAATTGAGGTAAGACAAAAGATAATTATAAGGATTTTAGTTCAAAATTACGAAATCTATATTCAAATACAAGTTGGTCTATAAAAATATATATATTTTTGTGACAGCCACATGCCTATTGTCCCCTGGTGTGTAGGCCTACTGTGTATCAACCTCCCATTCATTGGACAATGTTTTTTAAAACTTTTTTTATTCTAGATTTCACTGAAAACGGCCTCTGGGTTGACAGAAATGATCGTGGAAACTCACAGAAGGAAGAACCTGGCGTATCTGATGGCTGACCAAGGAACACTAGTCAACCCTGAGGGAACTTCTAATCTGCCAAAACAGGTGACAAGCCAGGCTTACTAGCAAGACAAGATGAATAAACTAACCATTTAAGTTATTCTCTGCAAGGATACTTGTTAAGATACAATTTGAAACAATCGCTCTTGGAATAATCTCAGCATGGAAAAAGGAACTATTTGATGACACCATTGATTGATTCCTGCAAGATTTGTTGTTTGATGACACTGAGAAATTATTAGAATGGATAATTATAAGAAAAACAAATCTAAAAGAATGCAAAATATGGAAGAAAAAAGTTGAAATATTCTATCTTCAATTACTTTGCGTGACCTAAACTTGTGTATAGATACTCTGTGTTTTAAAACGTCTTGTTAATCTTGATGAGATGGCATAAAATGAATTACTTGCTATTTCAGCAACTCACTAAGAGGCAACTGAAACGGTCTCGCTCTCTGATCTCGATGCTGCTGTGGGGTGAAGGGGAGGACGGAGACGGAAAAGCAAAGAACATCAAACACACGGAAATATTGGTGAATTTGCGAGAGGCCATCCTCCAGGTTGCCAGACACTTCCAATCCCTCGACCCCAAGAACAACAAAGTGGTGAGCTTCACTTTCATACTCCTGTGTTATGAGTACCAAGTTCATTCGCTGCATTGTTCATAGTATGTACATTGACAAATGCAAACCATAACTGATGTTGAGAGCGTACTTCTCATCGCAGCTTCTCATCGGAGCTTGGCATCAAAGATTCAACTATGTAAAATAGTCCCCTCCTCCATAATCCATATTAAAATTTCCTGCCGCTATGCAATATTATTCCATGACTAGCCATGTATTGTCCCCAATAACACCAAACCTGCCCAGGGAAATAACTAGCTGTAGAGCAGTAACTCATATTTCCATCAAAAGATTTTGCTGACAGAGCTCTTCTGTTAATTCTCAGAAAAGTGGTAGTTTTTGGCAAAAATGCACTGGTAAAATTTGAAGAAATGTTTTTTTTCTAGTATATACAGTATACATGTACTTGGCTTATCCTGGAATAAAAACATTATAGATTATTTGCATTGACCCGAGTATTCTCTCTGCCAGCCATATTTCCCCTCGGGCCTGTGGACTGGTAGGGAGAATACTCTTTTATTGCCTGGCATTGATTTGACACTGATGCCAGCAGTTGCCAATTTAGTGCATGTGTTAATTCACATACTATCAACCTGTGTCATGTTTTGTTTGTGCAGATTCTCCAGCCTGACTACACGATGGAAAGCCATGCGAAGGACCTGGAGAACTATGTGAACGTAGCAAGGAACAAGCGGAGAAGGGCTAAAGCTTTGTTGGACTTTGAGAGACATGATGACGATGAGCTTGGCTTCAGGAAGAATGACGTGATTACGGTCAGTCCAGTTTAAAATGCTTTCACTTGTGAAATTCTAAAGAATTCAAGATGGTCAAAATAGTGTATTGAAAAGAGAGTGCCCTCCCATGACTGAATAAACAGCAGAATTGGCTTATTCACGGGTTGTTGTTTTTTTGGAAAAAAAAAACCACAAAATCATTCATTGATAATGCTGAGCATTCCTTCAGTTAATTTACTCTTTGATGGTAGAAGTTAGCCAGTCAAGTGCTGTCCCCGTGACCTTTCTTAATGCCTCAGTTGTGCACTTGTAACTATTTCTATTAATTTTATTGGATACTTGAGATTATCTCCTATCATTGACAACCTCGTCATAAATCTATTTATTTTATCTTATCTATTCACTTGGGCTCCAAGAAGTCGACCGATTGATTTCTTTCATTTGCCCTATATTTTTTGTCATAGTTTATGTTAGGCTTTTGTGACACATCTATATTTTACTGTTGTGAAATTGTACGAGAAGTCACTGTTGACCCCGAAAGAATAATCAATATGGAGAGAATGTCATGTTCTGCAAAAGTGATCTGAATCGTAAAAGAAACATCATAAACAGAGTATTCCTTTATTAATTGTCATCCAAACCTCATACTCCCATGTCTATGTATTATCTATAGACATTAATTTGCGTATTTAGACACCTCAAGACAGCTGTAAACTTATCTTTCTTCCGACAGATCATCTCCCAACGGGACGAACACTGCTGGATCGGAGAGTTGAATGGACTGCGAGGCTGGTTCCCCGCTAAGTTCGTTGAACTGCTGGATGAGAGGAGCAAGAGTTACTCGTGCGCGGGAGATGACACGGTCAACGAGGCTATTACTGACCTCGTGCGGGGAGTGTACGTTTCCCAAATCTTCTTAATCTACATTGGAATTTGCCACCAAGATTCTGGATGAAATATTAAGTTATACATTGACAATGAAAACAGCAGTCATAAGTTATAACAGCGTGTAAATGAGTGCATGTCTCATAGAGATATTGTGTTTGAATTACCAGTAACCAAACTACGGCTGGCTGAAATTTATGATCATGTTATTATAATTCATTGGCACTTAAAATTTGGTTCATGTTATTATAATTCATTGGCACTTATAAATTAGGTTCAAATTGTTTGGTCTTTCACGTGAAGAATCGCAAGAGAAGTATTGTAAATGTAAAATCTGTATAAATTCCTTTTCTCGATGTTTTCAGATTTTGCCCAGCACTAAAGGCGGTGTTTGAACATGGCTTGAAGAAATCCAGTCTTATAGGTGGTCCTTTGCATCCTTGGCTATTCGTTGAAGAGGTAACTCTTACTTATAATATTTGGCTTCTGCTGTGGGTCATGTCTTTCTCATATTCGAGTATCTATACTATGTTCTCCTTGGGATTTCCATGACAGAAGCTTCGGGCAAAAAAGCCAGTTCTCGCTTAACCTTAAATTCTCGCTGAATGCTGTGTGTATTGCTGTAACAGCACTGATACTTTTGAGTCAATATTCGTGGCTCTAACTCTTGAAAATAATCAAATGTTTCATATTTGTCATTTCTTTTATATTTCAGTCGGCGACCAAAGAAGTAGAAAAAGACTTTGAATCTGTGTATTCCAGACTGGTGCTTTGCAAAACTTACAGACTTGATGAAGACGGAAAAGTTTTAACCCCCGAAGAAATTCTCTACAGGGTAAGCCAGTTAAATTGGTTTACTTATAACAAGGTTACTTATAGTGCCATCTTTTCGGTATAGTATGGCATTTATCATGGGTAGATTGTTCATTCCAAGTTAGAAGTTTCATTGCCAGTATGGTTCTCATTAAAGTAATCTTATTACACAACTATACAGATGTAGATATAATCTAATATATATTTATAATATATGACATATGTAAGTCTCAGGGATTTTGCTACTCATGTGTAATATTAATATGGACATTGTCTTGCTGTAGACTTACAATTGCGTAAATAATGTTAATGAAAGTTGTATCTCTTATTTCAGGCTGTCCAAGCAGTCAACATCACCCATGATTCAGCTCATGCTCAGATGGACGTGAAATTCCGCTCTTTGATTTGCTGTGGATTGAAGTGAGTAGACCTCATTTTTGTGCTTTGATGAAAAATATTATTAAATTGACGTCAATAGATGGAGGTCTTCCCTGAAATTGAGATAGGTCGAGCTATAGGTCGAGCTATGCATTTTGCGTAATTTCTTCCTTCAATCAATATAAGTTATATAATATGAAAAATGGACATTGCAGGTGATTTTGCTCAATTCTTTACCCATCAATAAGTGGCCATTTCCTGCTGCTTCTATTTTCCTATTGTCTAAAAATTGTTTCTTTTTGCTTTTCTGCAGTGAGCAAGTCCTCCACCTGTGGTTGGAGACATTGTGTTCCTGTGTGGACATTGTCGAGAAATACTACCACCCTTGGTCCTTCATGAGAAGTCCAGGCTGGGTGCAAATCAAATGTGAACTCAGGTGAGAGACGTCACTTTTAAGTCAATAATTCTCTTCTTCCCATTTCCTTTCTTTCTCTTGTTTTGACTCCTGCCTGAAAGTTGAGCCTGATCTTGATTCTAAGTTTCGTCTTTGGTCGTGATTCACTGTGTGTTTGGCTGTTTGTCACTAAGTATGAGACACCTGCCTATTACTTTACATTAAACGTAGTCCTATTATTTTATACCAATACTTTCAAACACTGTAGGCATTCTTGACGCAATTAACACAATTTTTCTCTGCCTTAAGCAAGTTTAAACAAATTTTGGATTTTTGGAGTAGATTGGCCTATCCAGACTCTGGTCTGCAGAGCTATTTCGGAGAGGATTTAGGATTTTGGCACTCGTACTATTTGTAGTCAACGGTAGATGTCTGATAAAGAATGGAATAAAAGATGTTATTTTAAAAGAAACATCCATCAACATTGCTGTTCAGTAACAGTGTTTACATAACTTAATTTACAAAATGTGTTCAGATAACCATTAATGCCTTTGGGACTGTTCAGACTTTACAACTGGGGAGACGGGGTGGGAGTTTTGCCCGAGGGGGTACTAACTTGTCACACAAATTTCAAGGGGGGTTTACTAACATGTCGAATGAAAATTGAACACAAGAAATAATCAAGAAACATGTGCGCTAGTCTGCTCTGAAAATCGGTATGCGGAATCCAAGGTGTGCATTATATATATATATATATCAATATGTGTGTGTATTGCCTTGTACGTCTTGCGGGAGGGGGTTAGGGTTATAGTTTGAGGGAGCATACTAAAAATACGCATTGATCCTGGAGGGGGGGAGGGGCATAACAATTTTGAAATTCTGAATGGTCCCTTAGGCGCAGTTTATGCAAATCCATAGTTTCCCATTGAAATTGATCATGGCTGTGTTAATAGGTCAAGACTCCCTATTAGTGTCCCTCCATGATTATTGTGGATGTGGTAACCTTTATTTTGTTACGTTGCATTTCTTGTTTTTAGGAGTCTATGTAGATTTGCATTCTCCCTCAGCTTAGACTGGGAGCTGCCTCGTAAGAAGCAGTTCTTTGAAGACATGAAAGTTAGCGTGCGAGAGATGCTCGTCAGACACCATCTGTTCAGCTGGGAGCTCTAGTGGCGCCACCTTGTGGGTTTATGTTTGTGTTTATTTCATCTTTTACTTCTTCTTTTAGTTCCTGCTTCAGTTGAATATTGCATGTGCTCCTTACATTAACCTGTTGATAGTCAATGGCCATGGTATCTTCTGGTTCTTTCAGTGTGACAATTAAGCAGTTTTAACATTAGCACGATAAAGTGTCCTTTTTGAAACGAGTAGAGCATGTTCGTGTTATTATCATTCAACTGTCAGGATTGTAGAAAAGAAGCACTAAAATGGTGCACTGAAAGTGTTCAGCTCTGGACAAATTGTGTGTTGGACTGCTGGGAAACTAGGCCAGCTTGGAATAACAGGTAATTGTGTAAATGTATCTCTTACACTGGAGAAATTGCCTAATTTTGTATGTACAAGTTGATAATAAATTTAGTCCTGTGATCTGAAATTATCAGAGATTCCATGGTAATTGACTCTTCCCACTAATACCCACAAATCACACCCATAACAGAAACACTGCACTACACATAAGTTCTTCATGTGCAAATTACATTAATCACCTCCCCTGTATATAGTATACAAAATTCTGTGGTATCTGACTTCTCCAATTCTTGATTGCTGAGCCTTAACTTTTGACCTTTTCAAATAATGTCATTTACCTAAATCCAGAATTACAGTTGGTTACTTTCCACTTGTTTCTTTAAAAGTTCCAATCTGCATGGGAACGGTTAGTCTGCTTCATATCTAGGTCTGGCTGCTGGTCTACTTCATATCTAGTCCTTGTACAGCTCCTGATGAAATGCTGGTGTATGCCATAGCATGGGCTGTGTGTACATATGCTTGCTTGTTGAGCTATTACAATTTCTTCTACATGCTTCACCTTCCAGATTATCATTCCATCTATGACACATTTATCATTTACTCTTGGCATAACAGTCATGTTTTTGGTTTACACAATTACTTGGTTACAAAAGGTTCAAGGCTCAGACAACATAATATTATCAATGCTCCTCTGCATAGGTTTTACAGAAATCCTTTCAACTTTCAAGCAACTTCAAGGAATTTTGGTGTCAATCTCTTACTGAATTTATGATCATTTTTTGTTGTATGATGGCTCATGGAGGGTTTTATACATCTATAAATCTATGGTTTTTCCTTGGTAAGCTACCAAGATGTCACAAGTTACGAAGCTTATTATAAAAGACTTATCAATGCATATCCACAAATATAGCAAATAAGGCATAATTAATGTAATCTTACTCATCTGGGACGGCAACGGAGGACATTTCTTGTGGGACTACAATTGTTTTGTTGCATCATAAAATGCCTGGTCGATGTTGTTGAAATAAATGGGTTGCCCAAAGTTTACCCAAATCAACCAGGAAATTACAAAACATTACTTTTCAGGTCAGGAGAAACTAATATTTAAAAAATGCCCGCCCTACTTTTCAAAGGTTTCGCAACACTGTAGAACCCTGCAGTGTTTGTTCAAATACTTTTCAAAACTCCTGTGGTGTTGGTTCTCTCGAGGGTCATAGACTGAGTCTTCTTCCATCTACACAATTTGTTTATAAATGGCCAATTAAGTGGACTAACGACAAACTGTTACTTGCCTGTTGCACACAGAGAGCTGATGTCTTACGCCTTCCATCTCACGCTGGATTGGGAGTTGCCCTCCAAGCGTCGTAGGCATTCCGTGCAGCACCGCGCCCTGCAGAAGGACGTCCGGGAAATGCTGATCAAGCACCATCTCTTCAGCTGGGACCTGGAGTGAAAAGGAATAAAGTCAATTGACCTTTGTGGTCTTAATGTCTCTTTGGATGTTACTTATCAACATATATTATGGTTCCATGCTTGACAAAACAGTTACAAGGGAAAGTCAGTGTAACTTAAGTCCGCTAGGTGGCAGCATTCTATAAGGTGGTTAATGGAACCTTCTGTTTATTCTGGCTCTTGGGGTTTGGTTTGGTCGTTTTGGTGGTTGCTGGATATCATTTTTGGCCTTACTTCTTGAGATGTCGCATTTGCACAAGATGTATGTGGTGGTCTGGCTGGTCGCTCAAGCAGCAGTGCTTGTAAGGCTGGCCGTCATGCAATGTCAGTTCGACCTGTTTACTAGCAGTAACAGCAGCTAACTGCAATTGCAGATTGGTATCAGACTATTTGCGTTGTGTGAACTTATTTCTAGTTTTTACATTTTTTTAATGACGCCGTCAAGCTGATATTATTAAATGAACTCTGCGGACGCAGTACTTAAAATAACGAAACCTTGTTTGGTGTTGTGGTAATGTTAAGAAGTTTTGTGTGAATTGGATTGGTGTTGGTCATCTCGTCTGCTTGAAAGTATCTACACTGTGATCTTAAATTTGGGACAATGTTTAATATCAATGTTAAATATTTATAAATGTTATATATATACATACAACAGTTATTGGCTTGGTCTAGTCAGGGATATTGATGGTAGCATGAGAAAAATTCAACAGAATGGTAGCTACAGTCTACACCCTTTTTACAGGCCATAAATACTTGATACACTCTTTGTCCAGACTTTTCCTCTACTGTTCAACCTATTGAAAGTCCTATTCTCAAAATCCCCTCCTGCATAATTTATTTTCATCAATGCAGTATCATGTAGTCAGATATTAATAAGCTGCAGATATTAGTTAACTAACGAAGAAACAATTTTTTGGGAGGTTATATGCTGGTGTAAATTAAGGTGAAAACTACTTTGCTTCCCTGCTTCTGCTCCTAAACCTATATTATCTACTACTTTGCGTTCGCTAGTAACTTTAAAACTAGTTATTGTTATGTTAATCTGCAGTTGGTTTAAGAAGACTGGTTCATTTAAATTTAACTGAATTATTTAAAATTTTGGATTTGAGAGACTCCGTTTTGTGTTTTGGGAGTTTTGGGACATTTGAGTTGGAGTGTTGCCTTATGGTGATGGTTTTAATTTCAGACTTCTGTCCCAGTTTGCTTTCAACCTATCCAAAGACTGGGAACTGCCCTTGAAGCGAGACCTTGGCCAACCCCTGAAAGAAGGGGTGCGGGACATGCTCATCAAGCACCACTTATTCAGCTGGGACATCTAGTGGCAAATCTGTTGGGACAACCAAGCTCCTTTGAGTCGCCTTCTATCGTTAATTTCAAATTCTAGCTTAGCATCAGCTGCTGCTCCCTGGTGGTGGTTTCTATGCTGGCATTCCATTAGTAACTATGGTACTGTTCACTACTGTTCAGTGTTGTTTGTTAAGTTAATATTGTTTTTCCCTTCATTATCTGCCATTATCTGAAATGTTTGTGTTATTTGTGAAATTGGTCAATTGCCCTATTTGGCAATTAATGGCTTTCAGTGCACAGGAATCTGCATGTAAAGCAAATGTATCGAGTTATTCAGAAGTAAATGGTAAAAAAGAAATAACCATAAATTGTTGTTTCATAGCTCTACATGTTTTGTTATTCATTCAATCTTTTTGGAAATGTTCCAAGCAGGCTTTGGCTCGTTTGATTAAAATGTACACATTTTAGAAATACTTTTCATTTTTGTATGATTTTTGTTTTAAATCGAATTGGACTGGCTACTTACTAATAATTATTTTGGCTACCTTATTTTGGTTCATGAAGTACAGTGTTATTTTCTCCCACTCTCAGTCTGTTTTGTTTCTTGCAACAAAATGCATGTGATATCTGTTTAAATTGTAATAGATAAATGTACAGTCATTATTTTAAACTGAGGGATGAAAATATCATAACATATTTTGTAATATATAGGCCTACAAAGGTTTACTTTCTATAGAAGAGACAAAATCGTTTTAAAGATGTTATTTTGTCTGATGATTAACTCTGCCAAATATTTGAGCTATTTTTAATGTTAATTCTTTGATTCATCATTACGCAGCTTGCGTTAATTTTGTATCAACTCAGCTAATTAATTTATTCATGAAACTTGACTGTTTTCTAATCATTCCTTGATCTGTGATAGTGAATCTCCTTATATATAAATATAAATATATAAAGGACATGTTTCTTAGTCATGTTGTGAACCTGTAATGCTGTTTTTGTTGTGATTGTTTATAGTGTACTCATTGCCATGGTTACGGGGTTAGCATATTATATAAGTTTATTATATAAGTTAGTCGTAGCTGAATCTGAATTCACGGGTGAAATCATTAAATCCTAGTTGAACTTTAGTGTGCAATACTTTGTTATTACTTGTTGTGAACTTGTTATTTTACGACGTTGGCCTTTATTATTCATTTCTAACACATGGCAAATTAATGTTGACTAAACTGTGCTATGCTGGAAACAACCAAATAATGTTTTTGAGAGGCATAACTTTAAAGATAAATTTGCTTGCTGTTTCTGTATAAATTTGTTTAAGTGAAATTTGCGAATTTTGATTTTATTACAAGAAATTTCACTTATTAATTTAGGCAAACATCATTTTAAGCTGAGAATTTTGTAATTCTGCTTCTTCACCTGCTATACTTAATATGACATCATCTGGTTGTAGGGGAATAACCTTTAGTATAAAATGTGCTTTGGTGAAGTCACAGTCAGATGGTGGGCAGTCAAGCGTGACATGTTGTCCTTTGCCAAATAAAATGCATGTATCAGTTTATTGCACGAAGACATTTTCCAAAATGTATGATTAGTGAAGGAGTTATAAATAACCTTATGATGTAAAATGAAAATGTTGCAAGTGTATGATGTAAAAATATTTAAAAAATACTCCATGAAAGATTGAAGTGAAGTCCCTTGCCAAAAGAGACCATTTCTTACATGTATTGATAATTATCGATTGTTGCTATGTTATTTTCAGAACTTCCGATAAATCTAAATTGTACCAGCTGAAGCCGAGGCTCATGATTGCCTCTGGTTGAAAAAGACACCTATTTCATGAGAAAATTATCATCCCATGTGTAATGCCTTAATTTACCTGGGAAATGGAGTAGAATAACCTTCCAAATGAGTGGGGGTTAATTAGCTGTTATGACTTATAACTTACAGTCCAATTAAGCAGTAATGAAGGAGAGAATGTATCTATAGGCGAATTAAGAGAAAATGTGATATTTGACAAATCTATTGTCCTTGTGAAAGAGCACATTCCCAGCTTGAGGCTTTATTAATTCCTTTGTAACAATTAAGGACAGCTGACCTGAAATGACCACAGCTGAACCTGGGGGTGGAAATACCATTCCGTGTAAAGTTGCAGTGACTCATGCTGTACTGTAGTACATTGTGGTTGTGTTGACAACAGTGTTACTATCTTCGCACTATGATGTCAGGTTGACACACTTTGCAAAATATATTCCTAGTGACAGTCAATGTGAAAAGTAATCCTCAACTTTGTTATAATGTTGAAATGTGATATAATGAAATGACCAATTTCAATGTTAAAATAACGTGAAATCTGTTAAACATCAAAAAAGTTTCCCTATTACTGGGTACATATGATTGTTAAGGTAAGATATTGTAAAATATGTTGTGTGTTATGATAATAAAAATATTTAATTAAATATCATGTTTCTTGTGTTGCCTCTATGATGAATTATGTTGAAGTTGTTTTAATAATTATTTTGCCAAGCTTTAATGAAAGCCTACTTCATTTTTAGTAGGGTGCAACTTTGCAGTCAATTTGTTGCAGAGGATGTTTGTATTGGTAGTGGATAGCCAATTTTGAAGCAACCTCAACAAAGGGTTTCTTGGAAAGGTGATGATTCGATTCCTTGGACTCAGCAGACTCAGTAGCTCTTGACAGTGTTGAAGACTGGTACACTTTTGTACACTTTTTGTGATAGGTCAGTCCTGGTGGGAGGAGGGGGTGTAGGCTTACAAATTTAGTAAATATTTTGATTCAGCAATGCATGAACCTGAGCTAACCTGGAAAACCCAAATCTGGTTCAAGTTCCTTCACCTTGGCTAGGTTGGCTTGGCACAGCTGGTAGCTCTGTTTATTAATGGGAATGAGGTCATTGCATTTCCCTGGTGTTACTATATATATAAACTTTTATTTTGACAAACTGAATATCAAAAAAGATACATGTGTCATCAATAATACAAAGCAAAATCATCAATAATACAATGCAAAATCAAACTCTAAACTAGTCTACGGAAAGTTAAAAACATGGTTAAGTATATCATCATTACAATACTGGTCCCAGTTCTATTGATTTAAATGTAAATGTTGTTGTTGTTTTCCTTTTGTTTTTTCTTTCTTTCTTTAAAGAGTGTCCAATGTCAGTTTAGATTTATTTATCAAGTAAAACATAGTTTAAAAAATGTCCATATAGATGTAATATCAGTCCTTAAAACATTATACAAAAATATGTCGGATTGACCAGCAGCAACTGCTTAAAGGCCCTCAAACATAAAATTAGTCCTGTCGATATTCCTAAAAAAACTACATCTAGTTAGCAATATATCATTCAATGATTCAAACATTATAAGGTATACAGTTGTTAACAAACATGAATATATTCTGAAAGATATGCCTTACACATATCTAGCATTCAAACATACATTTAGTAACAAAATTCATTTTGCAAACTCTTTACTCACAAGTAGGGAGGCACAGCTAGACAGCTAAAAATACACAGAAGGATATTTACTTTTCATTAATTTCTTAGCTACACTTACATTACTTTGTTTAGGTAAGAGCCTATAGCCTGTATCACATCCGGTCTTTTATCTGACATCAGTGCAATAAATTTTTCACTTTCACCAAGACTACTTAAGTTTGGCATAAGGCTACTAACTCTGTCAAAAAGCTCTGATCTTGGGATATCGTTATTAGTACAAATTAAGAGGCAGTGAATCTCGTCTTCTATGTCGTCAGTATTACATTTGTCACACTTTCTCTGTTCTATCGGAATTTTCGGTATGTTATGTCTGCCTGTTTCAATTTTTAGATTATGGGAGCTTACTCTGAATCTGGCAATGTTGCTGTATGTTTTCTTTGAGAGGTTTAGATTTAGATATGGTTCTAGACAGTAATTCGTCTTAAACATTTTATATGTGCGCAGTTAATTAGATACTAGGAATAAGTGCCCGACTGCCCGTGTAAATAGTTTTAAGAGGAGGAGTTGTAACCTTTCAGGCGCATCTATGAGATTATCACAACCTTGGGTCAATGGAAGATGGTAGAGATCTTGCAGCTGCTGCCCTCTTGTGTATTGTATATGAAACAGCTTAAAACTAATTATCATTAATTAGGACATTAAGAGAACAGCAATTTGGATGAAAATGCGGCAGTGGCTCCCTATGAGCATGAGGAAGACATGGGGAATGTTAGAAGGCCAGGCATTAAGTAGGAACTGAGATAAATCCCGGACACTGTTATTTTAATATTAGTAAGATTTAGATGAATACAAAGCAATGGTCATTGGCACTGCAATGTATGATCTAGGTCAAGACAGCATTATTTATATCAGCAATGCATTGCAAGCTGTATGTAAATGCTTTGATGGCACAACACAATAGCTTACTATACAATCTATGGTTGTATACACAAAAGCTTGTGAGTGTCCTGGATCGACCAAGCATGACCAGCAAAGCAGCCTGTCACGTGACCAGCAATCAGCTGACGACCATAACAAAGCAGCGCCCGGCTGCAGCAGATCAGAGAGAGGAGGATCATAAACAAGACAGGATCTCAGCGATTATTCCAGCTCCAGACTAACAGAAAACCATGAAAGGCTTAAGACAGACACTCTACAGTTCTCTCACAGCATTGTGCTGGGTTTTATCCTACACAGGTATGTGCATTTTCTCTGCAAACGATTTTACTATAATGTTTGGAGCTCAGTTCGATCTTGTTTACAAGTGCAGCATGCACTACACAGCAAGTACACATGCACCTAGCTGAGCACTAACATCTCTTTGTTCCATGCAAGTCTATTTTCATACCATTGCTCATCCCATATATTCCAGTGGTTTCATAGGTGCATAATAACTTTTATCTTTGAATTTATTTGAATTATAAGGCACCTAAAAGTATTGAGACTTATAAAGCTCTTAAATTTCCCTGATTTTATATGGGGGGGGGGGGGCAAGGTGAAGAATTGATTTCTCTCCACCATCTAGCCCAGCTACCAGGCCCAACTGCAGCCTGGTTACAGCAATTGTATTAAAGGTATCTGACCCACTGGCCAAATATCATAATTTTGCATAAACAGATCGTTTGCTAATCGCTTAATCTTAGATCCAAAAAGAATCAATAGGGCTCTTTCGCAAGATATATCATGCAATAGTCTACCTAAATCAATACACAAATAGTCTATTGGCTTAGGCTAATATAGACTGTGTCCTTAAAGTTCAGACTTGGGGCTCTCAGCACTCATCAATAACAGACAATTAATAGGCCTATCAATCCATTGTTGATAGATAGATGTATATATATATATGGAGAGATACATGTATGGTGAGTGTAGGGGTCCTTAATATGTGACACATTTCCCATGTGAGGGATCTTTTATTCGCCCGAAACAGACACTGGTACAAGTGGCTGCTAACGTTTCCTCCACACAGGAGTAGTTATTAATTATCTAAGAACGATAACAGACTGAAAGTAGGAATTGGTTGAAATATTCCACAATTCCTTTAGCTAAATTTATATATATGTTTAATTTTAAAAACACTTATTTAGTGAAATAACACAAATCTACCGGTAAAATTGTATAATTTTCTCAATATATCTCAATATATATTCCAGCAAATGTGCCAATACTCTATTATAATCTAATAAATATTTTCTAAAATTAATATGTTGATGCTGCTGTCACTTCGGCCTCTGAAGATTTTTTTCATCAGAAATATAATTTGAGCATTTCCTTCGGTGTTGCAGATGGAATGCCCACATCAACATCATCCCCTCAGTCGGAGAAGACGGCACAGACAGCAAAGACTTCGTTACGATTTCAGCCATCCGGGAGTCAATGCTGCAAAGTGGGCGAGGGGTTTGCCAAGAAAGGTCTGAACTGCGAATTCTTGGAGAAGTTTGAAGTGGAAGAGAGCGGCACAAAAGGATGGGATAAGTTGAATTTTGTCAACCGAAGAATGAACAGACAGATCACAAGGGATCTGATGATGAACTCCAAGTTCATTCGCAAGCTCATGGTCAGGGCTGACCAGTGCACGGACAGTTCGTTGATCTCTTACACGAGAAAATGCTGCGACTACAGAGTAAGACACAATCAGGAACTAAAATTGTGTAAATCTTACAGCGATCCCGGAAAGAGAAAACTTTGTAGAGATGAAGCTAATAGTTTATATCCTTGAATGTGTTTAAGTGAATGGATGTCGTTGATTGACATGCACTGAAAGACTCAACTGAAATGGACTGCTAAGTTTCAGATTTTTTACCAAAATTGACAGACAGTATCTGATGCTTAAATGTCCATTGTTAGACTTACAACTCGTTGCAATTACCGTACTCAAGTCGAGGATAGAATACTCAAGGATTGCGCAATCAATGATGGAATTTAATCTACCATTTCTACAAACCACTCAACATTTTTATGCCCCTTTTAGTTTGTTTTTTTAATTTAGCCCAGAAATGAGGAGGAGAGGGTGCTTAGTTCGTTTAAATTTTTGTCACGAGAAAGTTATTTGGTCAACATACAAACTACAAACTTGTTAAGCATATATACATACACCTGCAGACAGTTTGATGCTTAACCACATGTATCGTAATAACCAGCTTACAAACACCTTCCATTTCTCATTCCATTCCTGTGACTTTTTTGTGAGCTTTCTTTTATTACTTTTTTGTTATGTTGCTTTTTTTAATGTAATTTATTAATTTTTAACTTAAGTACAGTCATTTGATCAGTATTAGGGCACCGCTAATTCAATTATGTGTACATGTATGTTTCTGTGTGACATTTACTGTTTTTATGCAAAGTGGTTAAAGAGCAATATTCAATTTAAGATATTAAAAGAATTTTATGTTCCTTAAATTTTTGTCTCTGAAATACCTATTAAATCATTTATATTCTCCAGTCTTCAATGTATGTGCTGTGCACCATGCACTGAATGCAATAATTGTAAAAATAACCGACTGGCTGATTTTGAGTAAGGTTTAGGAGTGCTGTTATTTTTTTACCTTCGTGTTCAAAACCTTGTATATCACTCAGTCAGTTTCAACCTAAATAAATAGCTTGTTACCACTGGCACTGCACTTAAAGAATTAGTACATTTATATGATTATGTTATTGGAATTATTTTAAAAATGATTTTTAATGTGGTCCATGTGAAAGTGTATGTTATGTGATAACAATACTGTTTGAATTATGTTAGCTTGTGTATCATGTTGCAGTCCCAAGGGTACTGATAAATAAAGTTTATAATGTCAATTTTGTAGTCAACTATCTGTTACTCAAGAGTATTTTGGCTGTTACATACGCATGAAAACTTTGTAAACACGTAATACTATGAGAAAGAAACATTTCCAGCATCAGCAATGACATCGCAATTGACAAGCATGGAGGATGACATATTTTATCACTGCAGCACATCAAAGCATCAAATATGTGTCCACAAGCTGTAATTCACTAGGGATTTTTCCCGAAAGGACTAAATATTTTAGGGAGGGTCCTTAAGAGGTACTTATCCTTAGGTTAGTACCTGTTAAGGGACCCTCCCTAAAACGTTTAGTCCTTTCGGGAAAAATCCCTATTGAGGTAATTCTGGGGACAGACTCACAAATGCCACATTCTAGAAATTAGGTTAAAAACAGAGCAGCTGAAAGTATAAAACTCGGGGTACGGTGACGGGGAGAGTAACGCAACATGACCCTGGAACTTGCTGGGAGGATTCGTATAGGTTATTTATTCACCACGGGAGAGGGAATATTTGATTTATCACCCGAGGGCCTTAAACTGGCTTATACCGTGAGACAAACACTCAAACATGAGAGGATAACTGGACAACAAAGAATATAGGAATTATTTCCCAGTAATACTGGCATGTGATTGGCTGACAGAGGTGTCAAATGGTATAAAAGTATCTATAAGGCTTGTAAAGTTGTATGCATAGGCACCGTTTAAGTTCAGCAGGAGTTCCCACCAGATGGAGCAAAAGCAAAACCTTGACAGCAGGTGGTCTACTGGTGGTAATAACCAGAATCACTCATCATGCATGTTGTGAAATCTCCTCATGATGATCTAAGGGGCCAGCTAGACGATAGTTGGGGAGGTATGGATTTCCCCCGGGATGAACTTTTCCTTTCGCAAACCTTCGAAGAACTTTTTTTCGCGTGTGGAAGAGTGACAAACCTTTTTATCGAAATTTTAGCAATACGCACAATACCCGCACAGGTCTAGAGAATCTACTTTGCTGAAGTGGGTACCCGAGCTAGACAAACTTTTTCAGCATCAAGTGGGAAACAAAGATCATCTGGCCGGCCCCTTAGAAATTGCTTGTTTGGGTTCTAAGAAGTGTATTGCACTGTAGCCAACATAATGTTTATATAACTTTATGTTGCTAAGCAAAAAAGTGAATTATTTGACTGTTTCCCGGAGAGCACCTTCTAGATTTAGGATTCGGAGTACATTCTCTTTATTTGTAATAACAAAATAATGAGTATTAATTCAGGAACGTACACAGTTAAGACCATGATGATATTTGCTTCAAGTTACCTTTTAAATCACTGAAATATCTTAACTAGGACAGAACTTATGCATAGAAAGGCAATATGGTCCAATACTGTAAATAATAATAATAACAATGTGGTGGCTGAACTCCTAACGTCAAATAAAAGTGGCGCCTGATCTTGGGATTGGCTTGTATAGTGATTCCAGAATGCTGGGAAGTCAATCAAAGAGGTTAAGGGAAGACAGGTCATCAAAGACATGATTCAGAGAGGTGTAGTGCTTCTAGGATTCTTGGAAGTTATTCAAGTAGGCTGAGAAAAGAGAGGGGTCATCAAAGAAGACAAGATTCAGAGAGGTGTAGACCGTGTAGTGATTCCCAAATGCTAGGAAGTTATTCAAGTAGGCTAAGGAAAGAGAGAGGTCATCAAAGAAGACAAGATTCAGACAGGTGTAGTGATTCCAGAATGCTAGGAAGTTATTCAAGTAGGCTAAGGAAAGAGAGAGGTCATCAAAGACAAGATTCAGAGAGGTGTAGTGATTCAAGAATGCTAGGAAGTTATTCAAGTAGGCTAAGGAAAGAGAGAGGTAATCAAAGAAGACAAGATTCAGACAGGTGTAGTGATTCCGGAATGCTAGGAAGTTATTCAACTAGGCCAAGGAAAGAGAGAGGTCATCAAAGAAGACAAGATTCAGACAGGTGTAGTGATTCCAGAATGCTAGGAAGTTATTCAAGTAGGCTAAGGAAAGAGAGAGGTCATCAACGGAGACAAGATTCAGAGAGGTGTAGTGATTCTAGAATGCTGGGAAGTTATTCAAGGAGGCCGAGGAAAGATAGAGGTCATCAAAGAAGACAAGATTCAGAGTGGTCTATAGTGATTCACAGAATGCTAGGAAGTTATTTAAGGAGGCCGAGGAAAGAGAGAGGTCATCAATGGAGACTAGATTCAGAGAGGTGTAGTGATTCCAGAAAGCTAGGAAGTTATTCAACTAGGCTGGAAAGAGAGGTCATCAAAGAAGACAAGATTCAGAGAGGTGTAGTGATTCCAGAATGCTAGGAAGTTATTCAACTAGGCTGGAAAGAGAGAGGTCATCAAAGGAGACAAGATTCAGAGAGGTGGAGTGATTTCAGAATGCTGGGAAGTTATTCAACTAGGCTGGAAAGAGAGAGGTCATCAAAGAAGACAAGATTCCAAGAGGTGGAGTGATTCCAGAATGCTGGGAGGTTCATCCAGTAGGCCGAGGAAAGAGAGAGGTCACCAAAGAAAACAAGATTGAGAGAGGTCTATAGTGATTCCAGAATGCTAGGAAGTTATTCAACTAGGCTGGAAAGAGAGGTCATCAAAGAAGACAAGATTCAGAGAGGTGTAGTGATTCCAGAATGCTAGGAAGTTATTCAACTAGGCTGGAAAGAGAGGTCATCAAAGAAGACAAGATTCAGAGAGGTGTAGTGATTCCAGAATGCTAGGAAGTTATTCAACTAGGCTGGAAAGAGAGGTCATCAAAGAAGACAAGATTCAGAGAGGTGGAGTGATTCCAGAATGCTAGGAAGTTATTCAACTAGGCTGGAAAGAGAGGTCATCAAAGAAGACAAGATTCAGAGAGGTGGAGTGATTCCAGAATGCTAGGAAGTTATTCAACTAGGCTGGAAAGAGAGGTCATCAAAGAAGACAAGATTCAGAGAGGTGGAGTGATTCCAGAATGCTAGGAAGTTATTCAACTAGGCTGGAAAGAGAGGTCATCAAAGAAGACAAGATTCAGAGAGGTGGAGTGATTCCAGAATGCTAGGAAGTTATTCAACTAGGCTGGAAAGAGAGAGGTCATCAAAGGAGACAAGATTCAGAGAGGTGGAGTGATTTCAGAATGCTGGGAAGTTATTCAACTAGGCTGGAAAGAGAGAGGTCATCAAAGAAGACTAGATTCAGAGAGGTGGAGTGATTCCAGAATGCTGGCAGGTTCATCCAGTAGGCCGAGGAAAGAGAGAGGTCCCAAAGAAAACAAGATTGAGAGAGGTCTATAGTGATTCCAGAATGCTAGGAAGTTATTCAACTAGGCCGAGGAAAGAGAGAGGTCATCAAAGAAGACACGATTCAGAGAGGTATATAGTGATTCCAGAATGCTAGGAGTTGTTCAAGTAGGCTAAGGAAAGAGAGAGATCATCAATGGAGACAAGATTCAGAGAGGTGTAGTGATTCCAGAATGCTGGGAAGTCATTCAAGGAGGCCGAGGAAAGATAGAGGTCATCAAAGAAGACAAGATTCAGAGAGGTGTAGTGATTCCAGAATTCTAGGACGTTATTCAACTAGGCTGGAAAGAGAGAGGTCATCAAAGAAGACAAGATTCAGAGAGGTGGAGTGATTCCAGAATGCTAGGAAGTTATTCAACTAGGCTGGAAAGAGAGGTCATCAAAGAAGACAAGATTCAGAGAGGTGGAGTGATTCCAGAATGCTAGGAAGTTATTCAACTAGGCTGGAAAGAGAGAGGTCATCAAAGGAGACAAGATTCAGAGAGGTGTAGTGATTCTAGAATGCTGGGAAGTTATTCAACTATCAATGAAATTATCGAACTCTGAAAGAATATTATGGCAGAAACATGGTAAAACTTAACATTCTCTGTGTGTGCCATGTGAGCTCATTAATGCATGTGGTTTGACTTCAAGTTGACAGAGTTGGGCAGTTGGACACGTGCCTTTTTAGAAGTATGTTCTTTTTAATGGTATACATTTCATTTGGGAAATGATATACCTATTTTATATAAGAACAAAAACATGACTGAACACTGCACTTTTTGTCCAACTTCAGTGACACGGCAATATCATTCCAATAATTGAATCCTTCCACCATACATTATCATTTTATCAATGCAACGTCATCTTTCATGCACTGAACATTATGTGTGATCACAATTTCAGATGCAATCAACTGAATGCCGCAATTCATGAGGAATATAGGAAGTTCTTGGGATGCGCTTTTGGCCTATCAGTGGCAGGTGTGAATGCACTTGAAAGCTAATCTCAAGAATGCTGACCTTCTGATAGCTTATGTCATGATAATCTAAAAGCTCTTGGGCTTCCTCGGGTTTCCTTAAAATATATAGGCCTGTATCTTCTTGTATTGAATGTCATTATCATTGCCACAAATCAGACGTGACTTTTTTTACCTTTAATAAAATGAAGTTCACTATAATTGGCCTATGAGCTTGGTCCTCAATTGGCCTATAGACGTATTGATATTATCACCTGTATATATCTATCATTAGGCTGCCTATATGTGTGTCAGATTAGGAAAATTTTGAATGGCATCTATATTCAAGCAAAGGTAAAACAACAACAGATATTTTTTATGTCGGGGACTTTCGAGTTCATTTAAGTCATAATCCCACCATAAAACGTTTCAATTGTATTGTTAATTAATATATCAATATCAAATCAAATATATATAATATTATCATCAAATTTTTGGTTTGGGTGAAAAAAAAAGCCATTTCTATGGGTACCAATTCATTGAGAAAGAAACCCCGGGAAAAAAACCTGGATCCTAGGACCTGGATCCATGTGTTTCTACAGACATCTTGACATTGTCAGAGTCACAGTCTCCGAAGTTCTCTGAGCTTCTCTGCTAGTTCTTCATAAATTTTAATGAAATTTTAGAGAAAATAGCGTTTAAGGGCCAAGTTCTGGCGCAGCATGACACACAACAGAAGCAATCGAAGCCAACAGGGTTAGTCAGAGAACGTCATGCCACCCTGGGCCCTTAGGCCTGGCCCATTCTGAGAAGAGAATGCCACGTGCGTCTGGGTCGTTCCAATCAGGTGGGCTTCCCGCCGCATTCCTATTGGCCAGAACAAAACAGCCCACTGCACAACCAAACGATAGCATAGCTAGCTGGCAAGGGGGGTCCCATAAGGGCTTTTACTGTGCCCCGAAGTGACTAATCCTAATGTAACAAGTCAATGGAAGCCAATGGAGTAGGCCTACATTTGCACCCAAATCCAAAATAATATTTCACCCCAAAAACTATACAATTGTGTAAACAGCTTGTAAACTTTACAACTGTTCCATGCTTCTGCCTATAAACAGTTCTTCAAAAGTTGAATTTAATTTCTTGCATTTTTTTGATATAATAGCCTTGTCTGTCCAAAGTCAAATTGACATATTTCTGAACATATTATATATATATTGAGGATTTTAAAAAGAATTGATTGAGCAAGTGTTTGTGAAATAATGCAACTGCTGTGCTCATTTTGTTTATTATTAGATACCATGCGTGAGGGCATCTTTGATTGTGTTATTGTCATAGATGCATTCCAAGGTTTTTGATTACATTGCATCTCTGACAACCCCCCCCCCCCCCGTTATGTGGGACCCCCGGTCACCCCCACCTGGCAGCCAAGCCCTGTGATTGGACAGTGGCACGATCACATGATCTGTCATAATTGCTCCACTTGGCTAAAACTGAGAAAAGGAGCAGTCTGGCTCACTTTGATTACAAACTTCAAGAGCAGGGACATTCGATTCTTCTCAGCAGACGACATGCAACTTTTGGCGCTCTTTTCATCTCTGCTTGTCCTGGGATGGACATCAGCTGAAACTAGGATTTCTGGGACTCCCAGGAGACCTAAATATGAATATTTTGAAGGTATGTACAGCTGTACATGTATGTTAACAGTTTTTAAAAGTCCACACTGTGACTCCACAGACACATTTAAGGATAAGTAATATCAGTTTGATCAGCTGAAAAGTTCAAGATCACACTGATAAGGACTAGACAACTAAACTTTTTTCATGACACATGTTTTAGATACAATCATATGTGATTATAACAACGCGTAGATATGCATGTAGGGTTCTAAAGTGAAGATGTGCATGCAATCTCTGTCTCATGTTTACATTTCTCTTTTAAAGTTTTATTTAATAAAATGTTATTTTGGCTCTGGGAATGCATGCAGCTATGTGTAATGATGGGTGGTTACACCTTAGGCGCAACAGAGCATGAAGGAATAGCTGTCATTTAATTGCCAGAACTTTCAATGAATGCTCCTGAAAAACCAGAACTTTCAATAAAAGCTCCTAAAAAACCTTGGGATTCAATGCTAAATAACTTTTTTGCAACCATGTGTGTTCATGGTAAAAATGACTCATGTATACCAGGAATACTTACAAGTGATACAATATGATTAAATTGATATAAAAAGTTTCTCTTCACACATAGGTGACACTGCAGCTTTAACTCTAGCCAATTTCGTCAAAGTAAAAGGTTTCTCGATATTTTAGTAAATATATGAAACATCATTAAACAGGGAAAGAAGTTATTGTGACCAGTATCTTGATACTTTATTGTAGGCATTAAAAAAATCTACAATTTTTCTCTCTCCAAAAGCATTTCACCCCACTTAATCCATAAAAGTCACAGAAATCTCTTTTCACTCATGCCATGGCAGATGGGCAATGAAAGGTCTTTATGATGTGGCCTTGGATCATGCACAATTATTGCATAGCGCACCTGGCTATGGTACAAATACGAGAAACTAATTAATGTACCTGGATACCCTGAAAAACAGTCATCAATTAGACCTAACCAAATTTCATTAATTTATAATAATAACTCCACACATTGAATGAATGCCTGACACACTTCCTTCTAGATTTAGGCCTGATGGAATATATTACTGTGCTAATGCACAACTGGCCTTGATGCTTCACATATATATATATTCAAACAATGAGTCAGTACTGTACAACATCGTCCTAGAATTATTGAAAAAAATTAAAATCTACAGATTTATCAGCTGATTTTACATAAATACCTCTGCACT
Organism: Platynereis dumerilii; assembly: GCA_026936325.1. Lineage (NCBI taxonomy): Eukaryota > Metazoa > Annelida > Polychaeta > Phyllodocida > Nereididae > Platynereis > Platynereis dumerilii. The sequence goes on from JAPTHN010000153.1 coordinate 435,075, forward strand.
AGAATGTTCACTATGTTACAACCAGTCACTGAGAACCAATGGGCTCATTAATTCATAACTTTTTTCCAAATTTGAGAGTGAAGGGTTATAGTAAGATGCAGACATATTAATGGAGAGAGAATGGACTCATTAGATTGCAATATTAACTGATTAACCCAATAACAACTGACTATATATACACTCATCGCTCATACAATTGATAACTTTCAAAATGTAAGAGTAAATGATAATCGCAACTGTAGTGAGACAGATCAAGATATATTATATATCTATGGCGAGATAACGAATTACAACTGAATAAAATCTTTTGCTTTTTGTCTTGATTTTAGACTACCTGGTAAGCATCACAGCTGATGCCCCGATGGCCCACAACCAGGTCCTGGAGAAGGAAGACGAGGGCCAAGGGCATCCACGAGACACCCAACTGGCCCCTGGGCAGGACACTCAGACAACCACCACAGCCAGTCCAGGGAAGGAGGGCAGTGCTGCTGACATACTAGGTTACTTCAGAGGTCAGTATTATCAGATAATTAACAGAAATACTGTACATATTCAACATTCTGTCAAATAATATGCCATATTATGATAATTATCCACTGCTAAGCTGCAGTGGATATAGTGTTCGTATGAAAAGAATTTACACACAGTGTAAAATGTCCAGACAGTGTTGCTTCATACTGGGCCACTATGAAAAAAGGGTATCAAAATTTAATAACAAAAACTTTTTTGAAAAGGCAGATAAAAACACAGTGTAATATAACTAATATTCCAAGTATTTACAAATATGCACTGTGATGAAAGGAGGAGAGGAGAGCTGCACTCAGCTGCAGTGGATCACACACTGCTGGCAGCTTGTGTGGGGTACCATCTAGTTTGTTATGCAATTTACTTGAGACGCATCAAATTAATAATTGGTGACTAACAGCATAAGACACTGACCAAGAGAGTGAAGGACCACTGAATTCTTGATGAAATCAACTAACCGACATTAAAGATTAACTTTATTTTACACAGCTGAAAACCTGCCTGTGCTTTAGATTTATCAACAAGAACATTTTCCCTTGTGTAACTGGAAGTGTCTTGGAAGAAATGATTTGCAAATTAAGCCATAAACTAATTACTCATCAAGTCAATCACATTGTATGGAATAAGGAAATTATGAAGATGGCCACCCTGGCCACTTCATACTTTTATTAAATGCGGAAACACATGTGCAACTGCATTATTCTAGTCAATAGAGAGAAGGTTGGAGGCTTTGGAATTTTAGGGCAGCACCTTAATATTGATATCAAAATTTCATTTTTGTGGCAGAAAATCAGATTTTTCATTGGTGGATGTATGGATGTTTGTTTGGGGCTTTACGTCCTGTATTTACGCACTTGGCAGGCTAATAGTACAGGAGGAGGACACAGCAATGAGGCGAAGGATGGTTGAAACAGCCGTCCAACGTAGGCCCAGATGATCCGGCAAGAGTTGGATTCGAACCCTGAACCCAGTGATTGGCAGTCCAGCACACTACAACTAGACCAACCCTCCTCCCTATTCATTAGTGGAGAATCTGTGGGGTTGTTTCACAACTCCTCTTTTACCCAATATAGATGTTTCGTCAAATGGACGCTCCATCTAGACGATTTATAATTTATCAGGAAACATTTTCTAGAGAGTACTTGTATAATGGTACAATAAACATTTTCCCCACATAATTTAATATGTGTCATAATGACCATATAGATCTGTGACTGTCTGAATTGCAAGTCACATAAATTGTGACAAAGCACTCAATTGCTCAGTCGTCTGATCAGGAGACATGATTAAGATAGAAAAATGTAAAACTAACAAATAATGGGTGCAGCCAAAATAAAGATCAATAATCAATCACATTTATCAATAACAATAGTTGATATCAACAACAGTAACAATAGGCCCACAACTTTTCAAAAGACAAGTGCACACCTCAAGGAGATGATAACCTAGATTAAATGTACTTCTTTTCTTCATATCAATTAGTGATCATCATTTTTAACCACAACATTTTTGTGGGCTGATTTCTGTTTACATAAAGATAGGCCTGTCATTCAGGTCTGGGTCACTTGTCACATGTCAGTGTTTGGACTGAAGATGACTGGGAATCTGGGACACGACAAGTGATGGTTGTCCAGCATCACAAAAATAATTGAAAGTTTATTGTAATTTGACAGGATGATTGATTCGGGCTTTATATCCTGTATTTATGCTATGTACTTAGAACAGGAGAGCACACAGCAATGAGGCAAAGGTTGGTTGAAACTGCTGTCCACCATAGATTCAGATGACCTGGCCGGACCTAGAATAGAACCCAGGTCAAGTCACTGGAATCCAATTGCAATACCAAATGAACTAACGCTCCTCTCTGCCTCATACCCTTTAACACATGGGTTTTTCTTTGGAAGCTTTGATTGTGAAATAAAACAATAGACCTACGTAAATGTATTTATAAATATGTTGTTATTTTTCAGACGTGCCAAGGCGACACTGGTCATGTTGCATGTTGGGAAAACTGGCTGGTGACAAGGGGTTCCACTGTGACGCGAGATTTTACGCTTCTCGAATAACTCGCCGAAACAGAAACCGTGCCCACAACAGACGCATGAACTTCCAGGGCAGAGACGCCATCCCCAACTGGGGCATGAGCATCATGACCACCTTCGAGAGATGCATCGCACGCCATGCTGCCGAATTCCACAAATGCTGCTACGCTGCCACCATTGAAAAGAGAGAGATTGACAGATGGCACTACTACCGATTAGCCACTGATAACTCCACGGTTGCCACACCTCACCAACAGCACCACCGAGTCCACCACCGCAGAGGACCAAGCCATGGTTCCAGCTAGGTGGCGCCACCTTGTGGTCTCTCCTTGGACCAACCCTTTGATCTCCACCTGACCTTGACTCTGGCCAGCACTGAACTCATGACTTCTGACCAGTCAGGTTCAAGTCTCTCCTAATTTACTTGGGAAACCATTTATCTGTAAAATTCTCTTTGCATGTTGAGGGCATCCGAGGTCCTTGACCTTGACCTTATCTTGACATTCGTGCGACTAACAATGACAGGGTCAACCTGTTAACCGAACATATTTGTGGCTGCTGAATCTTAGAACAGCGACGAGTGACCGACATTTGGTTCAAAGATTGAACTGAGAACACTGTCTCTCCTCCTGACATTGGCCAAAAATAAAGGCAGCTTAAAAAGTGCAAGAAGATTGTGCTAGCACAATAGCATAATAATATGACTATTCTTTGTGTGGCTTTTATTTATATACAGAGTTTTTGTGATGTTTTGAAGTTGTTTGAATTTGACATGTAGATTTTAAATATTTTGTATAAATGTATGCATGTGGACGTGATGTGGAGTGGTGTTTTTGTACAATAAATAAAGTGAAAACAAGCGATACTCTGTGTTATCCATTTCTTTGAGCTGGTGAAGAGCTAACATTTTGCAGATTCAAAAAAAAGGGGGAGGGGGTGGTTGGATGTGCCCTTTTGATCATAAAAAATCACAATTAGACCTTATTTCAGGCTTGTATTACTGTCAGGCCAGTTACTAAATTAAACACTTATATATTATTAAGATACGCCAAAATTTACAAATTCTATTGATCGGTCATAACAATGTTGTAAATGAAGTTCTGTCAGATCAATATTACATTGGAAATGGCAAAGTTTTGCAAAAACACTTAATTGCAATTTTACAATAAAGCTTACAGCGAAACTCTTTGATATAGAATTAAAGTGGACTGTGGCACTGTGAAAATGGCACTTTGTGACTCATGATAGCCGGTGAAGTGTCATCTTCTCTACTTTCAACATGGGAAACATAGAGGCTGTTTGATTAGTCATGATCAAGAGTAAGCCATTTGACTCCTCATAACAAATTTTAGAGTGAAAATCAGATGCATAATCCTTTCGTTTGGCTGTCACCAAGAAGTTGGATAAGTCTCCTTCAATCAAATTAACATTGTAAGTATGGGGTTTGATCATGACAAATCATCAGCATGATGACACATGAAGCGCCATTTTCACTGTGCCACAGTCCACTTTAATTCTATATCAAAGAGTTTCGCTGTAAAGAGCCAATTATTAACAGATCATGGAATTATTTAAAATCTACCAAGATAACAGCAGAACAGAACATCCAGTCTGCCACTAAGAAGTCAGATGCACTAGCACTTCAAATGCCTGCTACCACAGGGCTTCTGTGTGTATGCAATCACACTAACATTTAGATTAGCAATAAGGGGAAATTACACAGTAACTGATTGGATTAGTCCTGAATTGATTTCTTGTAAATAAATATGATACCATTGACCATTTCTGCATTCCATTTGGAACCAATTCATTCGATCTGTGAATAATCAGAAGGCGCGAAAGCAAACATGGCCAATGGAAGCAGCTGGGTTGCTATGGCAACAGTAAACAACCTCATGAGAAGCAGAGATATGGCAAATGCAGACGAGAATTGGAGGAATACGTAACATGATGAGTGTCAGTGGTAACCCGCAATACAGTACATTACAATGACACTTATCTGAGACTGTGATATAATTGCAAAACCGTCAAATCATTTCATCAGGATTAAACGTTTCTGAAGAGGAATAGCTGACAGCCATGCACTGAGCTGGCATCTCCAAGACAAGATGTCATCTCAAGATGTTATCAAGTCTGTCTCCAAGAAGTTGTAAGTGTACTGAAATTTGATGTCAGTTAAAACTATTTGGCAATTTATGATAATGACACAATTTTCCCTCAGTGGTAAACTATTTCATAATTTGGTAACTGTGAGATTTAAACTTCAAACTCAAAGACAAGACCGGAAACAGCTTGTTGCTCTAAATTTATAATAGGTTAGCAGGCTCTCGAGTAAATTGAGTTCAAGTTACCAGGTACTTTTAAGACACTTATTATTAATTCATTTACATAATTGCCATTTATAGTCAGTATTAAATGTGCTATGTACAAAGTATGTTTGTTGTACTAGTACCTGCGAACTTAACTCTGTATGTGGCTATAGGCTACAGTTTAATATATAGACCTACCTATGCCTTTTATATCACCTTGCAGTCACTGATCACAGACTGCAAAATGCTTTAGTGTTTAGGTATTTACCAAGTTTACTTTTTCATGCTGTGCAATCATACATTATCAACCATTTAGGATGACACTCATGCAAGTTGTCATAATTTCAGAAAGCATTACTTTGACGTGAAGAGGCTGGAGGATGGGTTTGACCTTACAGGACCAGACTGCCCCAAATTGGAGCACCCCCCTCTCAGAGCAGTGAGTTCTCTTATTATCTGAACTAATAATATTGGATGGAATGTCATGGAATAATGAGATAATCACTAACTGACAAAAATCACCACCACTCAGGTTGCTTATATCCAGAGCAAAGTCCACAGAAACTGCTGAAGCTATACAAGTCAATTTTAGAGTGAATTTCAGCACAAAATTCTAGCAAATTACTAACATATATATCCAGTTGGCATATATTTAAAACATTTAATGATCACTAGTTTATCAGCTTTCAACCAACACTAACGTCTGTACTAGTATTCACTATATTTACCAAGGTTTTACCCCCTGCCAAGCTAAGTTTAAGCTAATCTAAGCTAATCCAAGCCAACTATCTAATCAAAATTTATGACATTGTGATCAGCCAATGGCAGTCTAATGCATAAAATAGTAATGTGTGCAAGCAAATCAGTGATTTAGAAGTTTGTAATGAATGCATAAGAAATATAAGTCCGTACAAGTCCAAATTGTTGCCAATACCGTAGAACCGGGTGACTTTGAACAGTCCGGGGTGACTTTGAACGCTTTTCTGAAAAAGATTGATCCTCTGTGAATGCAAAATTAAATAAGCTACCCTTGTACTGTATATAAGCTTCCAGTATCTTATTTAATTTTGCATTCACAGAGGATCAATCTTTTTCAGATAAGTGTTCAAAGTCACCCCGGACTGTTCAAAGTCACCCCGTTCTACGGTACTTGCAGTTGTTGACCTTTTTCTGGCACATTGCAATAGAACATGCCATTGAAACAGGAAAATAATAAAGAAATTTAAGACAGATTGTGAGGCATAGTGTGGGCTCTATTACATGGGCGTACGGCGTGCGCTATCTTTGGGGGGGGGGGGGTGAATGACATTTGCCCGAATTTTGAGATCTAAATTTAATACCTTTTCAAATGAAAGTGCCTATGGGCTCTAATTATAAAACATCTATCAATAACCAGAGACATACATAAAATATAGGGAGAAACTGGTCAATTGCTCTGGACATGCATTATTGAATAGTATTGACTTTTCTGGCATGACATAACTCACTACTGGCCAAAATATACCTTACAACCAGTCCTTCACTCCTTATTAACTTCCTCCTTCAATTCGACATTTCTATTACAATGTGCCAGAAAAAAGAACACTATTGGGTACACTGGCAACAATGTGCCCACTTTAATATGGGACATATTTAATTTGCATCCATGCATTGCTGTTTACTACTGTTCGGGCAAAACAAAGATTCAATTTCCTCAGGAATGTGATTCAAGGACAATTTAACTTGAGAAGTTCAAAATAATTCAGTATGAAGTCGTACAACCTCATTTCTACATTTTCTGAGTCGTCGCACTACAGAATATAATATCAAACATCTGGGTAAGAAGTCATGTCTTTATGTAACTTCAGTATAAGACTAGCAATATAACTGTGAGACCAACTGAATGCCTCACCCAAATCTCTTATCTATTAAATATACAATATAAATCTGCAAGTTCAAATATAGTCTGGTAAAATATTCTGCATATATGTTGTCTGGTAATCTAGTGGCAAGCGGCATGACTAGAGGGGATATCCTTTCTGAGAACATGGAACATGCCTGTATCATGTGCATGTCCCATACATGTGATTGACGGCTGGCAGGTCAATTTCAGCCTTTTTCAGACCTGGCCAAACCATGTGCAAACAGTACTGGATTTAACACATGAGTGCTAAGTCTCCGAAACTCTCCATGTTCGAGACACATGGCAGTGAAATGTTGAGATAACCTTGAACCCAAATATTATATAACCACCCTTCTATATATCTCTTAATGTAGTGACAAGTTAAAAAGGAAAAAAAAAATTGAAATATGACTCCGAATCGATTTTCATTTCAGCCATAAATCTATTACAGCTCTGGAAATTAATACTCATAAACACTCCTTCAGGTCATTTCCCCATATTTGCCAGGTAACCCCAGGTTACAGTTGATGACTAATGTATCCCTTGAGGTCATATTCCACACTTGCCAGGGTATCCTTGATTATTCATATCTTGTCGGTGATCTCTTATCCTTTTAAACTTGACATGTTCTTATAACATAAGTTTGAATGAGTCACCCACTCGCCAGTGAGGTTACAGAATTATGTGTACTAATGACAAACTGACTTCTCATATATATTGATGTAAAAGACATAACTTAAACTTGTACATCAGCGATGTCCTCGAACAGCCGAATATAATCACTGGTCTGTCCCTGGCATTAAATCCAGCAAAATCACAGTCAACAAAGAGATCACTTTCACATTTGCATGACGTTCACTTGCATCACTTTCAGCGTCCCACTCTCATGTACGATGGGCTCCACGACCGCCCCTTGAAGCACTACTTCAGCCCCCACGATGTTCGCGTTGCTCTCACACAGTTCCAAACAGTAAGTATGAGGGCAATATCACTATCACATGTTTGCATTTTTTAACGGTCACTTTACTTTCTATTTTGAAATGTATTATAAGGTCACTGCGTCATCAGAACAAATAGGATGTGATTACAAGGCACATATTCCTTTCCTTCCGCGCATGAAGTACAGCGAAAAAGCTACATTTGGAGCAAAGAAACACGGCTTAGCCAAACATAGCCTAAATCCCAACCCTTTAAAATTGAGATATTTGCAAATTTTTATATTTTTCAATAACCACATCATTTCCTCTATTGATCTGATTGGTCACAAACCGTGTTCATTCCTTTTCAGTCGGACAAGAAGAATTCACGAGAAAAGGACATCAGGAAGACTTTGAATACTTACATGAACAAATGGGACTTCTATGTGAGTATCTGTTGATTTCTGCCCTTTTAATAATATTTTGGCCACACGTTGAAAATAATTTGCTCTCTACGAGAAGCTAGAGAAACATTGAAATGTTACAACATCTGGAGTTCTGGACCAACAGAACTGATATTCTTGAAACATTTATTCGATTTTTCACAGCAAAGATGCTTAGATACTAATATATATTCCTTTGAGACACATTTCTTGAATTTTGCAAACAGGAGGAGAGAAAGGAAGCCAGGATCCCAACGGCTACTTTAGGAGAGAGACCTCGCTCTTCTCATCCTTGGCTCGACACTTGGCGCAACCCATCTCGCCCCAATCCATCTCGCCCAAACGCATCTTACCCCCACCCAACTCGCCCCTTCCCTTCATCTGTCCACAGACATCGTTCCCTCAGGTCTCCTCGCCACCATTTCTCAAGAGCAAGAACAAGCTCAACAAGAACAAGTTCAGCCAGACACAGACAGGTGACGCCTTGCATGCTCCTTCTGGTGGCTTCTGTTTGAACTATATTCAAACTGTGTTGTTGCACCAAAACAATCTACTTCATACAGAGCACTTCTTTGATGTGATGACTCAATATGAACCTGCTGAAACTCTCAATGTTGTGGATTACTTTCCTTCTTGTTCTCATTTAAGCTGCTGCCATTTGTCTAATATACTGCCTTACAAATAAGAGTCTAAACTTGGCTATTTAATGTCTCCCTTCATGTCTTCCTAGCATTTAGCTCCAATGACAGATGGAACAGCACTGCTCAACCCTTAATTGGATGTCTTTTCAGTTGTGATCGGCGTTTGATTTACTCGTTTCCAGCATGCTCACAGGCGTAAAGCTCATTGTCTTGTTTCCTTTTTTGCTTGCAGCTTCGAGTCACTAAAGAGTTCTGGGTAAATCACAACCTTGGATCGTTTCTAACCATTTTGTTGTGATCTCTAACAACAAATTTTTTTTGCTACTCGGTTCTTTTCTTACACGCAGATTTGTCTCTCTTTTTTCTCTTTTATTCTCTATTTGCTATTTGAACAGTTTTCGATCGCTTTGTCATTGTCCTGCTTCTGTGTGTGCAATGCTTGATTGAGTGAGGTCATTGATTTGCCGAATCATTGATTGTGGCTGATATGCTAATTAGGCAGGGGGGATATATTGATCGGAACTTGTGACAAGTGGTTCCATTTCACCTCTCAACAAAAGACGTGTTAGACTACCAAAGGCAATGAGTCCATTCTGAGCAAAAGAAGTGAATGGCATTGTCATCTGACCCTCGAGATATTCATGAAGAGATAGCCAATTTACATATTAGAATTGAACAATAGATGATGATGGAAATAATATCGTAGCATTTATAACTTATTTCTCGGAAATCCCTTATATATACATGTATACATATAACAAAAATACTCCTTTTCTTGTTTTTAGTGAAGTCTAACAGTTCATTTTGAAAACAAAAAACAAATATTATTGATTCTTCCTGGGACGTCAAATAATAAACATAATGCCAAAGAAATCAGAGAAGAACAAATTAATTGAGATCAACAAATCTATATATACAAGTTTCCCCATTTCAGGCACCCGGTCTGGCAGACAGTCATTACCAGGGAAAATCAAATAATCGACGACTTAAAAGAGAACCAGGTTTTGGAAATTCACCCAAAAAGACCAAAAGGTAAGGACCAACCGCAAAATTCATGATATTATAATTATTCCATATACAAAGCAGAAAGTTTTAAAACTTCTATACAGTATATTCTAAATCAAAAATTGTCAACGGCTGGGAAATTTCGCTTTAGAATGGTTTTATCTCTTCCCATACTGTATCATATTAGTTTTCCACTTGTTACAGCGGCATATTTTGACACTTCTGGCTTGGAATTTCCATTGCAAAAATGCCAGGATATCAAAAATCATTATCAGCCGTGATTGTGTGTAGTACTGTGTACACATAAGCTAAGTAAGGTCTGGAGGATTATGTGACTATGTTATTAGACAAGTGTCATAAGAGGGATTAACCTCTTTATAAGTGAATAAGCTGATAAACGATCTCCTGTCCTTACTGACACCACAATATTGGACCATGTAGAGACCATCGAGATCTATCTATTTGTGTTATCTGTTCAGTGTTCATAATTTGGTAAGAAAAATCCTGCAATAACATGTTTGTGCAATATTGTTTCAATAATTATATAATACATATGTAGCACATTACACAAGAAATCGATGAAAACAAATGATATAACAATAGGAAGATGGCCTGCGACATATCCGTCCATATTACCTCTGGACGTCTATGAACCCTTTTTTTGGTTACATAATTTGTGTTATTTAGGGCATATAAATTTAGTGTTCGATGTCACATATGACCACTGGTCAACTAGAGCAATCAAAGTAACTGTATATCCTTGTGGGCTGTGATCCTTGTGGCTACTTTTAACTTTGTCGCCACATGTCACAATTCGAAGACTAATGAAACGTCAGTTTATTTTTGTCGAAGTGTGTTGTCACCAGGCAAGCAGAAAAGCCATTGGTTCATTCAACCGCCATGTCACTCTGCTCAATGAGCTTTTTGTTCAATAGCTATGAACAGCCATTTTGTCTGCATAGTTAAAGGTTTTACAATTTACACAAATAGTTTACTCACAATCACTTTGAATGAATGAAATCTCGAGTTCGTAAATTTGATTGAGAATTGAATTGATTTTTTCCCACTGGCAGTCCTCACAACGGAGGCTACCCTCTCCTTCGCAGCACCCCGTCTCGGAATGTTTCCAGGGGGGAGGCCGAGCGCCTCATCAACATCGCCTCAAGACTTCTCCTTGCCTCAGTGAGTAAATAATATTATGTAACCACAGTCCACTGCTTATAAAGTTTCCACTATATATACAGTTTGTCACGTCAAGCATTGGGACAGAAATTTAGCATTGTTTGTATAGAGATTGGTGGTTCTGCTAATACTAACTTGACTAGAACTAAGTCTGGTGTGGCACTGCAGTGCACTTTTGTGATGTCACCACCCATTGTGTGTCAGATTGGAAGCATCACAAATGTCAACATTGTGTGAAACTGGACTGCCATTTTCATAAATTGGCAAATATCGGACAAAAATGGCACCAAAACATTGTGAAAATGTGATACATGTATTCATATTACAACACAGTGAGCCAGAACCAACTTTGGGGTTAAAAAAATGCCCCAGCATAACGATAGGCACCATTACGTAGCTGAAGATGAGACGAACAAGCTGATGTAAAAAACAAAAAAATCTGTTGGAAACTTTTTGAGATAATGAATTTTTTCACTTTCTGATTTATCACACCCCATTTTTAACATCACAAGTCATGTGGAAAGTCTGCTAAACGAGCACTGCCTTTGCAAAACCATTTTAATGACATATAATATCATTTCAAAAGACATAATAATCCTTTTTTTGAAAAAAAAAATATGTTGTTGCATTTAATGCAAAAAAAGGTGTGACAAACTCATGCATGCATAATTTCCAAATAAAGTGTAAATTTTTCATCAGAATTTGAAAAATTTGCATGCTCAACTATTCCCGGGCATAAGCAGGTAGTTTTATGAAATGTATGTGCGCACATATTTGACAGAGCTTTTGTACTGAAATATTCTTATCCTATCAATTAGGGAGAGTAAGAAGAAAACACTTCACTTTATTTTGATTTTATGAAACAAACGACAATGTTAGCTGAATAATCTAACAGTACTTGACCTGTATAATACTGTTTGACTACAATTCAATTGAAAAAATAATAGGTTCTTGAGTAGAAGAAGATCCATGGTCTTCTGTCATTAATTTCAACTTAGTACAGGAATAAAATAACAAATTGACAAACTATAGTGTTGTGAATAGTTAATACACTTTATATTAAATGTCTATTTGAGGTTTCAAAACTGCGCAATGCCTGACATCCAATTTATTCACCCTATTTGATAATTCTGTGACTTTATTCATAAAATCAATGTGAAACAAACAGATTAAAACTAAAATACCAAAGTCCATAAAAGCAATTGTGCACTTCTTCTTTCTTTTAAATACCAAACTGTCAAAGGCAAGCACACAGGCAAACATCTAAGTATTTATAACCATGCATTTCGTGAAGAATTATATATTTCCAGAATAGCCATATCTTTTTATAACTCTAATTTCAATTTTATTAAACAACAACTATTATATAATTTGTTTTGTGTCAATAATCAAGAAATTTCGGTATTTCCATGGTAAAGATTAAGGTAAAGACAGCAAATAATTATCTATGGCTTGTGACACAATTCTTATAAATAAACAAAAAGAAGTTTATCACACACAACATCAATATATGGCTCTTTTCCCAATAAAGGTAACATTCTGTCTAATTTCAAAATATCATCTAAAACACACAAAATATTGTTTTGAAGTTTGCTCATGTGAATTTGTAACTTGCACCCAAGTTAAATGGAATATCAACCAAACAAAGGAATGTGACAAACCAGAAATTGAAAAAAGGCAATATCTCAAAAAGTTTTCAACAGATTTTTTTGTTTTTTACATCTGCTTGTTCATCTCATCTTCAGCTACGTAACGGTGCCTATCGTTATGCTGGGGCATTTTTTTAACCCCAAATTTGGTTCGGGCTCGCTGTGACAAACAAGCTAAGCTATACCAGTACCCCATATGGGGTACTGGCTATACATAGGTAGGTGTATTTTTCCTGTGGGGCTTGTGGTTGCTGAGATATCTGGCCAAACTTCTGTCCTCTGCTTGACGTGACAAACTCTAATTCTCAAATTGGGATGTTAAAAGTTAACACCACTCCTTTGAAGCCAGCAATTAATGCATTTCCAACCAGAGTCCACCAAACGTCTATTTTCTCACAGTTCCAATTATCATGATTGACATTTGTATTAGAGATTGAAATTCTGTCGGAGGAAGATATCTTTAAATGATTAATTCAATGGAATGAGAAAAGAACACATCATACTAACTATAGCACCATTGGAATCAATTGCATAGCAGATCGCAAAATACACCAAGATGTTTTTAATGCATCATTTACGTTTTCTGATATTCACTCTCTCAACGAGCAGGAGACATACGACTTAACTACAGGGAAAACCAAAGATGCCGACTCCTCTGACTCAAAGCAGGTGTGTGTACATTCGACTTCACATATTTAAAAGCAGCTTTATTTCAAGAAAGCGGATGACATACTGGACAGTTACTTTAACTCTTTACAAAATGAACTATTTCAGAATGACAGTTTACCAAGACTACAGCAGTCAAGACCAAAGGTAAGATAAAAGAAGTTTGTTAAATTAATTAATTCATACAAATATACAAATAGTATTCACATCTCAACCCAGAGTTACATGCATTTCGGGTCACATGATATTGTTACCAGCACCAGGCTTAGTAGCATTGGATTTACTTTGGCATTAACGTTATTACGTTAACATCTGGTATTCAGTGTTTGTACTACTTTGTTGAGGAGCATAATCAAAATAATATTATATATATGCTTATTTAACATTTAATTTAATACCTAATAATTACTTGAAACAAGTGTTTTTCATTACAATGTACTTGTAAAATCACAGAATATTTTTCTTTGTAGAGTGGCAGATACACGTATGATATCAATGGCAGAAAACTTGTAGTGAAGGTAAGCCAGATGACATTAACATCTTTGCACTATTAATTGATAAAATTAGTTATAATACTAACCACAATCATATTTTTCCAAAGATACCAGCAGTGTACTTTTCTCCAAGATTTGATGTAAGTCCAATCAATTCCTAACACAAGCATGCCGTTAATTGAATTCTCCAAGCATGTCTCTTGTCATTATGTATTTCATGTATTTTATATCACAGCAGTTACAGAAATAGTTACGTCGTCACCAGAAAGCATGGAAAATCAAGCTTTTTTGTTATTTTAAATTTGAGCTAGCCCTGTTTTACATACCTGCCCAAACAATATATACGTGTAGTTTTGGTTAGTATGGCAACAACATCTATAAACATTGCAAATACAAATCAAAATCCCTTATTTCAAAGTTCATATCTCTCTGAATTGACAGTTAGATGACAGATTAATAGATTTTTCAGAGATTGTGCATTGTGCACCCAAAACTTCCTGGTATCATAGCATTTATTAACTTCACCATCACATTGGATCAAGTGTTAGAAGTTTTATAATCTAGAGCCTTGCTTAGAGATTGTGTTGACAAAGCCAATTCTATCACTGCTGGATTACGCAGTAAATATGCACAAAGGCCAGATATGATTGATCTTTAGCTTCTGGGATAATCCGAGGAACTTTTTCAGGGTTGGTTGGAAGGACGGAAAAAAAGCTGAAATCTCTATTTTTTATAATTTTTATTTACCAAAAATTTTGGGTGAGCTCGATTTTGTTTCCTTAGGCAGAAAATATAAAGGTTCAGTCTATCATGAGAAACTAAAAGTCAAATATGTCAGGCCTACTAGTCCAGCATGATGCATGCAATGACAACACTTTTCCAAGATTTAATTTGAGAACAAAACACATTTTTAAAACCAAATTATTAACTGAACTGCAACAATTCAACGAAACAGAAAAAGAAGCAACAAGAAGAGGATGACAGTGCGTACCAGTCACCTCAAGATGAAAATGATGATGTTCCCAAATGGTTGAGGTAAGAAACAGGACCGTACGATTGCAATAACCAATATGACAGCCTCCTACAACCTTATTTGTACACAGTGCCACAAAAATAAGTGCCAAATTCTTGATTCTCTACTCCTTGCTAATTCTCCCGATGACAAAATACGCCTTAAAGTAGAATTTGACTTAATTATATCAGGAAAGAAATGAGAAAAGTGGAAATACCTCGCGATCCAGGGTACTCGGAGCATCCAGCAGCAGTGACAAGTTCAGATCGTCCCAAATCAGCCTTCTCACCTCATCCTCCAGTAGACACCCCTGATTCAGGTAGACCCCAGTCCGCAGGGTCTCGCCCTAAGTCCAGCAGTCGCCAAGTGTCCAGAAGTCAGTCCCACAGCAGTAGTGGCAGCAGCAGAAGGAGCAGTCATGCGGAGAGTGATAAAGAAGATGAAAAAGGGAAGACCAAGAAGAAGGAATCCTTAGAAGATGCGGCTGCCCAGACCAGTCGAGGGCTCATCTCAGCGTACGATCCTGTAAGACAAAATTTTGAATAATGTAATCTCTTATTTATCTGTTATTCTGTAAGCACATATAACCGAAAAATTAAGTTTGCACATTTTCGATGATTTGAACAATTTTAAATTTTAAGACTTCCAAGCAAAGACATCACACTCGTCCTGAATTTCATGACGAAGCAAACTTTTACGCTCCAAATTGTGGAGAGACTGTTTGGAGCACACTTTTCATTACATTATAACTCTTTACATTTAGATGGAGTCCATCATCTGGGACGGGGACAAAGCAACTTACCGAGTGAGCGTGTGGACGGGGAACAGACTGGGAGCCAGCACAAGAGCGGACATCAAAGTAGTCCTCACAGGAACCAAGGGAAGAACGCAGGAAATCACACTGAAAAATTCCAAGACGTACAAAGTGATGTTTCAAAGAGGCCAGGTGAGTGAATTATATTGAAGTAAAACCATAGTGTTAAACATCCTGAAGTACAGCAGAGACACCTGGGGGCAGCGAGGGCTGTTATTCATTTGAGCTAACCTGGTTGCCATAAACAAAGCCTACAGAGTCACATGACTGTCCGTAGTTTAATTGTGATGTCACCACTACTGTTGATGTCACAGGGTACATAAGGTTCCATTGTGACGTCATGGCCCTGGTGGATTAGAGACAAATCAGCTAAAATTGATACAGAAGTGGACATTAAAATGAAAAATCTTGTCAAATCGCAAAGGTTTAAGAGGACACAGAGTGCTCAAACCGAGAATACAGTAATCTAGTGCTAGTTCTGCATTGAGTCGACAAGAAAGAAGTTACCACCCAATGTATGTCAAGAGTCAAGACAACTTTGTTATTCCCTTTTCGCTAAAAAAATATTAGTTATATTTATTGACTAGAAATTATTTTTTGCTACTCTTGCAGGAAGATGTTTTCATACTGGATGATTTTTATGTTGGACCGCTTAAAATGGTTTCCATTGGTCATGAAAGAAGTGAGCTTGGTGAGTGTGACACCCGAACATAACTGCAAGGAAGTAAATTCAAGTAAATATTCACATCAAGGCTGCAGCTGACAATGTGTGAAATTGTACATCAGCTACCAAGAAATGAAGAATCAAAGATTGTTTCAAGTTGTGACATTTCTCCAAAATGGTATTCTTGTTGACATGTCTCAAACTTATAGCCACAGATGTTCAATTCATTGCTAATCCTTTTAAAGGGTTCGGCTGGTACTTGGAAAAGGTGGAAGTCAGAGACACAACCAACAAGATGCTCTACCAAGTGCCTTGTGAACAGTGGTTCTCTTCCCACGAAGGAGACGGAGTGACGTTCAGGAAGCTGCTTGTTGCCAGCAGTCAGACTTACGAAGAAGGTAATAACATGCCATACATGTAAGCTTAGCATTTTTATTACATTACGACTTACCTCTGGGACATTTTAGCTTATCAATGCGGAGCTTTGATCTGGCCCCAAATAAAAAACAAAACCCCACAGCGCCCCACGGGTCCACCCGTGGCCTCTCGCCCAATCTCGCGACGCGAGATCTCTCTCTTGTCATATTCAATTTTGGGGCAGCACGGTGAACGTGTCTTTTGGAATCGATCTGGACTTTTGGGAAACTTAGGAGTTTCGGACGACTGGAAATCACAAGGAACGAAGAAATGACAGACAACAATTCGCCAGGTTGGTGGCCGTATGGTGGTTACCCGGGTTGGACGCATGGCGGTTGGACCTTACCTCCTCCCCCTCCGACGTTGGGAGATAGGACAGGAACTACTACTTCTACAGGGAATATCTACACCAGTGGAACCTACCTGTCGACGGGTGTGTCCGGTTTCTCCGCCCCTTCAACGATTACTTCGTCTTCGGTCTACCAAGCCTCCAGTAATTCGGGCACCAACCCCACGTGGAGTGTGCCTACTTCAGGGACTCAGGCAGCGGGGTTTCTGGGGAACCCCCCCACGGATGCCGGTCCACGGTTGGACCGTGTCAGGATTGGGCCACGTGTAGAACAAAGACCGGTTTCTCCTGCACACTCTCGTACTGGGAGTGAGTTGGAAGGTGATGGAGGTGAGGCTGTGGAACCCAGTTTTCGACAAAAAGTCAAATTGGCTCATGAAATTTTGCAATTGGACCAAGTCCAAGACCCGGAGGATGATAGCCATCTCTACCTAAGGTCTAAACAGGCGAAACCCCCTTTAATGGTTTTCCCCTTCTCGAAAGAGTTGGATAAGGTGTTTGGCGACACCTGGGAAGGGGCCACCAGATCCAAGAATTATTCGTGGACCGAAGAGTTGACCCCGCCAGCCAGTGGTATTGCAGAGGGCAAGCGGTGTTCCGCTAGGTACCACCCCAAGATCAAGTACTATGCTATTCAGCATGAGAAGATGTCCAAGAAGGAGGCCATGTGGCCCATCAAGGCGCCAGTGGTGGATGGTAATTTCACGTCTGTGTTAGACGGGTCCCGGCCTAAACGGACCGGTTTGGATGATTACATGGATGAGACCGGGAAAGCGGTCTGCATGTTAAATCAAGCTATGTTTTTTGGTGAAGCAATGAAAACAGTGCTTGGTAATTTGGGCACACAGGAGGATTCTGGTGTGCAGAGTGCCTTGGACACAGTGGCCGATTTTGTGGATGTACAGACCAAGACTTTCAAGGATCTGGGGTACGTTTTAGCGGGACTAGACTTGTCTCTTCTCTTGGGCAAGAGGGAAGAAGTGCTCAAGGGAGTGAAGCTGAGTGGAGAAGACAAGACCTTGCTGAGGTTTGCTCCACCGACGGATTCGGAACAACGGTTGTTTGCGGGGAAGTTGCAGGCTTTTGAGGAAATGCGTGCCAAGAGAGATAGCAGCAAAGCCATTGCCAGGGCAGCGGCGTACCAGTCTACCTCTTTCAAGAGAGGGGGAGGTAGTCAGAAAAGACAGGAACCGCCTGCCAAGAAGCCCTTTCAGAACAGAGCCAATTTTCAGGAATCCAGCCGTAAGAGTCGGGAGGATAATTTCAAGAAATTTGAGAGAAGAGGTAGTGGCTCGGGGGCAGGAGGGGTGGCTTCCGCAAGGGCGGGGGAGCCTCCCAAGAGAAATGACTTGGTTGGTTGGACAATTGCCGCCGCAGATGCACCAGGGGGTTTGTTGGACAACACACCGGTAGGCGGCCGGTTACAAAACTTTGTTACGGTTTGGGAAGCACTCAGGGCTTCCCCCTTTATCACGAAGTCCCTTCAGCACGGAATCACTTTGAATTTCAAGGAAGCACCCCCTTTGGACAGGACACCTCGGGTTTTGGAATCCTACCAAGGGGATCGGGTAAAGCACAAGGCTTTGGAAGAAGCTGTTCAAACGTTGAAGGACAAACAAGTTTTGGAACCGGTGGAGGATTGGAACTCTCCGGGGTTTTACGGGAGGCTTTTCCTTCGACCCAAGCCCAATGGGACTTGGAGAACTATTATAGACCTTTCGTCGCTAAATACTTTTGTGCACAACGAATGTTTTCACATGGAATCGGCGCTGTCCATACAGGATGCCATGAGGAAGGGCATGTGGGCAACGAGCATAGATTTGAAGGACGCTTACTTCCATATCCCTGTACACAAGTCCTGCCGCAAGTACATGAGGGTAGCTCTGTTTGGGGAAGTTCTACAGTTTCGAGCCATGCCAATGGGTTTGAATGTGTCTGCTCGTGTGTTCACCAAGGTGTTAGGAGAACTGATGGAAATTCTGAGGAAGGAAGGCATCTCAGTTCACGCCTATTTGGACGACCTGCTAGTGAAGAACTGGGACAGGGACACTTTGGCAAGACACACACAGAGAGCTCTCCGGCTGTTGCAGGAAGCCGGTTGGATGGTGAACTTGGAGAAGTCAGAGCTTATTCCCAGTCAGCATTGTACTTATGTGGGTGTGGAGTACGATCTGGAGGCAGGGTCAGTCTTTCCCCCTTTGTCGAGGGTAACGGAGATGGAGGAAGAGATCAGAGCTTTGACGACGGCAGGGGGAGCTACCGCTCGACGTTGGGCCTCCCTCCTGGGCAAGATGGGAAGTATGATGAGGCAGATACCGTTGGGACCCCTGCACAGGAGACCGGTACAGTGGTTCATGTTCCAGACGTGGAAACATCACAGGGCGACTGTTATAACCCCTGCTCAGTGGGAAGAATGGTTGCCTGTGAACACAAGGGTCTCGGACGCTCTGAATTGGTGGTTGGACAGACGGAACACGAGGAAGGGCGTCACCCTGTCTCCTTTTTCCCCCGAGGTCACGCTATTTACAGACGCATGTCAGACGGGGTACGGAGCCACACTGGGGACTCAGGAACTGTGGGGATCCTGGACCTGGGAGGAATCTCAGAGATGGACCCATTCGAACAGCCTGGAGTTGGCTGCAACAGTCAAAGCGGTACAACACTTTCAGGCAGAGCTGAGGGGACGTCAGTGTCTGATTTGCACGGACAACACCACCACTCTAGCGACCATCAATGCCCAGGGAGGCACCAAGTCATGGACGCTCTCCGACTTAGCTCAGGATCTATGGGAGTTGTTGGATGCTCTAGAGTGCCGAGTGAGGGCGAGGCATGTACCGGGAAGGCTCAATGTGAAGGCGGACAGCCTGTCTCGCAGGCACCAGGTGATTGCGACAGAGTGGTCTCTCCTCCCCAGTGCGTTGGAACCAGTGTGGAGGAAGTGGGGGAAGCCTCACCTCGACATGTTTGCCACGAATATGAACAACAAACTGCCGGTTTATGTATCTCCAGTTCTGGATCCACAGGCTCTGTCGGTGGATGCACTGAGCTTATCCTGGAAGGGGCTGTGGATGTACGCCTTCCCTCCTTGGTCCATTCTGGGGAAGGTCTTGGCCAAACTGAGGGAGGACCAAGCAGAGGCCATCTTGATAGCTCCGACGTGGCCCCGACAACCATGGTTCCCTCTACTTCTCGAATTGTCCACAGACGAACCACTAGAGCTAAGCGTAAGTCCTCGTCTACTAAAACAGTCCCATTCCCAAGTGTTTCATCACAATCCGGTACTTCTAAAACTTCAAGCTTGGAGGTTATCCGGAAGTCCCTCAGGAAGCAGGGTTTCAGCAAGCGAGTGGCTTCCAGAGTAGGGAAAAATATCAAGGAATCTTCTAATAACATTTATGACTCTAAACTTAATGTGTTCAAGAGATGGGCTGTCCAACAGAAGGTCAAGGACTGGCGTAACCCTTCTGTGGCTCAAGTGGCTGATTTTCTAACTTTTCTTTTTGAGGAGAGGCAGTTAAGTGTGAGGACCATTCAGGGCTACAGGAGCGCAGTGGCTCGGTTGGGCAGATTAAGAGGGAACAAGGATATTGGAGAACATCCGGTGTTGTCAGCCTTGCTAAGGAATTTTGCACTGGAAAGGCCTCTTGCGGTCAACACTTTTCCTAAGTGGGATTTAAAGCTGGTGCTGAATGCTTTAAGTAGTCGTCCTTATGAACCTATTGAGGAGTGTGATTTGGGTCATCTGGCACGAAAGACTCTGTTTCTTTTGCTTCTGGCATCGGGAGCCAGACGTGGAGAATTACATGCACTACAAGTGGATCAAGTATTGGAGTTGGACCAGGGGAGTAAAGTGTGGTTACGACCCAACCCCAAGTTTTTAGCCAAAAATTATAATCCTCGGAGCGGCCAGGGCTCTTTTGAGGGTTTCACCATTGCCAAACTGTCGACCTTTGTGGGGTCTCGGGATCCGGATGAACTTCTGTTGTGTCCTGTGAGGGCCCTGAACGCCTACTTGGACAGGACTAAGACTCTACGGGGTGAGATTAGGCAACTATTTATATCAGTGAAGCCAAATCGAGCAGTGCGGCCTGTACACAAAAACACGCTGAGTGGATGGGTGAAGCAGGTGTTGGCTGAGGCTTATGAACAGAATCCGGAGAGTGCGCCCACGATGCATCGGTCTTTACATGAGATCAGGGCGTTGGGAGCGTCTTTGGCACTGTATCGTAATGTCCAGATGGAACACATCCTGCAACAGTGTCGATGGCGTTCCCAGACAACCTTCACTTCCTTCTATCTACGAGATCTTGCCACCGATGTCGAAGGAGTGCAGCAGTTGGGTCCGGTGATGGCAGCGGGTGTGGTGGCCTTGCCTCCTCCAGGCAGGCCGTCTCGGCAGTGATGGGAAGAAACACCAGGGCAGGCTTTGGTGAGTTATTGTAGTTATTATAATCCTTGGTGTACTGCAGCTGTCTAGGTTCCAGGGGGGATTAATAAGTCCTTCTGGAAACCTATGTGCTCCCTCATTGCGGTGTCCTGCGGAAGTACCCGGTCCGAGGAAGCAGGCGAGAGTCGTGAAAAAAAGAGGGGGGGGCACGGGTTCTAGGAGGTCGCTCCTATAAGAGAGCTTCCCTTAGTTCCAACATGGATCAATATACATTACTCCAGCGCAACTGTATCCGCACTTGGCCCCTTCTGCCGGCGAGGCGGATACAGTGGCAGGCGGACCCTTACATCCTGTGCAAGAGGTGTCAGGCAATGTCAGCCAAAATTTTATCTCTCAGTCCCACCTCCTTGTCTTTTTGAATGAAGCTAAAATGTCCCAGAGGTAAGTCGTAATGTAATAAAAATTAGAATTTTTTTATTAAATTATCTTTTTATAAATAGACTTACCTCTGGGACATTTATTATAGTCCCACCCTCCTCCCCGCTTGGAGGTAGAGTATTTTGAATTTCAAAATTGAATATGACAAGAGAGAGATCTCGCGTCGCGAGATTGGGCGAGAGGCCACGGGTGGACCCGTGGGGCGCTGTGGGGTTTTGTTTTTTATTTGGGGCCAGATCAAAGCTCCGCATTGATAAGCTAAAATGTCCCAGAGGTAAGTCTATTTATAAAAAGATAATTTAATAAAAAAATTCTAATTTTTGTGCGTAAAATTATGCAATGAGAACACTCTTAGTTATAACATGAGATTGATGGTAGCGGTTTGCCAAGACGGTAAAGGCTAAAAAAAGGTCTGGTCAGAAGAGTCAAGTCCTACTTCCTTGTAGGTCCTGGGTACAATTCTTGGTAAGCGAACATTTTATTGGTTGATAGACAAAGCAATATTCCAGCTTCATGTTGTCGGATGAGACATTAAATTGGCAGATAGCACGCATGGGGTAAATCTGAGACATGTTGTGAACTTCTGCTTGCTCTCTCTCACCTAATCTTCTGGGAAGAAGATAACGGTTGGAAAAATTTGATCTAGGGCTGCGTTTAATTCATAGATGTGAGAGTGTGAGAGGTAAAAACAGTGGCTTCTACCTTCATTCTAGTCGGGATGCTCCTTCTTTGAATGAGTTGAACTGTGGTGTTGTACTTTGAAAGTACAACTTGTATTCTGCGCATCAGTTTTTTTTTTCACAATTTGCTATCTTTTCCCACAGAACCAGAGGCTCCTGCCAACATCCAGACAGTAGAGAAATCATTCGTTGAAGACTCTATCCAGTACGAAAAGGCTGAGTCAGAAGTCTCACACAAAATGAAAGCTGAGAGCACAGTGAGCCATACAAGTATGGACACGTTGTACAGCGAGCGTAAAGACGGCGGGGGCTTCACTTCTAACAGGTCAACGACCAGCACAAGCTCAAATTCAACAACTTCAGGCAGCACCTCTTCTACTGGGTCGTCATCTCAAGGCAGTCAACAGCGACCGAAATCATCGAGGGCCAGACAAGACAGACCTCTACGGCGAGCGGACACTTTCTTTGATGTGGACACCCCCAAGAACGACTACGCGTCAGTCATTGACTCCCTGTCCCAAGGAACAACGGAAGACCAGAGAGAAAGAAACAAGGACTTCGAGAGAGAGGAGGATGACGAGGAAACGGGACATCTAACGAGGGCAGATGTGGAAGCTGATGAACCCAAGAAAGATATTGTGACCTTGAGGTACCCCAGTCCAAGAGAAGAGGAGGAGAAGAAGAGGGAAGAGGAGAAAAAGAGGGAAGAGGAGAGGAAGAGACAAGAGGAGGAGAGGGAAAAAGAGAGGAAGGAGGAGGAAAACAAGGAGAAACAGAATGATCTGAAAGTGAGTATCTCGTGACACTTAGTGCCTGTTAAATCAAAACTGAATAGAGCTACTGGTGACTCCATGCGATGCACAATATCTTACACAACCTATAAAGTGAATTCTATTGAGAAAACTGTTAAGGCATGAATAAGAAGCTGACTTAATATGGTGATTGCCGTTTATTCAGTTAGTTGAGTATAATCCACTACTTGGGCCACTTTAATCAAATATGTAAAGAGGCTCTTGTGCTACTTCAGGCCGAACTGGATGCCTTTAAGGAAAAGGAGGATGACATAAAAAAGGTGGAATCTCGTGAAACAAGAAAAGTCAATATAATCACCATTCACCAGGCAGCTAAGGATGGAAACCTGGACTACGTCAAGGTTCTGATTGACCACAATCCTGCATTGAAAACGTAAGTCCAACACATTCGAGACTCTCTCAGGAAACTGCAGTATACTCTAAACTCTAGAAGAATTTTTCTTAATTTGTCGATATACAATGGGTGCTCATGTTACAATATTCGGATCACAATGATCGAATTTATAAGACACTTAGGCCACACATAATTGATCTTTAGCTTCTCTGATCCTCTCAAGGCACTTTTTCTTGGGTCGGTCGGTAGGACAAAAAAAAAAGGTGAACATTTTTTTTTATAATGTCAAAAATTTTTTTTTTTTTTCCATCGGCAGGAAATCTATTGTGTCGACGGGTCCATGAAGCTAAGAATCAATTATGTGTGGCCTTAAGCCTCTCCTACATTAGCAGACAATTACTCTGTTTTAAAAACTGTTTTAAAAATGATCTGTTAATGTAGGAGCAAAGATGAACGAGGCTGGTCTCCTCTACATGTGGCAGCGTCCAGTGGGGCAACGGAGGTTGTCAAATGGCTGGCTGTGGAAGGAATGGGGTTGGATGACATGACCCCAACTGGATACACTGTCATGCACCTGTCTGCTATGAATGGATACACCAACACTATGATGGTGAGGATAATTTTGGATCTGCCATAAAAGCAGTACTCGTCACTAGGTATATTCTAAAGTCATACTGCCAACTAATAGAAAAATGTCTAATTCTCAATTTAATAATTTTTCCAGGTTCTTCATGCTTTAGGGGCTAAAATAGAGGGGAAGTCAGTGGAGGACCAGACTCCACTTCACGTGGCTGCAATGAGGTGTGAATTAAAGTTGTGAAAAAACATACGTCCCATTGAGTCATATCAGCATCTGTACCGTATTTACTGACATTGAATTATCTTTACAGCGGTCACCTTGAAACATGCAAATGGCTAGTGGCGAACAGAGCAGCACTGGACAGCATGGACAACTTGGGTCGTAAGCCTGTGGACATTGCGGAGGAGAACCAGCACACTGCGGTGGCGGACTTCCTTAAAAGTTGTGAAAAAGACGTTCAGCAACCAAACAGTAGTTTCTCTCTCATCAGATCCAATAGCAAATCAAGGTAAGGCAAATACGCCAATGGCTTGTGCTGTGGGCATGATTCCCTCTCTAATAACTGAGAGAGAACCCTCTCTCTCTCAGTTGAAAATCTAAATCAGAAATTCAAACTCCAAACAACGAACACAATACATTAAGAACTCTTTTCTAGCAACTGATGAGTGACCATAAATACCATATGGATATTATTTTCTTGCAGCTTGAATGTCAAACCGGAAGACAGCGCTTCCAATGCAGGAGAGAAGCAAGAGACAGCAGCCACAGGGGGAGCCACAGGGGGCAAATGGGAGGATGTGAGTAGAAAAGTGGCAATCAACTAGGCCTAGTTTATTATTCACTTCAAAAATGCTGTTAAGTTAGAGGTCCTCTAACAAAAGAGGGAACCTTCTTTGACAGAAGGTCTGGAGAGTAGAGTTAGTCGCATGCAAGGAAACCTGACAAGAGCAGAATTAGGTACTTACGCCAGACTGTTGACAATAAAGGCTCTAAGCTAGGAAAGAAAGACCACTGACCTTGTCTTCCCCTTGACATTCAATGACAATCCTCTGTAATTTTCTCCTCAGGACAAGCAGTCGGACACGAGCACATCCAAGAAGTCATCAGTTGGCAGAAAGAGACCGCCGTCGGCCTCTGCTTCTTCCGGATCTTCATCTTCTGCATCCTCCGACTCAAAATCTGAATTACCAACAAAAGCAACAGACTCGGCTGATGAAAAGTTGATGGTTAGTACTGTTCATTCATAATAATTCGTGATATGTCAAAAATGACACTCTACAAAACTGGTATACCTTCGCATTTTTGCAACTTGTATAAATTATGTTATATTGTCCTTTTAAAAGCTCTTTTGTACTCCATTTTAAAATTTCAACAACAAAACATAGACAAACTCAATCATCTACAAAACAAATCTAAAATGCACGAGTTACAAATTGATTATTAAATTTAACTATAGTTACCATTCAGAAACCTGATGGATTATCTTCATATTAAACAAGTCCCTCTTTCATCTGAAATAAATAATAACCATGGGCAGTCACAGAATCCAGTCTTCAATACAAATGCTTTTGAGTTATGAAAGGTTTATGGAATCAGAGATTCTCAATTGCCAAGTTTAAAATGTAGATTTACTTACCATTGAATTGGTTGTCAGAAGCTGTTCAATGACCAGCGCAGAACTGGCTGGTGAACATTCACATTGTTTTCATTTTAAAATTCATTCACACAACGGAAAGTGAAATATCTTCAAAATTAGTTCCACAAATATTTAATTTCATTTGTTCATTGAGCTTCATCCATTTCAAAATATTTGACCATTTATTAACCTGCTCTGGGTGATTCATTGTAGCAACGCTTCCTCGCAGCCTGTGTGAAATATCAGGGCCAACAGTGATAACTGTGTGTGTCAAATACAGCCTATTGGTAAATGTACTTGAGATTGCATTTCGTCACCCAATTCTTTCGTCAATCAACGGTTCTGCATGCTCACAACATCAGACAATATTGCATTACCAATTAGTTACCATATATTTTAACATACAGCATGGAATTGTCCGTTATATCGAAAAAAGTTCACTAACATCGATTACCTTCTTCTGCATGTAATATTCATATTAATCACGATATATATATCAAGTATGAATGAACTTTCTTCCATTCTAAGACCCACCAAAGAAAGTTGGACTTAAATTTTTTGGTTTGGTATCCGACTTTTTTAAATGCCTCAAACCATATTAAAGACATTTTAGGTCATTATAAATTTTGTCATTCCCTCACTTATGTCAAAAGATGCAAGTGTGTTTTTTTTTCGCTGCAATACCTTCATGGACACATCATATTTCTTTTCTCCTATATAATATATATGAACTGCAAATTGGCGCAAAAGACGCTTGTTGATATTATAAATTGAGGTTGTTAAAGACTTCATTGTAGTAAATTGTTAACAATCAAGGAATTTCCAAATACGAGTATGTTACTTTCTAATTGTGTGTGAAATTTTGGAAACTATGATTAAATATTCTGGCTTAAAAGACAAACAAAATCTTCCAAGAAGATTATTCTTCCATAGGCATTAGATAAATATTATAATTTTGCCCTTTTCTCAACTTTGTCACAGGAAAAGAAGAAATTGCATGAAGAACAGCAAAAGAAACAGACAACTCGCAAAATCAGTTTTTTGGACAGCGTAAGAGGTGATGTAGATGAAGACTAAGCAGCTTATTTCTCGGGAGGAGACACAGCTTTCGAAACTTGGCCACAAATAATGTGACTTGCTCAAAGATTTGTAGAAAATAGATGCTGGAATTTGATTTGATAAGAGGATCAATCTCTATCATATAACAGAAACACATTAATAAATTTTATTGATTTGTTTTATTGAAAAAAATCAACACAATCGTTCTTGTGGGCCTTCACACCTGTTAACAAGAATTAAGTATGAATCAAAATGATTTGATAGCCTAATGCTATCATTACAGCAAGGAAATATACATCTGAGAGTAATTTTTTTCAACATGTATAATACATTTCATTAATGGTGTACAGCTTAATAACATGGAGTTTTACTGAATAACAATTTAGATTTCTCATCAATCTGGACAATTAATTTCTAATGTGTACGACATGGCATACTCAAAAACAATATTGCACATGTGACAATCGATTGTATAACTCTTCTATTTACCTGCAAATTTCATGTCAATCTAAAAAATATATTGTTACACAAATGCAAAAAATATTAATTTGTGTAAATTTTTAAACCTGAACTGTCCTGCAAAGTGAGTGGTGTGTTGATGTCCCAAAGGCATTGAAAAATGCACAAAACAAAAAAAGAGATGTATTAACAATTATTATTGTATTAACGATGCACTAGTATTTTTTCACAGCTCCTTAGAGCTGCATAGGACTGCAGTATCAATAGAACAACAGTAATTAACAGGTTGCAGTATTTTGTTGACTAATTACCAGTCACATATCTGTTAGGTGTGAATATTCTACGTTAATTTTTTATGTCAATCTTTTACTGTTTGTTAACTAACTAAGTAGTTCCGATCTAACTCTCCGCCAAACTGTCTGTGATAATGTTATTCTGTTGAGTTTGTACACAATAAATTATACTTCAAACTTGACATGATTTGCCATTTTCTCTTTAAAAATTGTCATGATGTATTATTTCTCAAAAAATAGCATAATGTGGAGAATAATACTTTATTGACCTAAATCGTAGCATCGACATAAGAGGTTATTTTGATCAAACTTATATGATGTAATCTACAGTTGCAATGAACCAAATACAATTTGTCTACTTCTAATGATTTAATAACAGAAGTTGTGTGGTCTAATGTCTCTCATCCTCACAATTATAAACATAGTTAGGAAATAATTGATAAGATCATACGTAGAAATATGCCTTATCAGCAGTTTATAAACAAGGTAAATATAAATGCAAAATTGTAGAATTAATTAAAAACAACATACTAAATAAACCTAAATGCTAAACTCAGTAAACTGTTTAAATCCAAAAGGTGAATTTTAAAATGCATAAAATAAATGCCCTTAGCATTGTTATTTTTCTAAATCCAACAAATTCTAAAAAAAACACCACTCAAGAAAACAAAATCTACAAATTATATTCATCATACAAAGTTCTACATAAGCACAATTCTGTTAAAAACAAAAATATTTTATATTTGACTAGAAAAAAAATTATAAACCCCCCAATAAACATTGTTTTTACCACTACATCTGCCCTCAAAAGTAGTTCAGCCACTTTGACAATTATTTGCACGTATAACCATTTGCAGTCATTTTAAATGATACCAGCCACACATCTAATTGCATAATAAAATATTTTTTGATTTTGTCTGAACATACAAACATTAACTTCACCTTGTTAAATGAATTACTATTGCATAGGCCTAAATAAGCACATAATAAAAATCAGATCTCACAACGTATAAGGTATATAAGAATATATGTACAAACAGTAGATGCAGACAATCAAAAAGATATATATTTAAGTCTAAAATTGTCTACATAATTCACAGAAATGCAGCAAAATACTGACACAAACTTTGATATTGTACAGCTCAATTTTTACTTTTAAGAAACCTAACCTACTTAAGGCAAGGATAAAAACTCAGCATTTCAAAATCTCTTCCAAATCACAAAGTATAAAAATACAATAATATTCTTGGTATCAAAAACAGTTCAAAGAAAACATGCAATGAATACTTCAGAGTGATCATACACAAAATGCATAAGACATCTTGTGACTGTAAGTCTTTTTAAAAGATACTTTTTTAAATGACAAGAGCTTTTTATAAAATGAATTGCAAAATATGCAAACATGCAATAACAAAAGAATGACTGGTCTTGTTTTCCCTGCTGTGTTGACGTCCTGTAATGCTGATATATTTGACACACAAAACATCAGGCCATAACAAAGTCCCATTCAGCAGCAGTTCAGCTCAGTGTATTATTTACAGATTACAAAGACTCTATTTACACTTGTTTGTAATAATATCATGACTATGAACACTTGAATAGGGTCACTGGAACAGATTCCTGAGGATTTTAACTCCTGTATTTCCGTTGATTGTGTGAATACCAACATTTATATTGACAACTAGATTACAGTGGCTCAAGAGACCAATGGTTTATTCATTGAGAAACCTAAGAAATGAATAATAGTCAATAATTCCCAAATAAAGGTCTACATTTTGTACTGAGAGGGACTTTCATCCTTGTCTCAAGGACTTCTTGAGACAAGGATGAAAACTCCCTCTGAGTGACAATATAGCCCTTTGTTGTTTGGAATTATTGACAATATGAATTTCCAAAGGTCAGGATTAAACCTGAAGAGGATTGAAGTAGATATCTGTAATACCCCATAATGTTTACAATACCACATGAAAAAGCAGTGCATATATCCCATGTGGTATTGCGTTTTATCCGACCACCAAGCCCAATGCTTGTTTCTGATTGGCTGAGAACTGTGGGTATATATCCTGTATCTGTCAAGCTGCTTGGCCTGTACAGATATTTTCTGTATCCTGCAGTGATGACGTCACAATCACTCATAACTTATCTGACGTTGTCATGCAAACAATGGGCAGTGATTGTTTGTCATGACGTCACAATGGCATGGGCTGCTGGTGACGTCACAACAATCTGCTGCTCCTATCTTACAGAATTTGAAGTTATCAGACTAAAATTTAGTAAAGACCACTGATAAAATTATGGTGGCACATAAATAAATCCCAATAGCAGTGTAGTTAATTCACAGCTGTGAACATCATTTGTGTCAGGTCTGCTTCTAAATCACTCATCATACCTGGCACTCATGATGTCCATAGTACCTCTGAGTACATTGTTATGGGGGGTTTATTATACCATGTGGTCGGATAAATTCGTAATTTGTTGTTTGCTTTTGGCAGATACAGGATTTACCTTCCCTCAGATAGCTGTATCCGGGCTCAGCTTCGCTTCGCCCAGATACAGCTACCTTCGGGAAGGTAAATCCTGTATCCGCCAAGCAAACAACAAATAACTAATAGTATACTCAATGGTTTGGTGTATACTCAATGGTTTGATCATTGTTGATGATGTCATTGCATTGTTTACTATTGTGACGTCATGGCCATGGTGACGTCACAACATTGTGACATCATCACTTGAGCTGCTACCTGTGCTCTGATTGGCTGATGCAGCTGTTGAGTATAGATCACCTGAGTGAAGTTCAGCTTTTCTTGGAGTTACATAATGGGGTATAAATAAGACCAAATGGTTGTATGGTGGTATTTTGAGATGTACTTCCACTCGTGAAGATATCCTGAGTCCTCTGTACCCACTCGTGCTGACGCACTCGTGGGCACAGAGGACTCAGGATATCTTCAACTCGTGGAGTACATCTCAAAATACCACCATACCCATTTGGTCTTATTATAATAATCTGTATCACACATGATGAGCGATATTCTACTGTGCATGTGGTTAATGAGACATTAATACCACTTGAAAGCACCATCTTGCATATTACATTAAAATTTTTAAACCGGCTGTTTTTTCACATCTTGGCAATAAAAAGTTCATGATGGTGAAGGGAGAAAATATTTCTGTCAGTCATTGCAGGAATTACTACATCTGTTAACGCTTAACTTTAATACAACAGATCTACTTTGATGAATGGAAAACAGTCAAAACACAAGTGGGCCAGGGCAGGGCCTAATAATAATGACAACAAAAAGAGACCTTGCAGTTTAAGTACAAATGACGTCCCTTTGAGAAGAGCTATTTCCACAGCTGGAATTGCTTAATTTTGCGAAAATAAGCATAAGTCAACAGTTTCAACAGTGAACAGATTAAATTAAACAGCAATCATGTCAATGCCAAAATGTTATTTTAACATGATCATTTTAACACTGGTCCAGCAGTCCTATCGCTGCACGTCAGATTTATAACACTGACAATTGATACAAAAACATGTTGTCAGTCACAAAATTAATATCACAGTATATTCCAAACTTAACAGCACCAGATTTCAGTTCAGGCCGCTTATTGGTTTTCTAAGACCATCTTTACTGCGGATCCACTCATCACGAAAATAATGACTCAAATGCAACCCCTGTCAAAATGCGAAATCCTCATATTTTTCACCATTGCGAGATTAATGGGAATCAATTAACAAATCGTGCATTAGAAAGTTCCGCCAGACATGGCTCGGGCGTGTTCAGAAACAAATACTGCTAACCTGTGTCGAACAAGCAGCATGTTACACAGTACAATAGGGATATTGTAAAACCTTTCTTAAAAGACCCAGTAAGATAGAATAATTAGTCACTGGAGCAGCCAGAGGGCAGCACCAGTGTCATTATTTTTATGATCAGTGGACCTGTGGTCTCGCAGATTCATAGACATGAAATGGGTCACAACTTTTTCATAACCTCTGAGACTCTGGAGAAATGAGGTCATAGTGACCCGCAGGGTAGGGCAGGTTAGGTCGGCTGCTCGTGGGTGACCCCTCGGCATAAGAAGGATTAGCAATTTCGGGGGTGGAGGGGCCTGACGGCGTACCCACAATAGACAACCGAGGGTTGTCTAAAGCGCCATCATGGCTGAAATCTGTTGGCACCCTTCTTCTTGATGAAACAGGCGAATCCCTGCGAGCTCTCAAAGGGGTTTCGTAACGGGGCTTAGGAGAGTCGTACAACCCCGGCTGAGAACCCCTACGACCCATTCGCGGACTCCCGGGCGGGGTGTGATCTGAGGGAGACGTCAGCCTGTCCTGGATGGCATACTTGGCAAAACGCCTCCGTCCTGACAAACAAGGACGACAATTAGTCACATGCTACCCTATCTCAGATGTCCACCTCACAACACTGTACCTTAAGTGTTTGTTTTGAAGTTGTTAGTATAAAGTACTACAGTCACACTTAATCTATACATTATTAAGTAATATTTTGAGTGGTAACATATAAGATGAAATTTAAATTTCTTGCTTAACTAATGCATATTATATATAGACCTTTGTGAGAATTTGCAAATATCAATATCTTATGTATGTGTGTTTGACGGTATCAACAAAATAAATCAGAAGAATTATTTGAATTATTTGACCTTACAACCATCTCATCAGTACAGATTTGTTCCTATTTTTTAGGGCAATTTTAATCAAATTAATAGTTTCAGCAGACAACACCAAATGTAAAAAACATTGCACTTCAAGCATTGATTAAGTGTGGCTTTATATTCTTAATCATATGTTAACATAAGAATATTGGCTTTACCTGAGAGAGTAGGACTGGGCGTCATAGGTCGAGGAGTTGCTGCTTCAGGGGGCATGCTCATACTTCTTTGGTATCCACTAGGGGGCCTACTCGCTCCTATTTGTTGCAGAAGTTTCAGAAGAAAAAGTTTATCTTCACCTTCCTGCACGCAAAAAACATACAAGGTACCAATGATTTAGTCTGCCAATACATATTAATACAAAAGAAAGTTCATGACAGATGTCAAATTATGTCACCATTTCATTTAACAACATTGAAAACGAAAAACGTATGGGCCGTATCAGACACCTAATGTACCTAACATAGGCACACCCCTGTCTTCCTTTCGAACTTGAAAAACATACATTACAATCCAAATCACAAATGAATAGTTTTCAATGTAATAGGGCGTCTATCGTAGTTAGAACCTAGTGTACTCACCAGTCTGATCTGCTTGTCCATGATCGTCACCATCTCCTTCAACCCGTCAGCCATGACACTGGTGTAGTACACGACCACACTGAAATACATCACAAATACATATCTAAATAATTATGCAAATAGGCCTACCCCCTTGTTCTCGTACAATAACACCACAATACTTTACTTCAGCTCACCAAGCGCACAACAAATATTTATACAGGAATAGATGGATTGATAATATTATGGTAGATAATATTATGGTAAGGTCAGTCCTTTTTAAAAGAAGAGAAACACTGAAGAGACATTCACTAAATACCAATTCATTTTTATAATGACCAAAAACATATTTGCATCATTTAAGGGCACTTGTACAGCAATCTGCTATTGAACTTACCACAGGGCGATCAGGATGCAAGCCAAGAACTCATTGGAGGTGACGAAGTCGATGATATGTCCCGCAATGGGCTCCTGGGCTCTCCACTGGTCAATGTTCTGTGTGATCACCCCGTAGGTCGTATTGAAACGTTGATATGGACCACAAACCTGAGATGGTTTCATTCTGCAAGAAACAACCTTTCAAATTGACAAATATAATAGTGTGAACTATTACTTGCAATAATAGAGAGCTATGAGGTGACATATTTGCTTTATATGACAGGCTTCAAGATCTTGGTCAGGAATTACTGCCAAACTCACCACTTTCTAGCATACACAAAATTTATTCCAATTTTAGCCTTTCTTATGTAAAATTTTCTCAGGAATTCAATTTTGAAGAAAAAAATGCACCCACTCTTTTATTTTGGAAGTTACACCCCTATTTGTAAAGCCCCCCTCAGTGGGGCGCGCTAGATACCCCCAAAATATTATAACATTTTCTGTAGGTCTGTGGCTTCAGTAATAAAGCTGCACTAATACCACTAATAAATATACTTGAATTCTATGATGATGCATCAAAAAATAAGATAACTACATGGGTATGATTTTTTTGTTTAAATGACAAACATTTTGTGGTGCTAAGTCGCGGTTTCTTATATTTCGCTTAGTATTCATTTCACAGGAATAATTTTTACACCATCAATCTCAGCAGAAAATAAGCTTCATTTTTAGTACCAACAATCTATATTTCCGAGAAGTTTAGCCCAAACCAAGGAATTAACTTTTTCAGAAATAAAATTCTAAATAACTTGCATTTTTTTATGTAGGCAGATATCGAAAAAATAACACAAACTCGTTTTAATGTAAATATCTGCGCATAACGAGTTTGACTTTCAGACCTGTATGACAAAAATTGACGAAATGCAAGTTATTTAGAAAAATGACATATTTTTTTCACATATCCAGAAGTGAAAAGCGGCGGCTTCATGTTTTGTATGTGTGAACAAAAATACACAAAGAAAGGACATTTTTATGTAGTATGTTGCCTTCATCTGGTCCTTCTGGACACATTGGTATATAATTCATGTCCATAAACATCTCACTGACATTGAAAAAATAATAATCAAATAGGAGCTTCACCCCATTTTAATAAATTGTTTTTACTTTTGTCACTTGACTTTGTTTCAATATTCTGTTCAGAGACCCACATATATTGGTGCAAATTACTAAAACTGGATGCCATTTTAAACTTTGGACAATAGGGAATGTCATGGTACTTTCAATAATCATGAAACTTTGATATCTATCAAGAGAGAGACAGTCAAACTTTGATGTCTGAAAAATGTGTCACCAAAAATTAGCATTTTTCGCACGTTTTTTCACTTAAATGATAGGATAGCAACTTGAGATCATTATTAAGACAATTAAAAAGGTCACCATCAGAAAGAGCACAATTTTTTACACAAGATAGAATATATTTTAAAATCTATGATAAGTTTTTGTGGCCTCTATAATTTTTTCACACTTGTGGCAGTAACTCCTGACTAAGATCTTGAAGCCTGTCATATGGTGACTACGGTCATGCACATGAGTTGTGCATCAAACATTTGCCATTTTACGCTCTTTACATATGGGCCAAGAATGATGGATGGATGATTTGGGGCTTTACGTCCTATATTTATGCACTTGTTAGGCTAATTAGGACAGGAGGAGGACACGGCAAAGAGGTGCAGGATGATTGAAACAGCCGTCCAACATAGACCATATGAGCCAAGAAGAATTTGTGAATGATTCACCATAATTTATGTACTGTAATTACCAGTGTATGATACTGAAAATAAACTCTCCCTCTCTCATAATACAAGGGACATACCTGACAATACTGTAAGTCAAGGAGCTGGAACAGAGGAGCAAGTTGAAGAGCAAGATGCCCATGATGATCATGTGAGTATGCACGCCCCTCCATGCCCTCTTCGGGGGAGCACAGTTCTGTACAACGCTGAACTGCAATTGGTAAGAAGAATGGAGATAAAACCTCTGAATCAAGACTCTTTCATGATAGCCCACCAGAAGCAATCAAGACCCTTATTTTTCCCCTCACATGTATGAATTAAGAAGCAGGTACTTACCCTTTTCATATAGAACACAATGATGAATTTGATGATGACCAGTATAGGAAGCAATGGGCTATAAAATGCTCCAATCCTACAAAAAAACATTCAGATGTTATGAAGTAAAATAAAAAATTTCAAAACTTCAGAATTGGAAGTTATAAATCTTCTAAAATGCCAGTAAATCCCAATTTTAATCAGCCCAAAAATGTAAAGAAGACTCACCAGACCAAGGCTTGTGGATAGACTAGATACAACGTGTTTCTGCCAATATCAAATTGAGGCTTATCTATTCTTTTGCAGCACTGAGACAAAAGCCTGCAATGAGAATAAGATCGTTTACATAATCATACATATATAGCAAACCAAATCTTCCACAATTTTATATTTTGCACATTGAATATTTTCACTAATCAACACCAACCTCATAATTAACTCAGAAAATATGGTGACGCCAATTGTGAACAAGAAGTCCATGACGACCAGTTTGTACATTTGGTGGCCTAGGAAATTCTCCCAGCACTGAAAATGATAGAACATGGATTTTTCAGAATCAGATAATATCATCATCTATACAGACTAATCGGTACAGTCACAGCAAAACGCTAGAAAGGAGTAAGTAGAAAACGCCGCTGCTGAGAGCACATCAGTCATTTTACAAGTTTTGGTTGATTAAAACGAGAATCCTTGACATGTCAGAAATGGCTTCATATTTAACCCGGATCGACGAGGGACCTTTTACTCGCTGAGCATAGACAGTTAGACGATGACAAAAATTATTAATTTTTAGTATCGTCTAGCCGGCACTGAGCAGTACATATAATTATATACTTATTGTAAATGTGAAATGCTTACAGGTCTGCAATGGGAGTCGTCCACTGTGCTTCCAGAGCACTCGATCCTGGTCATCCAAAATGCCACCATGACCCCCAAGGTCACACAGTACAGGGTCATGGTCCTCAGCATGGTCAGGTAGAGGGCTGTACGGGGATTCTTGTATCTCTCCCAGCCAGTGAGGATTGAGAAGAAGAAAGGCAGCAAGTAGTTGATGGCAGACACCGTGAAGGGCAGGGCCAGGTCATTCCACAGTTTAATGTCACTCTGAAGCAAAGATGAACAACAGCAATTCACTGAAGGTTCAAATCTATAGTTTCCATTTCTTAGTTGCGCTCTTTCATGAATTACTTATTATTTTGGATAACTCAGATGCACCCGGAACAAAGACAAGATAGGAGGAATACCAGTTTTTTATGCTAAACAAGCTTGCATTACCATGGAAACCAGACAAAATGGCTACCTACCTTTAATGACTGGGTATCCGACAAGTACCACACAAGGTAGCCTGACCCCCCAAGGACGATGAGAACCCCCATGTTGGCAACAATCCTGAACCAAGCCAAGCAACAGAGCTGGAAGAACGTGTGCTTTTGCTGCATGTCCTTGATCGTCTCAAGGTATTCCTGTAATAAAATTAATATAAGCCAAAGTCAAGTTGCATGCAACTATTCAAACCCTTGAAGGCTCTTGCCTTCTTGCGAAAATGTAACTGCATTTTTCTACAATTTGCAAGTCACAAAGTATGTATGCTCATAAAATGGAACAATTTCAGAATGGCTCAAATGCAATATAGTAATTTACAAAGACAAGTATAGAATATGTCCAGGCTCAACTGCTGCAGATAACTCAAGGCATGCCTATAACTGCAACTGCATAATACCAAAATATATATCTAGATCGAGAGAGAGAGAGAGAGCTCTTGTAAGTCGCCATGGGTCGGCGCCATCTTGTGATACATATTAAAGATCTTTAACCCCAAATGATACACAAAACAGAGTTAACAGACAAAAGCTCACTTGAAACTCCTTGGCCACATTCCGCTGCCTCAACTTGGCCGTCTTGATATTTGTGATGTTGTGATCCCAGCCGCTGAGCACCTTGACCACGTAGTAAACCCTCATGGTTCCACTGGAGTCTATGTAACTCTTTTTGTAAGCTTTGGTGAGGCTGGAAATCAAATAATTTCTAAAATTAAAGGTGTGCATTAGCAAGAAATGATTAATAATCTGTTAAAGATCATTTAAAATTTAAGAACTATTGGTTAAACACCGATTAGGAGGGTTCTAATTGACAAAAGTGCATGTTAGAACCCGACAATGTGGTGTTTAATTGACTTAAGACCTCATGTACTTCTTTCTTTTATTATATAAAACTATACTTGATAAGTTGTCATTTTGGTAAAGTAAATAATAATCTGATTGTTTTTTTGTACTGTTAATCTTCAGAAATCTGTTTCATTCTTCTGAAATTTTAGCTGAATGCAATTGCCCCTCATGGAGGGCCTCACCTGTATAAAACTGCAATGAGAGTGAGGATGTAGTACGCGATGATGACAAAGAGGTAGGCGTACTCCATGTTATAGGGCAAATCAGCGATCACCCGAATGGTGTCACCCAAGTAGCATCCATAATACAAGACAGTGCCAAGGAACCAACCCTGTAAAAGACAAGAATAGGGTAAGGAGGTGGAAATCGAACCATATTTTAAAATATCTGGAAAAAAATCAAAAATACACATTGTAATGTTCTATTAAAATCACAAACATTTTATAAATTTCACATGAGACTGATTTACCCTTTAAAATGTTCTAGTATGACCAGCGAATAGAATGTCAGAAACACTGACAATGTTTATTTTGAAGTGAGGTACCTTTTTGGCTAATATCCCTCACATTGGTCTCAGTGATCAATATATACCCTAGACAATTTGCCCAGAGATCATACATTATAATGAAATGATGTCACGAGCGTCTTGGCCAATCAGCGTGTAGTAATTTTCTCCACTTCAAATGTTTACTGGCAATTTCTGTAGCGAGTTTTCGCTCTACGGAGACGTACGGCCTGTCATTTTAAAGATCTCAGAGAGATCCCTCTACCCATCTGAGAATGACATCTCTACGACCTACGGAAGTGGTTGAATCGGCGAAATCTGCCTCATTTGCATAACATATGTGAAGGCCAGTTCATTGGCCACGTGGGCGTGTCTGACTGATTCACTGAAGGCTTTGCTGAAGTGTATGCTACAATTGTTAAACACATAGCAGAAACATTACAACACAAACAGAAGAACTTTCAAACAGCTTATCATATTATCTAACCTGGCCAGTCAATAACTCAGCTCCTGTAAATGTGGCATTGTGATAGCAGGCGTCTGGCTGTGATTCCAGGTGGTAGACATTGTACAGAATTTGAGGCAGAACAAGGAGACAGAACAGGATGAGGAACAAGGGCACGTTGAGAAGAATGAGCCACTTGAGGAATAGGAAGTAGGACGTCACTCCCGTGCCAAACTTGCCCTCTATCGTCTTGATGTGCCCTCGCCACAGTTCCAGGGAGTACGTGGCCTCAGCAAGGTTGATTTGGAACTTCTTCCATTTCTGAAACACACAAATTTATCAAATAACTAATACACACATATTTCAGAAGACAAATACTAAGCATGCTAAGGCATAATTGATTCTTAGCTTCGCGGACCCGCCGACACAATAGATTTCCTGCCGACGGAAAAAAAAAATAGGAAAAAAAAACTTTTTTCTTTTTTTTTTTGACATTATAAAAACACAATTTTTTTTTTGTCCTACTGACCGACCCTAAAAAAACTTCCTTGAGAGGATCCGAGAAGCTAAAGATCAATTATGAGTGGCCTAAGCAAGCAGCCATCAATCATACTAGATAACACTTTTTTTCCAAAAATGTGCACATGAAATTCAAATACATTGTATTGATTAAATATCTCAATTCCCAAGTGTAGACTCCAGTGATTTCTTTGACGTTAATTATCTAAGTTTGCATGCGCATTTCACACAGTGATGATAATTGATAAATATATTATATGTCACTACAGGCAAACAGAAACAAGCCTTGACAAAATCTTATGACCTCAATAGACTCAGACTATAATTACACATCAGAGATATTAGGTGCACTATACAGTGTACTAACATCCTTGATATAGTCATTGTGAAACAGAAAACCTGTCTTACCAGCGAAATGGAATACTTCATGATTTTCCAGCAACTCAGTCTGCTTCCTTCTCTTCTGCGAGTTGATGTCTTAATCTTATCCCTGAAATGGAGGAATCAAAGGATACAAAGAGTTTAGAGCCTCATTGGGATGTTGTAAACTGTGGAACAATATGACATGCAACAACATTTGAATGGTTATTGCAGCCCTCTTAGGCCAGCTCTTGCCATGAAGTCTTCGAAATCTTTGCAGTAAAATACAAGAAAGAGTATAAAAGTTTAGGCTTCACAACAGGAAAAGCTCATGCTCTTTTCTGTAAAAGATGAGCAAACAGATTGCAGATATAACATTCTTTAATAGCAGTACTTATTAGCTGAGGATGGTTTAGTTGCTGCTGGTCAAATGGACTTTATATATTTACAATATTTCCAATTTTAATCTTTTAAGGATTGCAACACTCATTAATTTCATACTGGTACAATTCAGCAGCGCTTTGGTTAGGGTAAAGTATTGAAAACCAGAAGTTTAGTGAAGCACCCACCTGACGGCCCGTCTGTCGCGGAGATGTAGTGGCAGTTGTTTGATGTCTTCATTCTGGTCCTCGGCCGTCCCGTCTACAAAGTCAGGGTCATCCAGGAGACTGGAGGCCACCCCCTCCAGATTGACTCCTTTTGGCATCCTCACGCTCGAATGCCCTCGGTGGTGTCTCTTCGTTTTACTCCTTTTGATCGCCGACCCTGAGACGCGGTCCATCGTGAGGCCACTGGGCACTGGAGAGGTCATTTCAATTAGCATGGACATGTTGTAAATGTTTGTGGTAACGTAACTAACAAATTTTAATATTGATGATTCTCAGAGATCTATAATAGATACTTGTTATAAACTTTTTCAAGTTCTAGGACAGCAATTGCAGCATCAGCATAGGGTACCATAAGAACTCGAAAATGCATTTGAATGTATAAAGTTTTCAAATCATTCAATTGCTAGTACTGCTCTTTAACGATCAAAAGTGATTGAAATCCAGCAGTTCCGATGATCAGCATTTCCATACTTGTATAGAAAAATGCTAATCTCTCTGATCACATTATCAAAATGTCAATCGAGAACTGCCACCGACTGGCACTGGGTCCATGCAATGTGTGCATATCAAGCATTCAATATCTCCCTATATTTATCAGCAGCAAAGCTCCACATGTAAAAAGATTAAATCTATTAAGTCCATGCTGCTATATTTGCATGGGCCACCAACAACTGGTGTAAATATATATGTGACAAGTTATCAACATAATGTATATATATATAATATAGGGCTTGACATTGAACCTGCTAAAATGTATATAGTCTCAGTCTAATAGAGATGTGATCCCGGAGTTCAGTGATACATTATCTATAGCTCCCAAGTCAAGTGACAAGTTCTGTTTGATCATCACTGATGAGAGAGCAGAAAATTCAATAGTCATTTGATCTCTTAATAATCCAATTTACACCAATCATGAATAAAATCCTGGTCAACGTATGTTAATAAATAGGCTGAGGAAAATACCACACAAAATATCATAACTGCTACTGTACTGAAATATGCATGCAGCTCAGCTGTCCTGAGCTGTCCTGAGTCCTGGGCTGTCCTGAATTGTCCCAGTTGGCAGCGTCACAAAACAGCACACTCAGACATTGAAGCAGTCTGCACCAAGTAGGCCTAACCAACAATTTGATGGTCATCCTATAATTTAAAAGCATGCTAAGATATAGGCTTATTCATGTAAGTTATAATTGAGTAAGAGTAACATGATCATTTGGTAATATGACCATGGTGTCATATTAAGGTAATTTCAAAAATGTAATGAGCTGCTAATGGTTAATGACTATACAGTATATCAGTACACATTGTATAGGGTTGCAGTACTTATACATGGTATATTTACTGGCAGACATGCAAGTTTCAGCCTATAACTTCAAGTTACATAACTGAGCTTGGAAAACTCAGTATAAGAACATTCCTCCTGATCCAATTAAACTAGAACTGAGTTCAACTGACATGAATATAAATATACATGAACTTTTTTTGTAAGAATATATTCATGCAGGAATGATTGCAGGAATCACTGCAGGAAACAGTGCAAAGTTACAACACAAATGTTCGAAGTATCCTGGTGAAACAATATTTCATGAACATGAAATCTGGAGCAGCACATTTCAGAAATATGCATTAGAGAGTAACATACTTCAAAATTCTTAGTGTGCTATGTCCCGCCAATGACAAAAACACAAATCATGATGTGATTTGAGAGAGGGAGAGAAGAGCGTCACAATTTATGCAGGATAAAACTGCCTTAAATTAGAGAAAAAAAGATCCGCAATTATCATATTTTACAATTTCCAAAAAAAAAAGGAGAAAAATTCGAAGTTAGTAGATGATATCCAAAAGACAGCTTGCAAGTCAAGCAACGACCACTGGTAGTATTCCAAAGATGATAAAATGTAGCAGGGCTAGCAAGACCAATGCACAGTCTCAGGTTGGCTCAGTGACTCATCGTAAGTCATGGGCTCCTGAGTCCTCACAAGGCCCAACTCAACTCATTCTCAGCCAATGACTAACAGGAGGATTACTGAGGGAGACTGAATTCTGAAATTATGCATCAAGCAACACAGACCGTCAGACTGTGCAGTGCAACACACAGCATTTAGCAAAAAAAACCACAGCATTTAGTCTGCAGCTCGGCTGTCGGTCTGAAACATCACTTCCATGTAT
Organism: Platynereis dumerilii; assembly: GCA_026936325.1. Taxonomy (NCBI): domain Eukaryota; kingdom Metazoa; phylum Annelida; class Polychaeta; order Phyllodocida; family Nereididae; genus Platynereis; species Platynereis dumerilii. Next base: position 477,261 of record JAPTHN010000153.1, read on the forward strand.
GATGCATGATTGGGGATTTACATCCTGTATTCATGCACCAGGTAGGCTAATTACAACAGGAGGAGGGACAACAATGAGGCGAAGGACGATTGAAACTGCTGTCCAACATAAGAGTGGGTATCCATACTATCCAATGCTGCACCCAGCAATTGGCAGGGTGCTGCTACCCATGGAGCTAACCTTCTCCCAAAAACATAATTTCCAAGGTTTTTGTGTTGTTGCAGTGAAACTTGAAAATTTTGATGTGAAGGACAAAGAAGTAACCATAAGTTTGTAGGCCTATACTTCATTATTACAAATAACTTAAACATATTATAGTAGGCCAAACGGAAACAAGTGGGGTATTGCAAAGCAAATATTCATACAGCTACGTTAGCACTTTCTATTTAGTGATGTGAAAACCAGAGTGAAAATAACATTACGTTTTCATTTGGGATAGAAGGTTAACAAGAGTTAAAGGTCAACTTCAGACTAGTTATTCAGTAGTCGATGGACAAGAGGAGGACACAGTAAAGAGGTGAAGTATGATTGCAAGTATCCAACATCATGAACATGGGTCTAGGACTCTAGGTGACCCGGCCAGAGCTGAAATCAAACCTAGGACCCACCAATAGGCAGCCAAGAGCATTACCAACTGAGCTGACCTCCCTTGCCAACTTATTTGAAAATGCCAAGGACAGGAACTCAAATTCAAAGCAAGAATCTGCTGCTATTGTGGAAGGCTGGAGCAGAATTAGAACCTGTGTCCTCTTGTGTCATGAACAAGCAATCATTTCATTGACATAAAGAGTCACATCTGCCTTATAAGTCAGAAATGTAAATACTATGTAGACAGACAGCTAGACATATGCATGGTAAGTGCAGCCCTCTAAGCCCAGTTCTTCGTGCTAATGAGGGTTAACAGGAAAAGTAATTTCACAATCAGCCCCACTCCCGAGTTGACTCCCGGTTAACCTACAACGTAGTAATTACTAGCAATAAAAAAAATTTTCTATGAGTACCCTGGAGGTGATCCCCAAGTGTAGTAATATAAATACCAGAAAAACATTTTCACGAGACCTACTCCCTCGGTGACCCCCTCGGTGACCCACCTCGGTGACCAAGAACCTTTACCAAAAGATTTCAAACTAAAATGTTTTATAAATAAGCCACGTGCGTCACTTCAAATTGTGCCAAAAAGTTGGAAACTAAATAAAGAAGACACACAGTCTCAATATTTAGAGAGAACCAAATTTACATCCTACATATTTACATCACACAGCCAAAAATGGCCTAAATTTCTGCACTCACTGTTCACAACAGGTATACTGATTGGCCTATATCTGTATATAGGGATCTATAGGGCGAAGCCCACCAATTTAATTGTCATGCAGATATTTAAACCTTGAGTTAAGCCACAGCTTATAGAAAACCTCTGTCACACCATTACGCATTACCACTTGCTCTCAAATTAGCCCTCTTGAATCGCTTTTTACTATCAATTCAGAAGCATGTGGGTATTTTAATTTTGTTTCCTGGATATCTGGTTGCCGTGAAATTGGCGAAAACGAGTGTTCGCACTTAATTTTTCATGGCCCGTAAAAACCCCCCAGTTTTACATTTACCCCATGAGAGGGATTTTTTACTTGCCCAGCAAAGGCACTGCTAGAAGTTCAAGGGGGCGCCAATTTAATGTCTCATCCGAATGACATCCAGAGCTCTGGGATGTAAATGATGAAGATCCAGTGAATTTTTCTTTTATTCACTGCCTGGAGTTCGAACCCATGCAGCAGTGGTGGGCAAGTCAACAAAAAATGCTAACTAAGTTAACAGTCAATAAGTTAATCAAATCAATAGCAAAGTTATAGTTAATAACTTAAAATTGTGGCAGAGTTAACTGAAGTTGAAGTTAAAAAGTTAACAACTTTAATTTGTTTTTACTCTACAGATAAAAATATTTACTGTAAGTACCAGATTGAGGCATCCGACCCATCCGTCTCAAAAAGAGGCACAGGTTGAATTCAGCAGAAAATGGCTGTCTGAGTTTCACTATTTAGCTATCTTTTATCAACTCAAATCTTTTTCATGGAAAAATGAGTCTTTTTTTGCAGCTTTTTGACTAAAATTAACGGAATTAATTAACTTAACTGACTTGTAATTAAACAACGGAAGTTATTAACTTATGGAAGTTATTAACTTACGTTGATGCGACAAAAGACTTTAACTTAGTTAATAGTTACTCACTTTGTTATTAACAAATTACTGATCACCGAGTTAATGCCCATCACTGCCACGCAGACAAATGTACTCGATTTGTTAAAATAGCAAGATATGGTGAACCCTTCTATTGCTTGATTCATTACTCACCACCTTGGTGCATTCTACTGGGCATCTGGTCCAGAATGGCATTGGCGGACCGAGTGGCCGAAAGGGGTTTATTCCGCTCGTAGGTGGCCCTTCCAGGCTCCATCACAGCATCCGCTGACCGCTGGGCCATCTCAATGGAATTCTCTGTGTAGTTTGGGTTAGTCTGCTCCATTTTCGCCATCAGTGAACTTCTGTAATACATTTCAAAAGGTCAAGTAGTATGTAGTCGATATAGTCATGCAAAATTGAAACAAAAATCAGCGTTGCATAAATACAGGACGTAAAGCCCCAATCATCCATCCATCCTTTAAGTCCCTGTGTGTCACTGCCAATCAACTCATTGATATTTTATAACTCAGTAGAAAGTGATTACACCCAGGACTATAACAGATAGACAAATAGTATTTTGGATTAGATTCGATTTTTTCTATTTCTTTTGTATTTATTATCTGTAGACTTTCTTAAATACTGGTGTCTACCAGTTGGTAAGCAGAAAAATTTACGACTTGGTAATATCACATTGACCAAAAAAGTCTGTGTCTACGACTTGGTGAACCCTGCCAATTTTTTGTCCACAGGTTGGTAGTACTTGGTGTCTACAAGTTGGTTGTCTACTAGTTGGTTGTCTACTAGTTGGTTGTCTACTAGTCGGTTGTCTACTAGTGGGCGTGTCTACGAGTGGGCGGGTCTACGAAGTGTCTTGATACCGACACCAGTAGTTGTCTGGTTGTCAACAGTGGTTTCTTGCTATAGTATTGATAGAGCCCGGCTCGGTAAACAGCCTCGGCCTTTCTTTTATATTCAGATAACTACTGATTTAAAGTCACTAAAAGTGGGGGGGGGGCAGAAATAACATAGTTCACGATACTGTTGTTCTTGAACCTACTTCAGGAGAATGCCCCCCCCCCCAGTGGCCCACTGAGACTATGCCTGACTGGCTATCACCAATCAATTTAATTTAATCAGATGCTATAAGCTTCCCATGAGATTATGATGGCCCATCAGTCATCACTAGCTGCCACTGCTACTGGCTATGATCAGGAACTGATCACACCAGTCAAGACACAGCACAAAAACTTGTTAAGTTTTCTGCCACTGATATCAACATGTCCACTCACCATGAGCTGCGATCTGCAGGAATTTATCAGTCAAACATCCAGTTCGGTTGTCAGAGTTTATGCATCTCTTCTAGAATGCCCAGAGTAGTCTGAAGAGACATTTTTCCGTGACTGATTCAATTTTTCACCATTTCAGAACTTCGGCGCCATGATGGCTTGTAGAACAACAAAACAATAAACATATCATAAAATATATTTTATTGTGGTAAAGATGCTGCTGAAAAGATAAAAGTTGTCAAATACAAGTTCTAATTAATTTTAATAATTTATATTTTATTCATAGTCAGACCATGATCTTCCTTAAACAGAAATATGAAAATATTGCTTACATTTTTAAAGATTACATTCAGCGCCTCGCATGGCGGGCACTTCAGCAAGTTATTGGAAATTCTTGGGTAGGGAACTTAGAAAGCTAAGAAAAGTTCATTGCGGTCATCATGCGTGCTTTTCATGACTATTATCCATAAGACAATGGATCATAAAACAATTTAAAGTGCATAATTAAACTTAAGTGCTTGTGTTAGTGTTTAAGAATTGGTCCTGAAGTTGGGTTCAGTTTCTGCAGTTGACACTAGAGTGCCTTGTTAACAGAATTTGGCACTGGGGGGGGGGGGGTGAGCTTTGCCTGAGGGGTGCTTACTTTTTGCCTTCACTGAAGTCCTTCCCACAGTGTAAATTAATATGGTAAGGGAGGAGCATCAATTTTCCTCCCCCCCCCTAAGTCTAAAAGTCTCCTAAGCCTCAGTCATAACCAGTGATAACCACAGACCACTCTGGTGTTATAAACTTCTAAAGGGAAAAACTAAAGTGCGGCTGGATTAGCGTTTACGGGAGAGATTCTAGTACAACACACATGAAGCTACCTGATACAACTTGGTGTTTAAAGTTCTAATAAGTATACATTGGATGTGTATTCTGAATGGTCTTCACTCAGGGATCCAAAATAATGGAAACAGTTGGGTTTGTGCACCATCAGCCCAGTCTTGGCTATTCTGGACCTGTCTGCAAGTAGATTTCTTGCCTCTAATAGCCCATGCTGCCAGCATGATACTGGACCATTTACTGGTGCTAATGATGGGGTGTAAAACATGAGCTCTCAAGTGAATTTCAATTTATTTCATGTATTTGTAGCATCGCAATGTGAAAAGAAGTGAACGCCGAAGTGAATGTCGCCTTAGGCCTCAGGATGGAGGAATTGCCGATGGAGGAATTGCCTGCGGCAGAGGGCTTACAACACAAGGCGGCACTCCACGTAAAGCAACATACCATCGAGCCCGTTCTTATTCAGACAGATGTAACATTTTGCCAAGCATTGTAAGCCTTTTTAAATTTCCTTACTTAAGTTACTTTTGATGAATATTTGTCATTACTACAAGAAAAAAGTAACCTTCAGAAGGTTTGATTTAGGAGAAGTGTTATCTGCGCATCTGCTGCTGATAAAGATACAAGTTTACTTGCTCTTACCTCATCCCTTGTCTTTGAAAACGAGCTATATTGCTGTTGCTCGATCTTCTACATCCATGTTTATAAGTGTCCACTCTGACCTTAGTATTTCACCTGGATATATGAAATGTGGTATAGGGATTCACTTGAGGGTATGATACAGATCAGAAACAGAAATCCAAGATGCCTGCCAAAAATGTCCGCTACACTGAATTATCCACGGTGACCTAAATATTTGACCTACAGTTATGAAATTTTGGTGTAGGAATTCAATTGATGGTTTAGATCAGGAAAATATGGAAAAACCCAAGATGAATGGCCACAAAACTTGAATTGTCCACTCTGACTTTAACATTTCACTTAGAGCTGTAAAATTTGGTCTAGGGGTTCACTGCACAGCGTGGATCTGGAGCATGTGAAGAAATCCTAGATGGCCGCCGAAATAGCTCCTACTTAATCATTTAAATGGCCCCCAATACTCGTCTGCTGTGACCTTTGTGCCCTTCAACCTCACCTTAGGAGTCATGACAACCTCCCTAATATGGGCATCTTGTAACTTCGGACATAAGTGCCTGCATTTCACAGACGAGCGTTGATACCGCTTGTGCTCTGGTTTTGTCTTGAAATATTGCTTCCTGTTGTGGCACTGCTTTCTGATGCTTGCTCTTTCTTTCAGGCCCCACAATTTGACTGCTGCCTCTGCGCTGAAATACGAACAATTTGTCGCTCAAATCATCCCGAAGTTGGTAGTTGAAGGCAAGGAAAAGCTGACATGGGTCAAACTAGGTGGGTGTCTGTCTGTGATTACACTGGTTAGATAGCAGTTGCGTACAAGTAGGATGTCACATTTTGACGAAGTTATTCTTCACGATTTCTTCAATTTATGAAGTTCAACCGAAGCTGCACCTAATAGTTCAATATTTTGTAGTCTTTGTTTCCCTGGCTAGGAAGATTGGCAGCACAGTCCGATGATGTTTGGCTGACACTTTCCTTTTGAGAAGGATTGCAATGAGGAATATAGATGAATTGTTTTACAATGATAAATTTATCAAATTTTGACTGAAGTAAAATTGTCTGAGATGAATCTGTTAATTTTGAGGTCTAAGGATGGCTATAAGTAGTATGAGGTATTGTCAGCTCGACCAATTTCATTTCTGTTCTCTGAGACATATTGTGCATGCCGACTTTAGTTTATAGAGTGTATTAATTAATTCCTCTTCTGCAGTGGACGGGGCCACCAGCCAGCACAAACTTCAGTTGTGTCACCTGACAGCTTGTCAAGGTCACCAATTGGCTCATGAAAGACTGGTGCATCTGATCAAGAAACTGCATGCTTCCAATGTGGTAAGTTATTGTCACCTCCCTTGCAGAATTACCTGAATTTGAAATTTTGGAATATACAAAAAGTTAGTGGTGTAAAGAAAATCTGCTGAAGTAGTTTTGTCGATGTCACCAATGACCAATCAAATAACAATATACCTTATACCTTGTATGATCTGGAAAAAAGTTTCAGTCTTTCTGGACTGACGTGAAAGGATAACATTTTGAGTTTTACCGAAGTACCAACAAAAAATATCACAATTTGAAGGATTTGACTTTGTTGGCAGGTTATATCCACCAAGGTGACAAACTGGTCCAGCCTCTACTTCCTGCCAGCATTCGATGGATTCAAGAACATGATAAGTAAGTGTTGAAGATAGATAGGCCAAGACAAATGATGCCCTCTTGGTCCAGTTTGGGTTAATTGATGAAATGGAAGAGAGAGTGGGAAGAGAGAGTGGGATTCCTCAACACGTTACACAAATAGCCCACCCCTGGCATGAGGTATTGTAATCCTACCACTGACAATGAGGGGTTGCCAATTTACATTCTCATCCGAACGACATCCATGCTCATGAAGGTCCAATGAAAATTTTGTAACATCTTGTCTTCTGAGAAAGGCAGTTGCAACAGAAAAATCCGTCTCCATATTTTCACAATGACTCTGAATTGATAATAAGTTGTCAGTTATTGGTCTTAGTTTTAACCATTTTCTAATGGGATGCTGGTGTTGTATTGCAGAAGATAGCTGTCCTGATTGGCGACTGGGTCAAATGGTGGGTGTCATTGTCTGGAACAAGAGAGACTTCCAAGAAAGTTCTTCTGTTAATGACAAAAGGTAATGAACTTCCATCTGAAAATGAGTGCCTCTAAATAGGCCACAATGGTGCTGATGGGGCTTAAAACACAAACTCTCTCACTCCATCTAAAAATTAAGCTAGACCTGGTTGTGATAAGTTTCAAGAATGAATGATTTTATTTTAATGATGTTAAGTGTTTGTTTTTATTACAAACTGGTCATTTGACTTCTCTTTCCTTGACTGTTTAAATAAAAAGGTGCATGAAAAACGTCAGTGTGACCGTCACATTTTTTCCAGATATAAAGCAGTGCCGACAATGAATGAATGTTTTATTAATCTTTGTCAATAGAAGCCTATATTATGACTGGCTACACAATATAATGTTTGTGATATTTACCAAGAATTGAAACTTAATTTTCAGTTTGGTGATTAAAGAAGAACCATTGGTGATTAAAGAAGAACCATTGTCGAAATGGAATGAAGAGTGTGCCCAGTTAGAAGCAGCACAGCAAGCCATCAGTATTGGAAGTAGTAGGCCAAGTTTAGAAGTGACACGAAGTCAGGATGAAGTACCCACTGGCATCACCAGCCCTGACCCAAAGGACCAGCCAAAGAGCCAGCCAAGCGACCTGCCAAAGGACCGGTCAAAGGACCATGCAAAGGACCAGCCAAAGGACCAGCCAACAGGGTTGAATGTAAACACTGAGTTTGTCGCGTCTGCCTTTAAGGACATCCCAAAAATCAACCGTGTCAGGAAAACATCAACTCACAAACGGACAGATTCCACGGAAGATGCTCAAGACAAGACCCCTGTGGCTCCCCCTGTGGCTCCCCCTGTGGCTCCCCCTGTGGCTCCCCCTGTGGCTCCCCCTGTGGCTCCAATTACTGATCCAGTCCATTCAGCTGATGAGAAGGTTTCAGCATCACCCGAAGTACAAAATGTCCTTCCTGAAGTTCCAGCACCTGAGTTTAAAGGCCAACATGCTCCTGAAGTCTCAACATCATCGGACGGGTGTTCTCATATGACCTCGATAACCCCTGACAGGAGAGACTCGCTTTCACAAACGCACGATCAAGCTCTTGACCTGCGCAAGAGTATGTCGCCTAAAATAGTGCTCAGTCGTGTTGCTTCAGGTGCGAGTACAGATGATGGACCAACGCCAGTCTGGACGAGCTCGCTGCTGGACAAACAGGTGGAGAAGGTGTCCCCCTCTCCCAAATCCAGAGAGAGCAATTCAACTACATTCGGAAATGCTGAGTATAATCCTGAGAAGGACAAGATGGCTGCTGCTGTAACTGTGGCTGCTTTTGCTGATTCGACTCTTACGACTGCCGTGTCTGTGCCACCTGAGCAAGATCAGAGCGCAACCCAAAATGTCGTTTTCGCCAATCAAAGTTCTGACGCGGTGATGGATGTCGTTGCTGATCCAAGGGATAAAGAGAATAGGGTCTCAGTCGTTTTGGAAAAAGAGAGTTGTGTTAACCCTGAGACGAGCAGCAAGAAAGATGTTCCCGCAAAGAGGCCCCGGGGAAGACCCCGCAAGTATCCATTGGGAGACCAAAAAATGCCCATGGAAGCGCTGTCTGGAAATATGCGTAGTGACAAGAATGCTGTTGGAGCCCCGAAGAAGAAGGATGGCAGAGGCAGGCCAAGAAAGACCTCTACAGAACAAACGGATGTCAACAATCTGAACAGCACCCAAGTCGAGGCTCAATTCCAGCATATCAAGCAGGTCAACTCTAAGTTCAAAGAACTAAAGACCAACACGGAAAATGCTTACAAAGAATTGGTGTGTAAACTTGCCGACCCAGAGAATTGTTCTATTGGTCATTCTCAGGAGAAAACTGATAAGGGTGATTTAGTTGGTCATTCCAAAGAGACAATCACCAGTGAGACTGGTTCAGTCAGTCATTCTAAAGAGATAATCACCAGTGAGACTGGTTCAGTCAGTCATTCTAAAGAGAGAACCAATGGTGAGACTGGTTCAGTCAGTCATTCTAAGGAGAGAACCACTGGTGAGACTGGTTCAGTCGGTCTTTCTAGGGAGAAGATAACCGACAAAAGTCAAGTAGTCAGTCATTCAAGGGTGAAAATCACTGACGAGACGGGTGCAGTCAGTCTTTCTACAGAGAAAATAAGAAATAAAAGTCAATTAGTCAGTCATTCCAAGGAGAAAATGACTGATAAGAGTCAATTGGTCAGTCACTCTAAGGAACAAGTGTGTGAGAAAGGAATAAAGAACTTTTCAAAGCCGTCCAAAGATAGTGTGAAGGCTAATGGGGATTGTGGCAAGATGGCTGCTCCACTGAGAGAAGCAAGAGCGTCTTCTCATAAGAGCAGCAGATCCAAGAAAGACAGTGAATCTGAGACACACAGCAGTAGTGGTGGAAGAAAAAGGAGCTACAGTGAATCAAAAGCGCACTCTGGTGGCAGTGACAAACACTCTTTGTCGTCAAAATCATTTCTCATCAAGAAGGGGTCAAGTCAGAGTGCGGGCAGTGATCTTAGTCGTAGAAGTGCCCTTACTCCTCCGATGGCCCAAAAGTCGTCTGCTTCCAGAGCAGGATGGTCCACCTCAGCGATAGAAGTGCCAAAGAAAAAACCCCACCTATTAGCTGATGGGAAACCAGTCAAGAGAGACCCTCGCTCCGAGAAACAGCAAACCAGCGCCGCCTCTGGTCCCTCAAAGACGTCAACTTCTACTCCTTCCCCTAACGTGGCTCCAAATCAGGAAAAAACTCCATCGGGAATTCTGAAGTCCTCCAGGGTTCCTCATTTTGTACATAGAGATTGTCAAACAGAGGCTCCTGAGCCAAATCCCTCCACAGACCATGAAACACAAACTCTGATTGAAAATACTTGCAGAGATACCCAGACAGACATTGCTTGCTTAGATAATATGACACAGACTTCCATTAATTGCACTGAAGCACAAACGCAAACTGACACTAATAACAGCCTTGATGCTGAATCACGAACTAGCAGCAGTCCAGTGTTCGGAATCCACTCCCAAGTGATCATCAACCTCCTGCAGACGGTCATGAACAGTCTTGGCACTCCCAGGCCCCTTGTTCTCAATGAGGTATGTCCTCAGAAGCTTTCTTCTTATAACAGGTTATGTATAAACAATGACAGTTGAAATGTATTACTTCAAGCCCAATCAGTCAATGACCCATAAGAAATGACAACGTAGTTTTAGTGTCACCCGAGCTCTATTCTTCAGACTGCAGAAAAAAATTAATGTTACTAATGAAATTAACTTATTGTTATTATTCGTAGATTTCGTTTGCAATGTGTTCTTTATCCTATCTGATACTGGTACCATGAAATGTAATAGGAATACTCCGGCATGAATGTCCTGTAGATTTGCATGTGAACATGTATTGCACCCATTGATGTGCATAGCAATGTTTTACTCTCTTCAAATGCCTTTAAATAACCCACACTGGTGCTGATGGGGCGTAAAACACAAACTAAGTTTTAACTAACCCAGACACTCCCTTTACTCTCCTGAAACAGGTACGCAGCAGTTTGGCTGAAGTCTGCAAGTTCCTTCAGCTGCAGCAAGAGAAGGGCAACTTCCCCGATGTGATGCCTCTACTCACCCAGTCCAGTAGGCTCTTAGAAAGCGTCTGCAAAGCCAGCGCTCAACCAGGTATGTCATCCGATTCATACAGGTTGTGGCATCAGGATAAACACATCTTGGGCTATGTCAGTAATAGACTCAGTATGTCAAGATTTTAATGTACTCAAATTAAGCATGTAGTGCCATTATTGGGCATGAATTGTCATATTTTGGGAAAAGTTTGGTTATGTTACTTTCTGGGCTGGTCTTGAAGTATTTATTTCTGATTGGATAAATGCTGAGAAAATTCTATCGTTCTTGTTCTGTGAGCCATCCCTCTGAACACTACTGCAGATGTATGAAACTTTGAAATAAGTTAGGCCATCAGCAAAAGATAAGTCGAAATATTAAGGACAAGTAGATTGTTGTTGGGAGGATGAGTAACTCCGAAATGATACACTTGTGGCTTATAATTAATTGACCCTGGGTATTGTTCGATATCTTTGACGCAGATCCTCCTGGAATGTCCACCAACAGTCCTAGGAAAGTCATCAAGAAAGAAGAATTGAAGGGTTCCACAAATGCTTCACAGATTCCCAAAGCTGCCAACTGTGACGAAGAAGAGAATGGGTTGTCGAACGAAGATCATTTGGAACGGCAACCTGTACCTGTTTGTACTGAATTGGAAAATCTGAATATTTCGAACATTTCTGACTCATTTGTGACTGCTGATGCTGCTGGTCAGTCTCAAGCTGCTTTGTCTGATGTCAGCGGAACACCCGAGTCCATTAATGAAGATGCTGCTGACACCGAGAGTCCAGGCAAACAATTGTGGAAAGCTATTCCTCCTAGTACGGACTGCAATTTCAAGACTCCTCATCCCCAAAATGATCGTTCTGATGGTGTCAACTTGTCCCGCTTGTCATTTGGTAGAGGCGATGATCAAGATTTAGGTAAGGTTTCGTGAAATTTATTTGTGTAAAGTAATTATTGTTTTGAAGTTTTCACTATAACATTTTTTCTGACCGTGTCAGGTCCGTACTATTTACCTGTGCCCTTGTAATGGACGCTAGTAGTCACACAATTTTGTTTTTAAAATGGCCTTTTTGTGAATCTCAACAGTGCTCATCAGTTAGACCTCACCATTTTACTTTTACCTTTGGAAAATTTTACCATTGAAAAAGCAGGCAGCTAACCTGACAATTTGGCATGTCAACGCCCTACTAACGATTGACGGTACAAGCAATCAGATTGTTATTTATTTTGCCAAAGTCAAAAAAGTGTATGAGCTCCAGTTAGACAGCTCATTGTACCTTCGGTCAGAATGTAACTGACACAAAATGCATGTTAGAACCCCCAAATCGGTGTCTGACTAATACTATGAAACTGCTCAACATTTTTCAGATGTAAATCCTGTAGATATTGAGAGCTCATCACAGTCTTCCAGAGAGCAGTGGGATAGGGACGTGGACACATTTCTAGGACAAATAAGGAATGCAAGCAGTGGGTTGGAGAAAGGAATGGAGGAGAGGTGCCTGGATAGGTGCCTGGATATTCGGCCTGGAGGGGATCTGGATGCAAATGTCACGGATAAGTTCTTGCCAACTTTTGCTGCAGAAGATAGTGTCACCTCCATGCACCCCCCTGGACTTGAGGTGGCCCCAAGAAAGGAGGCAGATGGATCAGCCTTGTACGACCCGTTCACCTACGAGTCATCCCATTCAGAGATTGATATTCCTGGTCTCGATCTTTGTGCATCTGAAAAAACAAAAGACAGTAATTTGCTTCCTGAATCGTCAGCACCTGTGGGCCACAAAACTTTGCACAGAAAGCCTAATGATATAACCAGTTCACTGATGGCAATTGCAGGTTGTAATGCTGGTCCTCCCGTTCCAACGACTAAGCCTGTCTCTGATAAAACAAGAACGGTTGATCCATCTTCACACTTAAAGTCGTCTGGAGAGAGAGAGAGAACTTACCGGGGAAGGAAGTCGAGCAGCAGGTCAACGTCAAGCTCAAGTTCGCGATCCCGCTCGGCAAAGAGACGACGGTACTCACGATCCAGGTCCAGTAGCTTCAGCAGTACCAGTGGGTCTCAGAGTCCGTACACCAGTACCAGTGGTACATACACCAGTACCAGTGGGTCCCAGAGTCCCTACACGTCATCCACCTCCAGTAGCTCCGGTTCATGCAGGAGACCCGCCAGACGTCACAACTACAGAGGGAGCCACCGAGGCAGCTACAGGGGTTACAAAGGAAGACCTTTTTATTATGGGAAAGCAGGATCCTGGTGGAGCCCACACTTTTACACTGACAAGAAGAAAAGGTCTCGGTCGAGGAATAAGTCCAGGAGTAGGTCAAAGTCAAGGAGTAGGTCAAAGTCAAGGAGTAGGTCAAAGTCAAGGAGTAGGACCATATCGAGGAGTAGGTCCATGTCAAGGGGGAAGTCAAGGAATAGGTCTAAGTCGAGGGGGAGGTCACGGAGTAAATCAAGGTCACCTAGTCGCCCAAGGTCAAGGACCGGTACAAGGCCAAGGTCGCCGGTGAGAATGTCATTGAAGAAACCTGCGGTGGAACCGTGGTCTGAGGGAAATAGAGCTGACAGCGGCCAGATCCCGGGGCATGTATGGATCCAAAAAAGAATCCCCAGCAATAAGTCACTGCAAGCCGGAGCAATAAAGAAGAATGCCAAACAGAGGAAAAGCCAAGATTGAGGGAACCGTGAGGCATTGCAAAATCAGAATTATTGAACTGAAATCTTGTCACTAATTATCATTTGTCAACATAAATTACAATAGATTTGAATCAATAATTGCCATAATTTAAACTTACATATTGATACTCATGATGTGAACCAATGATATGTAATTATTATGATTTGAAAGTTAGCTATATATTTGTGATTTGAATGAGCATAATGAGTAATTTGATAATGAAACTTTGTATGAATGTCCGATTAGGGCCGAAGTGCTGCTGCACTACTTCGAGTATCAGTTTTTCTCTGAGTATGCTGCTAAAGATCTGATTGTCAGTGACAATCCCGTTTTTACTTTGGCTTTAAATCTGCTCAATTCATTTGTAAGAAATCTCTATCTGTATTTGGGTCGTCCCATTTCTTTCTTGTCATAGTGTCGTCCAAAATCATGATTCAATATTGATTTATTTACCCGAGACTGAATCTGATTGTTAAAACTTGTGCCAAAAATATATACATATTATATATAATATTATGTACATATACTAAACAGTTTTATATCTCAATGCATTTGATCTGTTGGAGTGTAGATCTATATTTTTAGAAATCTCAAATATTGCTTTATGCTGTATTCGCATGTATGTACAGTTCTATAGAATTGTATTCTGAATAGTTGTGATAAGGTCAAGATATATTCTTGCATTTACGTTTTTTGAAAATAGCTAAGTCTGAGCCATTTTTGCAGGCATGATTTACCCAGTATATATTTGTACAGATAGATGCAGATAGACGTTTATTCGTTCTCTTCATGCTGACCTCTGCTGTGGATTGTAGATCTGAGTAATTTAGCACTTCAACTTGTTATTTGCAGAAAGTTAGCTTGTTACTTTGCTAATCGTATTGCTGAATATGTATTAGTGTGAAGAGGCACCTGTTCATATGCTCACTTGGTCAGCAATGTTTTATAGGTCGCACTACTGAATTTTTTGTATTGTTTTTATCCATTGCTTGTTTTTTAAAATAAAGAAACGGCAACTTCTCACAATTTTAATGATACTGAGTTGCAGCGAATGTTCAGATTTGGTTTGTTGTCTTTTATTTAAGTGGTTCCGGTTGCTTCTTTTGAGATGTGAGTGATTCTGACTTTACGCCATACGTATACATTAATGCAACTATGTGTTTGAATGATGGAGCTACACAGACTGATCTAATCTGGCTTGCTCTCCAGACATGTTCTCGTCTCCCTGTGCTTGACGTTTGGCGCTATTAAACAGCTTGTGACAAAACATGGACTAAATATCACAATGTCCCATGTTAAAAAAGCTTGTGAATGTCATCAAAACTTGAAAGTTTCTTCAGGAGAGCTAGTGGACCAATATGGAATTCACTGAAGTGTACCATGAGAAGTGTTGATTGTGATTTTTGTTGTTTAACCCTTTCCAGACTGTGGGGAAAATTGCAAATTTGGGGTTTTTAACCCTTAAAACCAAATTTTCTCAATGAAGCCTTGTGAATTCACATAGATAACAGCTGATAACCATATATCAATATAAAGCTGGGATGGTGAGCTTTACAATGACATGATAGAGAAGACACCTGAGCACATATGAAAAGCACACCTGCCTTAATTACAGGTGAGATGATTAAAAAAGATCAAAGGCAATGAAGCCTATAACATGAAAAATAAGCAAGACTTTTGATGCACTTCAGCACCAAAATATCACTAAATATGTTTGCAACAAATTAGTGATAATTCCATTTGGTTATAAAGCTCAGGTATGTACAGGTAAGTCAATTATGATTACCTGCGGCCCATTTGGCTAGCCGCCGAAAATCGGACTAGTTTCTCAGGCTGACAGCAATTCATTGCATAGACCATTATTTCACTTGTGGGTGCCAGATTTTGTCAATACTTGGTGATCTTATATAGGTCAGGTTACTGCATCAATACATCCAACCTGAATCACATTACCCCTTTACCTGGCCTGATTACTGGGCCATGGGGTGTTATTTAGTGATAATTGGCAAAATATGCGCAAAATCAAACATTTCTTACAATACTAACCTCTGTGGGTCCAACAGAAGGGTATAAATATCAGGTTATGAACTAAAACCTTCTTAAAACATTTCAAAGAAGCAAAGAATAAATAAAACATAGTATGATCAAAATCTGGCAACTACTAGTGAATTAATGGTCCATGCAATGAATTGCTGTCAGCCTGAGAAATTAGTGCGATTTTCGGCCGCTGGTCAACTGGTCCTGAGGTAATTATTTTAAATGATTTACCTGTACATACCTGAGCTTCATAGCTAAGGGAAACCATTTCTAAGTTATTCTAATCTTTTTTGACATGTTCAAAACAAAGTTTTAGTGTAATAAACTGATATTTATACTCTCCCATTGGGGTGTATTACCTGAAATGTTAGATTTTTGCAAATTTTGCTAAATATTGCCAATTAACGCACCTGTAATTGAGCCGGGTAAATGGGTAAAGGGGTTCTGGTAGGATGTATAAATGCAGTAACCATACCTATATGCGATATTAATACCCCCCAGTGTAAATTTTGGCAGGGAGTGTTTGATTGTGTGCCCTAAATGCTCAAAAACAAAGCCTAAGGTTGTTTTGCTCTGAGATGACATGTTCAGGGAATTCCCCGGGAATCCCCTTATCAGATCCCACTTGGATTTCCCGTTCTCACGGGATGAATTTTTGGGAAACAAAAATGGTGATGGGTTGAATGAAAAGCTTATCTCCTGAGGCACATTCTGTGTGAATTTCATGTTAATATTTCCATTATAAGGTACTGTACAGGGGGCTGGAGATCGTAGCCCGAATTTGGGCCACGATCCTGGGCACAGTCTGGAAAGGGTTAACGTTACGTCCTACGTGTAATTAACACAAACCTCAGAGTGAGAGTTGAAATTCTGCAAAAAATTGTATTACTTCAAATCAAAATCTTGGATGCATGAAAATTAATTCCCATACAGATGTCTTTAGTTTTGCAAAAAGTGTGCTCAACCGTTTTGTCACTTGTTTTGATATTGGTCTGGTCTTTTTGGAACCCATATGAAATGGTTATTTTCCGCGAATGCCATTGTTAAAATGCTTGCCCTGTAGCATGTGAATCTCATCAAAAATCAATACAGTGCTTCAATTTCTGAATGTTGATCTAATGAATGTTCTGTTGAAAAATCCTCTCAAAGCTGCAGGAGTTTCATAAAATTTATATATCACCAGCAGAAAATTCAGTTAACTTTCTCTGGTGAAAGTAGTCTATCATAATAGTAACCAAATCAGATTTATTTGACAGTTTGAAAATGCAGATTGTATTGCCTCTGAAAGAAAATCCATTGTCCATCCTGGTCTCTGGGAAAATGCTAGTCTGGTGGCATCTGAATTTCATAAAAAATTCAAAAGTTTTACCAAAAAGTGGATACTGGTTTTAGTAAAACTTCTGGCATGTGAATTTCATTGAATTTTCAGGTACTTTGATCTAGAAAATATGGAATTTCCTTTCTCCAACAGCTTTTTCCTCTTAGTACAATATTGAAGCTGGCCTATTTTAAAATACTGATATTATAGAATTGATGGTTTTTGATATCCCTGAAAATTCTGGGGGGAGGGTTGGTCTCGGGGCAGCGTGCTGTGATGCCAATCGCTGGGTCCAGAGTTCTAATCCCGCTCTTGCCGGGTCACCTGGGCCTATGTTGGACGGATGTTTCATCATCCTTCACCTCATTGCTATGTCCTCCTGTCCTAATTGGCCTACCAAGTGCAAAAATACGGGACGTAAAGCCCCAGTCATCCAGCCATCCCTGAAAATGCTAGTGTGATGGCATCTGAATTTCATAAAAATACAAAAGATATTGAATAGTGGTTTTACTGTATTAAAACGTCGGACTAAAGGCGTGTGAATTTCATTCAATCTGCATTTTCTGGGAAATGCCGAGTTGCTTGCCTCTGAACTTGTCGCTGTTCTGGTGTATTATCTCTTAAACCTTCCGTGGAATGTTGTCTTGTGTCGTTATGGGATTTCTGAAGCGAAAACCTTTCTTAATGATGGCCCTTGATTGTGCTGCCAGATCTTGAAATAAGATAACATTATACCCTAAAATGTCCGTCATTAGCACTCCCATGTGTGTTATTGCATTCAGCATCTGAAATATATGCGAATATGCGAGAGGGCATGTGAATATCCTCAAATTAACTGAAAGTTTTGCAATTTCTTACCTTTTCCTGGGGTGACGGTCCCTAAATGGTTGTCAAGATGCATGCCAGTCTCCGATGTCCTTAATTTCATCAAAATGTAACTGGCTTCTAATAATGAGGATGGAGTAAAACGGGTCCAAGGCATGTCAGTCTCATCATGTTTGCTGGTGTTGTGATGCCTGTTGCATACAAACCTAGCTCCTCTTCTTTGGATGGCTTGGGTCTTGTTAATATGGCATTTCTCATTGGGGTCCCATGCTGAGCAGGCGTACTCTAAGTTTGGGCTGGCGAGGTGTTAAATGCCGTCTCCTTTGTTTTTTGACTGGTTGTCTTGATATTTCTTCTGATCAACCAAAAGTTTCAGTTGGCTTTGTTTTTAAAAAATAACCCTCAAAAGTTACGATTTGGTATCTATTGAGTTCAGTTAAACTGAGAGATAAGTTTTCATTGGAAATTGGGCTGCCTCCACGAATGCCTTCCTTTTTCCTCCGGTGCCTATTAGTCTTCCTACGTATACCGGTTGCATTTGCATGTATAGTATTGCTTTTGTTGCGTTGGTGATGACTGTGTGGGGATTCGTATGGTCTCTAATGTCTTTTGCGATTTTTTTCTGCTCCCGTTTCTGTTATGTGATATCCGTCATCCGCCAGGTCGTTGTTTGTCAGGGTTGCTTTGATTCTGTCTAGTCGTATCGTATGCTTTCCCTGGTTCTTCAGTAAGGCGTTGCATCGTTCTCTGCTTCTTTCGATGTCATGTCTGGTTACTTTAGCTGCCATTGGTGGTACCTCACGTACCTTCGTCTGGGTCGCTGTTAGTCTGGTGATTTTCTTTGCTAGTTCGATCAGTTGCTCTGCTGCCTCTCTTCCGTCGTCTCCTCTGCAGTATATTATTTGTTCCGATGGCAATGATTATTTGGTCGCACTTGGTGAGCTTGTGTTCTGTTTCTCTTTTCTTGTGGTTTTCTTGGAGGTCTTCGATCGTTCTGATTCCTGTTATTTCTTTAAATTTCTTGTCTGGTGCAAGTCTCTTTAGATTACTTTAGATCATCGGTCCGTTGGAGTCCCCGATAAATGCAATTTTTTGTGTCTCTGAGTCTCTTCGTTGCTGGCGCTCTTGCTAGTCAAACCCACGTCCTCTCAGGCCATTTGATTCAAAATCAACTACTGTAACGATTAGGCCACTGGGGAACGTTGTGAAGTTCGGCAATATTTCATCCGTTTGATAGCAGCCATAGGAGGACAACATAAAAGAATCTAGGAGGTCACTTTGAGTGAGTTGAAATTCAGCACAGATGATGATTTGGGCAGATTGGAGGGTGTGGTCATGTTGAACATCCAGTTTATGGGCTTTGAGGGATTGGTAGTTCACAAATGCGGTTGTTAAGGTTGTGGTGATGTCACACAGGAATGTCATGTTAAAGCTGTAAGGTTGACCATGGAGTCTTGCCATTTCTGATACCACATCTTCAGAAACTTTGATTCTACTTCGTAAGCGCTTCGTTAAAGTTCGGCGTCATTCGGGATCTCGTAGCACGTGACTTTGCGCGAGTCCCTTGCCGCCCCAGTCGTTTGCTTGCGCTCGCGTGGAGCGGACTGCTCGCTTGTCGAGAGTGAAATATGGCCTGTTTGGCTAATAAAACTTTGTCTAATTTGCTGGAAAGATGGATGAACATCTACTACGTCGATTACTGGGTCGTATGGGCATGTGAAGTCGACGAGGACGTCAAGAATGGCTTCGGAATGGGACAAAAGTGTCCACATTTTTTGCCGGTGAAAGGTAGCCAACATGGCGGCGCCCGATCTGACCACGTGTATTGTCAACCTGACGCTGTGGAAGCGAACAGAACGGCCCGGTATCATCACCAAGTGCCATATATTCAAAGAATTATGGTGTGATTCTTTTCCATTGCTTCCTGCCCCTCGAAAAAGTTCGAGCAGAGGCTGAGTTGAGCCTAAATAAGGCCAGTTTGCCACAACAATGTTGGCTGCTGTATTATCGCCCGGCGCGACCATACATGTGTATTGCGACGAGCTGGAAGTTGCCATAATGACCCAGTATCATCAGAAAATACCATAATTAAAGAAGTCTGGTGCGTTGGTCTGGTTGTACACGCTTTCCCCTCGAAAAATTTCGAGCAGGGTTGAGGAAGGCCTACAGTTTTCGAGGCCGGTTTGGATCTGTGCTTGTTTATGCTATTATCGCCCGTTTTGCCGTGTCGTAACTGGAATTTTATCGCCATTGCTTTAATTGGGGCAATGTCTGAAATGTGAACATGGAATCCTGCAGACCCCTTATTGCTAGTACCCACTGAGTACATACGTCAAAAGTGATGTTTTGGTCGCAGTAACTGGAGTAAGCTTTTGTCTAGTCACAACTAACAAGAGTGCGGCTTGAAATGCCTTGGAGACTGAGTGGGGCTCGGAAAATGGTAGAGGCATTGTCCTCTAATTCTAGATTCACCAGTCTACTGTCCCATGCATTCAAAATACAGCTATGTTGGAAGTTTTACAGCAATCTGAGCTGAAATAAGGTGCTCATAAGATGCACTTATCTCTGCATGAGGAATGGCTTGCTCCCTTGAATAAGTTCAGGCAGGAGCTTTGTCAGAAGAAAACTTTAGGTACGGACGCTTGGGGCTCTTTAACTACCCATGTCAGGTTCATGCTGTTGATGCTCTATCAGCATGGCAACGCTAATATTGGCCTGATCGGTAGCGTAATGGGAGAGTGTTTGAAGTACCACTCTCATGCACACTGTACCTGTTTGCTAACAGGTTTTAGTGGTGCACTTTCCAAGAGTGTGATTGTTGCCGACTTTTTGAGTTCAATGTGCCATTGCATCTTCAAGATGATTAGCCTCGAAGAAGGATTGCATAAACCAGAAGTGGAGTGAGATCTGTCACCAAGTTGCCAGTTGACTTTCCGAGTTTGGAAAGTCTATTATTTGGAAGGCCTGGGCCCCTGGTATGTACGAGACAAGGCTGAGTGTCTAAATGCCGTTACATACTGGGACATACTACCAGTACTGTACAACGTTGCTTCTGGATTTGTTTTGATGAATATTGACCAGGGAGATGGGCATGTCATACACAGGGTCAAGCAATAATTGGGAGAAGACAGTTGACCGCCAATTACCATTGTTCCTGTAAACTGCATTGGAACTGTTCATAATTGCCCATACCTGCTCCAGTGGAGTTTCAGGTCTAGAACGCCACTTGAGACAATTTACATATTTTTTTTTGTCCAGTGAAAGTTACTGTTCAGCATTCATGCAATTGATCAGTGCCAGTGAAAGCAACGTACTGCTCCATCACATCATTGGAAGAGCCGTTTGATAGCGTGTGTATAACTCATAATTGAGTATTGCGCTGATATGTCTTGAATGTTGTGACGCAGCAGAGTCGGAGCAGACCAGTGATATCTGTGATTGCATCCTGTTCAGGGTAAACCTCGGGTCTTTTGGAACGCGTCATAGACCACCCATTGAGATGGGGATTCGACACAGTATTCCGGCCAGAGGGTCTCAACTTGGTATGCTTGTTATTTGTTCCACAAAGTGGATTGCATTGGTCATGCTCAGCGACGGAGTGACTTATTACTGTCTCTCATTGAACCAATATTGTTGAGACTAGTTTTTTGAGCCTGTCGGATTAAGACTTTAAGTCAATGCTATGAGCTCACACCTGCTGCAAGTAGGGTACTTGTTACAGCGATGCTGATACACCACACTAGGGATACTACCAATCCCTTATCCTCAACAGGGCGCCTTCCATAAAGACGGGGCAATTGAGAGTACCATTGGTTGCATTTGTATTGGTGCTCTTAAACTTAAAGAGCTGTCACTGCTGCTGGATATAACTTCACGAATGTTGGATACATGACTGTGTCTTATACATCGTCAATGATCAGTCAAATGATTCAGCTCGCAGGCATCATATAAGCACAAACAGCTTGGAGTCCTCAACTTAGGGTGTGACATGTCTTGACACTGTCAGTTGAGACGCTGTATTTTTAGCATCTTCAATAGCCACCGGGCACATGGTTCCTCAAACAGTGGAGCATCGGCAATGACTACCAGTTTTGCGTGAGCTACACGTCATACGTTACTCAACAGGTATATTATGCGAAGGCCATTTGAAGCTACCTCCGTGGCTAGGGAGCCGATTGTGGGACTCTCATCAATGTCACAGAAGTGTTGGGACTTCTTTGAGCAAAGGGATCACAGTGATCAATCAACAGTGTCAACTGGATAGGAGGCCGTGGACTGAAGAATCATCAGTAACAAATAATTTGGCAGTAACTGCAACTCAGTGGCATACCACAGAGTTTTTGGTTGGGCTTAACCTGAAGCCTACCTAGCGCTTTTCCACCAGAGGTCCAGCGTCACTGCTCAGAAGCTCCTCCTGAAAAATAGTCTGGGAGACGACGGCGAGGTCTCAGGGACATATTTGTCCTCATGATGACCACAAAAGGTTTAGGGACTGTCCATATTAGTACCAGTGCAGCCCTCTCTGCAATCTCTGTCGCCTGATGTCATGAAGCTTCTATATGACATGCTGAGATCAATATGGAATTTATCGGGTCTCAGACCTGATCCACCACTCGGTGCACAGGGTCAACTGCCACATGTACATCCTCCATGCTATCAAGAGCTTTGTCACCACACCACTCATGATGTAGAGTATACAGAGTGGTGATGATTTGGATGACAATTTGGGAAATTGGATAAGTCCTGTGAGCGGGGCTTACATGTACTAAAATTAATGCAGTTTGATGACTCTACATCACGTACATGTACAGACTTGACGTCTGTCTATTCTAGCAAGGAAATGTCATATGAAGCATACTTGCTTGTCTGCTGGAGGAGCTTTAGATGCTCATGCTGTGTTCCTTAGTAGTCTGCTATACTCTGTCCCAAGTGCGGACACTTATCGTCGAAACGCTTATTGCGTTCGCCCTGGTTGACCATGCACTGCACATAAGTCAGATGGTCTTGTTAGTCACAGAAATGGCTTGTAATTGCAAGTGTATGAGACGCAGACTAGTGCGTGCAAATAGCACTGCAATCTTTGAGGCATTATCAGGCTTTATTTAAGGAACAGCTCCGAACTATTGGCATCAGGTACCACATGTGCTGGTTTATTTTCTGGGCTGCAGGAAGTTATAGTGCAGGCGAAATTCTAAGCATTCGAAGTCTTACAATTGAGGGACGTTCACCGTTTATGAATTTTAAGTCGGCATACAATGCTTGATCCTGCCCCACAATGGGTGGTAGTGTGTTGCTTTGGGAGCTACATGTTACCAGGAATCATCCTGAATGTCTGACGTAGGCCAAATACAATTTTTTCGGTAATGTCACAAGCTGTAGCTACAGCCCCCAGCAAATGCTTCTCTCATGTGAACCTGCTAGTGGATGATATACTTTTATCTTGAGGAGAGACACTCATATTGCCCTTGATCATATGTGTGGGTCAAGCGTACTCAGATTAATTACCAGACAGACGTGTTCTGAATCTTGGTCATCTTCAATTTGCCGTTTCTAGTGTCACCATCTTCGGATGGATCCAGTTGTATATAAAAAACACTCACAGAAGCCAATTGTGGCTTGAGCAGCCTCAGTTCCAGGGTACATATCCCTGTTCAAGGTGTCTACCATGGCACCATGCGTTTTGCTGGTCGAATATCCAAAGCAGTCAAGCCAATCTTCGCAAAGTCAGAAGCACCTATTCAGTCCTCAGCAACTGGTTTTCAGTAATGCATACATATCATGGCTTAGACTACGGGCTGTTCATGCCCAAAATTGCTTTGAAGTCTGAGGCGGCAAGGGACTCTCGCGCAAAGTCACGTGCTACGAGATCCCGAATGACGCCGAACTTTAACGAAGCGCTTACGAAGTAGAATCCCCCAATTAAACGAACCCCGTGAGGTTTGATGGGGATTCCACAGAGTTAAGAGCTGAGTTAAGGTTTGGTAGTCATTCGCCCTATCCCACCCTCCCCTAAAGATGGGACCTGGCAGGGGCCTAAAATTTTGGGCATTCACCAAACTATTGAGGCGGCAAGGATTCTCTCTTAACTCTGTAGAATCCCCATCAAACCTCACGGGGTTCGTTTAATTGGGGGATTTTGGTTACATAAAAAAGAAGAATAGCAAGCTTATCCCGGGTTCACTCAGCTGAAGGTCACATGGTGGGTAGGACCTTGTGTTCTTCCTGAGGAATCAACAACAGCATTGTCCGTGGTATATCCTTGTGATCTATGCACTGTCTTCGCTTTGGCTGGGCGGAGTGGGAATTGTGTTCTTGATATATTTTATGTACACGTTAAAAACCTGGTTACTTAAATGTTATGAAACAGACTAGTTAAATCGCAAATGTCTCCAGCTAAATTATGTATAAATTCGATTGATGATGAGATGATGGGATATATCATATAAACAGCTCTAGAACATATACAGAAAAACTTTGCATTACAAAGGCAATGACATGCTTACTAGTAATACATTTTGGCTACAACCATGGCCAACACGGTCCCAACTGTTATCCAAACAGGCCTCACCACAGCGGCTCCATTGCAATTGTGTCTTGCAGCACCAAACGTTCTTCTCAGGAGTGCAGCCACCACAGGTCAGAGTAATCAGCACAGCCTTCTCCCCTGCTGCTTTCTGGCGCTGGAACAGAACAAAAACAGTCGCTGTTACCGGAAGCATCATGATCAGCATGGGAGTACACAAGTGTGACTTATTGACGGTCATAATACAAGGACCCTAGCCTGATACTCACGATGCAGACAGCTTCCCTGCACTCCACGTCACAGGCGACAGGCATTATAGGAGATGCTTCTTTTCCCTCCATCCACCTGCCGGTGCAGCAGTTTCGACCTACAAAAAAGTAAAACCTGTAACATCAGACAACAGCATGCAATACAACCACACACAAAACATTCTGAACATTGAACACTATAGTTATGATGTGTGACCTGACTGCACAACAGCATGTGTAAGGATCCTCAATAGGCATAGGCAGTTTCCTTGAAGGACTCATGGGCATTTCTAGTGCTTGTGACTTTGAGTGACAGGTGGTGTATGAACAATGAACATGTACACCATGTCTGACGAAATTACGCAAGTAGGTTATTTCGCAGTAGTACAAAAACGTTCAGGCCCAGCAGTGCATCCTTTTCACATAATCATTGGCTTGGCCTGAAAAAGATTCCATGTGACTTTCATCAAGTTTCGTTCAGGCAAAGTTGACTTATGCCATGTATTCAAATATTTTGGTGTCTGACGAAATTATGCAAAAGCAACATGGTAAGTGGAATGACAGTACGCAAGTTTAATTTTCAAATAATTGTGCTCAAAACATTAGCGCTACATCATTTGGCAACTATTCATATCAAAATATTTTGCTTACTTGCTGTGACAATGCTGTCACTGCCAAGCAATAATAAATTGCCTCCATTGGAATAACATTGATTTTGCATATTTTTAAAAAAAATTATGCTCCCCAAAATCTCAAAAAAGTTTTGATCCTTGTCAAAATGCCTTCAAAAGTTACCATCTGATATCAAGCAAGTTCAGTTAAACTGAGAGATAAGTTGCACATTGGAAATTGACAACCTGTTGAATAAGGAACTGCACTTCGTAAACACGATGCAATTCCAATGGCAGGTCGTGGAAATATGTTTTGATTGCTAGCCATTTCAAAGTGAGAGATGTTACTTCAGTTTCCTTTTCACGCAGCTAAATAGACAGAATTAGGTGACTGCTGGAAGCACGTTTCAAATGATTGGAACCATTTTGAGGTTTTGGGGAGCATAAATTTGAACAACAAAATCAATGTTATTCTAATAGAGACAATTTATGCATATAACTTGGCAGGGACAGCAAGTAAGCACAATTTTTGCCAAGTGATGTAGCACTAATGTATTGAGCACTATTATTTCAAAATTAGACTTTTGTACTGTCTTTCCACTTACTATGTTGTTTTTGCATAATTTTGTCAGACACCAAAATATATGAATTTATGGCATAAGACAAGTTTGCCTGAACGAAACTCTGTGAAAGTCAGATGGAATATTTCTCAGCCCAATCCAATGATTATGTGAAAAGGATACACTGCTATTTTTTCCTGCTTACAGATATGTTATCTACATGTCCTTATGGATTATACTGAGCAGGTTTCGTGCCATTAAAATTAGTTTTGATGCTTTCCTAAACACTTTTATAGAGTTTATCACCTTGCAAAATGGCTGGCGCATAAAAAATGTGTTTTTCTCAAAAAATTCCCAACAGACTTTTTTTCTAGTTTTCAGGTATGTAATCTGCAAGTCCTTGTGGACCATATCCAGTAGGTGTCGTGTCATTAGAATTGCTCTAACTTAAAGGTGGTTAAAATCCACTGTGCAAAAAGTTGAGCTAATTCTAATATGAATATTGTCTTTCAGAGATGAACGATACAGATGATTATATCCTAACACTATTCATGAACAGTATGTTGTTGACTGGGGTATAAAGGACCTCAAATATGGAACGAGTTAAAAAAATAAACCAAAGAGAAAGAGACTCTGCAGCATTTCAAAAATGCTCTTCTTGATTATAAAGGGACTGTCTGCAAGTGCAGACAATGCACTATATAAGACTATGTCATTATGACATCAATTTTAATAGACAATTTTACCCTACCACTGTTATTCTTATTAATTTTATATTTTTATACTTTTATCAATTGAGTTTGTTTGGACTGCTCGGTAAGTAGCTTTACAGCTAATGTTTCTTATTTTGTACATCCGATAATAAATAAATATTTGAATCTTGAATCTTGAATGAAGTCTTGTTCTTCTTTTGGACACAACTTGACCAGCCAGGACAAAGTTTCTCTCACTGGCAGCAATTGTTGCCATCACTCCTGTTAAAGTGCTCTGGGCACTATAGAAATGCAATGGAAAATTTGCTCTGACCTAATTTGGCACTGAGCATGCCCTTGAGTGACCTGATTCCACTGAGCATGCTCAGACCTATTGAGCATGTGCAGAGAGCAATAACAAATGGTGGCCATTTTGAAATTTCCCTGATTCAAACTTTTAGGGCCATTTTCACTACAAGCTACATGGGGTTCACTCATCAGACAAGGCTCATATCAATCTAAATTTTGTAAGGAATTTCTTGGTGTGGGTCTGATCAGTGAACGTTATGTAGCTCACTTTTGAGTGATAATGGATCAAATTTTACCATGAATGATAAGGACAGTTTTCATAGTGCTGGGCAAGAATAACCAATCAGGGGATTTGCGGGCATTTACTTTCCACCATGAACATGACTGTTTATTTTGGTTGATGGATAATTTTTAACCGACCTATCGGCGGTTTTTAGAGGGGGGCAGAGGTGGGCAAAGGGGGGGGGGGGGTGATAAGGGAAAAGGGGATTGAAAGTGGGTTGTCTGCTTTTGACTAATTATGAGATTGGCCTGAAACTTGGCAAATGACCAACAAACTGTGTACATTTTTCATGTGAGCATTTATATGTGACACAAAGAAAGTTCTGGCATAGCAATGACATCTGTGTATGTTGTTATTTCATCATTTTCATGTTCTTTCTGTGAAACATCTAAATGTTTGCCTCTTCAAATGTTTGCCATGTTTGCTGTTTACCTAGTAGTAGAAGTAGGCTGACCAATGAGGGAACTGGGTGCAGGTCATGTGACACCAACTTGTAACCACTTGGACTCTACCATTTTGGGTGGGGGGGGGAGGGTAGGATTCCAATCTTGTGAATGGAGGGAATTTACCTAAAACATACAAATTTCATGAGGTCTGCTTTGTGTTGAGAGGTTATTAGGGAACATTAAGCCACACTAGTTTTGGAAAGCTGGTATTGATAGCATGAAATGAAAGAACTCTCCCAAGTTAATGTAAATGTGGCCCTGCCCTTCCCAAAACACTGGATGTTTACTTTTGGAACCACTGGAGTGGAACCATTTTCCCAGAATCCTGTGCAGGACATATAGTTATAGTGAAAGCCAATGGTGGGCCCAGGCCTCAGTACTAATTAATGAAGTCCAGCATTAGAGCTAGTGGAGCACCTGCCACCTCGTGGATGTTGTGGAACTTATCTTATTTCTTTGAATGTCACTGTGCACTAACGAGAGGGGTACCCTCGCCATCAGAGCAGCCATTAAAACTGTCGATTCAAAGTGATTTTCTGTCATCCTGAGCTTATTTCATCAAATCCAAAGCTCATATTTGTCAAGCATGTAGTTCAGATGTTAAACTAAACCCAGGACTCACCTTCCATGTGCGATTAGTCACATAATTATCAGATTTTGCAGTTGAAATATATCGTAATGGCGAGGGTAACAAAAAAAGCCTCTCGAGGGTAACACCATTTTCAAATATTATCATGGTGAGGGTACCACCCAAAATGACTGTTATGGAATTGTGTCTTTTTCCTGTTTTTCAACGATTGCTATAGTGTGATACAAACAGCAATGGTGATGTGATGAGATTTAATAGTTAGAACAATTAGATAAGATTAGATAGATAGATAGATAGATAGATAGATAGATAGGTAGATAGGTAGATAGATAGATAGATAGATAGATAGATAGATAGATAGAATGGTGAGTAACATTTAGATAAGTTCAGTTTCCAGAGGACATGACCAGTGCATGCATTACATGCTATTCTTACTTGTTGAATATTTATTCATTTTTTAATCAACAAATGAAATAAGTGTCTACGAGTTTGTAAGCAGCAAAAATACTGTGTCTAAAACTTGGTAATATTATACTGACCAAAATGTCTGTGTCAATGACTTGGCCATCCCAGTAAATTTGTTGTCTGTCAGTTGGTAGTCCCTGGTGTCTACCAGTTGGTTGTCTATTAGTTGGTTGTCTACCAGTGTACGACTTGACTTGATACCTTCCTGAGTCTATAGATCCATGTAACCAGTTGTGCTTCTTCCACGTTTTCGGATAATGTGTTCAAACACAGTCCTTGCATTCGGTGGGAAAGGGATTGTATAGCTTGTAATAAGTAAGAATGTCCCACAAATTGCTTTCTGCCAAAACAATACCATCCACAGTGAAACTTTCTTAAAATAATTATTATGCCTTTTATTAAGCTTTTAATCTGAGATTCACCATTACATGTTTTGATGCTATGATGCCTTGCGGAGCTGACTAGTACTACTCTCAAGAAGCCATGTCATCGTCATAATGATAATTACAAGTTATAATGACATACTCATTCAGACTAAGTGTCTGAGCATGGGTATTTGAGCCACTTAACATGTCATGCATCGTCTGTATCAAACTGTATAACGTGATGACATACTTTTGAATAATTATATGTCCTTTTGACTTATTAAGCTACATAATGGTTATGTAATGCTGCAGCATGCAATGCTATGAAGCCATATGCAAGGGACTGAAGTCAAATGCATGGAAATGTGTATAGCTATGCACTGAGAGCAGAAAAATCCAACATGTTTAATTTAAATGCAACAGGGCTGTGTGTTTTACTGGTTTCATTCAACCAATTAACAAAGGGTAAAATCATACAGTGATCAATACAGATTTGGTGACTTAAAAGCATACCTCGCATGTACCTGCATATGTAGTGATTTACAGAGCTATGCAGCCTAATACAATACCCAAAACTCAACTAATTTGCTTTGAAAGTCCAGTTTAAATTCATACATATTGGAAGTGCAGTCAAATGCATATCTGCAAACAGGTTTGCAAGCCTATGTCAAGAAATGCAGACTTATCCAGAGATGTTGCAGATTTATGTAATGCCTGTGTATAGCTAAGCATCAATACGCAGCAGTATGCATTGATATATGCAAGTAAACTGCAATTTTAATACTAATTTGATGAGTTTTACGTGATGTTAGTGGCTATTTTGCAGAACAAAAGACTGCAAAACGCAAGTAAATGTATCAATAATATGTATCAGTATGCAGTGCATTTGTGAAGTAAATGCAAGGTTGAATAAACCAGTTGCAAACATATGCATGGTTCTGCAACTTCTCTGCATCTTACATTGTTAAATTCATAAAAAAGTACCATTACGCAGGTTTTTCCATGTCTTGGTGCATTTCTTTAATATTGTCTAAATGAATCTATAGTTTCTGACCAAAACAGATTGGTCAGGCCAATCACATTACTTTGACACTTTTTATTGCAACTAGGTTTCTTGATTGGAATTCCTGATTGCTTACTTCACAATTGCAATCATGACATTTGTGTCAGCACATGCTCTGATCTTGCACAACAAAGAAACATTGAATTAGCTGATTCATTAACTTGACTACCCCTGACTAAAACCATTCACTATGCTTGCTTCTGTCTACATGTCTTGTGTTACCCTCACCCATGTTTATGGACGTTACCCTCGCCAACCGGAAATGACCCTCGCCCTAATCTTACAGTACCCTCGCCACTTCCGGGCTGGTACCCTCGCCATTTAGGTTGGTACCCTCGCCATTTCGGGTTGGTACCCTCGCCAAAATGCTGGTACCCTCGCCCCGCCATTTTTCGTTTTTTGTGGTACCCTCACCTCAGGTGAATTCGAATTTCATAAATATCTTATTTCCTCTTGCATGTTAGGGTCTGGCACTTGGCACTGATTCATTCCACAAGCCATTTAACCTATCTTAACAATTTGAAGACCTCGCACCCCTTACATTTTTTGCAATTTCACTTTGAAATCACGAAGTGAGATGTGTCATGGCCACCCTGATGGCGAGGGTACCCCACTCGTTAGTGCACAGTGAATGTTGATTTGATCAAATTATTCTTTATTCAATTGGAAAATTTTTATTGCACATTGTTTGAAATCAAATAATAGATAAATCTATAAATGGTTGTTCTATTAAATTGAAATGGATAGTTTATCAGCCCAGCCTATATACATGAGGTCTGAAAATACAGCTCAGGCTGTTCAGCCTCTGCACTTCATTGAGTAGCATGGATGCTGCTCAGGACAGCTCAACTGAGTTTAAACTTTTGAAGTAGCTGACAAGCATTGGAAATTTCATTATCTAGTAATAAAAACAAAAAATCCTCTAGATTGTTTTCATATTACCAGAATCTTCATTTCAATTTATGTGGCAATCAGGTGATGTGAATAATAGTTCACAAAATGTGAATAATAGTTCGCGTTCTTTGGGCCAGTAGATTTGTTGAAGGACTAGTAAATTTTTAACCTTACTACAGTCCTGCTGGCCAGTGGGAAAAAATATGAAACTCCAGCCCTGTGTAAGTTATATAGACGACGGTTCAAGATTATTACCAGGGGGGGGGGGACTGCCATTGAAGCCCTACTACATATGTGCCGCTCAAAAGATAGGGTTTTATGAGGATTTCCTGACCATAGGATAATTCTTTTATGCCTGGAGAGCCTGACCATAGGGTGCACTTCTCAAATAGACATCATGCAGAGGTGTTTTTCCTGTGAAATTGCAAGCATGCAATGTGTAGTATGCATTGAACTTTCAAGGGCAAGGTGTCATTCTTAATTGCAATATAATTTTCACACCTTTTCTGAGAACTTTTTCTCTTTTATTTCAATAAAATAGGCTATAGGGCCTATATAATAACCTGACCATAGGGTATGAAATTCCGGCCCTGAAAACCTGATTCTCAGTTTTTGTGCTGCCTGTTCAGTTGTAAGACACTGACACTCAGTGAGAGGATTATAGGACGTTTCGCTGCTG
Organism: Platynereis dumerilii; assembly: GCA_026936325.1. NCBI lineage: Eukaryota > Metazoa > Annelida > Polychaeta > Phyllodocida > Nereididae > Platynereis > Platynereis dumerilii. The sequence goes on from JAPTHN010000153.1 coordinate 508,475, forward strand.
GGATGTTTCTCTGCCAGCAGTAGTGCGATGTTTCACCGCCAAAAAAAAAAATTCAGACGTTTCACCACCAATCTAAAATGATGTGAATCAAGTCATTATTGCCTTGTACAAGTTGTATAAGCTTTGTATAAGCCCAGAACAGAGATTGTGTATCAGTCACAGATTGCACTTGACAGTTGCCAAGGCCCGGTTTCACCAACATGGTATTAAGAGAAGAGCCAAGTCAAGTCCTGGTCTGGCTAAGCCAATTAGTTAAGCAGAGCAGGATCAAGGAGTTTCAGTTCAATGAAAGTGAACACATAGTATGTGAACAGCTCAACTGATACAAACATAATCTCTCCATTTCTGAGATCATTTGTCAAACACAGCCATAGGATATGGCAACACAGAAAGGGGAGGAGTGTGGTTGACTGGGAAATATTTCTTAAATTAAATAGTTGCCCGTCCAGTTTTTGTGAAAAAATAGAGTTCTTAAACCATGTGCTGTTCTGCCACCTCATTAGTGACATTTGCTTGGTTTTCCTTGACCTTATCATTAAGGTGATACCTGATGGGGACCATGGATTTTATCCCGCAACAAACCCTTTTTTGCGCGCAAATTTAAACAATGACAAACAATTTTTTCTCAAAGAAAGAGGTTTTTTTACACAAGTTTAACAATATGGTATGCCCTACCTAGTGAAGGTGGAAACTACCTTTTTTTTTCTATTTTGATGTGCTGAACAAACTTCACTGAAAGTCCAGAGCCCCTTCTCCATACCAAAACAGTTTGAGATCACTGATCTGTAAGTTATTATTATATAAACAATGTTTGAGAGTCACTGGTCCTTGACTAAACACAGTTGGTGAAAGGGACTTCACTAAACCAGGGTTACAGTTGTTATGACCAGGTCTAACTATGAAAACCATGTTTGTGAAATTGACCCTTAATGTTGCTGTGATCGACTCTGGCACTCGTTGCACCGCAATACATTTGCCAAATCACTTGAATTGTAATTAGCTCTTTCTCTGATCTTCACAACATCAGTTGCTCAGTGGAAAGGGCAATGGCACCACCTTCAAAGAAAATATGCTAGGTCGGTTTTGAATCCCTGGATTCTTGTTCGATTTTAGAGTCACTAGTTAAACTGTCATTTTCGAATTTTTCTTCAAACTCACTGATGCTGTCAACTCGACGTCGTTTGGAAGCAGGTTCTGTATCATCACGAATGCGAGGCTTGAGGGCTTGTTGATCAAGATGACCATTGGCAAAATTTGTCACCTCCTGTTTGTCTTATTCCATGAGGATTTTCATCTGCTTTTGCTGGTTTACAAACACTGCTAGTTCGTGTTGGAGATGGGGCTCGAACTTTTTCCTGCAGAGCGGGTACACACAGCCGACCTAGGTATGCCCGCCCCGCACAGTTCTCTTCCGCTTTTACAGATGTTTCATCCATGTTTTTGTGAGCAATAATACTGTCACTTTTCATACTATTTTCATGCACAAGCAAATTGTTGATCCAGTTATCCATTTGCTTAGTCCTACGTTCTCTTGAGTTTCCTGTAGTTCGCTGTTTTTTCGTGATGCTCATTTCCGTGTAATTGCCGATCAGTGGCAGATTGTATAAACGCTTTTTACGGGTTGTCCTCTAGTGGTTAATTCCTATAACTTTACATTTAACTGGGTTACTTGGAAAATAACTTAGCCATGTTTTAAGCTGACCTCATGTTATATAATGACTAAATTATTTTCCCAGTAAACCAGTTAAAAGATAAGTTATAGGAGAACCACTTTAGGATAACCCGTGTCAAGCGTACTGGCGCAGGGAAAGGTGTCTCACTGATGAGACGTCCAGTCAAAGCATGAGCTTGGAACTCGAGTCTCGTCTTGGATTTTGCTTCGCATCATTTGAGATTGTTGATCGTTTGTGCTTGAGTATTTTTCATTTGAGGTGTCATGAATAAACCATTGTTATCTTTTCTCAGGTGTGCAATGTTGGAGGGACACTCAGATATTTCAGGGCAAATCCGTTCAGAATTGGGAATCGCATTCTGTTTAATTGCAACCAATGAATTGGGTCATTAAGTCGCCATGCAAAGGTTCAGTGAGGTAACTCTTCATAATTATCCACGTCAAAAGAAGGCAGGGCCGACACAGGCAGTGCTAATGCATCTTGATTGTCGTCTTATACGAGTTGACCAAACAAGTCCCAGATGCGCTTTTTTTCCATGCGGGGGCACTGGGTAGGTTCACTGTCTTCATCGAGATCCTGTCCTTGGGAATCCTGGGCATTTTTTGGGGTGCTGCTACATTCTTGCCATGTCATATACCTCTTAGAACACCTTTCGGTCTCGCGTTTCGTTTTTCCGCGCGTCTGGCTGTATCACCACTTCCGGTGTTTCCTAGTATTTTATCCCTCACTTTAGGGACCGTTCAGAATTTATGATGGGGGCTGGGAGTTTTGGCCGAGGGGTACTAACTTTTCACACGTGTTTCAAGGGGGGGTATTAATTTTTGAAAACACTTCCAAGGGGGGTGAGAAATTTTAACAAAGAAAAAATGTTAAAAAACACGCATTAACTCATTTTATTTGGACTTTTTTACGCGCAAAAGTCCGCGAAATGACGCGAATCTGTACACGTGGCCGTGTATAACAGTATATATGTGTGTATTGCTTTGTATGTCGAGGGGGGTACTAAAAAAAATATGCGTGGAACCTAAGGGTGGGGTACTAAAAATCTGCATGAAACTCAAGGGGGGATATCAATTTTTGACGGGAAGTTCCAGCAAAACTCCAACCCCCCCCCCCCAGTCATAAATTCTGAACGGTCCCTTACAGTTCGTCGTCCACCAGCTTGTATGACCCGTGTCCTCGCGGATCATTTTCAGGAGTGAATATTTGCTGTTCCTCACGTTTTCCAGGTATTTCAGACGGTTTTTTGTCATCATGATCGAATCGATCGATGCTCACTTCTATGATTCCCGTTTCTATGTATTAGGGTTCCCATGGTGTGCTTCTTGGGGTCATGATGATCATTTTTATCATATTGTCGACAATTTGCTTTATTTGTTTTGTGTCTTGCTTCCTATATTGGCTAGCACTTGGCTATTGCTGCTGCTGTGACTGCAGTAGAACATTTAAAATTCGCGGGAAAAACATACATTTTAATTTAGAAAATAAAAATTTATTGTCACAGAAGTTTACAATAAGTTGGTTGAAGCAAGATAAAATTTACCAGTTAAGCGAGCCTACCTGTTAAGTGAAGTTTAGCTGGAATTGTGTTAATCTTCATGCAGTCCATTTGGAGTTAACATTTTAATGTCTTCTGTGGCCTTGTTATTCACTGCCTGAGCCGTCTCAACTGACGGCAACTCTGTCATATTTAGTCTGGTTGCTGAGGCCCAAAAATGGACCCGAGCGGTAACCGGCTGGAATACATTCATTCCAAAGCAGAATTTTTTGAATTTTTCAGAAATGGCATTTTTATTGTTCTATCCGGGGGCTATCTTGGTCAAAAATGATTGCCATGGCAACCAAAATATAAAAAAATACTAAGATTATGAAATCTAGTAATTTCCATATCTCTGTGTCTGTTTATCCGATAGACAAAATTTTAGTGTCGATATATATTTAATCAAACATGCTCGTGTCATTGGTGCTATTGGGGTTAAGGTCAAACGTCAACTTCATTTGCATATGGAATGTTTTTTCATAAAATTTGCCTGTTAAAAGAAGATGGTTTGTTATATTTTTGTTTCAGTTAAGTAAAACTTGGATATTATTGTGAAATCCAAACACAAATTTATTTCAGCCTCCATCCACAAAAAGATGAGACTCAAATAGCGATGTTTTATTTAGTTATAATGCGAAAAATTGCCATAGAAACAGGAAAGTTGATCTACCTTGCAATTTCTGGATCATTGAAAAATTGACACTCACCTTTCATGCACCACATATTACATCACTTTAGTTGGTTTTTATGCATACACAAATGTAACTTTCCTTTGTAAGAATGTACCAATATGTTGTAGTAGAACTTGCCTTTTTTTAAATTTACGTAATTCTGTCTATTATGTTGCCACGGAAACAGTTTTAATATGAAACAGAATAACATAATATGTTCTTTCCAGAATGCATCTTTGATCTTGGAGGTAAGCAGCTAGAAGAGATTTATTCTGATGCAGAATGTTCTGAATTTTACAGAAATGACATTTTTATTGTTCTATCCGGGGGGCTATCTTGGTCAAAAATGATTGCCATGGCAACCAAAATATAAAAAAATACTAAGATTATGAAATCTAGTAATTTCCATATCTCTGTGTCTTTTTATCCGATAGACAAAATTTTAGTGTCGATATATATGTTATATATAATTATCAAACATGCCCGTGTCATTGGTGCTATTGGGGTTAAGGTCAAAGGTCAACTTCATTTGCATGTGGAATATCTTTTCATAAAAGTTACCTTTTAAAACATGACAGTTTGTCATATTTTGTGTTTCACCAAGCCAGACTTGAAAATCATAGTGAAATCCAAGCACTTATTTATTTCAGTTTGCATCCCAAAAAAGAAGACACCAAAATTGTGATGCTTGATTTAGTTATAACACAAAAAATCGCCATAGAAACAGGAAAGTTGATCTACCTTGTGATTTCTGGGTAATCACTAAATTGACACTCATTTTCATCCACCACATTAATATTACTTTAGTTTGTTTTTATTGCATACACAAATGTAACTTTTCTTTTAATGTATCAATATATGTTGTAGAACTTGCCTTTTTAAAAATGCCAGCTCTTCTGTTGCCATGGAAACTGATTTAATATGAAACAGAATCACAAAATATGTTAGTCCCAGCATGTATAGTTGACCTGAGTCGTAAGCAGATAGAAAATATTGATTTAAAGCAGAATTTTTCAAAAATGGCATTTTTATTGTACTGTCTGGATGCTACATTGGTCAAAAATGGTTTCCATGGACCAAAATAAAAATAGATACTTAGCTCAATGCAATCTATTAATTTCCATATCTAAGTGCCTTTTTATCCAATAGGCAACATTTTCATTTAGATTTATATGTGATCAAGCATACCCATGTCATTGGTGCTATTGGTGTTTAGGTGGAAGGTCAACGTAACTTGCACATGAATTTTTTTCATAACACTTATCCTCTAATCAAGCTGGATGGTCATATTTTGTGTTTCTGACGTAGTCATAATTTGTGTTTACCAAGTCATGTGCAGATTTTGAAATTATATAGGCGACCCCTTTGCCGTTGGTTACATGAAGGATAAAGGGGTACTGAGTTTGTGAAACCGAAGTTGTTCCATCCAAAAAATACATGGGGGGCTGGATTTGCCTTTTCTAGTCAATCAGCTTGTCATGTTTCCATTAGGGCAATATAATAATAGGACATGTCCTATTTGACCATGGCTGATGGGTCAACCAAGGATGGTTTTGACCAAGTGCGTACATGCTGGCATGTTTCTCATTATGATTGCAGCTGGATTAATGATCAAACTTTCTTAAGAGTACTTCATTTGCCATGTTTCCTAGGACTAGGGCACTGGGCAGAGCTGTAATATTAGTTTCCTATCGATGGGCTCCAAGGTGGACGGGGAGCATGGAGGACTAAGCAGAAAAATGCTGAAGCCAATTTCTTTACAAAACTCAACGGAAATGGCAATGGTCATCATCAGATGACTACATCAACCTGGCCAAATCACTGACAACTAGAAAATCAGAATAATTTATCCGCATCAATATTGTGTTATAAAACTGACAAGAAATCCTCCTTTTAAGAACAACTAACTAATACTCGATCTGACAAAAAAAAACTGAAGAAATGAGCCAACAGCAAGATGGAACCATCCTTGTCAAGACAAGGGATGTCAAACAAAAAAACAAAACAAGTTCTTGAGTTAAATATTACTGCAGGAACCAATGTATCTGTTGAGCCTCACCAATGACCAAACATTAGAATAGTGTACAACCCCAATGTCTCTTATCCTAGATGCTGCTACAAATGTCAATGTTTCAGACACTCGAGTTAATGATGTCCATGAAAGACGCTAGTGGATTCTGTGGCTCCCAGGACCACACACAATCAAGAGAACAGCCATGCTTGGCCCCTCCTCATTTTGTAAATTATTATGATGCTCATTAATCATATAGAAGAACTTGTAAGTTGTAAGCAATGAATTGAGAAAAAATAAATTCTGACACTGAAGGCAACTTCAGCCGTATCCTTCCCGGAGTCAAGAAGAACTGTGGCATTGACAGGATACCCATGACCTCAGTCTCATGTTAGATCAAAAATAAGGATCCACTCCACACCAGCCTGTTTTTTACCATAACCTTAAAGATCAGGTATCATAAAATGATACCAGTTTAATGTGGGCTAGGAGCCTGGGATAGGAAAAGTTCTCCTTCTACTGACATGATGGCTCTTATTCTTATTTTCAAACTTTCTTTATTTTATTGCAAATCAATTCATATCCTACCAACAGTAATTTACTCACCTAGCTCCCATCTGTATGCCGAAATATATAAATGAATATAGTTATAAATGCAGCCATCTAAGCCACTTCTGAGTGCTCATGGGGGTTTATTGGCAAGATGGGAGTCCTTGATATGTTGGATTTGAAGGATCTTTAACTTGCCCAGTACAGATAGAGATGAAAAGATATGCCAGATTTAACATCCAACTGACATAAAACTGGGATATTGCTGGTGAAAGTTTACTGAATATATTTAAATTTTCCTCACATGGTTCGAACCCATCAGATCAGACCTTGACCATCACCACTTAGCCACACAGCTACCAAAAGAGCTAAAAAGGCATAAACCCATAAGATATTTTTTGAGACTTTGATACATCTCCAATGCCCTCCATGCCAAGTTGGTAGTGATCACAGCAACAGGTATCTTTAAATTGCCTATGAAATATGATGCTTAACACTTACAGAGGCCTGGTCAAGGCTAGGTCCCTTAATAAGGTCACGGCATAGTTAGGACAGCGCTGGAATGAGAGTCCTCCGGGCCTGAAGACATCGGGGTCCTCAGTACATGGTAATTTTCCAGACTGATAAACTTATGTTGTAATTATTCATATTTTCGTTGCCATGGCAACCATTTTTGACCAAGTTTGAGCAATAAAAATGCCATTTCTAAACAATTCAGAAAATTCTGTTTGAAAATCCAACCTTATCTTGCGGCTTACCACCCAGATTAATATATCGATGGGAAAAACATTCTGTGATTCTGTTAACTTAGCGAAACTGTTTGTGTGGCAACAGAATAGATGGCATTTTATAAATCTCAAATAAAAGGCAAGTTCTACAACATATATACACATTCTTATGAAGATATGTAAAATTTTTCTCTGTTTAAAAACTACCTAAAGTGAAGTATATGTGGTGCACTAAAGATGCAATGACCCAAAAATTGCAAGGCAGATCAACCGTCCTGTTCCTGTGGCAATGCCTTGCATTATTATAACTAAATTGAGCATCACAGTTTTGGTCCCTTCTTCTTGTGGATGGAAGCTGAAATAAATTAGTGCTTGGATTTCACCATGATTTCCAAGTCTGAAACACAAAATGACTGCTCGGTGCAAAAAGGAGCTTAGTGGAAAAATGTGATTTTGAGAAAATTGCCTTTTTCTTTTGAACACTTGTTTTCATGTGTGGCTCGATCAATACTGGTCAGATTTGAATGATTTTTGGTACACAATATTAATACAGATGTTTTCTGCAGATATATGTAAAAATAATTTTTCATGAAATAAGGCCAATGCTCCTTCTTGCACCAAACAAGACATTATCAGTTACGCAAGAAGTATCATAGATGCACTAAGCTCCTTTTTGCGCCAACTGGTTTCTGTAGTAATTCAGAGCAAAAAGGAGCTCAGAAATAGTCTTTTTACTATAATAATTATTGTAAAGTAAATTTCAGCACCGCAAGGAACATAGTGCACTATGCTCCTTTTGCATTGGGTAAAAAGGAGCTTAGCCAAACTAAGTCCCTTATTGCATTTAGACAAGAAAATACTACAAAAACTTGAGGAATTCCAAATAGTGTCATCCCGAAGTTTGACCTGCAATATCTCCTTTAGTTGAACCCACTTTGTTCTCATATTCACAGATATGAATCATAAGGTCTTGAAGTTTCAAAAAATGCAATAATTCAAAACTAAGTCCCTTTTTTCACTCAGCGGTCGAAATATGACAAACTGTCATGTTTTTAAAGGTAAATTTTATGACAAAACATTCCATATGCAAATGAAGTTGAACTTTGACCTTAACCCCAGCGATACCAGTGACACAGGCATGTTCGATAACATATATTTCAACAGTAAAATATATTCTATCCGATAAAAAGACACTGATATATGGTAATTACTAGATATCATAAACTAAACATTTATTTATAATTTGGTTGCCATGGAAACCATTTTTGACCAATATAGCGTTAAGATAGAACAATAAAAAGTCATTTCTGTAAAATTCAGAACATTCTGCATCAGAATAAATCTTTTCTAGCTGCTTACCTCCAAGATCAAAGATGCATTCTGGAAAGAACATATTATGTTATTCTGTTTCATATTAAAACTGTTTCCGTGGCAACATAATAGACAGAATTACGTAAATTTAAAAAAAGGCAAGTTCTACAACATATTGGTACATTCTTACAAAGGAAAGTTACATTTGTGTATGTATAAAAACGAACTAAAGTGATGTAATATGTGGTGCATGAAAGGTGAGTGTCAATTTTTCAATGATCCAGAAATTGTAAGGTAGATCAACTTTCCTGTTTCTATGGCAATTTTTCGCATTATAACTAAATAAAACATCGCTATTTGGGTCTCATCTTTTTGTGGATGGATGCTGAAATAAATTTGTGTTTTGAATTTCACAATAATATCCAAGTTTCACTTACTGAAACAAAAATATAACAAACCATCTTCTTTTAACAAGCAAATTTTATGAAAAAACATTCCATATGCAAATGAAGTTGACCTTTGACCTTAACCCCAATAGCACCAATGTTTGATAAAATATATATCGACACTAAAATTTTGTCTATCGGATAAACAGACACAGAGATATGGAAATTACTAGATTTCATAATCTTAGTATTTTTTTATATTTTGGTTGCCATGGCAATCATTTTTGACCAAGATAGCCCCCGGATAGAACAATAAAAATGCCATTTCTGAAAAATTCAGAAAATTCTGCTTTGGAATGAATGTATTCCAGCCGGTTACCGCTCGGGTCCATTTTTGGGCCTCAGCAACCGGACTAATTCATGCTTAGGCATTGTGCAATACATATGGCTGCCTTAACCATGGAATTGTTCACAGAGTTCAGCACATTGTCTGCCTTTTTTGCACGGGGAAACTTTTCCAGCTGCCAGTTCTTTGTCTAACTCGACTTTCTGAAGAGAAGGCGTATTTGCCGGACGTTTATTGGCCACATAAAGGTCCCTGACGTCATCTTTGTGGGTCCAGTTCCATGCACGTTCAATCGTGTCAGCAACGCTGGCCTCAATATTCAGGCCCACATCTCCATCAGTTGGCATAGACAGCAGCTGTTTCTCCATTGACACCTGTGATAGCAGCAGGGGTAGGGCCAGCAGTTGACTTTGTAGGGTTAGTCTCGGCAGGCTGGCTCTTGTCATCTTCGCTCATAGGATCTGACTGATCTGGGCCCATGCCCATAGCCACAGGAGGGTTGGGTTGCCAGAAGGGAAAACCCTGAGGATTGGAGCCCATCATGTGCATCCAAGGTGGAAAGTTACCGTAATGTTATTTAGAGAAAACTGGGGCGAAGCGCTCAAACTGAGCGTCATCTGACCCAAGTGCGCGCTTCTTCTTTGGGGAAGAGTGGCGCGACTTTTTCTTAGATTTCTTAGACTTCTTGCGTTTAGATCCAGCGGATCTTGCACTTGCCTCCGAGGCGGAATTCTCCTCAACGTTTTCATCCATCGACCGTCTCGATGGCGAAGGGAAACCCGAGAAATCAGACGATCCGGGCGGAGTTCTTTCAATTTTTTGATCATCAGACATTTTGCTTTTGGAATTGGACAGGAAACAGGAAGCAGAAGCAACCAACGAGAATGCACGCTTACAAAGAAGCGTTGGGCCGCACCAAAACCTGGATGGAACGCGGCTTGTGATTGGACGCTGACCGGAAGTCTCAATTCGCCCATATTTTCACTCACGGCGAGGCACAAAAAAGGCTCAGAATTTTGTGGAGAGAAAGTCAACATTCTCAAAACCACGGTCTGCCCAGTCTACAGGGACTTACGAATGAATAAAGGTTAGTTTTGTGACGAGAAAACCCCATCCCGAAAGGAATTAACAATGTGCAAACCGCTCGTGAAACAAATGTGCAATGCCCACCGAAGGTAGCGAACTATTGACGACCCCTGAAGTGAAATACAATTATGTTGAGCATGTATAGTTTGTATACTAAGTTTTTAAAGTGATCGGTGAAATAGTGTGACCTCCTACAGTTTGGTCAGATGTAATCATACACCGAGGGTTGATATCTTCAAAGTTGTGTGGCACTGGATCATCAAATCTTTTGAAAATTGACCTGAATCAACCTGTATATTGTGCAAAGAATAAATGTCTACATGTAGATTACGTGGCTTTTGGGTGGCTCTGAGGGCATGGGTTCGAATTCCACCCCGGAACTCAATTTAGTCCGAGCCCATGGGACATTAAATGGAGGCAAGTTGTATCCAGTGTTCTATGCTGGGGCAACTGAAAGACCCTGGGCATCCCTGAATTAATAGGGTATGTACCAGACTCACAGTCTTCTCATCTCATCATCATACGGCGATCACCTGCCTCGATATAGCCCACTAAGGTGCTGCTGAGGCGTAAAACACAAACAAACAAACAAACGTGGCTTTTGGGTTAGCCCACACCGGTGCTGATGGGGCGTAAAACACAAACTCACTCACTCACTCACGTGGCTTTTGGGTACTTTTAGTTTTTTACTTCCCTTTCCACACAGTGTCAAAATGTTTACTTTGGAATTACTTGTATTTTAAAAGAATTAATTTTGTAGGTTTAATATTTTGAGGATTTTAGCTTCTTTGAGCGTTGTAGCCCCTTTGATTAAACTACTGCAAAATGAATCTGAGTTAGTTTTTTGTTGGAAACTAGAAAATGCCGATTAGTGGTAAAAGTTTGACAATGCCTTATTGTGAAGTGAGGCTGTATGGCTACGTGGTCATGTTAAAATAAGGGAATATTTGAGGAACACATGGTGTTAGAGTGATGTGGAGACGTTCAGAAAGTGGGTAATTGTTGACATGTTTGTGTAGATCGCAAGCAGATATTAGCTGGAGGCCTGTGTGAGACCTTACAGCCCGAGGTGTAGCAGGAGGAATTCATCGTGGTAGGTGGCATGTACTAAAGAGAGCAGCAGAAGATTTGTTACAGGCAGGTGTCAGGCAAGTGGATCAATGATAAGATAGGGACAACCTGTCTGTTGCGTAAGGTGCGGGCTGGCTCCAGGCAAAAAGAGATGAACATAAACTTGTGCTGCCACCTGTGGGAAAATGGTTATGAGAAGTGGCTCCCTCTGGGGAGGAGTAAAATATGAGAATATGCTGTTTCATGCACTCCTGGTGGGAGAGTGGTGGTGGAGTTGGCAAACGGAAATGAGAGAGGAGTTAGATAGTAGTGGGCTCCCATCTGAAATATGAGTGCAAAAAAGTAGGATAGGTGGATAGCTTGGGTGAGTGACATGCCTGTGATAGGCGTTTATAGCTGGCAACTGGGGCGGTCATGTGACCTGAGTTTTAACGCAAATGTTAGTGGGGATGGTAGTAGTAATGTGATGGTAATAGAGGACAGAATGACCCATCTTTATGGTTGCTTAAGACTTTAAGAGGTCTGCCTGGGTGGCCTGGTCACAATCGCAGCCCTGACTTGTGAGTGGAAATATATTGGTAAGTGGTACCCAGGGCTTCACTTGAAACAACTTCACACTGTCCAGGAGAATCTTCGGCCAATTTCTTCTTGAGGTATCTTCGCTCCAAGAGGTTGACCATCACTTTCGAATCACAACGTGAACAGAAATGCTTCTACTGGAACAGGAAGTAACTTGGTGAAACGTTATGACCTTAGCACCTCCTACTTGAGCTGTAGCCTCTGCCCATTTCTTCACATTTACCTTTGGGTTGGGTGTGTCAACTAACCTGACCAGGTGTATCAACTAACCTGACCAGTAAGGTTAGTTGATACGTTTGACATGACCTACTTTGGCACCCTCTGCGGTAAAAACCGTCCAATAGATCAAGCCAAGTTTATTCATATATACAAACAATCTTATTCTCCATTTGGCTTGCAGGCCAATTTTGCCAAATAAGTCAAGAAAGTGTAATACTTCTTATAAGTTAAGGACGAAAACAATTTTTTTTGTGGAACCCTCACACAAGCAGACGGCCAAATTTTGCATGCACAGTGATGACGCACGGTGATGACATCTTTGGTAGCTATGATTTAAGGGAATTCATTTTTGGGCCCATGGGGTAACTCCAGGTGGCTAAAATGGGCTTCTGAGAATAACCCGAGAGGCAGTGAGGCTCTGTTGAGTGCACCACCTTGTGTATGTCAATGGCATTGCCATGAAATCCGCACAGCACTTATTAGGAAGTTGCCTTAGGAAATTGCACCCTGGCCGCTTCCTTTAATGATTGGCCAGAAAATATATTAGCTCTTTTTTTTCAATCATACTTTGGCATCTATGTCTAAATCTCCTAGCTCATCTCAAATAAAAACAGATAAGGGGCTGAGCATGGCAGCATTGAGGACTGAGTGAAGCGGGATGTTCCCAAGAAATTCAATGTTAACTTGCTGACAGATTTTAGGAAATCAAGAGCAAACACATATAGGTCTATGAGTAAGAAAGAGGTGGAAGGCAAGAAGAAGAAAGAAAGAAAAAAGGAACGAAAAGAAGGAAGTAAGAAATGAAGAAAGAAGGAAGGAAAAAAGAAAGTAATAAAGGAAGGAAGGACAAAAAGAAAGGAAATAAATAAGGAAGAAAGGAAGGAAGGAAGGAAGGAAGGAAGACGAATAGGAAGGAAGGTGCACATGCTCTGCAGCAGCCTGCAGGTGCAGTCCTGGATGGCATTCTACTCATCTTGCAATGTTTGAGTTGTGGCCAGCCTCGTTTCAGCAATCCTTTGGCCAAGTTAATCACAAGGTTGCTTGATCAGATGTAACGGGTTAGGTCTTGGGTGTAGGGCATCTACCGCAGGACAAAACACGGGATTCTTCACTGACGAGCACTCGATAATATGAGGTTATACCATGGGTAGGTGCAGTACATCCCTAGTATACTCCCCGAGACTCCAGTATATTCCCGAGACCCGAAGGGAATATACTGGAGTCGAGGGGAGTATACTGGGATGTACTGCACCTACCCATGGTATGACCTTTTTATCCCATGTCTAGGCACATTTTCAAAATAATTTAAAACTTTTTCTTATAAGTAAGTTCATTATAACTGTTTCTTGTAATCCTCTCTTGCATTGATAATTCTTCCTTCAGTAATATATTTATTATGGCAAGAGTTTTTAAGATATCACATTGATATTTTGGATCAATAACCTCAACAATATGACGGACGTGACTGGTAGATATGGTGGAGCTGGTATATTTAGATCCTGAGATATAGAATTAAACGGCCATGAAACTTAAAAACCCGTTGACACAAAATCTGTAATGTAACGCTTGAACTAAAAATTCCTGTTTCAGTAATATTTTTTTCATGGCAAGGGTTTTTGAGATATCAACGTGAAATTTTAAATCAGTGACCTTTGAAATATGACAAAAAGGTCTGGTGAAAATTATAGATCTATTGTTATTATATCCTGAGATATAGAATAAAACGGCCATGGACCTTGAAAATATGTTGACTCAAATATGTGATTTCACGCAAGAACTGAAAATTCTTGCTCCAGTTATAATTTTTTTGTGACCAGAGTTTTTTGAGATATCGTCTTCAAATTTTGGATTTGAAATCTATACTATATGTATAACAGTATATGCTAACTTTTATACACCTGGGTTGATTAGATCCAGAGTAATTAAATAAAACGGCAGTGGAATGCAGAAAAACGTTTCTGAAATCAATTAACAACTTAACTGAAACTATACCAATAAATTGAATTTAACATTATTACTTTGTCATGTGTTGCAAAATACTGTCTAAAACAATATAACAAAATAAAAAGGGGTCCTCATCACGACAGAAATTTTTATAAATCAGTATTTGTTCAACAAAGTCATTTAGGAAAGACTTAGTGAATTTTCCGAAAATTGCTTTGGAAAATTTTCTATACCAAAAAGAAAGTAAAAACTGCCTTAATCTGATGTATTATTTTCTTCTGGATCTAATGCTTCAAACCGTTTCTCTCTAGCCCTAATAGATCAGTGGCAAATTGCAAAAGAGTGGTCGTTTTTGTACTCTGAAAATTACAACAAAAGATCATAAAGCAGCAGCAGAGAATGTGACGCTATACAGACTTTCTGTGGGTGTGTCTGAATACTGCTCTCTGATTCGTTGTTTTCAGTATATTCCCTGTAATTACAGTAAAAAAAACGTCGTATACAGGGTCAGGTGACCTATACTGCCTTTTCTCCCCTATACTGACTTTTTCCCTGCTGTATTGCCCAGGGAAAAACACAGTATCGGGGAGAAAATGTGCCGAGACATGGGATAATACCACAGATGCTGTCTATATTGTGTCTGTGCAAAGGACCTCTTACTGTACGTTGTGCATGCTTAGTCTGGATTTCTGTGACTCGGGAACAGATAGTCCAGGCTCTGACCTACAACCCCGTATACAATGCGAGCCGCAGAGAATTTGATGGTTGAATCTTGTAGCTTAGTGTCCTAGCTTCCAAAATCACACAGGTGGACATTCCGATTTTACTGCGAATAGCCACTAGGGGGCGTTTCCAAAATGGCCGCCGTTCTCACTCTCGCCATTCTATTTTTCTTAATTTTCAAGATATAATTTCATGCAATACCACTTTTTTGGGGTTTTCTGACATGCAGAATCCATTTCTGAACTTACTTTTGTGGTACAGTGTGTGTATCATGTGATATTGCAATGGCTAATTTACATTTATGAAGACCGATGTTCCAATTCCCTAAAATCGCCATAAATCTGCCTAATTCTTGAATCTAATCCTACTCCAGCAGCCAGATTGGTGTAATGTGTGACTTATGAAGGTCTAGGAAACTTAATTTGGGGTTGAACTAGGTATTGAAACATTTATTTGGACCAGAACCAGGCCTATCTTCTGTTTTGACTGGCTGAAAAGTGAAATAATTGGCTAATAATAACAATTTAAGTTATTTAAACAGCAAATGAAGGATGGAACTGTCTAAGATTAATAATTTATTTGTTTCCTGCATAATTTCAGAGTGTTCTTTGCAAAAAGAGTGCTCACTGTAACTTTTTTTGTGTCAAATAAAGTCAGAATGCAGCTGCATCATTCCTAATTATTTTTAAGATTTCGGAAATTGGTATTCAAACCTAACACCCCTCTCATTCTTTTCTCATTCTTTTATTTACCCCATCCCCACCAACTTGATTATTTCTACATGTAGGTTACAGTGTATCTTTCCTGGTTTTTGTTGTGCAAAACCATAGGGCATTTTGGATTTTTTTCTTAAATTTGCCAGAAAATAAAACGGAAAAAGACATGTTGTAGTCTCCACATGATCTCCACTACCATTATTGCCAGTACACTAGCTTAAATGCATGGAAATCTCATAAGAAATGGAGCCATTTTCACCGGTCCTTGTTTGTGGGTAACCATGCTGAGCAGTATTACAAAATGTGATGAGATAATTCTATAATCAAAGTATTCCCTTCCTTCATTTCCATGTTAGCCATGCACCTTTTTTCAAGTACCCATTTTTGTCTGACCAGTGCATTTTATTTAACCGAAGAACCTGGTTGAACTGGTGCATTCACTGTACCCCATGCAACCGATTAACCAGGTGCATTGTGCAGCAGACTGCAGGCCTAGCATATACACCCTGCCAAGACAAGCTGCATGGGAGGGTGAGCATATATAGAAGCATGCTCAATGTGCTGAGTAGTGAACAGTTGTGAAATGTCGGAGGCACAACAGTTGGAATATGACACAATTAACCCCCTAACACAAGTCTAAACATGTGGGGGAAAAACTTCATGATAGATACAGAACATACATGTGAAGGAGAACGTTAAAAGTTATGTCAAAGAACCAGGAGCTCACACATAAAATTTGCAGCAAATGTTAGTTGACAAATCTGGAAGGCTATGAAAACAAGGGCACTGCTATAGCCACCTGGCGGTGGGCTAGCGCAGTGCAATAACCAGTTTTATTTGTGCCGTCAACGAAATGAAGGTAGAACTAGGGCACCTCCCCACCCACATTATATATTCTTGGTGTTTTATTAGATGTTAGACTATTCTCTACCAATATTAATCACGCTGTTAGAAAATGTTTGGATTTTATGTGACAAAATTAAGTCAAAAATGCTCAAAATTATTTAAATGTCATACTCTCATTCTTGAATGTAGACCAATCCCAGTTGGTGGATAGGTCTATGTATAATTTTGTTAAGGTTCCTAGATATGCATTTAGGGTAGTCTATCTATTGTGTGATAGACATAAAATTACTGCAAAACAAAATTACTCCTCTCAACAAATTTGGTTATTCCAAAAACTAAATCTGCTATTGTTCCGTCAAACTGACTCTGAAGTATAATGTATTCTTGTCTTCTTACATAAATTTGGATTTATTGATTAAGTGACGATGCACATGCAAATTATGTTGAAAAATGTGATGCAATGTTCCGGAATATTATCTAAGAATTCATTGAAATGTGGCAAATAAATTAACTGTCTTGTGTTTTGATTATAAATTACATTAACTGATGAAATGTGCCTTCCTTCTGACGTCAAATGCAATCAGATGCTCAGTGGGAACATTCAGGTTATGACACTTTTCTAATATGAAGTATCCAATTGGGCAAAAAGCAAAAGTTACTTGGCCAACATGAGATACTCAATGATGAGTCAATATCCATACTTAATACTCGTAACTAACTATTACCATTCAGACAAAGGCTATAGAACCCTGGCTGGACAGCATAATGCTACTCGCACAAATGTCTTTGTTTTTTGTGGTTGTTTTACATGTCAGCTGTTTCACTACTGCTATGTTGTTCGAGTGAGGGATATGCTGACCAATGAGAATTGTGGGATTTTGCAATCACACGATTCCGAAGTGTCAAGGTAGACTGTAGGCCTACAGAACAAAGTGGACTGGAACATCCAATGTCTTTGGTGCCCTTTTTTTTTCAGAAATGTAAATTTCAACTTGATCAGAGCAGTTCCCAGGTTATTATTTTCTATGTACATTGCTTGAGCAGCTTTGATGGTCAAATGGTATGAAGCCGACAGACTTGCCTAATGCTTAAGTTTTTTCTAAGGGTAGGAAATTCTTATGACCATATCCTTTGCCATGTACATGCACAGTGTTGATATATTTTCTCACATCATTTTGGTGCTTTTGAGGAAGCGATTTTTGTGAGACAGAGGAAACCACTACAAAAGGCTGCATTAGCTAAATTTTTAATTTTTAACCTCACAGGATATTCATCAACTTGAAACTTTTTATTATGAACTGTGCGTTAAGTGCCCAATGAATGTGTCATCACAGGAGTGTGTCATTCGTGCTGATAAACTTTGGTGTAGAAATCTGATAAACCAACCACTTTGAACTGTACTCTGTTCTCAGTACAAAAATTCATAATTTATGATAGAATGCACATGATGATTTGCAAATAACGACCAGGGTATGATTATTTTTCAATTCTTGTTTTCACTTTTGTCAGTTTTTCCTGCTAACCCTACATAGTAAGCAGATATACTGTATCTTTGAGACCAAGATGAAAGCATGTGCAAAGGTCATTTTCAATGGTCAGTCAGTTGATGATTATGATGATAATTAAAACAGCCGATGTTGCAGCAACGCTAAACTATTTGCACTATTTTGATGGGATTACAGCATACTGAGCATAGTGACTCCTACTGCAAAGGGCACTCTGTATTTGTTACAGAACTAAAGTATTAAGTATTGACTGATTGGAAGCGAATTTCCCTTTTTTAAAAAGTAGACGTTGTTGTTTAAATAAATACCCATTATTTTTTGGTAGTTGTTTTGCATTTCAGCTACTTTATGCCCATCAAAAAAAAGATAAACTAGTTGTACCAAAATAAGTGATCGGAAATCTTAATAAACAATAATTATAGCAAGCCTATATATAGTTGGGAGTAGGTTGAATAATGTTCATTTCATGGTCCATTCTTGACAATCTAAAAAATAGTTTTGAACAATTTGGCAGCTTCTTGACATTATTTCTACCACAGTAACCAATCTTTTCACAAAGAACACTCTGAAATCATGCAAGAAGCAAAACATGTATTAATTTTAGGCAGTTCCATCCTTTATTTAATGTTTTAATAACCTAATTGGGGTTTATTAGACAATTATTTGCATTCCGCAGATTCTCTGCCAGTCAAAACTGAAGATAAGCCAGGTTCTGGTCCGAATAAAATGTTCCCAGACCTGGTTCAACCCCAACTTAAGTTTCTTATTATGCAGGAAGCAAAGAATGTGTTAATCTTATGCATTTCCATCCTTTATTTGCTGTTTAAATAACATAATTTGTGATTTTTAAGCAATTATTTCACTTTTCGGCCATACTCTGCCAGTTAAAACAGAAGATAGGCCTGGTTCTGGTCCAAATAAATGTTCCCAGACCTGGCTCAATCCCAAATTAAGATTCCTAAACCTTCATAAGTCACACATTACACCAATCTGGCTGCTGGAGTAGGATTAGATACAAGAATTAGACAGATTTATGGCGATTTTAGTGAATTTGACCATCGGTCATCATAAATGTAAAGAAGCCATTGCAATATCATATGATAGACACACTGTACCACAAAAGTAAGTTCAGAAATGGATTCTGCATGTCAGAAAACCCCAAAAAAGTGGTATTGCATGAAATTGTATCTTGAAAATTAAGAAAAATAGAATGGCGAGAGTGAGAACGGCGGCCATTTTGAAAAACACCCCCTAGTGGCTATTCGCAGTAAAATCGGAACGTCCACCTGTGTGATTTTGGAAGCTAGGACACTAAGCTACAAGATTCAACCATCAAATTCTCTGCGGCTCGCATTGTATACGGGGTTGTAGGTCAGAGCCAGGACTGTCACCACTAATTCAATGATAGTGGAGCCCTTCAGTAACAACTGCAGTTGCAGATTGAGGCTAGAAAAGGTGGTGCAGGTGCTGCAGAATAATCCTCCTGTCTCTGTTGGGGGTGGTAAACTTGGGTCGTCTTAGCCTGGTATGATCACTGACACTTCCTGTGGCCTCAACATGTCTTGCCAAGTTGGAGATTCTTGCTTGGGAGTAGCATACCAACTTCGATGACCCAAGTGCTGCTTAGCTTTTAGATGTGGCATTTCCTTGATTTTAGCACAGGCCGTAGCCGCTATATACCTTTGATAGTAAAATGAAACAAGGTTGCTCATTCCTCACTTGGCTGAGTTTTCCAGCAGCCCAGCATAACCTCAAACTGACCTGACCCAATTCTCTGAGCGTCTGTGATTCGCTGAGAAGGTTGAGATAATGGCCTCAAAGGGTCGCATCATAATGACAATGTTTTTGTATTAACATGATTAAGGGGCTGTTTTGGTGTTTATGTTTGTAGTTAAGGGTATTAGTATGCATTCCCTGGGGGGGGTTCTCACTATATGTTGGTCTACACCTATGCTCGGCTGAAAAGGGCTCTTCAAGGGCTAATTTGCTAAGGGTCCTAAAATGAGGTCTGAATATTCCTAGACATGGTCCAACATTTCCAGCACTCCGAATTTCGCGTAAAAATCACCTTCCCAAGGACATCCGTGGTGGCCAAATAGAAATTATTTGGGATAAATAATTAAAATAATACAGCCGACCCGAAAAAAATGCCTCTTTGAGGGCGAATTTTCCCTAGTCCAGGATCCTATTTTTGGGATCCCGGCACTCCGTTACTGGGTCTGGGTGCGAGACGCTCAGCTGAGCACCCCCGTCATATTTCAGGGCGAGAACCCCCCCCAGGATGCATTCATCCAAAACAAGCTCCAGCAAATCTCAGAATTTGAGGTTGCCAATTTACACACTGTGGTCACTCACACAACTGTGGTAATAAAAAAAAACACAGGATTAAGCAATTGCTATTACACACAAAAAGATTACAACAAACTGGAGCCAACAAAACTTGAAACAGAAAACAACATGCTCTTATAATTAAATCCAAGAAAATCCCTTCAGGGCTTTCAGGGTCAAAGGTGACCTTGGGCTTCTGATAAGATCATAGAGAACAATTAGTTTTTGGCTACTGCTACACCTTGTCATATATTTAGGTATGTTTAGGTATAATCTCCTGTTGCAAAACCAAACTGTAACTGTGAAGGCTAGCACCTGTGATTTTAGCATGGATCTATAACTCCCTTATAGCTCTATGATTTTAGTGTCTTTTTATTCCTGATTCTTTAGAAAATCACCAGACACCAAGTTCTTTAATTCTGGGCCAATCAAAATTAAGGACTTCATTTAATACACTCTCAAACCTAATCACTTATTACATAATCACTGGAACATGAAATTGGCAATAAAACACGCCATTCTCTTTTAATGATTTAGTAACATATACAAAAACCGAATTACACCATTCACTATATCTAGTTTCACAAGAGTGTCCTATCAGACAATTTTCTTTTGCAGTCCAGTTTAGTGATAGGCCTATAATCTTGATAGTAATATGTAAATGGCAGAGCCATGAAATTCGCGCTGCTCTTAAAGTTTTTTTAGGACTTATGGTTTTAACATAACTTTCATTAAATTTATTTTATTGAAAGGCAGGTATGTTACTGTTTCAAAGAAATTGAAAGACGGATATATAAAAAAATAAGAGAGAAATTTAGACTGGAAATTATTAGAAAGATAAAATAGATCGAAAATAGAATATATAGATAAATAGATAGATAGATAGGATAGCAAATAAATAGGATTAAAAAATAAATAGAATTGATAGATAATCAGCTAAATAGTAAAAAGGAAGACAACACTGAAAGCTGCCAAATTTAAGTCTATGCTAGATTGTTGATATTACATAATAGTGATAACAAAAACAATAACATGATCTGCATGTAGATTAATTGCTCACTGTTACATAATCATCAGTTGACAAAGATTACTTAACCTTAATTTTGTTATGTTTTCTTGTTGTCCGTTTTGAAATGAAATGAATCACATGTTAATGATTTAATTTAGCCTGTCAAGGCTTATTAACTGTTCCATAAAAATAATAGATATAGGGAATATTAATGGAGAAAATTGAATTTTTAAGACACTTTTACATATGAATATGTCATGTTTTGTTAAATTCGAAACTACATGTAAATCATTGATAAGAAGCTGGTCCCACTTGACCTAATTTCCTGCTGTCGACCATTGATCTTGAAACCATCACTGCACAGATTTTTGAAAATTTTGTTGTGCTCAATTCGCTTCGCGAAATGGCCTTAAACTGAATTAAAATACAAATTGATGTCTAATTGGCACGTCCATAGTCTAGCTACTTCGTATACCTCAGGGCTCTACATGCGCACACAACTATGGAGCCCATAGGGCAGTCTGTTCCATTCTATTAATTGTCTGGTTTAAACAAGTGGGCAATTCCGTAAAGTCTGATTCACAGATTTGACACTTTAGCAGCTTGTGTAGCCCTATCATTACACCTCAGCTATATCATTGTTAAACAGGAATGAGGCCAGGTAATAGGGGTATCAGACAAGCCACGAACCAAAGCTCCAGGTGTAGCGGGAGCTGAGCTACAAAGCAAATATTTATCATGGTGTCGGACGTACATCACACGGTGTACGTCGGACCCCATGATATTTTACCATAGCTAGACTCCTGTTACACTTGAAGCTTTGGTTTATGGCTTGTCTGATACCCCTATTGCCTGCCCTCATGCCGGGATAACAATGAAATAGCTAAGCTATAATTGAAAGGCTAAACAAGCTGCTGAAGTGTCAAATCTGTAAATCAAACTTTACGGAATTGCCCAAGTAATAAAATGGAACAATCATTGAATGTTGTTTGGCAGTTTGGATAATTCTGTCTGGTTTACAAGATAAAAAGATTGGACAGAAAGTGCAATTATTGTCTGATATCAGACAATCCTTTTTTTTTTTCAGTGTTCCCAGAACTAATTGTTACACATTATAGGAACAAGGATAATGAAAAGAGGGAAAGAAGTGCCCTAAATGTCACCCATTCTATCTCTGGACTGGGAGTTGATGATTAAATCTCAAAAATGGATATTTATAATAAAGGGAAATAATAAGTGAGATGGCAGTTCAGGTAGAATGCAGAACTGGTGAATAGTTATTAAGGAAGTCAATGTTAAAAATTAATTAGTTACAAAACCATAAATTACGGTAAAATTACAAATTAGGTAAGACTTAGTATGTTGTTGAACGGTCTGATCTAATTCAATTAATTTGATCGTGTTACTGGAGCTGTCATGACAGACATTGCTTTGGCTCTTGTTTCTTGAGTCACGGGACTGTTACCTGACTGCATCAAGGTGCCTGGTGACGGACTGCATATGATGAGCAGGTGCAACACAAGTCTAATACATTTGGCCGGCGCACTCATTAACATAAGACAACAGAGGACTGGCTGCAGTTCGGTGGGACAACCTCTCCATTATTCAATATTGGGATCAACAGGTTGTCAAATACCCATTGCTCAAGTTGGGTTAACACAAGTTTGATTGATTCAGGGGGATTGCTGTTTGGCGCCAAAAGAGAGATCGTCTGCAATGGAAGCAGTAGTATGGCACGAAGCTGGGCCTTCCATTTTGGCGCCCAATTAAGGCAACATACGGTGGCTATTTGCTTGCTTCAAGGGTTGTGACATCTCACCATGAGCACTCTGGAATATTCCTGCCTTTGCAGACACCCTGCTGGACCAATATCTCTGTGAATAGTAACAGGTGAGCATCTATTTTTTCATTACAAAATTTCATGTCAGCTCATGTTGTAAGATCCTTTGCCCAGCTGACGTCTGCTTGTGCTGTGACGCACATGGCGTTTGTCTCCCTTGCCATCTTGCTACAAACTCACAGAGCAGCTGACAACCAACCACATCCAGTGCTTGCTCTTATGAAATCAGCTTGTTTGTCGTAATTGCATTTGACGTACTGTGTTATGACCTGATGACGTTTTTTACAGCTGCTTGCAGCCTGTATTGCGAGAGGAGTTTCAGGAAAAAATATGACAACTCCCCTGGTCGTGCTGTTTCTCCTATGTCATTAAAACTTGGCATGCAGTCTGAATAGAATATTATCTTGCTTCCATCAACTTTTGGTAAACTTCTGTGACAATAAATTTTTATTTTCGAAACTAAAATGTACATTTTTCCCGGGAATTTTAAATGTTCTGCTGCAGTGATGGCAGCAGCCAAGTGCCAGCCAGGGGGATTGTTTACGTATTACTTAAAAAGCTTAAACCAATAAAAGAAGAGAAGGAGAAAGGAATGAAAGAAGGAAGGAAGGAAAGAAGGAAGGAAGGAAGGAATGAAGTGAGGAAGGAAGGAAAGAAGGAAGGAATGGAGGAAAGAAGGAAGCATGACAGGAAGGGAGATATATAGGCAAATATAGATAGTTAGATAGGTAGATAGATAGATAGGTAGATAGATATAGATAGATATATAGATGGCCAGATAGGTAGATAGTCTATCTACAAGCAGCTGTTAAAGTGCTAGCACGTTATTTTTAATCTCTTTATTGGTGCACCTGTTGACTCGGTCAGCACGACCCAAAGATGCTGCAGGTGGCAAACCAGAAACCTGGCCCTATTAGCAAATGTCAATTCTGTTTCCAATTCCACTCTTTATGGCATCCTTTTAGTGCTTTATGTAACAATTACATAATTTATAACAGCTGCCAAAATTATTTGTAATCTGCTGCAGCTTCTCAAGTCCAAGTTAAAGGCATCCTGCAAACATGGCCTTTTTATTTCAAGTTATTGATGCAATTTTATGATTTCGAAAGAACAAATTGTTTATCATTCCTTTAATTTGCATGCGAATAAAGGTGAGTCTTGACTCTTGAGTCTTAATTCCAAGTCATTGACTTTCAGTTCATTCTGATTTAGACACAGGGTGACCCCTCACAGTTCGACCCACTGCTGAGTCAGACTTTCTAGCTCTTTCCAGCTGTCTTATGACCTTCTGCAATATGCCCAGAATGGTCTTCTGATTGAATTATTTGACACCCACAAAAAGACAAAGTGTTATAAACAGAGCTATGAAAAGCAAATTACTTAACCTTCCCTTAGATTAACAGGGTAAGAGCTGACACAAAAGCGGTCATTTGGAAGTTAAAGAAGAGACCAGTGGAAAAGCAAAGGGGAAAGGGAACAGCTGCTTGCATGGGATATAGGCCTATGTAGGCCTACATGAAGTTATCTGTCTATATCTATACACGCGAAGCTTATACTTGGCCTTTTCAGTTAGTTGATAGTCGATGAAAGCAATTTTGCTTGCTTTTATAGTGTATGTACATTGTTGTATACCTAAATCTTTCCAGTTTCAACTTATTCTATGTGTTGATTGTTGAACGAACCTGTTTTTACTTGATTTTTTCCCCTGAATAAATCACAAAGGACAATAAAACTATATGCAATCTTCGGAGAATTGAAATGATTCATTGATTCCTTGAATTCATTGGGCAACTTGTCCAGGTAGACAGAGCATGCAGACAGCCTTGGCGATGGTGGCGGCCAGCAATGCAGTGGGCGTGGAGACTGAAGGCAAATCAATAGAATATATACTCTCATGATCTCATCACTTTTTCTCACCTCATCTCAATATTGGTTTATGGTCAGTCAGGGTGTGAAAAACACAATAACCAATTTGTATTATTGTGCTATGCCTGGTATATAACATACTACATTAATGAAATGTAATGTCTATAGTTATTGAGATGTTATCCATATTGCAGCTCCAACCTGTTGCTGGCCTGTATATGATGGAAAGCACAGTGTTTTAAAATAAGCAGGTTCAAGGTGTCAGGGATTGGCCAAGACTAAAATGTGTCAGAATCGTGTCTAATCAATTTCTCCGAAACTCATTGTTTGTATACAGAATAAAGTCATGCAAGGATTGGTACACCTGTCAACAGTTACATATATAGCCTATATGGTAAATTGGAAGATGCACATATTAGGACAGAAGCAGAACTGTAAGTGGGGGAGGGGGATAAAAATAAGATAAGGTATACTTTATTTTTCTCAGAATGAGAAACTCTTGTAGAGCGACCTCATACAGTCGTTCATTCATATAATTACATTCAAAGTATCACAGTCATACAATACACCCATAGTCATTGTCGTAATCCTCATATGGTCATGGAGATAGACCTGACACTGTGCGCATGGCCGTATATCGATGGTGAAAACCCCGTATGTAAAAAAAAATTGGGAAAAACTATCACCGATCTTTTTTTATGGTAATGTTTATCAATATGTCAGTTAGGCTCAACTTGATTTATAGAAAGTGACACCCTATTTTAGCATAATTTTTTGTCAGAGGTTATTGACCCCTAGCGTTGATGTCACCATCAGATATGATTGAAAATGTTGACTTACAAGGTTTTGCACTTTCACTTTCTTACAAGTTAGTAAGGTGCAAAACCTTGTAATTCGACCATTTATCACATTTTAAAGCAACTTGCAGCATTGAATGTACCTCTAATCTATAGGTAAACAGTAAAAAATATAATTTAACCATGATAAATAACAACAGCTAATTTTAATTAGTTGCTACAATGGCAAGAATGAGGAAAATGACACTTTTTTCAAATTTTTGTGCACGCTCTTTTTCAATAGCCTATATCACAACAATAAATATAGGGAGGTAAAACATTTTTAAAAAGGAAATTGCCTGTGAGCCATAAAAAACGTACCACAATCATAATTTTTCAAAAAAGGTTGAAATATCCTAAACATGTGCTTCAAAGTTCTGATTTGAGTTACGAGGTTTTGCATTTTCACCTTTTGGAACAAATCGACATACAAGTTTTGGTGAAATCACTCTGTTACAGCTTCCAAAAATAGCAAAGAGGCAAGGTGACCAATTGACAACATGTATTGGATAATGAATTAGTCATTCCACTCAAAATCTAAAAATAGCAAAATTTTGACATACAAGGTTTTGCACTTTCACCATCGATATGTAGGACTATATTGCGTAAGCAGCGTAACATGCAAAATACATAAACCCATCTCTTATTGTGATATTAGCCGAAATGCCAAGTAAGCAATATATGGAAAGCTACTTTATTCTTGCGTGCTGATAGCAAAGTCATGACAAAAGAAGTTATGATTGTGATTTCGAGTGCATGCATGGAGGACTTTCAAGCTGTTTGTTTGTATTGTGGCTTATCAGCAGCCAGGGTGGCCCAAGAGGTGGCTTTGTAATGGCTCAATTCTCGACCTGTGAGCTTATCTCATCTCAGACCCTCGTTCTTAATCTCATTCTTCTCATAAAGCCATCATGCAGGAAATATGCTGAATTCTGGTAATTTTTGCTGCCAGGGAGCGGGAGGGGGTAGTCACAAAGAACTTGGTCAGTAAACTATTACTGTTGCTGCGTTGCATGATTGTGTCTTCTCCCGGCAAATAAAAAGATTTCTTAGAGACCTCGACAAGGTCTTGCAAGACCTTTGAGCGATACGACAGGGCTCCGGCCATCTTTCTCTCTTGAAAATAAAGGTTCATAGGCTCCATTACATTACATATAAGGTTCCTCAAAAATAATATGGAAGAAGAAGCACACAGAGACCCAGAAGACCTAGATGAAGAACTGAAAGAAGTTTTAAGCGCACAAAGACTGAAGATCTGGATGAATGTATGAATAGACGTAATCGTCCTCATTTGCATTTACATTCTTGAATTCATGTTCATTGGTCACCCTTGGGGGCGTGTCTGACTTAATCACTGAAGGCTTTGCTGAAATGAGTCAGCTATGTAGTGATTAAAGTTCAACAAACTCGGCGTTAAGCTGTGACTACAATTACATCTTCTCCTACATTTTCATGAAGGGCTCAGAATTCTCTCCCTGTCTGCCCCGCAGGTCTCGGGCCTCCTCGTGGCGCTGGGTGGTAACACTATTGGTGAAATCCTGTATCCTTAGTGGCCAACACGGGACAGTGCGCTTGCACACGTCTCCTCGACGGAAAAGGGGCAACCTGTTTGCCGTGGGTTGCGACCTGTGTCGGAGGATGAAGGGGTCCTGGTAGTTGAGTTGGACGGGACTAAGTTGGTCCCTCCCATACAATACACTACTTTGGCCTGGATTTCTCCTAGAGGGGAGGCTGGATTGGCCCGGTCCAGTCAATCGGCTTGTCATGTTGTCATTAGGACTTCGGTCCTATTTGGCCATGGCTGATGGGTCAATCAAAGAAGGTTTTGACCAAGTCTACATGCTGGCCATGTTTTTAAATATGATTGCAGCTGTATTTCTTACCTAGCCTTCTACGAGTATATCCCCCATGTATCCCTGGGACTAGGGTACTGGGCTCAGCCCTACCCATATTGGTCTCCCCTTGTTGGGCTCCTTGGTGGGTGGGGAGCATGGGGGATGAAACACCAAATATCCTATGGCCTATTCTCTTTCAAATTCACAGTCCAGACTAAAACGGCAGCGGTCATCCTCGGATGACTGCATCGACCCGGAACTTCTAAATCGACCAACGACCACGCGGAAGTCAGAATACCGACACCGATACATTGTGCTAAATCCAACAAGCAAACTTTCTCCCTTTGCGATCTACAAGACAATTCTTCAAAAAGTCGGAGAACATGCAGAAACCACACAACAAAGAGATGGAACTGTCTTCTTTAAAACAAGAAATGACCAACAAACACAAAGACTGCTTGAGCTGACAAGTATTGCAGGAACTCCGACTATAGTCGAGCCACAACGCACATTAAACACTTGTAAGGGGGTGGTTTTCTCCTCACTTAGCTATTTAAATTCTGACGAGGACTTACAAGAGTGGTTTGAAACCTTCACTGATGTCGTACATTTTCATCGCATCCCGCAGAGGGATCATCGAGAACTACATATCTTGACCTTTTCAGACACTACTCTTCCTGAGAGTGTTGGAGTTGTATGGGAACGGTGCAAGGTACGACCTTATATTCCAAACCCAAGAAGATGTTTTAAATGTCAACGTTTCGGTCATCTGAGCAAGTGGTGCCAAAGACAAGAAGTTTGTGGACACTGTGGATCCCAGGACCACACCCAATCAAAAGATCAACCTTGCTCATCCCCTCCTCTTTGTGTTAACTGTTAGGAGGATCACCCCTCTTACAGCAAAACGTGTAAACAGTGGACAAAAGAAAAAGAAATCCTCACATTGAAGGCAACCCAAGCGATATCTTTTCCTGAGGCGAGAAGGATTGTGGAACAGCACTCAGGAATTCCAAGCTATGCGGACATGGCGGGATATCCACAACCTCAACATCATGCAACACCCAGACGAAGGCTACAACTCGAAGATCACAGCATCAACAGATCACACAAAACAACACACAGACAACATAGAAGACACAAACAGACACTCCGGAAGAACGCCTGAAAAATCCACTCCACAGACAACCCCCACCGCACAACGGCCTACATCCCGGGCAGACCTTGAACAACCAAACCCATCAGCTGGAGCCACAGCTCCTCATGAGGTAGCAATGGACGAAGAACACACAACTAAAACAGACACAAATGAGGAAAATGACGACCCCGACGATGACAGAAGCACAACACCCGACAATGAATCCATGGAAGCAGAAGATGAAGAGGCAGAAAAGGAACAGGTTCCGGAGGTTCCACAGGAAGCAGAAAAAGAAGAGGGTCCAGAGAATCCACAGAAGGAAGAAACAGCCGAGAGTCAAGAGGAAGTAAGGGAAGACCATTCACCAGACAAGGAACCAGAACGAAAGAAAGAAATTATCGAAAAGGAACGACAACCAGTTGACAAAGGCAAAGACAAGCCAGTCTCTGAACAGATCACTTACAGAGAATATCTCCTCCGCTTCCTTCAAGGAAGAGTACCAAATGGAGACATTCAACGACCAATGTTTGTACCAAAATACCTGAACCTGGCAGCTGCATATCTTCTACCAATGCCTGGCTTTGAAAAAATGTCTGCCAAACTGACTGAGCGAACTAAACAAAAGATGTACTGTTGGCCACCAGACACCTATGCAATAAAAAAAGACGTACTTGATCTAGTCACTCAGTATGATTTCACAGACGATTTTTATGGAGCCCTTATTGTTTTGATTCAACATGATTTTTTGTCGGTTGCTTTGAAAGTGATACAAGAACAAATACAAAGACAAATGGACATAAAGACAAAGACAGGAAACACAAAATAATTACCAAACACCAATCCAACTGAATTATTAACTCCTTTGATACAAACCATGAATGTCTCTAAATAGCCCAACAAGGTGCTGATGAGACGTAAAGAACAAACACACACACACACACACTCTTTCCCTGTCTCTATTGAGATAAATATTTTCAGTCTAGAAACTGAACAAACACAAAGGCTATTTTTGAGTAGCCAATGGCAAAACTGCATCACTGGTTTAGGCCAGAAAGCTGCACGGGGTAAGCAGAAGTGCTAGACAGAAGATGCTAGGGTCGGGACAGAATGTCAGGGTTGGGACAATCAGGGTTGGGACAATCACAGTTTTTGGCATCAACTGTAAATACAAAAGTGCAGGGGCATCTTTTGTTGTGATAATGAACTGAGTCACTCTAAAGGAAATATATTGTAATGACAAATTGTTAGCAGCATGTCTGAATGGGACAAGAAACTGTGCATTAGGATTGGGACAACTTTTTGGCTTCATTTGCGACCCCGCAGGTCTCGGGCCTCCTCGTGGCGGAGGGTGGTAACACTAACTTGAAGACCTCTATCCTTAGTGGCCAACATGAGACAGTGCGCATGCACGGTGTGTCCCCTACCTTACAGGGGAATATCAATGAACATGTCATTTACCATGATTCCAAACCGGATCGTACGTCAACCGGGTTACCAAGGTGGCGTCCCTCTGCGGGAAACCAGGCTGAGATCGAAAAATTTGCGACTGGACTACCAAGATCTCAATGGACAAAGACATCTCCGGATGACTTGACTGACCCTGACCGCCCCCCACATCTGTCAAAGACTGAAAATTTGCTTGTTATAAAAGGTGTCACACAATCACTGGAAGACCTATCATCTGTTGCTATCTACGAAAAAATTGCAGACCTTTGCGACACGACAATTGCAGATAGCCTGAGACGCCAAACCAATGGCACATTCCTTCTTAAACCTGCGACCTCTGATCAACAAGATAAATTGACCGGCACCCATGAGATAGCCAATACCAAAGTCGTCATTGAACCTTTTCAAAGATCAAGCAAAGGCATTATTTTCTCCAAAGAAAGTAAGACCTGCTCAGACAATGAACTTACAAATTGGTTTTACAAACACGGCATCGCAAAATTCAGACGTCTTGCTCACAAGAATGGTTATGAGTTACTGTTGCTAACATTCAAAGACGAAAGATTACCAAAGAAAGTTCCTGTAGCCTTTGAATGGTGCAGAGTTTCTCCATACTTTCCTCATCCAAAACGCTGCTTCAACTGCCAAATGTATGGCCATTTTAGTCGTACATGCATCAGGCCAACAATTTGTGCCAATTGTGGTGACCATGGTCATGCACACACACACTATAAACCTTGCTCTAAACTTTCACATTGTGTCAACTGTTCAGGGAACCATCCTGCCTTTAGCCACAATTGCAAAGTCTTCAAGAAGGAAAAAGAAATTCTACAACTACGAACTGAAAGACAACTATCCTTTCCCGAAGCCAAACGCCTTGTAAAACAGGACCCTGACAAACCTTGCCTAGAAGCAGATTACCCAAGACCAGCTCTTCATTCATCACCACAGAGAAAGATTCATCTGGACAGGAACCTCTTCACAGATGTCTTAATGAAAACACGTTCACCGCCTCGACCACCAGACCGGCCAAGCAAGGAAGAACCTGTGAACTCCCCTGAATCACCGAAGAAGATGATCCAACAACGTCAAATTTTCTCTTCTGTTACCCAAGGGACTGAGAAGTCCCTCAACCAACCAAAGGAAAAAGATGTTGCTCCAGATAACAAGACACCGCCCAAGCCAAAAAAACAAGAAAGCTCAACAATCGGATTGCTACCTCACAAAGACAAGAGTAAAACGACACTCACCAACAGCAAAAGAGAACTCCCCACTGGTCTCAAATTTCACATCAAGTCCAAAGATGGAAGACTGAAGGATGTATCACCATTTGTTAGCTACACAACAATGCTGAAGAAATTTGGAAAACCACACTCAGTCGATCGACAGCCTGACGGTAATTTATTGGTACAAGCCATAAATGCCACTCAGGCAAGGAAACTTCTTGAATTGAAAATGATTGCAGATGTACCTGTCAAAGTGACACCTCAAACATCTCGATGCCATCAACCAAGATGAGATGACTAACTCAAAATGACCACAAACCAAGTATGTCTCTAAATAGCCCAATCAGGTGCTGATGAGACGTAAAACACAAACTCACTCACTCACTCACTCATTTGCGACTTTGCACTCTGATTGCCAGTCCTTGATGTGTACACAAAGTATCAAAAATCAATTACTAGTCACAGAAATTCCATATGGCTGCAATTTAGCACCCTGGCCTTTGATTATCAAAACTAAGGATTTAACATCAGTTTTGCTTGTCACACTAAAATGCTAAAAAATTATCATTTTCTGGGTGTTCAAGAGTTCATATATTTTGAACCGGTGATCCGATTTTGCTGAAATTTTAAACAGTTATTGACATGGCTACTCACAACAAATATGGTCCTACAGGCTGATACACACTTAATTTTGTGTGGTTTACAGCTGATAGAATGTGGCTTCACCGGAAATATGCAAACATTTGCACCAGGTCTTATAAAGACCAAGTATGCCAGTCTATGGCCCAATTAGGTGCTGATGAGGCGTAAAACACAAACACACACGCTAGAGCAGAACTTAAAAAGGTTCAATCTTGAACCTTTAGTGCCGAGAGTGTTTCTTTCGAGAAATCCTCTTGCGATATGTCACTCAAATTGCTGGGACAGCTTTGATTGCTCTTCAGTTGACAGGTATGCCGCCAAATGTAAAGCCAGTCATGTCTTCAATTCAATTATTTGTTTAATCGAAATTTTCTAAGGCTTTATTATGTCAGCACGTCCAAGACATGGTGATGTTGTAATCTTCGATTGTATAAATCTCGAAAACCTTGAATCATCGATTTTTAATATGTCCTCCTTTGATGAAGTTAAAACCTTATGAAAGTATTTCAGAGAAGTTTGGTTATGTAAATGTCATTAAATTTGTTTAAGAAGGCATTTAGGCCTTATTGTGTTATGATAATTGTGTAATAAAAGTAAGAATTTGTATAGCGCCAATTCCAGAAGGTGCTCATTATTGTTGTCTTGAAATAGAAATAGGTAAAAGACAACTTGGTCACACCTGACTCACAATATGCCAGTAGGCACGATTGTTTAAAAATGAAGCAAATGAATATGAGATTATCTTTAGTGTTGCATAAGCCACGTTGTCTTACATCCGTCCTTCAGCATCTACATGGATGTGGGCAAATGCCACATTTGATTGGCTCGCTGTCAAATAATGCTGAGACATATATGGTACGTGACGTTGCTGCAGCATGTGCTTGATAACGTGAATGAATGAAAATGAATGAAAGGAAACGCGACACCCCCTTTACGCAAGAGAGCAATCCGATACCGGTAGTCAAATGGTGTAGTAGCCTATACTACACTGCTTTTCCAATTAGTATGCCAATTGTTATGCAACCACATTTTTCATGATATCAGATATCTCCAAATGAAGTACGACTATTTTATATTCTTTTACCATTTGACACCTCTGTCAGCCAATAACATGCCAGTGTTTCAGGGCACGATAATTCCTATATTTTTTGTTAACCATTTATCATCTCATGTTTGACTGTTTGTCTGATGGTGTTTATAAGTCGGTTATTCACCATGGGATCAGGAATATGTGTCATCCAGCCCTGAATGTGTGAATGCAATGCATACAGCTGCTTGCCACGTTCAATCTGCCAAGCGTGTGACATTTTTGGTGATCATAAACAAATCAGATTAGGCAAAAATGACATGTGGCAAGTGTGATAGAATCTGTAGAATCTCGTACTAATGAAATCGCATGTAACTGATCAGTCAGGAGATATATAATCAGTTTTTGGGGTGACCCAATTGGTATGCAGTTTCTTGGAAATGCTTACAAGATCGACCAAACTGGTCATAAAATTCCATGAACAGAGAGCATTTGCCTTACACTGCATACAATTTTCAAAAATTGAAGTCTCTTGTGTTCATATGAACAGAGTCACATCACAGCAAATTCACCTCCGAATGTTAATTTTGTCCGGTGCAAAGAATCACTGAATCTTTCATCTCGATTCAATTCAAGGTGTCGTTCAAGATATTCAAGAGGGAGAATTGGGACACAAGGACTTCAGTAGGATTTCCAAGGATGGCATTGAGGTCAGACAGGATATCAAATGTTCATCATTTCAAATAATGAAATTATAACTTTTTGGCAATGGTCATTTTCTGTCTGGCGCAATACCACTCTAGATGGGAGATCCCAATGAAGTCATGGAGGCTCAGTTCTCCATACTTTCCTTCCTTTGGTGCAATTTGATACATAGGCCTATAGTAATATTTGTGTGTGATTAGTTATTCACCTATAAGGAGACGGAATATGCGTTTTAATTAATTTGCCATATTCCTGATCCCATGGTGAATTACTGGCTTATGTCATGAGATAAACTGTCAAACAGTCAAATATGAGACGATAAGTGGGCAACAAACAATATAGGAATTATCGCCCTGAAATACAGGCTTGTGATTGGCTGACAGGGGAGTCGAATGATATAACAATGTACACACGTCTCATGATAATGAAACATTCTCAGGCCAAGATTTCCATGCAAGAGGCTCCTACAACAAGAGGCTCCTCCCATCAGCCGCCAATTACCAGCTGCTGGTATAAACTTATCTGCCTGGCGGCTCTTCTTCTTATTCACCTGTCTCTCATTGGCTTCCAGGTGCTCACACACCGAATAAACACATGGAACAACTGGGATTATCAACACAATAGCATTCGCGAATCGTGTGGAGTTACACCTCATCATGTTTTCTCACAATCTGATAGAATCGCTTCACGCAGGGCATGGTTAGTTCAGAGTTATTGTCTTAAACTCATCAGAGTGTCCAGTTGAATGATGCCACATTGTGTCTCATCTTGCTATGTTCGGGCGATTTTGCTACCGATTGTTGATGTTGCTGCACTTTCGTTACTTATGGAGAAAAGAGGACCGTTTCGCTTTGAAAATTGAAATTTATGCCTGTGGCAGTTATATATTATGATCATACCATTAGTTTCAATTGCGCTTCGATTTAAAGAGACTAATACCCGTTGCTTCTCATTGACTGACCAAGAAAGGATATGTATGATTTTTTTGCATGAAGTCAGTTTTACAGCGAAACACTTTGATAAAGAATTAAAGTGGACTGTGGCACTGTGAAAATGGCACTTCGTGCGTCATCATGCTGATGATTTGTCATGATCAAACCCAATACTTTCAATGTTAATTTGATTGAAGGAGACTTATCCCACTTGTACAGTTGGTGACAGCCAAACGAAAGGATTATGCATATGATTTTCACTCTAAAATTTGTTATGAGAAGTCAAATGGCTTACTCTTGATCATGACTAATCAAACAGCCTCTATGTTTCCCATGTTGAAAGTAGAGAAGATGACACTTCATCGGCTATCATGAGTCACAAAGTGCCATTTTCGCAGTGCCACAGTCCACTTTAATTCTATATCAAAGTGTTTCGCTGTAAGACATGTGAAAAGGCCTCCTCTTGATCGTGATTCATGATTCCATGCTGGAATACATGTATTATCATGACACATCTTCAGCTGTCACGATTCACTACCATATTTCAAGGTGAAACTCTCCTCTTTTTCACCGTAAATGAAGAATGAGACAAATGTAGCCCATTTCCGTGACATTTTTGGTTATTCTCTTGTTTATGCCAGTATGTTTCATAATCATTTCTGTGGAACAAAATAGATTTTGAACATTCCTATGGTCTTGTAGCATGTTTGAGAGAATCATCCTTCAACTCAGCTCAGTGTGAGCAACAAGCAGATCTCCCTCAATGGAAAATATCACCACACGGCTATTAGAGCTGTTTTCAGATTGGCTGTCCACTTGGAAAATTAATTTTGTTATTTTCAATCTGCAAACTGGCTTTGCCCCACCATTGACACTTTTACCTATATAATAGGGACCTGGTCTCTGCACCTGCTTTATATGCTTGGGTTTGTGATTATTGGCTATGATGTTCTTCATTCGGAAAGGGCGTTTCAAACCGTCTCATTGTAACTTCTGAAACTATTTTAACTATATTATGATATTATGAAGAAAAAGTTCTATTGAGTTCCACATGACACCATACTATTTATGGAACTTTCAGTACATCTATATGATTACATCCTTAAACATTTGCACTCGTTCTTTAAAATGTGATACTGTGCTATTTTTTAAAGACTGCATATTCTATTGTATGTTTCATTTTTCTTAGGAAGCAACCGCCTAAGGGAGTTCCAGGAATTCATTGTCATGTGTTTTTATTCACATAAATGATCATGTTATTTTTCTCATTTCAGATCACAAATTTATCACGTCGTTAAAAGAACTTTCTGTCAAGATGTCACCCATTGAAAAACCACAAGAGCCGGCTAATTCTACCAAGGTAAATATACGTTTTTGTATCACATAATGTTTGAAATCTTTAGTTTGTTAATTGAAAAAAAAAGTTACAGTGATGCTTGTACAGGGTTAAGAGGCAAATTTTACATTAAATTTCTATGTGCAAATAACTTCAGAAACAAAAATCAGACAATAATGCCATGAATGCTTGAATATAAATGAAACTGCGTAGAAATATACTTTATTGTATAGCTCCTTAACCCCTGTAATATGAATTTGTTGTAAATCAGCTAAGTCATTAATTTCAACCAAAGTTTAAAATCTGCAAAAATTCTGCACCCTGTAAATTAAGTGAAAACCATGATTTTCTCCCTTCTTGCTGCATAGCATTTTATTTTATTCTGGTTGGTAACTACTAACATTTACATTGTTGGTGACATATGCACACCGAAGAACTGCAGATAATTTGCAGAATAACACAAAATCGTTTTTCGTGACTAATCTTCGAAATTCTCAATAATTGCTTTGCTTTGACTGGGATGTGAATTTGTCAATTTACCTTTTTTGTTCTCATTCTCTGAACTCTTTGCGCCTGAGGAGAAAATCGCTTTTAACTACATCAATTATCGTATTCTTGGTTTTTCTCAGCTTGTACATCCTGATAAACAGATTAATTATCAGATCCCTTCAGAAAATTACTGTCAAAGCATAACACCCGTGAAAACATGCATGTGAGAAGGGACAAAATAAAGGTTGTTCCGTAATGGCTTATCGTTAGTTTATGAGAAAACATCACTTTAGCTTCTGTGACTGTAATTTTAACATCAAACCTGAATAAGGACAATGTGGAGAGTGTATAAAAGCAGCTTGCATGTTTTCATAACTGGTCTTTCAGTAGTTTAGTTGGAGTAGCGTAAGGGGTCCGTGAATTAATAGTATGATGATGATGATGATGATGATGATGATACATGTGCATAATTTATTTCCTGGAGGTATGCAAAGATTTTTTCACAATTATAATATGGGAATTTTATGGGATTGTTATCTCAAACCAGGGAGAACACCACTATCACAAGATTCACGACACCTCATCTCAAAACTTAATGAATCTACACTTCGCTAGAAGTCGTATACTCATGCTCTTGATGTGACACAGTGTACGACGAGGCTCCGTAACTGATGAGTCATGACACAATTTTTTTTTTCATTTGTTCCTCACATCTCATCGATCCGCCTTAATTTTCAATACTATTTTTAAAATGCATTCTCTGAATAAGGTGGTGTGTTATCTCATATAAGCAGGAAATTATATAAAATTAATCTGTCATTTTTCCAATGAATTTAAGCCCCTGTATCCTGAAATGAACAGTATTCTTGGTACAACCTAAGCCATAACATGATATGGATCTGGCATCTGGACAGGGAATGGCTGATATGATGTGAATCTGTGATTCCATGTGGTGGTCGTGTTGTGGTTATTCCCTTTAAACGTAATCATGTTTTCATGTTCTCGATAACAAGGGATTACTCCGAACAATTTTGAGGAAATGTTCGGTAGAGCTCGCCATCAGGGATGTTTACTAATTATTGTCCCCATGGTCCATACAAATATGAAGAGAAGGAGCTTGTGATTTCACATGGATCAAAACTGTTCTGGTTTGTATACTTCTTTCAAATTTGCTTTTCTTTTACAGCGAAATACTTTGATATAGAATTAAAGTGGACTGTGGCACTGTGAAAATGGCACTTCATGAGCTTTCATGACTCATGATAGCCGATGAAGTGTCATCTTCTCTACTTTCAACATGGGAAACATAGAGGCTGTTTGATTAGTCATGATCAAGCGTAAGCCATATGACTTCTCATAACAAATTTTAGAGTGAAAATCAGATGAATAATCCTTTTGTTTGGCTGTCACCAACAAGTGGGATAAGTCTCCTTCAATCAAATTAACATTGAAAGTATTGGGTTTGATCATAACAAATTATCAGCATGATGACACACGAAGTGCCATTTTCACAGTGCCACAGTCCACTTTAATTCTATATCAGAGTGTTTCACTGTAATATTTGTATTGTGTAGAGCTAAAGGCTGACAGCATTACTATGGTTTCATTACGTAGGCTACGGGGACATTTAATTCTGGAATATTTTAGGGGTATATGATGTGGTAGTGCCAATGCCATCATGTCTTTTAATTTCACGTCCAGATGTTTCTATCAGAAATAGAATTCCATAAGATTTCATGTCGGATGAAGGCGGGAAGGGAAGGCAGACATGCCAATTTTACATGTGCCTGCTGTTCCCGCGATTGAGACGGTTCGTTCTTGATTCAGAATTCAATGGAATATTAATGAAAGGCAGATTGATTCAAAGAAAATATCTTGAAAAGGAATAATGAGATTCTTGCCCAGTTCAACGGACTTTTACCATAATGAGTCAATGATGTCCACCATTTTGTTATTATTAACTGACACGAACGAGAGGTTCTGAGTTATTAAGCATGGTTGGAAATAGCGGTGAGGTGAATGACCTGTTGTCGTGGTTTCATTTTCAATTGAATGTAGTTCACTTAATCTTGGTGATTTTATTTTGCTGCTTCAACAATTTCCTTGTTCAATTTAATTTGATATATATGGGACAATGGACATTTTATTGTTGATTTACTTTCCTTAACATGCGCCTTATTCAGACTTCATTCTAAAGTCTGGTTCCTCTTTTTTATGACTTTACAGTGTATTTGCTTGCCTGCTAACCGAAAGCTTCAGGTTCGACTCCCAGTCATGACTCCTGTCATGCCGCAACAGAGCAGATCCTCCATAATTCTTTGCTCCACTCCACCCGAGGTGTATGCAAATGGGTATTTGTCTAAAGGCAGTGATATTGCAGAGTGACCATTGAAGTGCTTAGAATGGCTGTCTGGTGGTATTCTCTCTGGAGAGTTGAGGGAGGCTCATACTTTTACGGGTTGACCCAAGGTGCTGCAAATGTACAGTATAGTCTGTTGAGATGGACTATGAAAAGTCCCTTTTAAAACTAGTATGACTGTTTGTTGCCCCATATCTTCTGCTATCACTGTTTCCAGTATTCTTCTGTTGCAAGGTTCGGCTGCTTGAAGCCTGCTTCTGATTGGTTCTGCATGCTGCTTCTTCTTTGAAAATGTGTTAACTTGAGAGATGTTCTTTGTTTTTGCAGGTGGAAAAAGTATTCCAGAAGGTCTACAACTTGGTCTGCTGCAGTGACTTCTGTCGAGACTGGTGCGAATGTTGTTGGAACAACGAACAAGAGACGAAGAAGAAGAAGCGAATCACGAAGGACGACATCCAGCACATCATCAACCACCAGCCGATGAACCACCAGCCCGTGACGGCCACCCTGAGTGACACCAGTCGCAGCAGCATCTCCACTTCGGCCTCCTCCCAGAGCCAGAGCATCTCCAGCAGTAACGTCCGGGAGCGACTTGATTCGGACAACAGTTCCCGCAAAGAGTCCATCTCCTCCAGCCCTGAACTACGCTACCCCCACGTCAAGCCAGTGATCGACATGAAGCCAATAGAGTTCTGGACGGCAAACAGAGAAGCGGTCCAGCCGCGCACCCCTCGCAGACGCCTGCCCAGTGAGAGCGAGTTCAGCCTGGACAGTTTCCAGCTTGACCTCTATGAATCCACAGACAGCAGCGATGAACCCCAGACTGACGAAGAGAAGTTGGCTCGCTACGGGCTGGGCCAGGTGCACTTCAGTCTGCAGTACGAGATCCCCATGAAGATCTTGAAAGTGAAGATCATAGAAGCAAAAGAGCTGAGCCGACCGTACCACCAGGACTCCAACAAACAGGACATGGCTCACTCGAACCCGTACGCCAAAGTGGCCCTGCTGCCCGACCAGAAGAACTCGCGTCAGACCACCGTCAAGAGGAAGACCCAGGCTCCCTGCTGGAACGAGACATTTGCTTTTGAACTGCCCTTCACAGAGGCCCAGCGAAGGACCCTGGAGATCACCCTCAAGGACTTCGACAAGTATTCCAGACATTGCGTCATCGGCCAGGTCCACCTGCCCTTGGCCAACATCAACCTGGTGAAGGGCGGACACATGTGGAAACCGCTGATGCCCTGCCACAAGGTGAGCGCCTTCTTCATTTAGGCCAGACAATTAAACTTTAGCTTCTCGGTACTTTTTCTTGGGTTGGTTGTTAGGACGAAAAAAGCTGTTATCTCATTTTTCTATAATGTCAATTTAATGAAAATTGTGGGTAAGTTAATTAGATTTTTTTTTTCGTAGGGAGAAAACCGGTTGGGTTGGTTAATCTGAGTACAAAGTTTAACATATCTAGCCTTGATTACAAATCATCTTGGTACATGCCACTAATGGTTCATGCAAAACATGCTCCAGATCAGAAGATTTAATAAAGACATGGGTCCGGTGAAACTTTTCAAATATGTTAAAGCTCTGAAGAAACTAAAGTAAATGGTATTCAAAACCATGCGATAGGCATAGTACAATGTGTTTTCATTAGCTGATGGTTTCATGAGCAGCAATGTCAGGACATCCAATGCTGTGTTAATGTTAGAGATACCAAGACATTATGTCCAAGAAGCCTAATCTTGTATCTAACTAATGCATGAATTATCTTTCCCTCAAACAGAGCCAGCCTGACCTGGGGGAGCTTCTTCTCTCCTTGAATTACCTTCCGAGTGCCGGGCGCCTCAACGTGGACATCATCAAAGCTCAACAACTGCTGCAGACTGACCTCGTCGGAGGATCTGGTGGGTCTTTTTCTCTTAAGTCTTTTTAAAAAACTTCAACTTTCAGGAAGATCATATTTATTATATTCTGGTGATCTACCACTGTATAATATTTACACATATTGAACTTTTTATATGTGTAGTTTTCGCAGGTAAAGGTTTTGTGATTTATGATTTATACCTCATAATGAGATGGGATTGACGAACAACTGGCCATCTATTTCTTTTGCATTGTCTCTGCTGATTTAGAACTTTGACAGACGTAACGATGAATACCAACCTGATGTCTTGTTATCAGATGTGAATGTCTATGCTGCTGTGATCCTCTCATCTGACCACATGTTGCCCAATGCCCAGGCATGTTGCATCACAAGGCAGTGAAAGTTCAACATGCAAATTGACAGAGAAAATATATACTAAATGGACATTAACTTTTGGTACTTCGTGACTGGACATGATGGCCTTAACCCCCCCTCCCCCACGCGGGCAGTTTTCAAATCAACTATAGTCTTACGTAGTTGGGGGCTCCTAAGGGGGTGGCCCCAAGGGCCAGGGCACTGTCCTGCTGCCCGTAGGGCCAGTTCACCGCTGCCCAGGCCTGTTACATAATACATAACAATCTGTCACTGACAGTTAAAAATCAGACAATCTGGACAACGCTGAAGGCTGATGTTGTTGTTCACATTGATTCATTTATGTAAAGATTATAAATGAATTAATAGTATTAGATTTTGTTGTTAAAAAAGTTGTTTTGTCTGGAGTGATATTTCTTGTGAATCAGTCGCTGCAGTCTCTTTATGGGTAATGGCTGCCTATTATTGGCCGTGCTGTATCTACCTTGTACGGGCTAATTGGCCTTATTCACTTAGACTCCAGGGGGTCCAGGCCGCTCCTGCAGATGATGCTCAGCCTGCAGCTCCTGCAGTTGCCTGAATTTGCCTGAATTTGCCTGCAGTCGCCTGCAGTTGGTAGCTCAGCAACAGCACATCTAGGTTAATGGAGTTAGCTGCATCTAGGTAATCCAATTCTCCCCTTGACTCGTTGCATCATTCGCAGCTTGACACAGCCTAGTCTTTCTCCACCTGTTGTGTTTCCTTTGCCGCTGGCTAGACCGAAGTCGACTCAAGCATTAGGTATAAACTATAATGTTGTTTCCACTGAATAGTTTTATATTTTTGTGTGGTTAAAAAACTGTCTGTGTTAAGGCTTAAGGGATTATTTTTATGTGGATTACATCGAAATATATGACTTAGTTGCTTAAACTCGATGTAGTTGATATTTCGAGCGTTACATATTTGGCCAGTGAGGGGGAGACCATTTCTGGTGGGGTATTTCTTTGCAAGATGTTGCTTGATTAAGGAATGAATATTCGGAGACTTCGTGCGCTTGAAATAAATAATTACGGTCGCCAATGACTCGCCATCACCGTGAAATAATTTCCCTCTGATGAAAACTCCAAGCCCACCTGACTATTAAATGGTCGCCCCCTAATATAGCCGGTAGCGCATTGAGCTGTCAATCGCTTCTTACCGGGTTCTATTCCGCTCTGGCTGTCAGGGTTTATAGGGAAACCCTACGAGTCAGTGATCTGCACTTGATGGGGGATAAACCTGGACATTCATTGGCCGACGGTTTCAATCATCCTTTACCTCTAGTATTTTGCAAAGGTATTCTTGAACTTGTAGTAGGGTAAAAGTGGGTAATATCACGCATGTGGGTAATATCACGCACCTAACTTAATGGCTATTTAAAGAACAGCCATGGGAGAAATCACCAATGTTTTTAGTGAAAAAATGTGCATATGAATCCAGTAACTTCACTTGATAACCTCTCATGCTTGTCTGGGCCACTGACACAATTGCAGATACGTTTTAAGCAATTTAGGTGTTTTCTGTCAATATTTATGCCTTTTTGATACAATTTCCTTAATCTAAATGATATGTAATAGTGGCTGCTGTTTAAGTGATATACTCCATGTGGACCGAAGATGTAAGAAAGGCATGACTTAGGATTTCAAAGAAAGATTATGCAGAATGTTGGCTTTAATGAAACCACTGGAATGCATGAAAATATAATGGGTACAGACCATGGGTAATATCACTCATCTTCAGGGGGTAATATGACGCACTTTTGGGGTAATATGACGCATATTTGGGGTAATATCACGCACGTGGGGGTAATATCACGCATCCTTTTTAAAATATCTGCAGCCCAAGTTTCAAAATACCTCCAACTTTCATGTCAGTTGCATACTCCAACCCACTGCACCTCGTTATTCGGTTTGAGGCTTTGAGTATGGATTTATCAATTATCATTTATGGTAGG
Source organism: Platynereis dumerilii (assembly GCA_026936325.1). Taxonomy (NCBI): domain Eukaryota; kingdom Metazoa; phylum Annelida; class Polychaeta; order Phyllodocida; family Nereididae; genus Platynereis; species Platynereis dumerilii. Next base: position 551,589 of record JAPTHN010000153.1, read on the forward strand.
CCTATGTGATAAGCTACAGACACTAACTTAATTTTATTTATTCCAAAAAATTATTCAAAGTCTTAAATTTTTTGCCCAATATTTATGGAAAAACTGGATTTTTACCTGATCTTCATGACTACGGAAAACTCACTGTATTTAATCAAAATCAACTCTCATGTACTTGATTATATGACGAAGGTCTACTGCTAACTGTAATCACGGGTGCCAAATACATTGATATTTGGTCAATAAAATGGCTAACTGATGGCTATTAAAAGTGTCTGACAAGGAAACCCCTCCCTTAAGAACGAGAGACAATTGTTTTCAAATTTTAGGGAAATTTTGAAGATACACGTACTGTGGAAGTGAATTTGTTTTTCCTGATTGTCTGCCAAATCTAAAACAAAGTCACGGGTACCAAATTTGCACTCAATTTGCCCTAAATGTGTTTTTTAAAAGTTCCCTATAAAATGTTCCTGCCCCCCCCCCCCTCCTGGAGTTTGCAATTTATAAAACTTTCAAATTTCACAATGTTTTTACAGTATTAGGCCTACAAACCTTTTTCTGTTTTGATATTTCTCCATCAATATTTTCACAACTTTATAAGTTTAAGATTTCATTTAACTGCAGGGGAGTTGTTTCATACGATATTTATACTCAAGTTCCCATGCATTCAGAGCGTAACCTCCGAAAACGATATCAACTTATCCCATATTGCCCTAGATAGATAGATAGATAGATAGATAGATAGATAGATAGATAGATAGATAGATAGATAGATAGATAGATAGATAGATAGATAGATACATGTAGATAGATAGATAGATAGATGAGAGGTGATTTATTCTGGGAGCAGTCTTTCTTCCGAATTTTTCATCTTTGCTCCATGCAATTCAATGTCAATTTACAAGGCTGTCAGATTTTAGGGGGGCGGCTGACCCCCCCTCCCGCCTCCCTGGTTTATACACTTATGAATAGATAGATAGATGGATAGATAGATAGATAGATAGATAGATAGATAGCTAGATAGATAGATAGATAGATAGATAGATAGATAGCTAGATAGATAGATAGATAGATAGATAGATAGATAGATAGATAGATAGATAGATAGCTATCCTATTATTAATCCGTCTTTCCCAGCCTGAGTATAAGTTGCCCATCCACAAAAACTTGCATGCAACGTTTTCTCACCCACTACAAGGTTTTAGGCTGGGTTTTATGTTCAACATTTATATTTCATATCCCCCCCCACCACATTTTACGGGTATCATGCTAGTAGTCAGAAACACGACTGACTGATAAATGTTCAATTGACAAATCACAAATGTTGGATAGATGAATAAATAGTCAGGCAATCAACCTGAGTCATAATAACCTCAACTTGCGTCATATAACACCTACTGCTGCGTGGTATTAAACAGAAGTGCGTGATATTACCCACAGAAAAGCCTAAATTACCCTCGTTGTTTTAACTATGTGCCAAGTGCTGTAAGAAGCTGTCGGTCAATGGAATTTGATATTTTCTTGACCCCTGAGTTCCATATCAATCAAAAGATTTACTTTTGGACAGGATAGTTATTATACTTCAGGCCTGGTACCCATACAGAAACACTGTAGTGTAATATCACGCACAAGGTGCGTGATAATACCCACATTTACCCTATGCACCTGATTGGATCAACAGAATTACATTATCGGACAAAAACATCTTGTCACCCTTTCTCAAATCTGTCTAATGCATATATATCTCAATTATGAGTATTGTGTTCTGCTTCTGCGCTTCGTCACTGTGATTTTAGTCTTGGTGGAAAGGTTGCACCTGTTCTGAAGGACGTGCAGGACCTGGCAGTGACATTGTGGAATATGTGGTTTCTTTCCGGAGCTTCCAAAGGAGCTTCCCCTGCGGCTTGCTCCTCTTGCGGCTTGCTCCACTTGCTCCACTTGCTCTTCTTGTTGTTGCTGTTGCAGGACATGCGGTGAACAACATGAGGTGGAGGTAAACAACCTTTTATCTCTTACAAAGAAATGACAAAGAGCACATCTCAGAGCTGCTAGTCTTTGTCCTCAGACCTCAAAGGGCTCTTTAGTGGACTGTACACCATGTGACACAACAGCTGCTCTGCTTTCAGAGATGAACATAACAGTTTAGAGAACTTACACCCTACATCACTCCACTTACATCCTACATCACTCCTATAATAGCATTGTGAAATTTCTCGGTAGCCGATACCAGATCCCTGTGTCCTGGGTTTAGAGCTCTTTGCAGATTGGTGGTCCATTGGAAAATATTTTTTCAATTTGCAAACTGGCTTTGCCATGTCATTGACAGTTTTCTGTTGGTCTAATGATTTTCGTATTGGTCTCCTAATCTTCTTATTTGATTAAGTACCTTAAGTTGTTAATCAGTTTGTTTATTGTCCCCTATGCTGCTAGATATGATAAGCACTGAATCAACTGATTAATCATATATATATATGAAACATTTATCGTGTTTATAAGCCATCACACGGCCAAGTTGAAAGTTAATTTGGAAACTGTTCAGACTGATCTGTTTTCAGTTAATGGCTGTTTCTGAAGAAATGAATTGAATCGAAAGCATTTTTTGACAAATCTGTGTGGGATTAGCCTGTCGCATTGGCCTCTATTTTATTCACCTGAGTTAGAATTTTGTCTTTATGTATGTTTATAGAATCATAGACACATAATTCAAAATGTATATTTTAATTGGCTCAGTAATATGTCACATTACTCGGTGACACTCTGGATTAAATTTCGCTTAATTCCGTCACCTTTACCTTGGGTCACATGATCTATAGCCATTATTTTTGGATGTTGTTCTTTGTGAGGTAGCCGCATATATTAGCCACCAACATTGTCAATGACAAACTATTTTTGGCTCCATGCTGACCATGCACAGTCCCAATGGATTATAAAATGACCGCTTAATGTGGGTTGAGGGCCTAAGGGGGTGGCCCGAGGGGCCAGGGCACTGTCCTGCTGCCCAAAGGGCCACTGCCGTAGGCTCTTTTGCTCTATTGACCAAATACAGACTGACCACATGTCTGCCACATTGGTTTGGTGCGGCTGTTACGGTTTCTTATAAACAAAGCGCTAACCATGGACCTAGGCCCTATTGCCATAGGCCCTATTGCCATAGGCCTAATGCAGTGGCCAAATGCGGTTGTCACTGTGCACTTCTTTGCTGCAGTCACACTACACCTGGTTACCATGGCGATGTGATTGCAGCCATGACAGCTTGTACGTCACTGAATGGAATTAGTCAAGGAGCAGCGATGGAGCCTTGCTTATAGAGCCTTGCGTATAGAGCCTTGCTTGTGGAGCCGTCTCCTTGTTGAGCCTTCTGGCCGAGCCTTGTTCGTACAGCTGTCCCTGTGAAATGAGTTATAAATAGACTCAAAGAGATGTCAACCCGAGCTAGCTGCTGCTCCAGATGACAGGATGACAGCTGCTATTTCACACCATGGCTGCATGGACCTACTGTCATGAAATAATATGATGATGCCAAAGAGCATAGCGAGACCGCAGGAAATTTAGATATTTATTTATAATGTTTTGAACATTTCTTTTCTGTGTTTTAGATATGAATTAGATAGAAAGATAGATATGGATACATAAAACAGTTTTGTCTCCAAGACTTTAAATTTCACATATTGTTTTTTTTTTAATCATCTTATCCAGTTTTGTGACCAATTGCAGAGGCTTAAATAATATAAGTTTACCTGCTTTGTTTGATACCCTTTACTACGAATTAGACAAATATTTTGAAAAATGTCCAATCAAATTTTTGTTTTCTTCAGTAAAATAATAAATTTATGATCTAAATTTGATGAAATTTTGGATTTGAATAGCCTGTATATTCCACTGATGACGGCACTACTTATGAAAGCATTTTTCACTATTATTGGCATGGTAAAAATTGATGTTAATCAATCGGTCAAAAGAGGCTATTTTCACAATGTACTTATAAGATAAAAATCACTTTTAAGGTTCAGAGGAAGACTGCATACAGTGTATTCCAGTGATTATTTAAAGTGAAATAACGAGGCTTCAGCAGCAAAAAAAGATGTATTTTTAGAATAAGTCAATAAATAAGTATAAAACAAATGGAATATGGCGATGAAGTCATTCTCCTAAACTATGTCCTTCAAATCTAATTATTTTCCAAATGAAGGATTCATGATTCCTGTCCTACAGACTGCAGTGTGTTATACCAAAGATTATGTATGGTTATACACATTGGCCTGCTGCTGTCGTGACGTTTTAGATTCAAGCACTTGTTCCAGGATATATCGTCACAATGAGGCTGGGTCTGTTCATGACGCCACCTGCAAGGCAGTTGCCATGACTGCAGGATCAGGGCTATTATTAATGATGTCACATAAACGCCGACACTTTTTTTGTTTGGCGCATGCAAAAGATTTCCTTAGTATATCCCTGTGTGAGATCAGAAGCTCTGTCTCCTACCATTTGAAGACCTCTGGTCTCTGCGCTACGCGCAGAGACCTGACGGTCTCCATAAAGGTTGCCTTCTCAGAACAGAGTGCATGGGAATAGATAAAACAACGTAGAGCAGCATTAATTTCGTCTTCTGAACCTTATATTTTCTTCACTTGCAGTTGCTTTAAGCACACATTGTGTTTTCCTTCCAAACAGAATTTCTATAAGTAGAAATGAAAATGAATCTCCACTCTCAGCCTCAGGCAGCAGGTGGGCGTTGGCCCGTTGGCCTCTGGTCGATTAATCTGATACCAAATTGGTCAAGGCCACCACCAACAAACAAGAAGAGAGCTCTGAATCTGAGACAAAAAATGTTTTCTCAGAAGTTCTCTTGAGACATTACTGGATTCTCAGAAGATCTCTTGAGACATTAAATGTTTTCTCAGAAGTTCTCTTGAGACATTACTGGATTCTCAGAAGATCTCTTGAGACATTACTGGATTCTCAGAAGATCTCTTGAGACATTACTGGATTCTCAGAAGTTCTCTTGAGACATTACTGGATTCTCAGAAGATCTCTTGAGACATTACTGGATTCTCAGAAGATCTCTTGAGACATTACTGGATTCTCAGAAGTTCTCTTGAGACATTACTGGATTCTCAGAAGATCTCTTGAGACATTACTGGATTCTCAGAAGTTCTCTTGAGACATTACTGGATTCTCAGAAGATCTCTTGAGACATTACTGGATTCTCAGAAGTTCTCTTGAGACATTACTGGATTGGCAAGCTGATCTGGAGATGGTCACCTTGTGATTTGATTATTCGTAGCGCTCGGTTGAAATTTGTGGAAATCTGCAGAAAGCGTCCTCTGAGATGGAGCTGTGCAACATTATTCGGTCTTCTTGAAAGTATCGAATTGTTTTGTTGCTGACTTTATTGAGTCTTTCTTCATTTGATCAATAAAAGGAAGGGACACTTGAGCCTTTTTCTTGTGCTTTCCTATGTTCTAGTAGGAACATTCAAGCAAGGTCACAGCGGCTGCAGATGTGACAAAATTGCGCCAAAAAGCACATGGGAGGCTGGTTCATGGCCGTGGTGCCATTTTCTATGTGGAGTGAGGTTAAAATTTCCTTTGGACAAAATGACCCACACTTTTTTGGTGCAACAGTACTTTCCTCTGGGGAAATCACCGCCAAACAACATGTGTGGCATCGCCCTCACCAAGGCCGTACTTCGTTTGAAATTTTCCAACAAAAAAGAAAAGAATTGGTACAACTGGCGGATGTCGCACCATTATTGTTTGTGACAGGACTTTGCTGGTATTTATAGAGTGACGGTGTCTATTTCATGTGTACAGACTGATCCAATGTGAAATGATGTTAGTCCTTGGCTTCCTGGTTTATATTTGATGGTGTTGTAAACATGTGAAATCAAATTAGCGATTCGTTGAAAATGAGTCACTGAATCAGAGAGAAAAGTGCAATTTCTCGTTTGAGTCCGTGACAGGAAAATGTGCCCCAATTGATCTCATCCTGATAAGTACAGCGTGCTCAGTTGACTTATCATTTGTTCTGTCTCTCCACAAGCGAGATGTATGCACACCCTTCCAAGCTGTTTGTCACACCTGCTTCTGCAGATTTATTAATGGTGTGAGTTTGTCTTTGTCACACATCAATCTGACACTTCGGTGCTTTTTGTCAAAATAATTGTGTTGAGGATTTATCACACTGGGAAATTATTAGTTGATTTATCCAACTGCTGTTACAATGAAAAAATGATTTTGTATAGAATAGATTGATTGGTCACCAAATGAAGTTGGATGCTCCTCTTGTACATTTAGAATATTACTTAAATTTTCGTAATTTTCACTGAGGCACGGATTGAAGTCAATCTTGTTTCACTCTGAATCTGCCAACAAGATTTTCATTTTTACGTGTTCCTTGGCCGATACACCATGCATGCCATGTTTTATAATAGTAATCCATTAGAAATACTAATTTTGTGTGTTGTGTGTTGCAGATCCATTCGTGAAGGTCTCCCTCCTCCAACATGGCAAGGCGTTGAAGACGAGGAAGACGTCGATCAAGAAGAACACGATCGATCCTGTATTCAACGAGTCCATCAACTTCAACGTCACTCCAGATATGCTAGATTCCATCAGCCTGGTCGTGACCGTCTGGGACTACAACTCAAAGAGTCGCGATGATTTTGTTGGGCGCATCGTTCTCGGAAAGCAAGCCACCGGAGCTTATGAAGTGACACACTGGAATCGCATGATGCAGTGCCACCGATCGCCCGTGGCTCAGTGGCACACCCTACGCCCCAGAGAGGAGTGCGATGCCTCTTCCACCTCACTGTCCATCTCATGAGGCCTCTCTGCACTGACCTGATTGACCCCAGTGGCACCAAGGCCTCAAAGACTTGCCCACCTTCAAGTAATCACCAAAAAACGTCTCTGGGTCTATCCAGTGGCGTATTTAGGGGGGGGCCATTGGGCCATGGCCCCCCCCTCAGGCCAAAAATTAACATGGGGAAAGATAGGAAAAAGCCGCGGAGCGCCCCGTATTCACCCCATATAATGGCCCCCCCCTCAGGCCATTTCTAGATACGCCCCTGGGTCTATCAGTCACATGTCAGGGCCGACTTGCTGTGCAAGCTGTCCATGGTAGATTGATGTGATCACAGTGACTATCTCATTGAGAGAGAGACTTTCCAATGATTGAATGATGGCATCTACGCGATGTGACAACTTTTGCACATTGCGTAGATCCATTGACTCTCTTTGACTCTGCATCAATAATTTGAGACCCACCGCATTGGCTGTATTCCCACCACTGACTCCAACTATATACACTTGTGCATTATTCACCCAATTGGGACTGATTTAAGAGACGAACCTATTGTCCCTTCAGTTGAAGTTGATTTGCAAACCGTTCAGACGGATCAGTCACACACGCACATTCAGTTTTCCCTGTCCACCCATAGACTATTGCCCACCGATGCTTTCTTGACTCTCAGTGTGCGTTGACAGAATCCATGCCCTAGTGACTTTGAGCATCTGCGAGTAAGTTGACGACACTTTGCGAACATTGCACTCTCAACGATGATGCCACGCCACCGACTGACTCGCTGGATATACAAACACTAGATATATTTTGAGGTTGTTATAAATATTATTTGTTGACACATATATATATATCTATATATTTATATTTATATCTATATTTATTTATTTTGCTTGTTTTGTTGTTATATCATACACTTGCCTGTTAATGTGAATTGTCTGTGATGGTTATTTGAACATAATGAATATGAATGAAGAATTGAAGATATTTCATGAAACAAGGGGTGTATTTAAGATAGATGTGAATTCATTTTTAGGCTTGGAAGTTTGGAATGCAGGTCTATTAAGTAATCGAAGCGATTTTCAACCAAGGAGTGACCTGAAACGGCAAGACAGCGATAATTCTAGTGTGGTTGCTTCTGATAGTGATTCAAAATATATGTAAAGCGGTTTAAAATGTGAAGTCCTTTTCAAGTTCCGCGTGAATGTGATCAAACAACCTGTGAATCATTTCCAGTTCAATTTGATCTGGCATGTATTCATTCTAGCTGATATATTCACACTAATATCAAGATCACAGTTAAAGATATATATGAGTGATTACTGAATGCACCAAAATGTAATACTTAATGACTCATCTAGTTAGTCAGTTCATATATTCTATACTTGCCTTGTTATCAGTAGGTACAAGTCATTGAAAGAGTCAAATCGCTCCTCAGCGAGGTCATGTCTCACTGTGGCGAACTGCACTCATTTCAATGTTGGAAAAGATAGGACTCTTTAGTGACGTCAGTGATGTCTTCAAACAGCAGAATGTAATCCTTCTCCAGCTGTAATGGGAATTCAAGATGAGAAGCACAGGATGCCAATAAGAGTCAACTTGCCCCTCAGGCTACTAGTGCTATGCTGTACCCTTGCGAGTTGCGACTCAGATTCAAATTCTGGCCTGCTTGAGATGGAATAGTGTTGTCGTTTAGTATTGCAATCATGCAATGATACTAGTGTCATTAAACTGAGGATTTTGATTTGGAAGATAAAGATCGTGTCATTAAATGTAGACTTTTATTGATGGTTAACTGGACTGTCAATGGTTATAGTGCAGGAACCTGGTGTGATATATTATTGTTGGGCTTGAAAATGAAACTGCTATCCTACCATGTCTGTCAGTCTCCAAAGGTTCTCAAGTACATTATATATTTGCTATACACGCTCCGGGGCAAAATTGAGATTTAAAATATTTTCATCCACAGGCTGTATTTACCCATTCTCCCCCAGGGAGTGTCTGAGGTGAATTTATAGAAAATTGTAAAGCAAGAAAGAAAGATATTATTTTGATATGGTCAGAAGAATGGCAGGGTAATTTACTGAAATTAGATAACGGATTGCTCTAAGAGGAAGACTTCCTTGCTGCAGAAGCGATTGAGCATGTCGCCAAGCTGTACGCATTTGTGACCCAGTCTTTTCTGGGTCCATGCTTATGAGTGCTGCTGTAATTTGTAAAGAGCAGCAACTGACAGAGAAATTATGAAGGCTCTTTTGCGCCCGGAGTGTTAACTTTATGTGTACCTAACTGTGAAAAGTACTCTATACATATATATATACATCACTTATATATAAATATTATATATACATGTTATTATATATACATTATACATATTGAATACATATATATTCGTTATATGATATACAGTCAATCACATATCTAAAAATTGGCCTGTCTACGTGTTAGGATATAACTGATTTTAAGATCCATCTGCAGTGACAATGTGACATAGGCGTGGAAAAGGAGGCCTATTTTCTTGATGGAATGATTAACCTTCTGTGTCTTTATATCTTCCAAAAATTGGTTTATTTTGTAACAAATGATAAATTTCATATCAAGAGCCTCTATTTGGAAAATGTGTTCTTGTTTGTATTGCTGAAAGTGTATTTTTTTATATGAGTCTTCTGTTTCCCTGATGGACCAAAAAGTTTATTTTAAGATAAATTTGCACACAGACACAGGCTGAATTTAATTTTTTTATTACCGAACTGAAAGTAGGCTACCTTCTACAAATCTTTTATTTGATTGAGCAAAATAAGATTGTGTTATTAATATTTCCCCTCACATTATACGTTTTATTGTCAAATTATTGAAGTTTACAATTAGGATTACTGTATATGCCCGATAAGGCGCACATTGCACAAAGGACAGAAAAGGTCGTTGGAGTGGGTGAATGTGCACTAATTTCTTTTATCGTGTCATACAAGCGACTGACTCCAGCTGACGACCATGAACAGTGTCAACCCAGCAAAAGATATGCGGTTTTTGCGAAAAACAGATGTTTTTGCCTGAAAAAGACTGTTAAATATTTGTGAAGATGGAGTTTCTGATTTCGTCTCTGGACAGACGAGGGTGCGCGGTAATTTGGTAATGTGTGCCTAATCGGGAATATACGTATATAATATGAAACTGTTGTTTACATTTCTTTTGTTATGGGAAATTTAAATTTTTTAGTCTGTTAATAATCTTGCAGTGACCTAATCCTTTTGGCACAACTATGTGCAACACTTCGCTTTGAGAAAGTAATTTTCACCAGATAAAACATTTTCCAATTGCTGTGTTACATAATTATGTTATTGACGTTGAGTGTTCATAGCAACGTTACAGGTCACGTGTAAATTTCTGTATTTCTCATTAACATTCGTTAACTCTGATAATTAGTCATTTGGTTATTGTTACCATTGTTAATTTGATGACATCAGTTTGTTAATTGGTATGTTATGATTCAGGAATAATTTGCTTTGCAATCTGTGCAGACAGAATCTATTTTTGAGGTCTTTTATATCCTGGATAAATTGTTTATAATTATGAATTGACATTTCTATATTTTTCACCATTTTTTACTATAATTTTCATTATTTTTTTTATCTATTACACACATGACAAGGTTCCTTTAATGTATCCTGCAGAGATATTCTTTGGGTGTGCGTGGGTCATAAGGGTTGATGAAATTGACGTTGTGACACAATCCTTCTTAAAGTAACACTGTGACACAATCCTTAAATTTGGGCAGTCGATTTTCTTTCGATTTTTGGGACCCATGCACACCCCAGTCTTACTAAGTGCTACAGGTATTCATGAATTATAGGAATATTTTTGGAATGATGTTTGGATAGAAAGAAATACAGTGATTCCTGTGGTTGGAAGACTACCTTATGCTTAATGCGGCAAGTTCGCAGATGAAGCCGAGTGTTTTTTGGTTGGGGTCTGTCTCTTTGAGGTGCCTGAGATGGTCATAAAAAGGCAAATGACCTTGTATATCAGTTTGGTCTAACAACACAGGGATCACAGTATTTAATTGCAATGTGTTATGTCCATGGTGAATTTTTAAGCCTATCACTTTCCTGTATGATATATTGTGTATATTTTGTAAATAATTACAAAATAATAATGATTATTATTGCACCTATTTGCTGATGACAATCATCAATACAATGACTTGTTATTTTGTATGTTTGTTGACATGGTTTTATGGAGTATTTTTATGTGAAGTATACATTGATACATAAGTGATTGATTTAGTTGGTGACATTGGTATGACATGAAATATTGTATATATATATATTTATGAAGCTATGTCTGTATTGTGATATATTATGATATTACACAAGTTTTGGAAAGACTGCTTGAGAAATTGTCGGTTGTCGTAAAGATGAGATTCTGAGGGACATTGCATGATGTTGTATGTGCATGTTTCTTTGATAAGTGGAGTAGAACTCTGACATTGCTATCAACTTGCTGTACATGTAGGTAATATCTGTCTCCCTCTCTGTAAGCCCAAATGCATAGGGAACAGTACTAATGGGGTTATACATTTAATTGTATAATCTAATGTCAGATTCCTTTCCTGATGGAATAATGATAATGTTTCAGACCATTGAAGAAGTGTACGCATACATGTTTGTGATATTCAATCCATGTAATCATCTCAATTGATCCTAGAACATTAGCTTTGGCATCATGTTTTGTATTTGACCAATTAACCGATTTTGTTTCTTGTACAAAGAAAATGCCCGATGCACAATGATCTGTGTCTGTTTATTTGGTCCGGAGTGACTTGAAGTGATTTGGTTAGTACCCATTGTCAAACCTGTTGTATCATTATGTATACCCATTAGTATTGGTTGCACTCAGTGAAATTGTTGACCTATTTCATTATGAGATAACCCCGTCATATCATATTTATGAATCCTGAATGATGCTATACATAAGAACAATAAACTATTTGATCTCACTGCATCTTAACAGGAGTTTTTCTTCTTGTCTAAAATAACATTGAATCATTTACCCACCTTTCCTCTGATGTAAGCAGGCTCTAACCGTAAGTTTAGATCACCTAAATTGTTTTTTCTTTTTCAAACTTATTTTTCTCCACAACTATAGAAGGTAGGTCAACTTAGTTTGGCATGAGGGTAGTGTAGATGTTTAGAAGTCAATCAGTAAAAGGATTTTTCAAATATTTAGAGGAGTTTTTGATTGAAAGCCAAAAAATAAAAAAGCGGACCAAAGTGCCCCACTCTCCCCTACATGGGCCAGAAAATCCATGCAGACATTTTTCAGCTGAGCACCTATTTCTCCTTTTATTGAAAAAATATTGATGTGGTCTAAACTTTTGTCCGCTACTGTATGCCCATTTATCAAATTGAGCACGATTTTGAGATTGGCTGCAGAATCAATTCATGAATAAAATTTAAGATATTACATATCGATCACCATATTATACAGCGTTTTGTTTAGGGGAGAGCGGGGCATGATGGGCCCCCGGGGCATGATGGGTTTTGGCTTTAACTCCAAAGTTTAACACTGGAGGAAGCTGATGTTTGTTGTTAAGAATACCTTTTTGCTAGCCTTTATTGAAGAAAAAATTCCGTGGCTCAGATACCAATACTTTAGCAGATATTGACCTTTCTAGGATTTTGAAGCCCTTACAACTTTTTTTCCTGATTTTCCAAGTGCGTTGTGATTATGCGAATGTGATATTTTAACAGATGTCTTGTTTTACTTTCACAAAGAAATATCTCAGCATTTTGTATGAAAACTCTTTGATTTGACTTCATTCTTGGAAAATGTTGTCTGAGGGCATTTATGAAAAATGAAGTTTGGGGCATGATGGGTCTCTTGATTGGGGCATGATGGGCCCAGGCCCATCATGCCCCATGTTAACTAATCATATGTATTTCTTGCAATTTAATAGTTGAAGACTGGCGAGAATGGACAATACTGCCCATTTCAATATCTATTGGTATTATCTTATTTACTACATCAGGTACAGAATTAAGAACATAATTTGTGTGCCAAATCACCTTTCACGATGTTAAATTTACGTTTTTGGACTGTTACCTGCATTTTTAGACGAAAAAGTGATTATGGGTTGCTGAGTTGGTTCAATAACACCTTTTATCATGTAATGCAAGTTTTTAATTAAGAATATTGGAATTATTTCAGTTTTAAAACTATAATGCTGTAAGTATAGACTAACATTTGAAGCTGCCCATCATGCCCCAACAAGGTGCCCATCATGCCCCACCCTTGCGGTGCATGATGGGCACCTGTCAAAAAATTTAAAGTGCTTATAACTCAAACACTATTTCATTGAGAGAAACAAGATTGTCTATGCTTAAAGTAGAACCTAATGCAAAACCGGTCAGCAATGAATAGTAATTTTTGTTGGCATAGTTTTGATATGGTGGACCTTCAAAGTTAGGGTGCCCATCATGCCCCGCTCTCCCCTACTGGACCAGTGCTGAAGCTATCCATTGGCATTTTAAAATGAAAAAAAGTGTATAAAAGTTTCTGCCATGAATTTTGTTGTGACTTGAATGACCACAATCACGGAGGAAGACGATGCGAAGTCGTCGAAATATTTGAAAACTTTCGTAAAATCTCCTGAAGGTAAATTCATCACACACAATTGCGTTGTTATTAGATCGTCTGTAACATAACAACCTGCTGGGAGAGTCCCATGCCTGCAGACAACAGGAACTAGAATTTCACCTAGTGAATCGCTCGTGAATTCATCCGCAAATAGTTCTCAAACTGCTTGCTGGATTGAGTCCTATACCACTGTAATCAGCATGTAATATAACGTATTTTGGCATACATGCAGCCTGGATTCGATCGGAAATTTGAGATGTAGGTGTGGATTACCAAAATCTGGATCTGGGAGTTGTTCGGCCGCCATTGTCAACATGTCGCCACCATTTTGTACACTTTTGAAAATGCATTGGAAACTGGAGTAAATAGCATTGACAGTGTCAGTGAACCATCGGCATATTTCAGGTAAACTTTCAACATCATTTCTGTGCTATTCAGACCTGTGGCAATTGTTTCATAATTTGCAACATCAAGTAGATTTTATTCACGTGTCTGTTGAATCCAAAATGGCGGCCCGACCACTGAATCCACTGCAGAAAATATTTCCCGGGCATGACAGTGCGAGTGAAGGATCAAAATTGGCAAAATATGCAATAAGGAATAGATCTGTGCTATTGGCACCTTTCGCTGTTCATCTATTCTTTATTGGCTGCCAGTTGAAGCAAGGCAAATGTTTGTTTATTCAAGATGGTGCCGTGCTATTTCTGACGATCGTTAGGCATTGACCAATCAAAGGAAAGGGCGGGACGTAGAATGTTAGCACGCCGTCGAATCAGATCTGCACTGGGGGAAACCTGATGGGGTAACTGCAGTTACCATCTTGCCGTGAACAGGATCTGTGTGATTCCTTTGCAGTAAGCCAATTTGAAGTGTTCAATAGTTGTTAGTATGATCTTATATCTGATAAAGAACAAAAAGTAAGCGGGGGCCCCATGGCATAAAGTGCTTATAACAAAGATTTTTCAGGTTTCATTTTTCGGCAAGATGGGGTAATTGGGATTTTGAAAAAAACTGTCTGCTAAATTCAGTTACCCCATCTCGCCGATTTTAGATATCACCAGATTTCAAAAGATTTACAAATCTTCACCAAACAATTCTTACTCTTGTGGATGCTGTATCCATTTAGAACTACTGTGGCATAAAGAATCAATCAATTCATGCAGGAATTACTTCAAACATGCTCACATGTTTCACTGGCATCCATATTGAATGATGGGGTAACTGCAGTTACCCCATCAGGTTTCCCCCAGTGATCTGGGGGCTCGTCTGCATTTTTAATGTGCGGGCAGTTTGGTAACATAATTGCAAGTGATATTTGTTGACCAATGGTACTCTGATTGAACTTTCTGTTATTGTCATTCAGTGACAATTTGGTTGAATTGCTTCATTGTCATCATTCAGCAGAAGTACGTTGATTGTTGACTTATTGTGTCAATGTGGAAATCAAACAAATTGTTCTGAAAATATTCTAGGGCATCACTGGCATATTTGATCACCTGATGCAATTAGTGTTTCGTGGGCGCACGATGCACTCAAAATACAAGTGATTAAATTATTTTTCATCACAATTTTATATTGTCCTACAGAATGTCAGACAAATTCTGTCCCAGCCAGAAAAACACATGGCAATATCTTTCTTCTTTGACTGCTACTAAGGGAATTTATAACTGGGGGGGGGGGGGGTTGAGAGTTTTACCCAAGGGAGTATTAACTTTTCACAAGTGTTTCAAAGAGGAGGTACTAATATTTGACAACATGTCGGAGGGGGTAGGTGGGTAAGAAATTTAATAGCAAACAAAAATCTTATAAAAAGCGCATACACTCAGTTTAACCGCACGGTTTTTAGGTGTAAAAGGCCTCAAATCTGTACTTACGACTGTCCAAAGGACACATGTATATATGTTTGTATTTCAAGGAGGGGGGATGAAAATACGCATGAAAATCTCAGGTTTGGGTACTAAAAATCCACATGAAACTCTAGGGGGGAGGGGGTAAACACTTTTGAAAATGGTGGCAATATCAGGACAGTGATATTAGCAGTTCTGCCTTTTCACAACAGTAACTGTGCACAAGTTGATCAGTAGTTTACAGAAAATGTCTGAAAGATTCATGATTCAACAGTTTCTTTATTTTTGGAAAGTGGTAAGATAATGTAAAGTTATAGCCATAAGGCCATTGGCCAACAAGTCATTAATAAAAGGAGCATTTGATAACAAGATTAAAAATAACGTGCAAGCACTTTGAGAGATGCTTGAAGATAGACTGCCCATGATAGTATCTACCCCTTTGCCTGTCTCCTTCACAAGTGTATCTGACATGTGAGACCTGCACAAGGGTATTTGTCACTGAGACCTGCTGGAGGGTATCTGGCTTGCGACCTACTTTTGGTGATTGACCTTCGTCCTGCAGAAACTCAACCTAATGTTGTTTTTTTTTTTAATTTCTTCTTCTCAGAAAGGCACCATAATTTTATCAATGCAAGACAAAATTCTGTTGAGACTGTATGCAAAGTTTTAATGACAGAGATGAAACAGCACGACCTAGGCAGTTGTCATAAGTTTCATAGCCTTCTCTAAGCAAGCATCTCTAAAAACCTTGACATCAAGTATATTCAAAATTTTTGGTCCTGTATTGAGTAGGGTGGGGCAAGAAGCCCGGGTTACGGCGGGTTAGGTGAGAGGTCCCCCAGGGTTATATATAAACTTTGGTGCGTTTTCTTATTGATTGGATTGAAGCTAGAGGCTTTTTTATGTGACGTCACAAATTTTGAGGGCAAACAGCATCAAACCATAGTAGAAATTAAAGAAACAAAATAATGTGCATGGTTTTTGTAACTTTGATAAATTCTTTGCAAGGGGTTGTCAGAAATAACTTCAGAAATTTTTAAAAATATAATGGATATCTGCATTGCTTCACTTTAAGACCATCACATAAATATGATTTGGATAATGTTTTTTGCATTTTAGTTCAAACTATAGAGGTCAAATTAAAATATGTGGGATTGGGGCGAGAGGCCCTACATGGTATGGGGCATGAGGCCCCCTTCACTGGGGCCTCGAAGCTGCTGAAAAGTAGGTCAAATCGCACCTCGAAGTTAAGTGGGGCTGCATGCCCTGCCCTACTCTATAATGAAGTCAAAATTTTGTTGTTCATTCTCTTGGCCACTTGCAAGTACTTCCTGTTCTGGATTCTATAACCTCCACGAAGTAATTTGATGCATTTTGGCAGGCACAAAAAAAGTGACATCTTTGCATTCTTTGGTCTGTGGCAGTTTGACAAGTACTTGTATTTACCACCATTGAGCACCACTCCTGGAGCACCACTTCGGTTTCCTGCCATTTTACCTTATTGTAATACCAGTACTGTACCGCCAGTTAACCCTTGAGGAAGTACGAGATGTCTGGCCATGGTTGACTGCTGTTTTTGGACAAATTAGAACTGGAGGTTGAACGATTAATGAGGATACTCTTTGCGAATAGTTCTTGCATCTGACCTGCATCTTTTCTATGAAAGGTGTTTGTAAGAAATATGAGTACATGTATCTGGGACACAAGCACTGGTTTATCGGCTGTCAAGACTAGATTTTGGGCTCAATTATTTAATTGACTGTTCAATTGGTAACATAGGGGCTAGGCATTAAAATATATTGTAGTATTCATGGATTTATGAAGCCAAAAAAATCAGTGGTTCATATCAACCGAGAGCCAACAAAGTTTTCTTGAACAGATTTTCATCAATAACAGTGTCATGTACCTTGCCTAAACTGAGGGCAACGTTGCGCAATATGCCGAAATTTCTTTCGTCGTTGAAAAGGTCAAGCAATTGTTGCTCTGTGAAGTTTATATTTTTTTTGAAAAAATCTGATGCGTAAATATTAGCACCTTGCAGATGGCGGACGGCTTTCCCCTTGAGTTGAACAAATTTCAAATTCCAGACAACGCCCGGCTCGTCAGTACTGAATTCTTCTGAAAAACATGAAAAAGAAAAGTGTGACAAAAATTGAATGCCTTGCGCAGGTGACAATCGCTTGCTTACGTATTACTGAGGTGGCTCCTGAATCAGAATACAGGTCAACTAGTAACCATGCCAAGTGGTAACCAAACCAACTGGTAACCATTTTTTATTTTTCCCAACCAAGTAGTAACCATGGCATTTTGTAATCAATAGGCCATGGCCAAGTAGTAACCAAAAATTGAAAGTTGTATACCAACTCGTAACCAGTGACTCTTGCCAACTGGTAACCAGGGAAAATCAGAATGAACCAATTCGTAACCAAATCATAATTACCAGTATTTCAGATATTTTATCATTGTAATTCGAAATATTTAAAATTATATAATTTATATTTGGATAAAATATCCCTGAATAAACACATGTTGTCATTTCTTAAAAAAATTTACAGATATTTCTTGGGTTAAAATCATGTTTAGTTTTGGTTACGACTTGGTAGTTTGCAAGAATTTGGTGGTTACCAGTTGGTATGGTCATGAAATTAATTTAAATGCATGGTTACAACTTGGTAACCCACAAAAAAAGGATGGTTACCAGTTGGTATGGTTTTTGGTTACCAGTTGGTTGGTTACTAGTTGGTTGGTTACCAGTTGGTTTGGTTACCAGTTGGCATGGTTACTAGTTGACTTGATACCCTGAATCATCATCTTTTTAAAGTATTGGTTGCCAACACATTGCACCTGAACATGACTTGCACAAAGAGGACCGTCACGGCCTGCGTCCAGAATCCACTTATTACTATTACTAAACAGAATGCAAGATTAAACAAATATACTGAAACAGTTGCAAGCGCAGCATGAAACTACAAGGTTTCAGCTTCGTATCAATGTAAAAAGAAAAATATTTTGTTGGGAAAATTTTAAGTTGCCCTTTTTCATGGTTCTGACAATGAATGAGTTTGAATGGCCATGCGTAAAATGAGATGAAGTGATACAAATAATGTGCACAAAGCACTTTAAAGGGCATTCTGCACATTTGCTAACTGCTGTGTTTTGTCCTAATTGCTGACCTCTTGTTGTTTTGACAAATTCTATGTGAGCTATATATAGATCTGGGTGGGGATGCCCCTCGATGACATCACAGGACTCCCTCTTTCCAGTTTTTCCAGGATGGTTTTCCTGGGTCTCTAAAATGGTATTTAACCAATGTGCATGTTCCTGTAAAGTTGATCAACGCAATCTTTGCCGAATTAAACCACGTGTGCAAAGTTTGAATAAAATTAGTGCAGTACTTTGTCTCAAAATTAGTCCACAAGATTTCAGAGAATAAAAAATGTCAACAAGAGAGCTTGCAACATCTCTTAATTGTCAAAATGTCTTTAAAATTAAAAAATAATGCATAATATCAAGATTTTAAAATTGATTTAGAGATTTTAGGTCTATGTGGAATGTTAACTAATATATATGGGTTGTTTTCATATGATTAAATTTAATTTGATGCACTTATAACACATATTTTCTATGCATGAGGGGTGTGAAAGACGAAAAATAAAAGATGAACATTTCTTAAAATTTTCCCCACAGAATATTTCTTTCACAGAATATTTTTTACATCGATACGAAGCTCTGACCTTGTTCTTTCATACTACCTTTGTGACTTTTTCGGCATATTTCTTTTCACTTTTGGGTTTCTTTCATGAGCACTGTGCCGACACAAAATTTACAGTGCTGCCGGAAAATCAGTTGCCATTGGGTTAAAGCTAAACTGATTTTGTCGGACTAGTAGGCGTACAGGCAAGTGAAACCCAAGGCTAATGGACTTTCAATTGGAAGGGTCCAGCTAGAGGGGGTTAACTGATTCATAAAATATTTCAAGTCGACCCACATATTATAACTGTTTGATCAGAAACCATGCATGCCTGTTTGGTTGAAGATGTCAAGACTTTTTAGATAAGACTTTCTATCTCTGATTGACTGACAGTCAAGATGTACGCCTGGGTTTCATCAGTAAACAATGTGTTCACGAGTGAATCAGAGTGATGATGATGTCATCGATACACACAGTCATAATGTCAGCCATTGTGACATCAGCCAGAGGTTAGTTGATTTGACATGGCATTTGACAGCATCACGGCAAGTCGGCAAAAAAGTCATGGTTCATATTAATGCGCTATGTTCTGAAAAAAACGGAAGAGCGTTAAAGAAGAAGAAGAAAATCACTGCAACATTATAAAGGTTACTTACGATTAGGTGGTACAGAATAGGAAAATGGCCACTCTTCATCGGGCCAGGCAACTTCTATTGCGGCGCCCGAGTTATCCTTCATGAAGTAGGCCCACTGCATAGCTGCTCCTTGCACAGCCATGAAGACATTTGTGCAGTGAATCACTTGTGCCTGGTCCTTCACTGTCAGATTCTCCATGACAACCTCTTTAGCATTGTATCCTAGTTCTTGTGCAATTTTTGCTAATTTTCCCGCATTCAAAATCCTCCGATACGACCCGCGATTGACGATCGTCAACGTCTTTGGCTTGCAGATATCAGACCTAAGGTTTAATTTACTTTTGAAGTACTCAATAGATTCCCTGCCTTGTCTGAGGAATATGTCGCTGGAAAACACAGCATTTTTATAGCACACTTTGTGAGGATCCGGCTTATCCACAAAAGCGCTCAGTTCTAACTTATTCTTAATGTGCAAAATGTCGGTGAATGCCCTAAATTTATCAGGATTGTGGTAAGTCACTCTTTTGTCTTTTTCACACACTGCGTATGGAGCCGGGTAGAAGACAACATTTTTGGCCTCAGAATGAAGTGCATTGGTGGATTTCATCAGCCAATATAACGGAAAATAAATTTGTTTCACAAAGTGATAAAAATTTTGAGGCTCCCTCGGCCACGGATTACCAAGGAAGTATGCAGTCTCATTACGGAGAGTGTAATCCTTTGGTATTTCAGATTTTGACTTGAAATTAAGTTGGAAACCTAATTTGTAGGCGTCTGGTTTGATATTTGCTGTGTTTTCTACATATACTGTTATATCCTTTTGTTGGTGGCAGCATCTTCGATCAAAAAATGTGTAACTCCATGTTTTCGCGAACCATGTATCGCTCAATGGATTTTCAAAATATTTGTAGTTGATATTTTTCTTATGCGTCAAACACACCATGTGAAAAGTCTTTGTAGTTGTTGAATTATTGTAATCTCTGAATTCAGGTATCTCCTGCAGAATCCTCGTGAACAGCACCAGTTCTCCCTGCCAAGATCCCACGACCCAAAACAACGCAGCGGCTATTCCAGATAAGATCAAATGTCTCAGTTTGAATAATCTGCGTTTCTGAAATGTACAAAATAGAAAATTAGGATCCACAGAACAGAAACAAATTTAAGCAGGTTGTACTTAGAATGCATAGTCCCTCATATCATAAATACATTTTTTTGTGATATTACAGTCCTCGTCATACTTACGTAGAATCTCAAGTTCTTTTCTATGCTGTTGAACTGTGATGTCAGAGATGACTCCATTCTAACATTGCAATATATGTAAATTAACTACAAGCTGTGATGTCATTTCAAACTGGGTCAAATTTCCCAGCTTCTAGCCAATGTTAATCCTCCTGAATTGAGCGTCACCATTTCAACACAGTGTCAGAGCTGTCTCTGTTCGGGACTGACAAGTTGCAGCAGAATGCTGACAGTCCCTGGAAAATTGAATTGGGTCAACGATAATTTGATCTGTTTTGGATAGATCACAAGATCAGGTTGCACAACAGCTGTCCATATCACTACGCCAAACTACTTTCACAAAGCATGGTTGCTGGCAAAGATCCAGTCCACTGTTTTGAATGAAAATGTTTGGAAATCATGAGACAAAGAGAAAGTTTTGAAACTTTAGCATAAACTTTGCCTGTGAAAGGGATGATTTTACTCATCAGAAGTTTGATAGTATTCAATCTACTTATGCCATTTAGTGCATGTTAAATTGTGGTCAGAAAAGTGTCCAAAAAGAATGCTCTCTCACTTATTTTACGTGTCCATACAAAGCCAATTTTTTTGCTTTGTGATATAAAAAATGCTCATTTGTATTTATTCTGTTACTTTATGGAGATTTATTGACTAGGACAACAACATAACTTACAATTTCATAAAAGCTGTGTAACACTCATCAAAATGTCTTGTCCATGCGACAAGTGGTCCCCTCTATACTGGCATTATATGTGAGCTACAATGTATACATCCGCCATGATAAAAAATAGTTCCAACTTATTTTGGTATTTACAAGCTTTCTGCTTAAAATTGAAGCCAACAAAAGTCAGATTAGACACTTACAGAGTTTTTGGAAATAAACTAGACCGTCGTTAAATGATGGAACCGTCCTGGTTTCTTCCACACTGTCCTGGTTTCCTCCAGAGATTGAAATTCTGTTGACTGCTCACAGGAGCTCGCGAATTTTGCACCCTAGGAGGCAGCAAATAGTGGTCAACTTATAGACAGGTGTCAGAGTAAGAATTTTATCAGGGATAGCCTCTACAACCACGTCATCACAGCTTGATAGCCAATGGGCTGACAGCAAACTACGCATCACAGTTCAAACATTGATATATTGAAGGAAGCAGTACATTTGTGATCCCAATGATTTATACCAGTCTAATCGTACAAAATGGCAGCTTTTGAGCATCCACAGTATATAGACAACTGTTATTTTCTAAACCTTCTTTGCAAAGATATACCAAAATGTATTGCCCTGTGATGAAAAAATGTGAGGTAAGTATAGGTTATTCACCACGGGAGAGGGAATATGTGATTTATCACCGGAGGGCTTTAGCCCGAGGTGTGATAAACACATATTCCTGATCCCATGGTGAATAACTGGCTTATACTGTGAGACAAACACTCAAACACTCGAGCAGGCATGAGAGGATAACTGGACAACAAAGAATATAGAAATTATTTCCCTGTAATACTGGCACATGATTGGCTGACAGAGGTGTCGAATGGTATAAGAGATCAAAATTCTCCTAAAACCATGTCAACACAGAAAACTTTTGACAACTCACGTAGAAACTTTGAAGCCATTTAATTCAATATGAAAGAAGTGTGAAAGTGCACTTCTGCATATGTGGTCAACAATGACTACATAGTCAATTCTCGTGTTATGTTGCTGACAACAATTATATTTATAGTAATCTTACATCACACTAAATAAGTGAAAAAATTCATGTTTTCCAACAATGTACTTTCAACTCTATCTTGAGCAACAACCTTTTGACATATTGACAAGAAATTTTCAGGATTTTGGCATAAGTATTGACACCAGTTGTAGAATTGTGAAAATCAACTTACCATTTTCCAGCTTAAATGAAACCAGAAAACTCTTGTTATGTCCGTGCGTCATATATAGGCCTATACCAAAAGTTCAACCAAGCGTTTCTGTTTTGTTTTTTTGCATTTACTCAAGGCATTGCCTTCTTACTTTCCATATACCATAGAACAGGGTGACTTTGAACGCTTTTCTGAAAAAGATTGATCCTCTGTGAATGCAAAATTAAATAAGCTACCCTTGTACGGTATATAATTATAAGCTTCCAGTATCTTATTTAATTTTGCATTCACAGAGGATCAATCTTTTTCAGAAAAGCGTTCAAAGTCACCCCGGACTGTTCAAAGTCACCCCGTTCTACGGTACCTTACAAATGTGGTTAGGCCGCCACGGCCACAGTTTCATCACATAGAGGAATTACAAAAAAGTGGAAATGGTTGCTATGTAACTGCCAACAACTAAAAATACCTGCTGAAGGAAGTGCTACCCTCGGCCATAGATACTGTTGTTTTTCAATAAAATTGAATTATCATCAAGTTTTGACAAATATGGCCTCTGAGGTCACAAAAGTAGTTCATGGTCATTCACGTCAGAAGGCATTGAAGGTCTTGCAGTGATGCACAATCCATGTGAGTATCTTATACACAAGCAGTTCACAAATATGGCCGCTAAGGTCACAGAAATAGGTAAAGGTCACTCATGCCATAACTACTTCAAGGTTTAACTCTGATACTCAATCCCTCTTAGTTCGGCGATACTAGGATCAATACCAGTGGAATTATCATAACAGAAGCTTTTCATAAATCCAGGGAGGTGTCTATCGTGCTATCGGGTTGCGGAACGCCTAGCTCGCGACATAATGCGACTACGCGCTGATAAAATTAACATGTAAAAATATATAAATTTTGGTCTGGTGGGGGGGGGGATGCATCCCCCATCCCGCCCCTGCGTCCGTCCCTGTCTAGGTCACACTTTTTTGGGAATCTTGGTCTACAACTCTACTTATTATATAAATTTACTATAAGGTGTTAAACTTTTTTTTCCGGTTCAAGCCAGTCTTTAAGCCGATTGGTCTCCTATGCGAACAGACCATGCGGTGCACATTTCAGCAAAATCCATTGATGTTTAAACCTCTCCCCCCCCCCACTTCTTTTTGGGGCAATTTTTGCCATTCACAAGTAGAGTAAAAATGTAATCTTGTGCATACTAAAAAGGGTAAACTGATGTATTCTGTAAATTCTGGGAATTTAGAAGAACATTTTTAAAAAGTGTAGAAGAATGAACTGAACATACCTTAACTACAATTCTAAGAATTCTCCTCAATTCCCGGAATGCATGCATGCCAGTCAGTCTGCTGTCACCGATCCAATAAAAAAGCCTATACAATTTAAGAAAGATAAAATATTCTAGTAACTTGTCAGTAACAAGCTAATGAAAACACCTGATGATACAAAGTCTTAGAAATTAATATCTTGCGGGCTGAATCTGGGCATGACCATTTGGCCCTATATCCAAGATGACTCCATTGAATCCTCTCCGATTATTTGTGAATGAAAATTTAATGCATACATTTTGGAAGTTAAATATCTCAATTCAATTATTGTAGTGTACAGTATGTCAAGCGGGTAGGATACTTTTTAAAAAATTGTCACCATAAGCAGTACAAATTTTAGGGGCCAAGATAAATACAGGCATAAGCCTGGGAAACAGTTATAGTAACAAGAAAATCTTTTTGAAAAAAAAGATATATGCTGGCTGTAGTGATTACGATTTCAAAATTTACAACAAGAGTATGTTTTGCCAAAAGAATTTTAAAATATGGTATAAGAGAAACTACAGATGAACCCATGATATGGTATAAGAAGCTATAAGAGGAATTGTAGATGAACCCATGATAGATCTATCTATCTATCTGTCTATCTCTCACCCTCTCTATCTCTTCATCCCAAGGGGGGCATGCGATACTCCGGAGACACCAACTATACTTTTTCTATATCTCTCACTAACTAGGTCTTGAACTCCTACACATCATGGGTTCATCTATAAACCTCTTATAGCTTCTTATACCTACTCTGCTGATCTACGCTAACTGGTGTATTGTATTGACTGTTATTTTTATTCCTATGTCAGTTCAGCTGGAGTTGGCAAGTTCATATGGGGGAGCATAGGTTCAATATGACTCACTATTAATTAGTAAATCACTATATATGACTGTCATTCCTTAATTGTTAATCAGGCATCCCTTACTGTTGTTCATCAGTTAGTCACTACCTGTTAGTCATTAAGTCCGTTGTTTTGGTAGTTACTATTTGTTAGCCACTAAATATGTTATTTAGTCACAAACTGTTAGTTAGTAAAAAACTGTTAGTCAGTCAAAAACTGTTAGTTAGTCAAAATCTGTTAGCTAGTAAAAAAGTGTTAGTTAGTGAAAAAGTGTGAGTTAGTACTGTTAGTCAGTCAAAAACTGTTAGTTAGTCAAAAACTGTTTGTAGTAAAAATAACTGTTATTCTGTCAAAAACCGTTAGTTTGTCAAAAACTGTTAGTTAGTCAAGAACTATTTGTAGTCAAAACTGTTAGTAGTCAAAAATGGTTAGTTAGTCAAAACTGTTAGTTAAAAAATGTTAGTTAGTGAAAAGGGGGAGTTAGTCAAAATTGTTAGTAGTCAAAACTGTTAGTCAGTCAAAACTGTTAGTCAAAAACTGTTAGCTAGTAAAAAAGTGTTAGTTAGTGAAAAAGTGTGAGTTAGTACTGTTAGTCAGTCAAAAACTGTTAGTTAGTCAAAACTGTTAGTAGTCAAAAATGGTTAGTTAGTCAAAACTGTTAGTTATTCAAAAACTGTTAGTGAGTGAAAAGGGGGAGTTAGTCAAAACTGTTAGTAGTCAAACTGTTAGTCAGTCAAAACTGTTAATTTATCAAAAACTGTTAGTCGGTCAAAAACTGTTAGTTAGTCAAAAACTGTTTGTAGTAAAAAAAAAAATGTTATTCTGTCAAAAACTATTAGTTAGTCAAAAACTATGTAGTCAAAACTGTTAGTAGTCAAAAACTGTTAGTCAAAACTGTTAGTAGTAAACTGTTAGTCAGTCAAAACTGTTAATTTATCAAAAACTGTTAGTTAGTCAAAAACTGTTAGTCAAAAACTGTTAGTTAGTCAAAAACTATTTGTAGTCAAAACTGTTTGTAGTAAAAAAAACTGTAAGTCAAAAATGGTTAGTTAGTCAAAACTGTTGGTTAGTTAAAAACTGTCAGTTAGTGACAAACTGTTAATTAGTCACTAATTGTCACTAACTGTTAGTCAGTCACTAACTGTTAGTCAGTCACTTACTGTTAGTCAGTCACTAACTGTTAGTCAGTCACTAACTGTTAGTTAGTCATGTAAGTCAGCTAGTCCTTAACTGTTAGGAAACTAAGTTACTAACTGCTAGTCCCTGACTGTTAGTCATTTTGTCCCTAACTGTTGTTCATCAGTTGGTCACTACTGTTAGTAAGTCACTGTTGTTAGTTACTTACTGTTGGTAAGCACTAAAGTTGTTGATTCACTAACTGTTTGTTAGTCTTGAACTGCCAGTTAGTCACTAACTGAAAGTCACTAACAGTCTGTTAATCACCCCAAGGATGTGCCACCCAGAAATTGGACCTATAAATAGAACAAACTGCTCTCATTACTATTCACCCCCAATTGTTACAACTCACCCCCAATTATTTCAGGTCCTGCAGCAATTGTATCTGCACCAATTGGTCGATTAATGAGTGGCAGGTGTACTTTTACATCAATGCAACAATATTAAGTATTTGTGATCATAAGATATTTTGTAATGCTCTAGCTGACATTACTAAATGGTGGGGACCAGACCGGTTGACACTTTTCCGTATGGGGCAATCAGTATAGTATGCTGGCTGCATAGCCAATACTGTACTATAACAAATCTTGTCCTAAAGTTCAAGAAGCCAGCATAAAAAAGTAAATAGTTTATTTGATATAGCGTTGTCTTTGTAAAAACAAGACGTCAGATGCGCTTCACATATACAATAACATAAAATCGAATGTACAAATAAGATTTACAAAATGCATATATATGTATATATATATATCACAAAACAGAAGGTAAAGTTAAAACTGAGTATATAAATGTGTCTTTAAAAGTTTTTAAAAATGTCCTAATTTTCTGCCAGTTTGATGTTATTTGGAAGTGCATTCCACCACTGAGGTCTGATCACACTAAAGGCCATTGAAGCAAAAGTATTTCTTTAAGTGAAGGGGACTCGCAATGGCAAAACGTTGTTACTGGAGTGCAGTCTGCGCAGACCATATCTCCTTGTAACTGCACCATTAATAAGGTCTTGAAGGTATTTGCTTGATCCTTAAGGTGACTCAAGCGTGGTAGTTTGATCATACAGATTTTTCTAAAATTTTGCACAGGTAGTCTATTGGACCCATACATTCCAAAAATGAAAAATAAAAAAAATTTCACCGACTCGTTTGGTTGCCATGGTAACAGCATATTTGGCCTGATGACTGCTTAAAAGTTATAAATTGAGTTCTTGGTTATGTACCACAGAATAAAGCATTACATGCATTTGTCACACAAAAATGTCAGAAATGTCTTCCCATGGATGTAAACCAATACATTTGCCACAAATTTGACGAAAAAGGTTAAAATACTTTTTTCTGTAAGAGCTCAAAGGGCACAATCACACTAATTAATTGCAGATTTTTCATGCATCAATTTTGGCAGTAATCAAATTTTAGGAAAACGATCATACAGATTTTTTTTTAATTTGCATATATCATAAACAGGTTATTGTCAAACAAATGTCCAAGAATTAAAAAAATTCACCGAGTTGTTTTTTAACTGCAGTACCATGACTATGCCAATGTCAATTTAAAGAAATAAAGACAATTTTAGACACAGTTGACTGAAATTAGTTGAGAAAATTCTTTTGATGAAGACGAGAAGCTGAAACTTTGAATTAGCATAGAATAGGTGTTACTGCATTCAATAAAAAAATAATTATGCTTCTATCTGCATTAGATCTCATTTAAATAGCAAATTGCCGGCTGCCATGCTGTTAAAAAAAAGAGAGCAGAAAATGGTAACGTCACAACTTTTTCAGGGCCTGCAGCAGTGGTGACGCTATGTTGCTAGGCAACCAGGCTGCTCAGAAGTATGTGCAGTGTACCACGGTTGAGTCACCTTAAAACACTTGTAGATAAGTGTCAGCACCTTATGTTGCACTCGCAGTCTGATTGGGAGCCAGTGTAGTCGCTTTAAACTGTTATGAGAGGAGTTGCTTCATTAAGAACAAGTTTGGCAGCAATATTTTGAACACGCTGGAGCTTTCTGATGTCACATTCTGGGAGTCCTGCATAGACAACATTGGCGTAATCCAACTGAGAAATAACCAGGCCCAGAACCAGCGTCTCACTTGCCTCTTTGGTCAAGACCGATCGAAAGTGCTTGACTCGTTGGATGTTCCACATCGCTGACTTACATTTGATTTTGATGTGATCTTTGAAATTGAGTTCTTCGTCTATTGATACTCCAAGATATTTGATGGTGCTTGTCTCTTGGAGGTGAACATGATGAACTCTGTCTTGGAAGCATTCATCTTCAAGCGATTCTCATCCATCCAGCTTTTGACATGAACGGCACACAGTTACAAAGTATCGCTTCTAGCTCACACAGCAGAGAACTAAGTCAGTACAGTGAGCGTAAATAAGAAATATTAGTAAACAAAAATAATGGCACAAAAAAATTTATAATTCAAAATTTCATATTATTTGACACAAGCATGAATTTCTTAATGTTATTATTAAATTGGACTAATGTATTAAGTTTTTCATATTATCTGGCAACGAGTCCCGTATTTCGGGTCCTATACACAAAATTGAAAATTTGAATTTTTCTATTCTTGGAAAAGGTAAATACAGATAAGAAGCACTTCTAGTAGACAATGAATGAATATTACTTCTCAGTTGAATATATATGTATATTTGTAAGGCTTAATGGTAATAGATTATTAATATACATAGGCGTACGGGACGGCTGTCAGTGGCATAGTCAGTGGGGGGCAGGGGGGGGGGCAACTTGCCCCCCCCCCGCAAAAGGATTTTGGAGAAATTTTTGCAAGATATATTGCCCAAAATAGGAAGAAAAATGGGGAAATGGTAAGAAAAATGGGGAAATGATAAGCAAAATGGGGAAATAGTAACCAAAATGGAGAAATGACCAGAAATTAGGGGAAACGGTAAAAAGTAATGGGGAAATTGATAAAAAAGACGAAATTGATTTATATGAAGAGTTTAATCAGATTTCCCCATTTTTTCTTCACAATTTCCCCATTTTTTCTACGCATATGGGACAGTTTTTGAATGTATCATCAATGGAAATTGTGCTGGGCCTCAGGTACTTTCTTATCAAAACATGATTCGAACAAAACTTGCAAGATTTTTGGTGTTCTGATTTGAGTTTTTGCTAATTTGCACGTTATTTCCCTTAAATTTACCAAGTTTAAAAAAATTACCAAAAATATTATTTTGAATTTCCCCAAAATTAAAGTTTTAAAACAGGATATATGCAACTCATTTCTTACTGCTTTCCACCACTTTGCAAAAACCTTTTCATTGGATTGGTCTTGGGGAATCCTAATAATTTCTGTAAAACAGATTTTCTTGTTCTCCCTGTCAGTTATTGTCCAATATTGTCTGTACAGTGGCCGTCTTGGATCAGAGACAAGATCACTCTGATTTTGGAAAAAATCTCTAAATTCTGCACTATTTGTCATTAATTGGCATGCGATACCACTTTTCAGGGTAAATCAGGCTGTTGAATTGTTTTAAAATTGTTTTAAAAGGTCTATTTTGTGATAATTCTAATCATAAGCACATAGATCTAGAAAATTAGACAAAAATACTCAGTGTTTCTCGTTAAAACAAAGTTTACTTTCCTTTTATATATAAAGAGACCATTTCTACAGGCACAAGCTAATGACCACCTTTTAAAGAAAACACTAATGTGTTTGTTTATACCAGCTTATCAATTACCATCTTTGAAAGAAAACACTTAAGTGTTTATTTATACAAGCTATTTAGAATGATACCAAAATACCTAGTGTACTATTAGTACCTTAGACGGGGGTGACTTTGAACAGTCCGGGGTGACTTTGAACACTTTTCTGAAAAAGATTGATCCTCTGTGAATGCAAAATTAAATAAGATACTGGAATCTTATATACCGTACAAGGGTAGCTTATTTAATTTTGCATTCACAGAGGATCAATCTTTTTCAGAAAAGCGTTCAAAGTCACCCCGGACTGTTCAAAGTCAGCCCGTTCTACGGTAATTTAATAAAAATTGTTCTGAATATATGAGAATAATTTCAAAACTGACCTTGGTTGGACTGTCATCATATTTTGCTCAAGCCACTTCGGAAATTATTGTCATAAAATTAATAGGGATAGTTGATACCTTTCTGGGCCCATGGACAATCATGATTGTAGACTGTAGAGTGAAGGGTTGAGAGTTGATTGAAAAGTTTATGATTTATGATTATAGAATATTTGAGCCATTAAAGTAGGAAAATACTAGCTACAGCATCAAAAAATTTCAGCATCATGGTCAGGCAGAGCCTGAGCTGGAACAAATGGGTGCCCTCCTTGTCCCCTTTCTTGTGTTGGTTTGCCAGGGTATCCCAGTGGTATGAGGGGTATCCTACTGGGTGTCCTTCTAATCCATGTATGCCAGGGCATCCCACTTGGTATCCTACTCAGGGTTGCGATTTTTATTGATTTTTATAAAAAAATCAAATAAATCGGATTTTTTTTATTTAAATCGGATTTTTTTTATTTAAATCGGATTTAAATCATTAATGGAAAAAGTTCATTTTCTGTATCAATTTCACCAACTGTTATTAATTTTTTATGCATTGAAATTTTATGAATGACACATATATGGATGTCAATAAGGCATATATATAATAATTTTGTTTAAATTAGAGAAATTATAATGCAAAATAATGAAATCAAGGCAGGTGATGTATTAAATATAATAATCATAATGTAAGCTACGGCAGCAGTTCCACATCTTGATACGGATGTGTTAATAAATGTCTTTTTCACTGAACATCAATCATAACTATACAGCTTACTTGAAATAGAAGTACACCTTCTAAAATATAAAAAGTGATGTCAAAATGAGTCATCAATGACTCATCATTTTCCCTACTCTGCAATGAACTGCTACGTTAAATCACCAGTCTCAACACTCAGTCTCAGGATGCCTGTTAATTTTGTTTCACATGTAGTGTATTTGATATGAGCGCAGCTCATGCCTGCCGCAGGCAGCCATGAGCGAAGCTCACTTAGCACAAGGACAGCTCATTCTGTGTGGTGCTCCTGTCTGCAGTGACTGCCTGAACAGGAAGTGCCTGTAGTTGCCATAAAAATGGAGCTAGTAGTTTAGTAAGAGTTTAGTTTGGTAAATAATTAAAATATGTAAAATAAATTCCAAAATGGATTTAAAATTTCAGTCTTGTCCTATAACAACCTAAAATGACATATTTCAGGGATTTAAATCAACAGGTGTATCAACATTGGAAATAATTAATTCCATACCACCTGATTGCTAGAAGTGAATAAAAATTAAAGGTCAATACAAATGTTAATGACTTAAATAGATCACCAAGTAAGAAATCATAACAACACTTTAGGTTACATAATCTTCATTAACTATCAACACATTATGTAACAGTCTAATAGTAAACAATCACCTCTGAATAGCTAAGGTTTTATTGATCTCAGTTATGTAACATCAACAATTTAGTGTAGGCCTAATCTATCTATCTATCTATCTATCTATCTATCTATCTATCTATCTATCTATCTATCTATCTATCTATCTAATCTATCTATCGATCTATCTAATCTATCTATCTAATCTATCTATCTAGTCTTATCTGTAGATCTGATCTTATCTGTGTAATCTTATCTATCTGCCCATTTGCCCAGTCCTTTAAAAAGATACGATGGCCTTCTGCATGGAATGTTGAAGATAATGCAGTAGTTCTATGACAATGCTGCGTGAATTTCATGGCAGTGCCATTTACATATTATCAGTTTAGCAGTAGGGGCTTTGGGGACAGTGCTGCATTTGCAGAACATGGCTTTGTTTTTCATTGCTGCAATGAAATTGTTTAGAGAATCATGAGAATGCCATGATTGAAATAAAATTGTATAAATCTTTATTTACATGCATGTAGTCATTCTACTCGGATATATTTATCAGAAATATTTTATCATATATCTAAAATTATATCTTATATATATATACAAGGGGCCTGTGTGATATCTCATTAGACATATTTATGAAAGAGTATTGCTAAATGGTAGGTTGCAAGCTGTAATATCTCACTGCCAGCTTTATTTGTGCTTTTTTAAGCCTTTTTATCACAACTTTGATTTAAATCATGATTTTTATTGAGTGATTTAAATCATGATTTAAATCAATGATTTAAATCGAATGATTTAAATCCAGCAACCCTGATCCTACTTGTCCTCGAGATCATTCTTGTACTGGTAGGCCAGGGTATCCCACTGGTTTGGTGGTGTGCTACTGGCTGCCCTCCTTGTTCTCATTCTTGTGTTGATATGCCAGGGTATCCCACATCCTGATTAGGGGCTATCCCTTTCGATGTCCTTGTTGTCATCATTCTTTTACTGGTATGCCAGGTTATCCCAGTGGTATGGGAGCATCTAACAGGGGTCCTCCTCCGTTGTACTGAAATGCAGGGACATCCTATTGGTGCGGCTTATCCCACTTGTCTCTTTCTTGAATGGGTATGCCAGGGCATCCCACTAGTAGGCCTATGGGGGTATCCCACTGGGTGGCATCCTTGTCCTCATTCTTATTCTTAGGCTGTTATGTTTGGGTTATTCCATTGGTATGGGCCTCCCACTGGGTGCCCTCCTTTTCCCCCATTGTAGTATGGGGATGCCAGGTTATCTTCTGGTAAAATGGTTTCTCATCGAGTGTCCTCCATTGTATGAGAGTATCCCGCTGAGTGTATTCCTTGTCTTCATTCTTGTACTGGTATGCCAGTGTAGTGGGATACCAGCAACACACTTGTAACACGAGGAGGGTACCCAGTGGGATACCCCATACCATGGGATACCCCCATACCATGGGATACCCTGGCATACCAACACAAGAATGGGATACACCGGCTCACCCAGTAAAAGAATGAAGACAAGGAGGACACTGAGTTGGATATATACCCTAATACCATGGCAGACTATCATTTGATCTACCACGATCGAGAATTTCACTAATTATACACTCATTTAGGAATAATTGCAGCAATACTACTGAAGCGCTTGACACTCTTCACTGTGTGCTGTATGATTGACTAAATTTGGGTTCAACATTCTGGAAACCAGGTTTTCCAAGAAAAGTGTCAAGGTCCCTTCATGTCACACCTTGATGATTTATTAAATAACAAAATAACATTTGCCCTGTATATATATATCATGCTTGGCTTATCAACCGATAATGGGTTACACATAGATCGGGGCGTGGTAAACTTAAAGGGCTGTGGCAATAAACTTTACGCCCCCATGCATCATTTAAATGATGGGGGCGATGTAAAAATGAAAGGGGTCCGTGGAAAAATGAGCGGGCCCAGTTTAAAAATGAGCGGGCCCCGGAGCGGGCCCAGTTTAAAAATGAGCGGAGTGGCAGGGAATGGCCCGATAGAGCAACATTCATTATTTTAATGCCAGTGAGTCGGATCTGATGGTCGACCTGTTGGGAGGGAGAGATCTCATGATAAGTTCAACCTAAGATTCATCTATAGAGCATTTTCATGTAAACTCCTGGGTAACACCTAGTATTATGATGGTACTGATAGGTTAGCGTTAATTGTTATTTTGACAAGGCCAGCCAGTAAAACCTAACCAATCTCCTGCATCAACAAACCCATTCACTCGATTATTTCAGAAAACAGCAGGGCACTGGACCACAGGTTACATCAGGTCATCTTTGATGGCTCATGAATAACCC
Organism: Platynereis dumerilii; assembly: GCA_026936325.1. Lineage (NCBI taxonomy): Eukaryota > Metazoa > Annelida > Polychaeta > Phyllodocida > Nereididae > Platynereis > Platynereis dumerilii. The sequence continues at coordinate 585,335 of JAPTHN010000153.1, forward strand.
TTTTCACATACCTTATGAATAACCCTTTTCACATAACTTATCTATACTAAGTTACTCTGAATCATCCTACAGCAAGAAAAAAAAACATGTAAGTTTTCAGTGCAAATTTACTCGGAACAGTGATATTTGCGATTTTTGACTTTTCTCCCAAAACTTGATTCGGTTTTCTAAATTGACCCTGATGAGAAGATGTGTTTTTTTATTCGGCCTCTTAAAATGGCAACACTTTCTCAAATGATCATTTCTAAGCAGGAGGTGGGACGTATCGACTAACCTTGCGTATCGACTAACCTTGCGTATCAAGTAACCAGCCTATCCCCTATCAAATACAGTGTAAAGTGAGCTCTCAAATTTTGGCCAAATCACTTCAACTGAAGGAATACCTAAATATATCAAACTCAAAGAATATTATACCACTAGAATTTACCCATTATTAAACTATGTTAAAGGCAGGTTACAATGGGGAAAAAAGCAACTGAATGAGGAAATAAGAGAAAGCAAGAAAGAAGAAGAGTTTGCATTTTTGCGATGCAGCTGAAAAAAATGTAATTTTGGAGTCGACCACCAGGTGTGCTGCAGTGCAACTTGATGAATATATGGCAGTATTAGTTTGGTATGAAATGGGTTAAAGTGAACATGCATTAAAAAGGGCAAAGAGAGTGAAATAATTAGCCTTTGGTAGCGGTTTAGAGGCTGAGAAAGAGTTACTGGTGTAGTTGCAGTATTAAAAGCAGGAGAAGACATTTGAGAGAAGAATTTCATGTCTGGTTTGAGAGATGCATGCACTCCTGGTGGCGATTTTGAGATGGAGTAGAAATTGGAAATAAAAGAGGAGTCAGAAGGTTATACGCTCATCACAGAAAGACAGGGCAGAAAAAGAAGGAAAGGAGGAAAGTTGGGGTGAGTGGGATGCTCAGAGAAGGCGTGTTTAGGTAAGCAAGGACTGATCATGTCAGCCAAGATTTAACTGCAATATTACCCATAATATATAATATATGGCAGTATTAGTTTGGTATGAAATCTTGGCTGACATGATCAGTCCTTGCTTACCTAAACACGCCTTCTCTGAGCATCCCACTCACCCCAACTTTCCACCTTTCCTTCTTTTTCTGCCCTGTCTTTCTGTGATGAGCGTATAACCTTCTGACTCCTCTTTTATTTCCAATTTCTACTCCATCTCAAAATCGCCACCAGGAGTGCATGCATCTCTCAAACCAGACATGAAATTCTTCTCTCAAATGTCTTCTCCTGCTTTTAATACTGCAACTACACCAGTAACTCTTTCTCAGCCTCTAAACCGCTACCAAAGGCTAATTCAGCTCTCGCAGTGCGATAGCTGTTAATTTTCACAAGCATTTAGGACACCCCATTTATTAGTCACATTTATTGCTATCTACGTACCTGTTTGGCTATAGGGGGCGGCTGGAACAGGAGACAAGTGTCTTGGCTACTCAACCAGTTCATTTTCATGTTGTTGTGGCGGATGGGGCATGTGTAATCACGGCGGGTTCACAGTGAATTTTTTTTCTCCAAGAAACTTTTCTTTGGCCATTTTCTATCAATGTGTTTACATTGGTTACAAGGAACAGGAAGTGAAATTCGCCCAGCCTTCTGGGAAAACTGAGGTGAGTGAAGTGGCTAAGATGTGGCTAAATAAGACGATGAGGCTCATGCCGTCAACGATACTTGACCTTATCTTGTAGAATAGCCATCATAGGATCTTCGACATGCGAAATAAATGGTATCCAGATCGTTCCTGCTTCATTCAGCCAGAATTACATTTTGGTAACAAATTCTCCCATGCGAGATGGCGCCATGACGTCATAGCGCGGAATTCCCTCCTCGCACGTGCTCAATGGCGCGAAGTGGGATCAACAGAAGTTGACAGACAGGAGTGTTTTGAAGCTGGTAAGTGCATTTTCGGACTTTTTTCATCTGGTTTGAAGCTTAGAATAGTTTTATGAACATTTTTACATTGTATTGCATGCTACATGAGCGACCATACAGAACCTGTGTACAATTTTAGGCCATTTGCCAGACTGACGTTTTTTGACAGTTGTTGACACAGTAAATGACACTTGTCAATATTGAACAGTTGAATATCATTCACTCATTCTGGTAACTGAGTCAAACTGACAGTCTGACACTGTATATACCCTGGTCAGGCTGGTCGGCCTGACCTCGTGTGTATTGACAAATAATAGACTAGCTGCCAGTCACACAACTGAACATGATGAAGTGGGGGGGGGGGCAGACTTCCTGATAAAGGGGGCACCCTGGCACTACAAGACAAACATCTTCATTTAAATTGCACTGATGAATTTACAGACAATCACACATGAACAGTGGTGACACTGGTCACAAACTAATCATGTAAGGCACTATGAAAAGTAAATGGTTCCATTTTGGCCGCTGCAACACCTTGTGGCGTTTTTTGTGTCTATTTCCTCTCGGCTTCCTGCCAGAATAACCCCCTCTGGTTGGTCAATAGACAGGAAGTATGGCATATTGCCGTGTTACCGATGTTGGTCACAATTTTCAATACCACCAAAAAATCTGGAAAAAAATTTACAGTTTGTCACATCATAGCAGGAGACAATTTTTCACACTAGGGACGCTGTAGTCAAGTTGTGACGTCATCTCTTGTGACATCATAGCATTGCAATGGTTTGCTATATTGTAGCGTCACGAAACCTAGTCAGACGAAACCTAGTCAGACGTAAACAAATCGACTGCAATTTAAATCTAAAGGGAGCAAAGAAAATCTTGTCAAATCATTCTGGAAATGTACTACGATTATTCCAAAACTGCTACCATTGAGGTGAGTGTTTGAATTTTGCCTGTACATGGCCTGTAGGCTGAGATAACTGACCAAACGTTTGTCCTCTGCTTTACATGACAGAGAGAAAAATTTTGATACCAGTCACTACCATGACCAATTTCGGGGTGATCAGTCAAAACGCCTACTGACAAAAACGCCTACTGACAAAAACGCCTACAGTTTTTTTTTACATTATCAAAAACGCCTACCTAGAGCCCGGAACCGCCGTGAAATTTAGCTGTCGCCAGCCACAAAACCATTTAGTCAAAGTTAGCTGCATCTAGTCAAATTTCGGAAAGTACTATTATCGCTCATTTATTTTCTTAGTGTAAGGGACCCCCCCCCCCACCCCACACTTACGAAGCCCCATACTAATACGCACATTTTACTGTTAAACATGTGCCCTTGAACGATCATGCACACAGATGACATTTTTGTTTCGATAAAATTTCCTTAACCCCCCTTGGACATGTTGTCAAAAATTATTATCCCCAGGGCCCACCAGCTCCTCCTTTGTGTCTCGTCATAAATTTGTCAGCTGGAAATGCTCTGCATGATTTGACATAAATTTTCTACACATTGAATTGAATTTATTTTTGAAAATTTTACACACATATGTATAGATTTCATGACAATTATAATGGCTGGAAAAGGTAGGGAATTTGGGCATATCATTGCCTGGAAATTTCAAAATGTCACTGAAAATGTTTGAAGAAAGGTCCAAATGTTTAACTTGGGAAGTAGCTCAATTCATGACTGCTTGTGGGAAATGTTGCCAAGCTTCGAGCAAAATTGCTGGAAATTCACATTTTACCGCACGATTTTGGATTACTTGTTTATGATGTTTTTCTTATCTTCAAAATTCATATACTCCCTCTAAAAACATGTACAAAATGAAATGTAGTACCCTGCCCCCTTGAAACACATGGAAAACGTTAGTACCCCCTCAGGCAAAACTCCCAATCCCCAAGATGTACATTCTGAATGGTCCCTAAGGAGTTTTTGAGTTGATTTTCATGACTCTAAAGGAGTTGATGGTCTGTTCACTCTGACTGACAAGTCAGTCTGCTGTAGAAGCAGGCGAGCGAGCGAGGCTGCAGACTGATGAAATGGGAGACTTCAATGCATCAAGGGTAACCATTAGATAGTGAGTAAACAATGGTGATATCATCAAATGTGTCATTGTTGCGGTTGTGACATCAACATTGTGACAATGGTGACGTCACAGTGCCTCTCTAGTACAGTAGCGCCACCACCAACCACTGAGAAGTCTCCCATTCACATCGAATTGGGTGTCGAATTGGGATCTAGGTCACTGGGACTGCTGCCCCTAAAGTCCGCACTGCTGCCTGTCAGGTCCGCGCCCAGCAGAACTCAGCAAGAATAAGATGGGCAGCTTCAAAAATGCATGTGAGCGAGGACCTGATTGGCAGCACTCCAAGTGAAATGTTGTAGCCTGCTCGCTGACGCTCGCAACTGATTTAGCAGGCTACTGTAGCCTGCTGTTCACTTGCTACCTGATAGCTAAGCCTTGAATTTTTCTGCTTGTCTGTGTCTTTTGCAATAAGGTCTTTTTGCAATAAAACGAGCCCAGTGAATCACCAAGACAGAACCTATTGGAGTCAGTTTGGATCTGGAGAGAAATAAGTAAAGGCCCAACACTTTTGATTCATTTGATATTTTAGTTTATTAACATGTTTTTATGGATAGTGGGAACTAGCAATAAAAAACCGAATTTTCTGTATATTTTCTAAAATGGGATGCTGGATTTCTTGTTTGGTATTTCAGGAAACAGACGCATTTACATTGTACAATTTTGAAATATAATTATAATCTAACAAGTCTTTAAAAAAATTATTTTCAAAATTTCAGGCGCTTTGTGCAGGAGATGGAAAGATTTACGCAGATGTAAGGGATGCAAATGAGTTGAAGAAAGCGTCAAACCCTTTCCCCAGTTGCTGCCTTTGAAGATTGTTCCACAAAGGAGTGATCATTAGTTTGGAATGCTGAAAGGTAATATGGTGTTACATGACAACATGTATATTTGTTTGTTGTTGATTTGATGGCACAGGTCTCTATATATAATTTAATTATATTGATAATGAGCAAATTTTGAAAAAAAAATCAATGCAATTAACATTACCCAATATTTCATTTGTGTATTTAATAGGAGGAATGTCAATTTTGATCATCCATTTCAGATTTTGAAATTCTATTTTGATAATGCGTTTTTAATTTACCATATTATTTATGAGTACTCATTTTGTGCTGAAGATGAGCGATCAGGCTGGATATCAATGCCTAATAACCGGCGATACCACCTGAGGGTTTCTGCCATCGAATTGAGAAAAGTCCTGATTTTTCGATGAACATTAAATAATTGAAATCCAATATTATTCAAATCTTGATTTGAAATTTAAAATCAATATATATATATATAAGTATAATAATAGAGTAATTTAAATAAGGTCCATCAAAATTGCTCTCGTCCGGAACATTGTCAACAAAATAGCAGCTGAATGCTGAGGGTATGCTGCCAATCAGCCTGTATCTATTGTTCTCAGGATGAAGGCGCAGCTGCCCATGTGATTTGTACGTAGGCTACTCGAGCCGCTATCATGTTATTATTAAAAATCCATTAATCATTTCAGGTCTAATGATGGCGATGTGTACTCGTTCTTCAGACCATAGAAGTTTTCACTCCGGATCAAGACCTTTTACAAGCGCGCTGTATCATGGACAGATCTGATGTACAAGCAGCATTGTGGTGAAGAGGGTTGCAATATATTCTAAAAACTTTGAAAATGTGGTAATTAATTGAAATTTCAAAAATGTACTGTTTTATTATTAGGACACACCAAGATGATTTTATAGATGACGGATTTGAAGGGGAAAAAATTGAGCAAGTGAACAATTTTTGATTTATTTTTCCTAAATTTAATTTTTGCCAGGTTTTCAAATGCAGGCGAGCAAATGTTTTTTTTTTAATTCGCAGGAAGCCACATATTTTTGGTGAGCGAAAATTAGAAAAGATCTACATACAACTGCAGCTTCAGGAGTGTGAATGTTTTAACACAAACTTTGATATATTTCCCAGTGGTCCTACTTGACCAGTATCTCTTGCCGGCCAAAATATTTGCGAAGAGTGCTTCCAAAATGATTACAATTCTTATTGAGTATCATTAATTGTTTGTTCAGGAAAATAAACTTATCTCTTATAAAAACAGTGAAGATATTGATTACAATCGTCATTGTTCAAACTTGTTCTTATGGTCAGTGTTGTCTGCAATAGCTGTATATTATTGACATATTTATGAAGAAAAAAATTTCATGAAATTGGTTTAAAACCTGAATTTCCAGAATATTTCCTGAAATATGATGCTAGACTTTTTCTTTAGTGGTCGGGATGATGCATTTACATTAGGCCTACTAGGCTACTAGCATAGTACCTGTGAAGCTGATAAAAAAGGATAAGAAATTACATTGTTACAGAAGCACCAGTATCAGATTCAGATTCGTTTATTTACCTTTCAGTGTTGCAGTACAAACCATGCATAAACAAATTCAACTTTGTCAGGTCGGAGACCCCAAAAAGGCCTAATTGGCCGCTGACTTAGGGCCACCATAAAGAAAAAAAATGATTGAGAGGCAGAGTGGGAGACAGCAAAGGAAATTTAAAAAAGGAGTCATGAATGACAGCAGATATATATAATTATGAAAAAGAAAAAAAAGAAAAGTTGCCTGTAAACAAAAGTAATTAAATCAGTCGGCTTGTGTCAGTCATTCAGTAGTATCAGTCCGTTTGAAAAGTCACATAACTGTTTTGTGAACAAAGTTACTCAACGTCATCTGTCTGTCTGTCAAGTAAATTATAAAGCAAAACAATTAATAAATGACAAAAATATAAGATAAAATAGTAATAATAACTTATAGTCTGTTGCATATGTAACAGTGTTCAATGCTGCAAATTGGATCATAACCGTCAATCATAGCATTTTTCACATAGTTTTTAAAACCAAGAAGGCTGTGAGTATCTATCTTGTCCCTGAAAGGTGGCTTCATATTATTAAAAGTAACAGCTACAGTAGCGGACAAAAGTTTAGGCCACATCAATTTTTTGGCAATATTAGGGAAAATAGGTACTCAGCTGAAAAATTTCTGCATGGATTTTCTTGCCTATGTGTCAGGGAAGTTCTACAAGAGAGAAAAATTGATCTATTTTTAGCACTTCCTTGAGTATGTGTGATAAACCAAAATTTCAGGTGGTCTAAACTTACGTCTGATGCTTGCTTACATCCACAAAGGCCCTTAATGGCACTGTGCATTAGTGGAAAGGTGGCTAAATTATTCAATGTTAATTTAGACAAGTTATTCGAACATGTTTCATGTGATTTAAAGGCAATTAGTCATGAAGCAGTAAAAAACACAATTTTAAATAATTTTTAAAAATTTCAACTTAGGAGGTAATAATGGTGATTCAATAAGCCAAAATTGTTAATAAACAAAAGGTCAACTAAAAACAACTAAGAAAATATGTGTCTGACACATTTTCATCCTTCTAATGGAGTATGAATACACTTGATACCCGGTCATACTGCAAAAATTGTGTTTTTGCCTGGTTTTGTCTAAGAGACTCTTATTTGAAGCATCATAAAACAGTGAAAGGAGAGTTTTCATTCACCTGAGTATGTGTCCTGATAAAATCAACAAACTTTTGTTCATTTCCCACAGTACAGACAAAATTACAGACGCCACTCTGGAAAGTGTACTGAAACGTAATGTTAATGAATGGCCCAGTTTTACGCCTTCAATAAAAGTGGCTGTAGTTTCATTATAAGTAAAGGGAACAAACAAAAGTTGTTTGATTTTATCAGGACACATACTCAGGTGAATGAAAACTCTCCTTTCACTGTTTTATGATGCTTCAAATAGGAGTCTCTTAGACAAAACCAGGCAGAAACACAATTTTTGCAGGATGACTGGGTGTCAAGTGTATTCATACTCCATTAGAAGGATGAAAATGTGTCAGACACATATTTTCTTAGTTGTTTTTAGTTGACCTTTTATTTATCAACAATTTTGGCTCATCTAATCACCATTACTACCTTCTTAGTGGAAATTTAAAAAAATTATTAAAAAATGTGTTTTTTCCTGTTTCATGACTAACTGCCTTTCAATCACATGAAACATGTTTGAATAACTTGTCTAAAATAACATTGAAAAATTTAGCCACCTTTCCGCTAATGCACAATGCCATTAAGGGCCTTTGTGGATGTAAGCAAGCATCAGACGTAAGTTTAGACCACCTGAAATTTTGGTTTATCACACATACTCAGGGAAGTGCTAAAAATAGATCAAGTTTTCTCTCTTGTAGAACTCCCCTGATACATAGGCATGAAAATCCATGCAGAAATTTTTCAACTGAGCGCCTATTTTCCCTAATATTGCCAAAAAATTGACGTGGCCTAAACTTTTGTCCGCTACTGTACTTTAAATCTTATTCCTTGTTTTATAAACTCATGTCGTATCCTTGGTATGTAATAATCATTCATTCTCCTGTTATAATGGTCATGAATTTCATTTCTTTTCATAAAAATGCCTGAACTTAGAAAATATTTTGGTAGTTGCTTATTTTCTAGCTTAAAACAAAATTTTAAACAATGCAGTGCACAGATGTCTCGGCATTTTAAGGTCCTTAGATTTTTAAAGATAATGCTGGTGTGTGCATTATATCTACTATTGGTCACAGCTCTCAAAGCCTTTTTCTGCAACATGCAGGGGCGACACCTTGAGATAAAAGATTGAAATGGAAATGAAAAAATTGGAGGAGAATGATGATGCTCGGCCAGAAATTACTAAAAAGCATACTGGTAAAAGATTATAAATTTGAGGAACAAAACCCATATAAGGTTCTTGTAGGAAAGCTGCTTGCAAGTTTTTCTATCTGAGCAGTGAGTAATTTCGCTGGAGTACTTAGCGTAAAACATCCATGAATTTATAGTAGGATGCATTCGATATAATTCTAATCATAACTGTAGGTCTTTAATAAAAAAAATTTAATTTCCAAAATTTCAGCAACTTCGTGAAGGGGCCGGAAAGATTTATGCTGCGGACATAAAGGATGCGAACGACTCCTGGAAAAGTGATGGAAATGAGTCAGTCATAATGGCAATGCTAAGAGGTAATAACTTATAAGGTTATATATATATATAAATATATATATATATGTATTGTAACTGACTGATGAGCTTAATTCAATTCTATTTCGTTTCGTTTACCGAAACGGGATTTCATGAGATATGCTTCGCGCATGCGCAGTCAGTTGCTACTCGCTTGTGCAGCAGACAAGACGTGTTTCTTTTGGATCGATTAAAACGCGTTTTTACCATGGATTTTTGTAGACAAAACGGTTCGTTTTGACCGTGGATATTGTTTAGGACATGGACGGACACTCTGACAGGGAGTTGAGCCGATTCCGAGGGAATCGTGCCCGGGAATTGCTCGGAAAACGTCCAGCGCCCAGCGAGTCTGAGCGGGAAAAAGCTGTCTGGCCATTTCTTACCTGAATTCGAGAAATTCAGTAATTTCTGTTCCGCATTCTGGTTCGGAATGTGACAGAATGTGTGTCGGGATGCGGACGATTGATTTGATTGGAATGTTTCATTGATTTTACTTTTTCAATGGTTTGGATTTTATCCAGACGAACATCGTCTGCCAGTCAAAATGGCGGCAATCTGTTGACGAAGCGGCGTGGCTGCTTCTCTCGTTCGCTTTCCTTTCGTAGTTTTTGTGAAATCACAGATTAATGATTATTGCATATCACGATGTGATACTGCAGATTGAATGTGAAAGAGTCCTGTGTTTTCGGATGATGTTTCAACAATCAGGACTTGTGACTTGTTCACACTAGATCTGTCAAAAGTTACGTGTATTCAGGCACTGGGTGTTCGCCGAGCGAACTTTGGAAAAAGTGACAAGGCCTTGATTTTTTAGGCATTGGGTTTTGGCGATTTTTTGGCGACAAATGGACAACATGTCTTGTCTCGGGAATTTTCGGTTTCTTTCGTTTCCCGTGAAATTCTGAATTTCAGCAGTGAATCTGTGATACTGATGCTGTGATAGGCCTAGGCCTAGCCTTAAGTCGCCAGTGTGTATTATGATGTGTAATCCTGAACCAGTAAAAGAGTTCCTTTACATCTGAGGCCACTTTGTGGCTTTGCCAAGCTGGGACTTGTGAATGAGACATGGTTTTTTTTGGGACAGTTGACAGCTGTCAAAAATGTTTACTCAGGTTGATGTTAAGGCCTGAACTGAGTGCGGTTGCTTTTTATTATTAAGCATTTTTTGTCATGCCCTACGGCTCGGGCATTCTGTTACAAAGTTATTTAACAAGGGACCGGAGTCTCGGATTAACTCTCGGATTGACCCTACCAGTTAGCTGGATTTGGATAATTTCCTTTTTGGATAAGTGCCCTCTGATTGGTGAACATTGTGAATGATATTTTGTATGGTACTACCAAGTTGGTGTTACTGATTGCATACACTGAGGCAAATTTCTTGTGATAATTTGGACCAGTGCCTGTGGATCTGGGAATTGATCTTCGAAGTTACAGAGCATGGTTTTTGTGTCCCAGGTAATGACGCTGCCTCAGCGCTGTTTCCGTTTGGAGAATGCAGGGAAGTACTGGCTGTTGGCCAGAAAATTCATGTCACTTTCCGTGATACGTGTGACCCAATTTACTGGGATTTTCGTGAATGTGAGATTGATTTTTGGCAAAACACCTGCAGGAACGCTAACAGGTTGCCTATTTATAGGCCTAAAATGAACATGATTAATGTGAATTGTCTTGGGCAGTTGGCTGAACATTAGCCGCAACAGGCTATTGCACTTCATGGTACTTGGCACTGTGTGTCTGTTGAGAGCCATTTGGACAGGTCCATTGGTGGACAAGGAAAGGTACATAACCAGTTTAAAGGCACAGTAACGGCTCTCGATTGGAATATCTGCTTGGGATGCATTCCTTTTCACAGGAACTGGGGCGATATCAATGTTGTCTTATAAAATTCTTTGATTGACTAGATTGGTGTTCATAATTGTGGTCAATTATCAGACAAAAGGACATCGAGTGATGAGATAAAGCTATTTGTAATAGCTGAAATGGTCACACTATTTTCCTGGCCTTTGCAACAATTTATTGGATTGAATCTTTATATAAGTGTCTAATCGTTTCATTCGAAACTTTTCTTGTATGGCATTTCATGGATGGAGTCTCGTGGAGATTGCACATTTTGAGAATATAAATTTGCAGTGCATCACCTAGGTTTCTGCTCCCAAAGGCTAGGGAGCCTAAGAAAATAGGCCATGAGCCAGAGCTAAGATTTTGAGGTAGCACATGTTACATCACTGATTTGTCTGATCACTACTCATGTTGAAAACTTATGGCGAGATGAGTCGAAGTTGGGACATCTTTTTCCCCAGTGAATTGGTCATGAATGAGATGTTGGATTTGAGCCTCGAAAATAAGGACAAACATTACTTATATGAAATTGATGCACTATGCATGGTATTATTATAAGTACTATTATAATTTGGTCTTTGTTTACCCAAATGTGCAAAGTTTCTTTGACACATATTTAGGCCTACGCCTAATAGCCTTAATGGTTCTGTCGAATGAGAGGTATAACTGTTGAGAAGTGTTCCGTGTTGTGGTTTGAGTCTTGACACCAAGATGGTCTTGGGGGCCAATTTATTTAACGGTTTGACTGTGTTTGTTATTAGTTTATACTTAACTGAACATGATGAAATGAGATGGTCTTCGGGATAATCCAAGCAACAGTTATATTGTTGCAAATCAATAATACAATCTGTGAATCTTGAGTTGTCTGGATTTATTTTAATGCGAATTGCTTCAGGGAGCAATGTTAACATAACTTCGGCAACATTGCTGACATGTGAAAGAGAGTTACCTTGCATTTGGAGGATATTGAGGACTTCGGGACTTTTCCCTTATATAATCCTGTTATGGATCGCATGCCTACAATTAGATGTGGTGAATTGGCAGTGCATGGTATTAATAACTGTTTTAATGTGACAGTTTCATTGATGAAAGCCCATTTATGTATTCATATTCCCAATGCTTCATGGACCTGATCCAGGTTGTTCTATTGATGATATGAGGATAGAATGGATGTTGTATAAAAGCAGCATTCTGAATATAAGCTAGTTTGGACATTTCTTTGGTTACTCATGACCCTTCGCAGGCCCTCTTTTTCCGTTGCTTCTCATGTGGAAGTAATATATAATTTGAAGAAAAAAGGGGGGGATGGATCTGAGTGATGCTTCCCCAGAGAAGATGCACTAGCTGGCCGGTGAATGATGAACTATTTGAGTTCTCTATTTGATTTTGGGCTAAAAGACGATTTGGCTTAAAGTTATCTTTGAGAGAATGTGAATTGACATCTGAGTCATAAGTCTCTAAGTGAATACATGTGGCTATTTGGTGTGGCATGGGTGCACTTCTGTGCAAGGCTTCCCTACCTGTTGTGAGGCTGTGTGCCGAACCTGTACTGGTAAAAATACTCCAGGATTAGCCAAAATGCCATGACTAACCACCCAGGAAGTGTGAAGGCTGAGCAAGAAGAATTTGTATATTATGCTTTGCCTGTTCCTGGGAACCAATAAAAAGCTTGCAAAGGTGTAGAGTTTCTCTGAGAGATACAGAAAATTTTTCGAGTCTTGAAGAAAGTGACACAATGTCACATAAGGACAATGGAGCTTATGACAAAGCATGATTGTTAGACCATTGTCTAAAACATTTTTAGAAAGTCAAAAATCTTTGATTCTGGGCTCAAAGCACAACTATTACTAGATGCTCTTGGGTAATTTCCCAATTTGTTGGTATGGCTTGCTTTGCTATGTGATACTTTAGGGATTAGTTCTACGGAAGATTTTCATAATCTTTCACTGGTAAACAAGTTATGTCTCCCAATTATTGGTGTGGTTTGCCGATTACCTTGGCCTGATTTGACCCTCAAGCAGTTGATAAACATGCATTCTGAACATGCTGAAAGGGTTCAGTCATTGTTGCTGTCTGATCAGACATTTATGGAAAGATTAAGGCCAGAGACGGGCCTAATTAAGTTTGGGTCATTTTTGACATAGCGAGGTATCTCGCTCTGTCTTTCTAATCAGGTAAGAGAACATAAGGGAGTTGAGCCCAAAATGAAAAAACATGGATTCCGGCCAAATAACACTGTATCAACTGTGATTGTTCTAGCTGGAGAACTGGAAATTGCTTTTTAGACAATGCTTTTTCATATGGATAATTCTAAACTAGTAGAATTTCTGTATGAAGCTGAAACTTGGAAAAACTCTTGCAGACATGTCAAACTGGTTGCCTGCTGAAACAGATGCTCTTTTGTATTTTTGTTTTTCTCTCCCCAAAAAAAATGCAATTAACTTTATTTCCATACTCTTATTTCATACCACAAGGCAAAAAAGTAGTTTTGGGTTGATACATGATTCTACATTTATTTTTTAAATTTTACATTGTCCTCCTCAAACAGATGCTAAAAGTTTCTTGAACATTTTTGTGACAAAAACCCAGAACCCAATTACATTGTATCAATTGAAATTTCTCCAAGAAACTTTTCTTTGGCCATTTTCTATCAATGTGTTTACATTGGTTACAAGGAACAGGAAGTGAAATTCGCCCAGCCTTCTGGGAAAACTGAGGTGAGTGAAGTGGCTAAGATGTGGCTAAATAAGACGATGAGGCTCATGCCGTCAACGATACTTGACCTTATCTTGTAGAATAGCCATCATAGGATCTTCGACATGCGAAATAAATGGTATCCAGATCGTTCCTGCTTCATTCAGCCAGAATTACATTTTGGTAACAAATTCTCCCATGCGAGATGGCGCCATGACGTCATAGCGCGGAATTCCCTCCTCGCACGTGCTCAATGGCGCGAAGTGGGATCAACAGAAGTTGACAGACAGGAGTGTTTTGAAGCTGGTAAGTGCATTTTCGGACTTTTTTCATCTGGTTTGAAGCTTAGAATAGTTTTATGAACATTTTTACATTGTATTGCATGCTACATGAGCGACCATACAGAACCTGTGTACAATTTTAGGCCATTTGCCAGACTGACGTTTTTTGACAGTTGTTGACACAGTAAATGACACTTGTCAATATTGAACAGTTGAATATCATTCACTCATTCTGGTAACTGAGTCAAACTGACAGTCTGACACTGTATATACCCTGGTCAGGCTGGTCGGCCTGACCTCGTGTGTATTGACAAATAATAGACTAGCTGCCAGTCACACAACTGAACATGATGAAGTGGGGGGGGGGGCAGACTTCCTGATAAAGGGGGGCACCCTGGCACTACAAGACAAACATCTTCATTTAAATTGCACTGATGAATTTACAGACAATCACACATGAACAGTGGTGACACTGGTCACAAACTAATCATGTAAGGCACTATGAAAAGTAAATGGTTCCATTTTGGCCGCTGCAACACCTTGTGGCGTTTTTTGTGTCTATTTCCTCTCGGCTTCCTGCCAGAATAACCCCCTCTGGTTGGTCAATAGACAGGAAGTATGGCATATTGCCGTGTTACCGATGTTGGTCACAATTTTCAATACCACCAAAAAATCTGGAAAAAAATTTACAGTTTGTCACATCATAGCAGGAGACAATTTTTCACACTAGGGACGCTGTAGTCAAGTTGTGACGTCATCTCTTGTGACATCATAGCATTGCAATGGTTTGCTATATTGTAGCGTCACGAAACCTAGTCAGACGAAACCTAGTCAGACGTAAACAAATCGACTGCAATTTAAATCTAAAGGGAGCAAAGAAAATCTTGTCAAATCATTCTGGAAATGTACTACGATTATTCCAAAACTGCTACCATTGAGGTGAGTGTTTGAATTTTGCCTGTACATGGCCTGTAGGCTGAGATAACTGACCAAACGTTTGTCCTCTGCTTTACATGACAGAGAGAAAAATTTTGATACCAGTCACTACCATGACCAATTTCGGGGTGATCAGTCAAAACGCCTACTGACAAAAACGCCTACTGACAAAAACGCCTACAGTTTTTTTTTACATTATCAAAAACGCCTACCTAGAGCCCGGAACCGCCGTGAAATTTAGCTGTCGCCAGCCACAAAACCATTTAGTCAAAGTTAGCTGCATCTAGTCAAATTTCGGAAAGTACTATTATCGCTCATTTATTTTCTTAGTGTAAGGGACCCCCCCCCCCCCCACACTTACGAAGCCCCATACTAATACGCACATTTTACTGTTAAACATGTGCCCTTGAACGATCATGCACACAGATGACATTTTTGTTTCGATAAAATTTCCTTAACCCCCCTTGGACATGTTGTCAAAAATTATTATCCCCAGGGCCCACCAGCTCCTCCTTTGTGTCTCGTCATAAATTTGTCAGCTGGAAATGCTCTGCATGATTTGACATAAATTTTCTACACATTGAATTGAATTTATTTTTGAAAATTTTACACACATATGTATAGATTTCATGACAATTATAATGGCTGGAAAAGGTAGGGAATTTGGGCATATCATTGCCTGGAAATTTCAAAATGTCACTGAAAATGTTTGAAGAAAGGTCCAAATGTTTAACTTGGGAAGTAGCTCAATTCATGACTGCTTGTGGGAAATGTTGCCAAGCTTCGAGCAAAATTGCTGGAAATTCACATTTTACCGCACGATTTTGGATTACTTGTTTATGATGTTTTTCTTATCTTCAAAATTCATATACTCCCTCTAAAAACATGTACAAAATGAAATGTAGTACCCTGCCCCCTTGAAACACATGGAAAACGTTAGTACCCCCTCAGGCAAAACTCCCAATCCCCAAGATGTACATTCTGAATGGTCCCTAAGGAGTTTTTGAGTTGATTTTCATGACTCTAAAGGAGTTGATGGTCTGTTCACTCTGACTGACAAGTCAGTCTGCTGTAGAAGCAGGCGAGCGAGCGAGGCTGCAGACTGATGAAATGGGAGACTTCAATGCATCAAGGGTAACCATTAGATAGTGAGTAAACAATGGTGATATCATCAAATGTGTCATTGTTGCGGTTGTGACATCAACATTGTGACAATGGTGACGTCACAGTGCCTCTCTAGTACAGTAGCGCCACCACCAACCACTGAGAAGTCTCCCATTCACATCGAATTGGGTGTCGAATTGGGATCTAGGTCACTGGGACTGCTGCCCCTAAAGTCCGCACTGCTGCCTGTCAGGTCCGCGCCCAGCAGAACTCAGCAAGAATAAGATGGGCAGCTTCAAAAATGCATGTGAGCGAGGACCTGATTGGCAGCACTCCAAGTGAAATGTTGTAGCCTGCTCGCTGACGCTCGCAACTGATTTAGCAGGCTACTGTAGCCTGCTGTTCACTTGCTACCTGATAGCTAAGCCTTGAATTTTTCTGCTTGTCTGTGTCTTTTGCAATAAGGTCTTTTTGCAATAAAACGAGCCCAGTGAATCACCAAGACAGAACCTATTGGAGTCAGTTTGGATCTGGAGAGAAATAAGTAAAGGCCCAACACTTTTGATTCATTTGATATTTTAGTTTATTAACATGTTTTTATGGATAGTGGGAACTAGCAATAAAAAACCGAATTTTCTGTATATTTTCTAAAATGGGATGCTGGATTTCTTGTTTGGTATTTCAGGAAACAGACGCATTTACATTGTACAATTTTGAAATATAATTATAATCTAACAAGTCTTTAAAAAAATTATTTTCAAAATTTCAGGCGCTTTGTGCAGGAGATGGAAAGATTTACGCAGATGTAAGGGATGCAAATGAGTTGAAGAAAGCGTCAAACCCTTTCCCCAGTTGCTGCCTTTGAAGATTGTTCCACAAAGGAGTGATCATTAGTTTGGAATGCTGAAAGGTAATATGGTGTTACATGACAACATGTATATTTGTTTGTTGTTGATTTGATGGCACAGGTCTCTATATATAATTTAATTATATTGATAATGAGCAAATTTTGAAAAAAAAATCAATGCAATTAACATTACCCAATATTTCATTTGTGTATTTAATAGGAGGAATGTCAATTTTGATCATCCATTTCAGATTTTGAAATTCTATTTTGATAATGCGTTTTTAATTTACCATATTATTTATGAGTACTCATTTTGTGCTGAAGATGAGCGATCAGGCTGGATATCAATGCCTAATAACCGGCGATACCACCTGAGGGTTTCTGCCATCGAATTGAGAAAAGTCCTGATTTTTCGATGAACATTAAATAATTGAAATCCAATATTATTCAAATCTTGATTTGAAATTTAAAATCAATATATATATATATAAGTATAATAATAGAGTAATTTAAATAAGGTCCATCAAAATTGCTCTCGTCCGGAACATTGTCAACAAAATAGCAGCTGAATGCTGAGGGTATGCTGCCAATCAGCCTGTATCTATTGTTCTCAGGATGAAGGCGCAGCTGCCCATGTGATTTGTACGTAGGCTACTCGAGCCGCTATCATGTTATTATTAAAAATCCATTAATCATTTCAGGTCTAATGATGGCGATGTGTACTCGTTCTTCAGACCATAGAAGTTTTCACTCCGGATCAAGACCTTTTACAAGCGCGCTGTATCATGGACAGATCTGATGTACAAGCAGCATTGTGGTGAAGAGGGTTGCAATATATTCTAAAAACTTTGAAAATGTGGTAATTAATTGAAATTTCAAAAATGTACTGTTTTATTATTAGGACACACCAAGATGATTTTATAGATGACGGATTTGAAGGGGAAAAAATTGAGCAAGTGAACAATTTTTGATTTATTTTTCCTAAATTTAATTTTTGCCAGGTTTTCAAATGCAGGCGAGCAAATGTTTTTTTTTTAATTCGCAGGAAGCCACATATTTTTGGTGAGCGAAAATTAGAAAAGATCTACATACAACTGCAGCTTCAGGAGTGTGAATGTTTTAACACAAACTTTGATATATTTCCCAGTGGTCCTACTTGACCAGTATCTCTTGCCGGCCAAAATATTTGCGAAGAGTGCTTCCAAAATGATTACAATTCTTATTGAGTATCATTAATTGTTTGTTCAGGAAAATAAACTTATCTCTTATAAAAACAGTGAAGATATTGATTACAATCGTCATTGTTCAAACTTGTTCTTATGGTCAGTGTTGTCTGCAATAGCTGTATATTATTGACATATTTATGAAGAAAAAAATTTCATGAAATTGGTTTAAAACCTGAATTTCCAGAATATTTCCTGAAATATGATGCTAGACTTTTTCTTTAGTGGTCGGGATGATGCATTTACATTAGGCCTACTAGGCTACTAGCATAGTACCTGTGAAGCTGATAAAAAAGGATAAGAAATTACATTGTTACAGAAGCACCAGTATCAGATTCAGATTCGTTTATTTACCTTTCAGTGTTGCAGTACAAACCATGCATAAACAAATTCAACTTTGTCAGGTCGGAGACCCCAAAAAGGCCTAATTGGCCGCTGACTTAGGGCCACCATAAAGAAAAAAAATGATTGAGAGGCAGAGTGGGAGACAGCAAAGGAAATTTAAAAAAGGAGTCATGAATGACAGCAGATATATATAATTATGAAAAAGAAAAAAAAGAAAAGTTGCCTGTAAACAAAAGTAATTAAATCAGTCGGCTTGTGTCAGTCATTCAGTAGTATCAGTCCGTTTGAAAAGTCACATAACTGTTTTGTGAACAAAGTTACTCAACGTCATCTGTCTGTCTGTCAAGTAAATTATAAAGCAAAACAATTAATAAATGACAAAAATATAAGATAAAATAGTAATAATAACTTATAGTCTGTTGCATATGTAACAGTGTTCAATGCTGCAAATTGGATCATAACCGTCAATCATAGCATTTTTCACATAGTTTTTAAAACCAAGAAGGCTGTGAGTATCTATCTTGTCCCTGAAAGGTGGCTTCATATTATTAAAAGTAACAGCTACAGTAGCGGACAAAAGTTTAGGCCACATCAATTTTTTGGCAATATTAGGGAAAATAGGTACTCAGCTGAAAAATTTCTGCATGGATTTTCTTGCCTATGTGTCAGGGAAGTTCTACAAGAGAGAAAAATTGATCTATTTTTAGCACTTCCTTGAGTATGTGTGATAAACCAAAATTTCAGGTGGTCTAAACTTACGTCTGATGCTTGCTTACATCCACAAAGGCCCTTAATGGCACTGTGCATTAGTGGAAAGGTGGCTAAATTATTCAATGTTAATTTAGACAAGTTATTCGAACATGTTTCATGTGATTTAAAGGCAATTAGTCATGAAGCAGTAAAAAACACAATTTTAAATAATTTTTAAAAATTTCAACTTAGGAGGTAATAATGGTGATTCAATAAGCCAAAATTGTTAATAAACAAAAGGTCAACTAAAAACAACTAAGAAAATATGTGTCTGACACATTTTCATCCTTCTAATGGAGTATGAATACACTTGATACCCGGTCATACTGCAAAAATTGTGTTTTTGCCTGGTTTTGTCTAAGAGACTCTTATTTGAAGCATCATAAAACAGTGAAAGGAGAGTTTTCATTCACCTGAGTATGTGTCCTGATAAAATCAACAAACTTTTGTTCATTTCCCACAGTACAGACAAAATTACAGACGCCACTCTGGAAAGTGTACTGAAACGTAATGTTAATGAATGGCCCAGTTTTACGCCTTCAATAAAAGTGGCTGTAGTTTCATTATAAGTAAAGGGAACAAACAAAAGTTGTTTGATTTTATCAGGACACATACTCAGGTGAATGAAAACTCTCCTTTCACTGTTTTATGATGCTTCAAATAGGAGTCTCTTAGACAAAACCAGGCAGAAACACAATTTTTGCAGGATGACTGGGTGTCAAGTGTATTCATACTCCATTAGAAGGATGAAAATGTGTCAGACACATATTTTCTTAGTTGTTTTTAGTTGACCTTTTATTTATCAACAATTTTGGCTCATCTAATCACCATTACTACCTTCTTAGTGGAAATTTAAAAAAATTATTAAAAAATGTGTTTTTTCCTGTTTCATGACTAACTGCCTTTCAATCACATGAAACATGTTTGAATAACTTGTCTAAAATAACATTGAAAAATTTAGCCACCTTTCCGCTAATGCACAATGCCATTAAGGGCCTTTGTGGATGTAAGCAAGCATCAGACGTAAGTTTAGACCACCTGAAATTTTGGTTTATCACACATACTCAGGGAAGTGCTAAAAATAGATCAAGTTTTCTCTCTTGTAGAACTCCCCTGATACATAGGCATGAAAATCCATGCAGAAATTTTTCAACTGAGCGCCTATTTTCCCTAATATTGCCAAAAAATTGACGTGGCCTAAACTTTTGTCCGCTACTGTACTTTAAATCTTATTCCTTGTTTTATAAACTCATGTCGTATCCTTGGTATGTAATAATCATTCATTCTCCTGTTATAATGGTCATGAATTTCATTTCTTTTCATAAAAATGCCTGAACTTAGAAAATATTTTGGTAGTTGCTTATTTTCTAGCTTAAAACAAAATTTTAAACAATGCAGTGCACAGATGTCTCGGCATTTTAAGGTCCTTAGATTTTTAAAGATAATGCTGGTGTGTGCATTATATCTACTATTGGTCACAGCTCTCAAGCCTTTTTCTGCAACATGCAGGGGCGACACCTTGAGATAAAAGATTGAAATGGAAATGAAAAAATTGGAGGAGAATGATGATGCTCGGCCAGAAATTACTAAAAAGCATACTGGTAAAAGATTATAAATTTGAGGAACAAAACCCATATAAGGTTCTTGTAGGAAAGCTGCTTGCAAGTTTTTCTATCTGAGCAGTGAGTAATTTCGCTGGAGTACTTAGCGTAAAACATCCATGAATTTATAGTAGGATGCATTCGATATAATTCTAATCATAACTGTAGGTCTTTAATAAAAAAAATTTAATTTCCAAAATTTCAGCAACTTCGTGAAGGGGCCGGAAAGATTTATGCTGCGGACATAAAGGATGCGAACGACTCCTGGAAAAGTGATGGAAATGAGTCAGTCATAATGGCAATGCTAAGAGGTAATAACTTATAAGGTTATATATATATATAAATATATATATATATGTATTGTAACTGACTGATGAGCTTAATTCAATTCTATTTCGTTTCGTTTACCGAAACGGGATTTCATGAGATATGCTTCGCGCATGCGCAGTCAGTTGCTACTCGCTTGTGCAGCAGACAAGACGTGTTTCTTTTGGATCGATTAAAACGCGTTTTTACCATGGATTTTTGTAGACAAAACGGTTCGTTTTGACCGTGGATATTGTTTAGGACATGGACGGACACTCTGACAGGGAGTTGAGCCGATTCCGAGGGAATCGTGCCCGGGAATTGCTCGGAAAACGTCCAGCGCCCAGCGAGTCTGAGCGGGAAAAAGCTGTCTGGCCATTTCTTACCTGAATTCGAGAAATTCAGTAATTTCTGTTCCGCATTCTGGTTCGGAATGTGACAGAATGTGTGTCGGGATGCGGACGATTGATTTGATTGGAATGTTTCATTGATTTTACTTTTTCAATGGTTTGGATTTTATCCAGACGAACATCGTCTGCCAGTCAAAATGGCGGCAATCTGTTGACGAAGCGGCGTGGCTGCTTCTCTCGTTCGCTTTCCTTTCGTAGTTTTTGTGAAATCACAGATTAATGATTATTGCATATCACGATGTGATACTGCAGATTGAATGTGAAAGAGTCCTGTGTTTTCGGATGATGTTTCAACAATCAGGACTTGTGACTTGTTCACACTAGATCTGTCAAAAGTTACGTGTATTCAGGCACTGGGTGTTCGCCGAGCGAACTTTGGAAAAAGTGACAAGGCCTTGATTTTTTAGGCATTGGGTTTTGGCGATTTTTTGGCGACAAATGGACAACATGTCTTGTCTCGGGAATTTTCGGTTTCTTTCGTTTCCCGTGAAATTCTGAATTTCAGCAGTGAATCTGTGATACTGATGCTGTGATAGGCCTAGGCCTAGCCTTAAGTCGCCAGTGTGTATTATGATGTGTAATCCTGAACCAGTAAAAGAGTTCCTTTACATCTGAGGCCACTTTGTGGCTTTGCCAAGCTGGGACTTGTGAATGAGACATGGTTTTTTTTGGGACAGTTGACAGCTGTCAAAAATGTTTACTCAGGTTGATGTTAAGGCCTGAACTGAGTGCGGTTGCTTTTTATTATTAAGCATTTTTTGTCATGCCCTACGGCTCGGGCATTCTGTTACAAAGTTATTTAACAAGGGACCGGAGTCTCGGATTAACTCTCGGATTGACCCTACCAGTTAGCTGGATTTGGATAATTTCCTTTTTGGATAAGTGCCCTCTGATTGGTGAACATTGTGAATGATATTTTGTATGGTACTACCAAGTTGGTGTTACTGATTGCATACACTGAGGCAAATTTCTTGTGATAATTTGGACCAGTGCCTGTGGATCTGGGAATTGATCTTCGAAGTTACAGAGCATGGTTTTTGTGTCCCAGGTAATGACGCTGCCTCAGCGCTGTTTCCGTTTGGAGAATGCAGGGAAGTACTGGCTGTTGGCCAGAAAATTCATGTCACTTTCCGTGATACGTGTGACCCAATTTACTGGGATTTTCGTGAATGTGAGATTGATTTTTGGCAAAACACCTGCAGGAACGCTAACAGGTTGCCTATTTATAGGCCTAAAATGAACATGATTAATGTGAATTGTCTTGGGCAGTTGGCTGAACATTAGCCGCAACAGGCTATTGCACTTCATGGTACTTGGCACTGTGTGTCTGTTGAGAGCCATTTGGACAGGTCCATTGGTGGACAAGGAAAGGTACATAACCAGTTTAAAGGCACAGTAACGGCTCTCGATTGGAATATCTGCTTGGGATGCATTCCTTTTCACAGGAACTGGGGCGATATCAATGTTGTCTTATAAAATTCTTTGATTGACTAGATTGGTGTTCATAATTGTGGTCAATTATCAGACAAAAGGACATCGAGTGATGAGATAAAGCTATTTGTAATAGCTGAAATGGTCACACTATTTTCCTGGCCTTTGCAACAATTTATTGGATTGAATCTTTATATAAGTGTCTAATCGTTTCATTCGAAACTTTTCTTGTATGGCATTTCATGGATGGAGTCTCGTGGAGATTGCACATTTTGAGAATATAAATTTGCAGTGCATCACCTAGGTTTCTGCTCCCAAAGGCTAGGGAGCCTAAGAAAATAGGCCCATGAGCCAGAGCTAAGATTTTGAGGTAGCACATGTTACATCACTGATTTGTCTGATCACTACTCATGTTGAAAACTTATGGCGAGATGAGTCGAAGTTGGGACATCTTTTTCCCCAGTGAATTGGTCATGAATGAGATGTTGGATTTGAGCCTCGAAAATAAGGACAAACATTACTTATATGAAATTGATGCACTATGCATGGTATTATTATAAGTACTATTATAATTTGGTCTTTGTTTACCCAAATGTGCAAAGTTTCTTTGACACATATTTAGGCCTACGCCTAATAGCCTTAATGGTTCTGTCGAATGAGAGGTATAACTGTTGAGAAGTGTTCCGTGTTGTGGTTTGAGTCTTGACACCAAGATGGTCTTGGGGGCCAATTTATTTAACGGTTTGACTGTGTTTGTTATTAGTTTATACTTAACTGAACATGATGAAATGAGATGGTCTTCGGGATAATCCAAGCAACAGTTATATTGTTGCAAATCAATAATACAATCTGTGAATCTTGAGTTGTCTGGATTTATTTTAATGCGAATTGCTTCAGGGAGCAATGTTAACATAACTTCGGCAACATTGCTGACATGTGAAAGAGAGTTACCTTGCATTTGGAGGATATTGAGGACTTCGGGACTTTTCCCTTATATAATCCTGTTATGGATCGCATGCCTACAATTAGATGTGGTGAATTGGCAGTGCATGGTATTAATAACTGTTTTAATGTGACAGTTTCATTGATGAAAGCCCATTTATGTATTCATATTCCCAATGCTTCATGGACCTGATCCAGGTTGTTCTATTGATGATATGAGGATAGAATGGATGTTGTATAAAAGCAGCATTCTGAATATAAGCTAGTTTGGACATTTCTTTGGTTACTCATGACCCTTCGCAGGCCCTCTTTTTCCGTTGCTTCTCATGTGGAAGTAATATATAATTTGAAGAAAAAAGGGGGGGATGGATCTGAGTGATGCTTCCCCAGAGAAGATGCACTAGCTGGCCGGTGAATGATGAACTATTTGAGTTCTCTATTTGATTTTGGGCTAAAAGACGATTTGGCTTAAAGTTATCTTTGAGAGAATGTGAATTGACATCTGAGTCATAAGTCTCTAAGTGAATACATGTGGCTATTTGGTGTGGCATGGGTGCACTTCTGTGCAAGGCTTCCCTACCTGTTGTGAGGCTGTGTGCCGAACCTGTACTGGTAAAAATACTCCAGGATTAGCCAAAATGCCATGACTAACCACCCAGGAAGTGTGAAGGCTGAGCAAGAAGAATTTGTATATTATGCTTTGCCTGTTCCTGGGAACCAATAAAAAGCTTGCAAAGGTGTAGAGTTTCTCTGAGAGATACAGAAAATTTTTCGAGTCTTGAAGAAAGTGACACAATGTCACATAAGGACAATGGAGCTTATGACAAAGCATGATTGTTAGACCATTGTCTAAAACATTTTTAGAAAGTCAAAAATCTTTGATTCTGGGCTCAAAGCACAACTATTACTAGATGCTCTTGGGTAATTTCCCAATTTGTTGGTATGGCTTGCTTTGCTATGTGATACTTTAGGGATTAGTTCTACGGAAGATTTTCATAATCTTTCACTGGTAAACAAGTTATGTCTCCCAATTATTGGTGTGGTTTGCCGATTACCTTGGCCTGATTTGACCCTCAAGCAGTTGATAAACATGCATTCTGAACATGCTGAAAGGGTTCAGTCATTGTTGCTGTCTGATCAGACATTTATGGAAAGATTAAGGCCAGAGACGGGCCTAATTAAGTTTGGGTCATTTTTGACATAGCGAGGTATCTCGCTCTGTCTTTCTAATCAGGTAAGAGAACATAAGGGAGTTGAGCCCAAAATGAAAAAACATGGATTCCGGCCAAATAACACTGTATCAACTGTGATTGTTCTAGCTGGAGAACTGGAAATTGCTTTTTAGACAATGCTTTTTCATATGGATAATTCTAAACTAGTAGAATTTCTGTATGAAGCTGAAACTTGGAAAAACTCTTGCAGACATGTCAAACTGGTTGCCTGCTGAAACAGATGCTCTTTTGTATTTTTGTTTTTCTCTCCCCAAAAAAAATGCAATTAACTTTATTTCCATACTCTTATTTCATACCACAAGGCAAAAAAGTAGTTTTGGGTTGATACATGATTCTACATTTATTTTTTAAATTTTACATTGTCCTCCTCAAACAGATGCTAAAAGTTTCTTGAACATTTTTGTGACAAAAACCCAGAACCCAATTACATTGTATCAATTGAAATTTCTTTGGGTGGGTGATATTTAGTTTTTCCCAAAAAATTGCAAATAGATAACAATGCTTTTTCATATGGATAATTCTTAAGTAATAGAATTTCTGTATGAAGCTGAAACTTGGAAAAACTCTTGCAGACATCTCAAACTTTCAATGTTTTGGTTGCCTGCTGAAACAGATGCTCTTTTGTATTTTTGTTTTTCTCTATCCAAAAAAAATGCAAATAAATTTATTTCCATACTCTTATTATATACCACAAGGCAAAAAGTAGTTTTGGGTTGATACATGATTCTACATTTATTTTTTTACATTTTTACATTGTCCTCCTCAAACAGATGCTAAAAGTTTCTTTAACATTTTTGCGAAAAAAACCCAGAACCCAATTACATTGTATCAATTGAAATTTCTTTTGGCCAGTGATATTTTGTTTTTTTCCAAAAAAATGCAAATAAATCTATTTCCATCCTGACCTCTCGTCATCTCCTGCCAGAAAAAAGTAGTTTTAGGTTGGTACATTCTTCTATATATATATTTTTCTTAACACTTTTGTGACGAAGACCCACAACCCAATTACATTGTATCAATTGAAATTTCTTATGTCCAATTGGTGTAATTGGGGCTAAGCTGTTCTGTCGGACTCAAATCAATTGAAATGTCCATAAATAAATTTAATTTACTGTTAGTATAACTCAGATGATTGTAATCACAAAAAAAAAATTAAGTTCACAAAGTGCCTTTTGGAAAAGTAATTACACCTTATAAATTAAAAAAAATATTCTAAGCTATGTCATAGAGTCCATGGATTCTTGTGATACTAAATGGTTGGATGCAACCCAGGCTGGTATTTATTGTGAGGTTTTCAAAAGAAACTAAAAAATAAAAACAGGGAAATATGTCCCGTGATTGCTTGGTACAAGATTTAAAAGAGACTTTAGACTTGTGTGAGGTGGAAACACCAGATTGGGTATTAGTTATTGACAACTTGTTGTAAGGTTCATGGAACAGTGTTAACTGATGTCGTTAGGGCAAGCATATCTGTCGAGAATGGTACATACCTTTACCATTGATACTGTTTAACAACACAGAGAGTGTATTATTGATCTGAAAAAGGTGAATGATGGATAAATGTAGTAAACTTGTGATGTACTTTGTACTTATTACTTAATCATTTGGAAAGTTAAGATTTTAAGAAGTTAACATTACAATTATTAACTTATTGGTTGAGAGTTTTATGAATAAAACTCTTTGTTTTTCATTTTGTTATGAACATGATGAAGTATATAATACAGCAATATTTTAAGGAAAATAGAAACTTGGAGATTTGCATAGTCTTATGATTGTTCTGTTCTTGCCATCCATTGGATCGAAATAGGATGTTTTGATAATTTGATATGATTTTCTTGTTGAAAATCTAATTTTACGGGGTTTAATGGCATTTTACTCGCCACGCTGAAGTCTCATGGAATCCCGTTTCGGTAAACGATACGAAATAGAATTGTAAAGTTGGACGAGCCTTACCTGAAGGTGAAGTCCGGCTGTAATTCAATGAGTGAGTTTACCGAAGAGGGATTATATGCCCTCCCTGTATATTTGTTGATATATCTGTATATTTGTTAATATATATTTTTATTGATTATAAACAAGGGTGTGAGTATCCCGCCCTTAATTGAATTCGTAAAATGAGGCGAAAGACTGACTGCGCATGCACGAAGCATATCTCATATAATCCTTGGAAATAAGGAAATGAGATGATATTAAGGACTGTACTTATGGTTAAACATTTCAATCAAGACAACACAGCGTAATTATGTCGTATTTCTACAGTTCATTCGTTGCCGTGGCTGCCTGGGGAAAAATCAAACATGTTTGATTTTGCCCCGGATATCGCTGTCATCCCCCGAAGTTGACGGTACAGCGTAAAACGCGGAGGATTATCGGCTCACAGCCGCGGTTCCTGGCTTTCTGAGAACCGGCAGTGCTGTCACGGCAAAACCGGGAATGTGTGAAAGGGGCTTTACTGACAAGTTCTAGATTTAAATTGCCATGAAGTTGAGTCTTTCGGGTGTCACTTTTCAATAATTCAATTCAATTCAAAACTTTATTGGCAGACGCATAGTACATGACATGACTTTAGTCCATAATAACATCTACTGGAATCTACAGGAATACGGCACTAGAATTACAATTTTATAAAGGACTATACATTATCAAGCTAATTATTAATAAATTTGAGTCTTGTCGGGTGTCAGTTTTTTACATTGCTGGAGTCCGTTTGGGTCCCACTTTCACGGTCTCCGCTGAGCATCCCCACCAAAACCTGAGAGGTTCGCATATCTTAATACGAAAACTAGAAATTGTGAAAATCAAGGAGTTACACTATCAACATCTGTCAAAGGAGGCTATGAATTTTTGGTAAAAAAGAGAAGTTGTTTCCAACTTCAGCTAGGGTGCCGTAATGTTAAAATTACGATAAAAAAGTAAGTCACTCTGTTGCATGCGGAAAAAAGTTCCTTTGGAGGTAAAATCCATAGCCCCCCCCCCTAACTATCATCTGAGCGACCCCTTAGGCACCACTGCTATTTTTTACATAGGCGCGGTTGGGAGTTTGGCCCTGAGGGGCAAGGCATTTGGGGACAACAGAAATATGTATTTACTTATGTCATACTCAAATACTTTGTTTTCATTTCAGGTGGTGTGCAGAAGATTAACAGAAGAATGAAGTAAACTTTTGAGGGTCAACTAAGTGATGGGGTATAGCACAGCCATATCCACTACTACCGCGACCACTTGTCTTGATAATGCTCATAATTTGCACCCAGACAAACATACAAGAGGCAGTCAAAGTTGCAGTCGATCTATCTACCCTTGGACTCGCTATACTTATAAAGAAAGAAATAAAGCCATTTTCATAATTAATCATAAAACGTGAAGATTTGTGAGAGGAGAATAATAAGAGGATTATTTTTAAGATCTATTTAGGTGTTAAGAAAACATCACTTCAATATCTGTGACTGTAATTACAAAGAGCAAACCTGGCTAAGGCATGCAAGTTCATAACTGAACTATCAGTAGTTTGGCTGGAGTAGACAGAGTGAGGGTCTATGAATTAATAGTATGATTCGTAATAATAAATAAATGTGTAAACTTTTTTTCGATAACGGAATATCATGAAGATACACGTGTCATAAATTAATTTAATTTTAGTGGGCTATTTTTGTGGTTTCCTCTGCCAAATTATTATGCATGAAACTCAGATTACTTTCCACTATATTGAACCTAATACTGCTATCTGTATGCTAATCATTTCACAATATTGTCAACATTTTGTTTACTTTGTGTTCTTACCGTTGTGTTCTTACAATCTTGATCTTATGATGAATTAGTGTGAAAATAGCCAAAAATGCTGATTGCACATAATCTATTGTGGTGAATCACGGCATTTAAGCCCACCAGGAGCGCTGTACAGCCCCACCAGAGGGATCCATGTCACCGGTCACCAGGAGGTGCCAGTGTCACACTTGACTGCATAAAAGCTCAGTGCCAACTGAGGGACATTCTCTTGAGTCTCAGATTGTGTATGTGTCAGACCTGTGTCTTTGCTTCTCTCTCATTTACTACATTGGTGTGCAGAAGTGCTTGGTACCTGGATTCCTTCTTCGGCCTTGGACATTTCAACATTCATGATTGAGAAATTGTCATGCTATCTTAACAGCAGTGTGACTCTGCAAAGTGAAGACCGGCACTGCACATTGGAGAACTCCTGAGCCCAGCCATTGGACTACAAAGATCAAGGCTGGTATTTATTCAGTTTGTCTTGAAATTAGACACACTGTTGAGATATTCAACGGTTTGTTGAAGGGCAGACCATTACTTAGTTTATTTAACATTTCATATTTAGTTTAACTATTCTACCAATTTTTGGGTGGGATTAAGGGCTTACTTAAATTTAAAGTTAGCTATATTTTGACAGTTACTGTTTTCACACAAACAATTAAGCAAGTGGATTAGGCTAGTCACTTGTGTCTCACGCTTGATAAAGCTTTAAGTCTTGTGTTTGTGTGTGGTATATTTCACATGAAAATTTAAGCAGGTGAATTAGGCAGACACTTGCGTCTTACGCTTGATAGAGCTTATTTTTGTGTGTTACATGTGAGTGTCTGCAAGACTGTCAAAAAATTTGACAGCAGAGCAGCCATATTGCTTTTGTAGAAAATTTTCTCAAATATTTAATTAATTATTAGGGTAGGCTTTCATTTTTTTTAATAGTCCCCTGTTTAATTAGTTTTCATTTATTTTTGGGATTTAGTTTATTGTCCTTTGAAATTTTAGGACAACTTATATAATTTTAAATTTTTTGGGACTTCAGAATTAGTTAATTTTTTTTTCTGGTTCCCTGTACCATTTCCTTTTCTTGGAAGGGAGAGAGGTTAGGGTTCCATTCATTAACTATTTTCATCTAGTTAGATTTGGGTGTATTCCCTTAAATTTAGTTGTGATTTGGAACATTTTTGGTTCCTTGTACCATCTCCTTTTTGCGAAGGGGAGAGAGGTCAGGGCTCCAATTATTGACCAATCACATCTAATTAAATTAAACTGGTGTTATCATTGTGTAGTTACAATCAATTCTATACTTATTCAGACATCTTATTTTGTGGCAGTTTTGAACATTTGAGTTGCTTGTGCTGGGTTTGCAGATTGCAGTACCTGCCTGGTGACTTGGAAGTTTAAATATTTCTGCAACAAATTTGGTGTAAATTTATTAGCCAATTGTTTCCAATTTTCTGCTCATTAGTGCTAGCCAGTTGCTATTGCGAGGTTGTCTTTGACGTACCAGCTAAGCTATTGGTTAGTACTACAAATAGTTAATAAATTTATTAGCAGCTAAACAGTTAGGCATTACATCTCAGCTTAGTAATTACTAAATTGTTTCATTTATTTGCCAGAACTTTGTAAGTGGTTGCCATTGACTTAGTTGCAGCGGCTGGGCGGCAAAGTTTGCAGAGTCCGCCGGGCAATTTGGAATTTGTGCTCCTATTACTTTGAATTCTGACAATTTAAATATTCAATTTATTAATTGACCAATTGGTAATTATTCGACTGCTATAGCGGGGCAGCGTGTATCGTTAGCCAGCTAAGTTGTTGAAAGTTGTCTAGTTGGTTAATTCATAATTTCCAATACCAATATCAACTACCTGATTGGTTATATTTTGTAGTTGGTCTAGCCCTCAACAATACTGTTTGAATTACCAAATCACAGCACAGTGGTGAACCACTCGCATAGCCCACAAGTGTAAATCTTGTTGGAGTTTGTGAGGAGGTCTCCAGGTTTGCTTGTGAACAGTTACAAGTTCCACGAGATCTTGAGACTTTTCTGAGTGTTGTGCCACCTGCACTCCCGACTCATTGTGAGATTGTTGAAGCGCACAGGGAGGTTGACATTTCTGGTTGAGTCTTGCCAAATCTACCAGTTGAGTGTTGCCAAATCTACCAGATGAGTCTTGCCAAATCTACCAGATCTCCTGCTGTGTGTTCCAAGGTCTACCAAATCTACCAGATCTTCCGTTGCATATTCTGCTTAGTCTACAGAGTTTAGAGAGTCTGCACAATCTACCCAGTCTATGAAACTTCCAGCTGTCATTTTGGTTCAGTGGTACCACGCCACCTTCTTCTGAATACAGTTTGGATAGACAACTCATACACACAGAGATTGGTTTATCTGTCAGCTTGACTGCACCACTCTTATATAAAGAGGTTGGTCTACTTGCTTGTCTGATTGAACCAATTCTTGTGTAAGAATATATGTCTACCTGCTCTTTCAGTTGTATGTATTCAGCTGTCACTAGTTGATTGGATCACTCTTATATATAAAGAGTTGGGGCTCTCTGCTGGTTTGATTGAACCACTCTTATTTAAAGAGGTAGGTCGATCTGCTAGCCTGATTGAACCATTCTTATATACAGAGTCTGCCTATCAAATTTGACTTCATCTATCAAATCAGTTCATCGTAATCATCAGCTAGTTGTCACATCGTCTGCTCTGCTCAAGTGTGGAACTCTTGTCTGTACCTCGTCACACCAGTGACCAGTTTGGGAGTGTATCAACTGTCAGCATCTGTCCAGCTCCCTGCATTGTCTCTCATCACCTCCATCGAGCAAGCTTCAACCATGGACCATGGGAAGGATATTAAAGAGTTGCAGATGACCTTCACGGTAGAAGGAGGAGGATCTGGAAGGCAAACGGCAGTTCAACCCAATAGCAGCCAAGGATCGGCTCACAGTGAGAGCACTCGGCAATACCACTCCTGGAAGCATGCCAACCAAGAGAACCAATTGCGCCATACCACTGAATCTTCAAATAGATCATCTTCGAGTAGGCACAATAAAAGTAGTCGGGAGGTCAGGAAACAGCTGAGGGAACAAATAAAGCAGGCGCAGCAAAGAACGGCACATGCACAGCAACAAATTGAGGAATTGCATAGACGGGTGGCCGCCATGGAGGAGCAGAATGTTATCCTGGAAAAGATATTGGAGGAACGGTCTCAGCGTGGTAAGCCTAATTCTGGCCATTCAAGTGGTTCCAGAAGATCCCGACACTCGCAGACGTCTAGTACAGGCCGCTCGCAAGTCTCCCATCGATCTCAAGTTTCTCCTGCTACCGCATCAAGTCAGCCAGTGGACCAGCTCAGCCTTCATGATTGCAGACGAATGGCAGAGAAGTCAGATGGCAAGATGGTGAACCAGGTTGGAACTCACAAGAGTCAACAACTTCAATATGCCATCAGGGGTCACCCACAGCAACCAAGCGCTTCGAGCAAGCAACCAGGAGTTGAACCAAAGCTGGGCAGGGGCAAAGACACCACCAAAGACAGATGCTCTCATCACTCATTTTCCCAGGCCCAGACTGTCGACAAGAAGAAAAGCACTGGTGACTGCCCAAAGCAGCTGTCAATTAAGCCGCACACCATTAAACATCCAGCTGACAGTATTACTAGTAGGCTTACTTGTAAGAACGGTCATCCATCTTTATCAGCAGAAACACCTCTTGTGCGAAGCCAGCCTATCACAGAGCCCAAGCAGCCAACTGCAACCATGGGAAGCGAAAACACCAGTGGACAACCAGCTGGGAATGTCAAAACTACTGTGGTGATCGGTAGTGGTGCAGTGGTAGCCAGTGTCCGCTGTGAGGCTAGTCCTCAGAGCAGGGCGGGCATGCCATCTGCTTCCTTTATTGCGACCTATTCCTCACCCCAAGTTGTCAGTGATGGACAGTCAAAAATCTCCAGGGATCATTCTCTGTCTGTAAGTTCGAATCCTGAGCCTGAGAAGTTTTCTAATGTCACACTGAAAAATCTGAAGAGTGAATCTCAGCTGTCAAGACCACTGATACCTGAACCAAGGCTCCCGGAAGATTTTTCTCCAGATGTGCAGCGTGACCTGCATGAGCCTACTCCCTACCCAGAGCACTTGCCTTCTGCATCGGCTGAGCTTCATCAACCGGAGTCTCGGCATCAAAAACAGGCATCATCTGAACTGCACTCCCCTTCATTCATCATTCAACAGGTTTTGCAGGAGAACAACCCAGGCAATGATTTACTACACAAGGATGATTTTCCCAGTGAAACAGCCAGTCCAGCCTTCGACTCTCCAAGCTCTGTGGTGGAAAATGACCAAACTTCTGCCATCTCTGACAAAGATAAAATTCTGCCGTCAACAGTTACTACAGAGTGTATCGGTGATGCTGTCAGACAACAGGTGATGAGCAGAGCCAACTCTGAGAATATTTCTCGGAGTGGGGCAGCTTCATCACAATATGTCAGCAACACGCAATCCTGCCAAAGCAACAATGGAGAGCATCCGGCCATCAGTGACATCTGCACTTCAGCTTACGATACCACCAGGACATCAATGTGTGACCCTGGGATGGTGACCACTGCTGAGGCATTATCCCCAATAGAGTGCTGCCATCAAGAAGAGAGGGGAGGGGAACCAGATGTAAATTTCATTCAGCAGGATTGTTCCAGCCCCCGTCAGCCACCAGACACAACTTCAGAGGCCACTCCACTGTTTGATGAAGACCTGCAACTGGAAACAGGGAAACTATCAGTCCCAGTGACTGATATGAATTCTGTCAGCGAAATCTCTCCTTTGCCACCTTCATGTGAACGTGAGGTGTCGCAGAGCCAAGACAGGAATGAGTGCCTGCCGACAGATTCCAGTATGTCCTTTGATACTGAGCGGCCACTGGAAGACAACGGACTGAGGCCATTTGTTACTATGGGACGAGATCCCTGGATGATTTTATCTCTGCTTGGTCAGCAGCACAGACCACCCGACAAGGGGACTACGACAACTGCGTGCGACTTCAATTTGAAAATATTTGGGACCATCCAGGACTTCAATCTGCATGACAATAATCCGGAGGAGGACAGGGATCCAGCTCATTATGTCACAGCAGTTGAAGGAGAGTATCCTGCTTCAAGTGTCAACCACATACAGCTGTATCTTCCAGTACTACCAGGGCCAGTAGAGGCAGTCAGGGAGGTCAGGGAGCTGTGTTTGGAAGCAAAAGTCCACACTGTGACTAGTTTCTCGTGTTGGACGGGCTTTTGTATACCAGTCGTCCCTGTACCACTGGCTGGCCAGCCTGCCATCGAGTCAGCTGCAACTGATGACAGCAGTATGCGGAAGGAGTCATTTGGCCCACTTGAACTGACACTCTTGGCCAGTAATCAGGAAGATGACATCCGCCAGCTACGCCCAAGGGAGACTTCATTCTGCATAAAGCAGCGACTGATCTCCGAGAAGTCTACGGAACCGTCAGGGGCCATTTGGCACCAACATGAAGACCTTCAGCCTTCAGCAGACCAGCAGATGTTACAGGTCCAACTAACTGAAGCTGGTGGGAATGACTGTTTTGGGGCGAAACGACCTGACGTTGTGACCAGCGATGCCATTTCCAATTGGTCAGAGAGTCCCAGACCAGCTACTACTTTATGGCCTGTGGTGATGCCACAGAATGCTCAGAGTGCGGCTGCAGTTTCTGTTGGACACTCATCCTCTCCACAGGGATTGCCATGCTTGCACTGCTACTGTGAAGACGACACCAGAAAGCTGGACCAGGTGAAGAGGCGAATCGTCATGAAGCTGATGCAGCTGTCTCCAGAAGAATTTCCAGAACTGTCCGTGACAATAATTCAGAAAGACCAACACCTACAGCACAGAGACGTACAGCCACCTCCACCTGAGATGATCGACTGTACTCTTGCGGAATTGGATAGGAGTAAACTCCCACAGACTCTTCAACGACTGGAATGGCCTAGAACATCACCAAGGACTCCTTCAGGAAGAAGACCAAGCAGCCCAGTGTCCTGTTCCCCTGGCTGTATCATTGGTGATGTCATTCCTCGACCACTGGTAAATGCATTCCCGGTATGTTTGGAGAATCATTCCGGTGGTCCTGTACTCAAAGATAGGCCATTCAGCATCTTACCACCTGTGGAGGAAAGTGTCAAAACCAGGAAGTATATGAACAGTCAACTTTGGGGGACCACAAGAGTGGCAACTATATGGATTGGACACAAAGATGATGGCAGAGCAGACTGCCAACACCCATCTTCACCATCTCTACAGTGGCATTTGCAAAATTGGAAGTCACCACCCTTGATGTCTCTCCCTGGCTGCGCCTCCCACTCAGCAGGACAAGCAACTCATCAAGACGACCCAAGTCCAGTCATCTCCAGTCCTATCCAGGAAGTTGCGGTACATGGAGTATCAGATCCCTGGACAGACACGGATCTTCATGAAGACTCTGGGTACTTTGACAGCAATGACCCACTCTTGATGGACGACCCAAAAGCCAGCGGGTGGCAGTAATCGGCCATACTTCTACCCCAACCGATCCTGACAGGCCAACAACTCCTCCAGTAAGGTCAAGAAACCATCTACAACAACTAACCAGCCGAGACGTTGTATGCAGACCAACCAGCCCTGACCATGTCTACAGACCATTTGACAGAGGCAAACCACCAAAACTTGGGAGGTTGCCATGTCAAACAGGTCATGAGGTCAACGCTCCTGACCTCCAAGATATTCTTGGAGATCCACTCTGCCATGTGCTGGCTTGGCAGAATCTGTCCAGCACAAATTCCATGAAAGTGCTGCTGGACCCTGACCGCCCACCACCGGACGAAGTACTAGTAATTTAGTCCAGTGTTCTTCATTATTCAGGCCTGCTCGTGATGGGCTATCTTCTGCCTAAATCTACAAGAGTTCACTGCACTACACTGGACTTCATCTACACTGTACACTGTTATGTCGCATAGTCTGCACCTGCACTTGAAAGTTAAGTTGACCAGCTAACGTTATAGTAGTGTTATGGTTCCTTCCAGGGACTGTTTGCTGTCTTCCTGCATTCATACATGTATGTTCATGTTTGGCCATTCGAGAAAGAGAACTGTCTATGTCAGCCCTGTCATAGTTTGCACCACATGGAGTTAAAGTTTTGAACTACATGGAGGTCCTTCTATGACAGGTCATCATGACAACACTGCTGTGGTGATGCAAGAATCAGAAGAGTTCAAGAATTTCCTGATGTCCAGCTAGGACTGTGGGAGTTGAAATTTCTTCTGTGAAAGTTTTCCTGCTACTACATATTCCCCAGGAGACCTCAGGATGCTGTACCTCAAGTGCCCTTCAGTGTCATCTAATTGAGGACCCAGGATTGAGGACATCTCTGTGGCAGGTCCCGAGCTTCGGAACTCCTGCCGGGTGGACCGGTGAAATGGAGCAAACCCAACTGATGGACCACTGGAGTCATGGTCCTGCGTCTGATGGACTGCCGGCTTTGAGGACATTCTCCCAGGAATCAGGGATATGGACCTCATGGACCCCGGATTCCATGAATAATGACCTCTATTGTACGGACTCCCCGGATTTCCTGGAATAAATGATATCGATCCGACGGACTCCCCGGGATTAAGGACACCACATCTTCAGGACTGCCGTGATGTCACCAACACCACTGTCTGCCAAAAATGTGGAAGGGGAGATTGTGGTGAATCACGGCATTTAAGCCCACCAGGAGCGCTGTACAGCCCCACCAGAGGGATCCATGTCACCGGTCACCAGGAGGTGCCAGTGTCACACTTGACTGCATAAAAGCTCAGTGCCAACTGAGGGACATTCTCTTGAGTCTCAGATTGTGTATGTGTCAGACCTGTGTCTTTGCTTCTCTCTCATTTACTACACTATTTTGATCATAATTGATATTGGAAATTTCACCTTAATTGATTATCTAATTAATTATTTTGATTAATTGGCTGAGTCCTATTAAATACATAGTTTGATTTTTCCCAGGGAATACCATACAAAAGAGAAAATGTTCTCTTGGCATAGTATGGGAATCGTATTGAGAATTTTGTTTGGTAAATTGAAAGAAGAAAATGTTCCTTCAGCATAACATGTGAATTTCATTGTAATGTGTATTCAGTAGTTAATAAATTGAAACAACAAGAAAATATTCCTTCGACATAACATGTGTATTTCATCATTATGTGAATTTGATGTTTG
This sequence comes from Platynereis dumerilii, assembly GCA_026936325.1. Taxonomy (NCBI): domain Eukaryota; kingdom Metazoa; phylum Annelida; class Polychaeta; order Phyllodocida; family Nereididae; genus Platynereis; species Platynereis dumerilii. The sequence continues at coordinate 622,278 of JAPTHN010000153.1, forward strand.
GTAAATTGAAACAATGAGAAAATGTTCCTTCAGCATAACATGTGATTTTTGTGGTAGATTAAATATAAATTCGATGTTTGGTAAATTCAACGAAGAAAATGTTCCTTCTGCATAACATGTGACTTCATCGTAAAAGTGAATTTGATGTTTGGTAAATTGAAGGAAAAAAAGTTCCTTCAGCAAAACGTGAAATTCACCGTAATAATTTATGGTAATATGAAATCAAAGGTTAGGTAAATTGAAACAAGAAAATGTTCCTTCTGCATAATATTCAAGTTTCATCGTAATGTGCATTTGGTGTTATGTAAATTGAAATGAAGTGTTCCTTCAGCATAGCATGAACCTAAACATAATGTGAATTTGGGGTTGGGTTAAATTTAAATGAAAACTTGTGTTCCTAAATGACCCTTAATTGGATTTAATGGTGGATTGGATATTTCGCTATATGTAGCTATGAAAAACATTTTTTGGGTAAAAATTGATAAAAGCCTTGTCTGACGGGCTGTGAATTTTATGATTATTTTTCCATTTCAATCTGGCAAAGTTTCTGTCAGTTTTGTGGTGCATCACTCACTTGACCATTCGAAAATCTAAATTTCTTGTGGGGAACAAGAAAAGCCGTGTTCAAAAATCTAAATTTTTCGTGATGACCGAAAAAAAAGCCTTGCCTGATGGTCTGTGAATTTCATGGTTATTTATCCATTTCAATCTTGCAAAGTTTCTGTCAGTTTTGTGGTTCATCACTACTTGACCACATTTGAAAATATAAATTCGATGTGATTAACGAGATAAAAGCTTTGCCTGATGGGCTGTGGATTTCATGGTTATTTATCCATTTCAATCTTTCAACTTTCTGTCACTTTTGTGGTTCTTCACTCACTTGACCACATTCGAGAAAAAAGCCACGTTGAAAAATCTAAATTTGTTGTGATGAACGAGAAAAAAAGCCTTGCCCGATGGGTTGTGAGTTTCATGATTAGGGCTATTCCATTTAAAAACCTGGGGGGGGAGGGGGGGTGGTCAGGTTACATTTTTGACCCCCTCCATGCATCTAAACTGAATTATTTTTGACCCCCCTATGCATTAAATGCAAATTTTTTACCCACCCCACATGCATCAAATAAAAATTTTATTATTACAATGCGTAAGCCTTCATAGAGCGATAATGCCCCCCCATACATCTATAGCGATTTCTTTTGCATCCCTCCATACATCTGAAGCGAATTTCCGTCGATCCCTACATCCATCCCATCTTACGAAAAATAAATCAACCTGACCACCCCCCCCCCCAGGTTTTTAAATGGAATAGCCCTTTTTTGTATTCTTGTATTCATATGTTTTTCTTATCGCAGGAAATATAACAATTGCTGTACAATATACGTCAGTGCCAATTATTTTTCCTCACTTGCCATGACAATATTGGTATCACTGTATATTACATATAAAATTACAAGAGGAAAAAATGTAACAAATTGTCTGGTAAATTACAAAGTGTTGAGATCCCAGAACCTGACTTGGCAAAGGGCAGGGTAATTATACCAAAACAAACCAGAGTCAGGTGTAAGGAGGTGTGAGACTTAGGACTCACACGTGATGTTAAGGACGTCCAACCTTCCATGTATGTCATATATTTATATCTGGTAATAATCTAAAAATTTTATTCCGTAAACTTAATAGCAATTCCCTCACTTTAAATGTTGAGCAATTGAAGTATATTTTATTTACAACAAAGAACAAAAGGGTAATTTATCAAGGGAAAGTTGAAATGGATGGAAAGGAAGTTAGAAGAGTTGCAAATGTTAAATTTTTAGGAGTTATATTGGATGAAAACTTAGACTGGAATTTGCATGTAAAAACTCTCTTAAATAAGCTGGCTGTAGGCAATTGTAGTATGAATATGACAAAAAATGTTTTACCATTACTTGCTATGCGTTTATTGTATCTCTCTAACATTCAGACCCATCTTATTTATGCCTTATCTTCATGGGGTTCTATGTTAAGCCAGTCTTGTCTGGGAAAAATCAAGGTATTGCAAAACAAAGCAATTAGAGCAATGTTTAATTTAAATAGGCGCACAAGTCTGAAGATATATTACAGAAAAGCTAAGTTACTCATGATAGAAGATCAGATTAAATTGTCACAATTGAATATTTTTTAGATACATAAATAATGTGTTACCGGAACGGATTGGTAAACTGTTTGAAGTCGTCAGACATCAGAGACAAACTAGAAATAGGAATAGGCTACAAACCCCTCCGGATACATTGCAAATTTATAACAATAGTTTTTTAGGTAGAGCTCCGAATTATTGGTTATTATTAGCAAATGAAATTAAAAATAAGAGTAGTAGTAGATCATTCTCCAGAGGTTATATTAAACATATTCTAGAAGGTTATAATTAGGTCAATGACAATAGTATTGTATGTTATATTACGTTTTGAATATGTTGCAAAGTAAATGCTTAGATCATTGAGTACGACATGTATTGCAAAAAAGTTAAATGCTATGCATTGTATATAGCATAAACCAAAGTTATATAGTTTATGTTTTATTATATTTTACTAACTTTGGATCTGTAGGTGATGAAAATGATAAATTCATATGCATTGTATATTGAATTAAGATACTTTATGAATTGTAAATTGATTGACCACTGTGTTTATTTGGTATTGTTTGTCAAAGTTATTTTTCTTGTAGGCCTATATATACTTAATAATATTATATTTGTAGTTTTAAATATTTTAAGGGATGCATTCACCCTTGGGTTACAGTAGAAATAATCAAATGCATCCCCTTTTCACGCTGTAATGTACTAAAATAATGTGTTGATTTGCCATATATTTGTAAAGAAAAATTACATGGTGTGGATAAATAAAATTAATGAAATCTAAATCTAAATCAGTAATGAATAACAATGGTTTTTGCCAACAAAGGTTTTATATTTCTTGTTGGTTTTCATGGATGTATCAGCATATTGATGAAAATTGGAAATACTGTTGTATCATTAGCTTGAATTGCAGGTGTGACTTATATGTGTTTTTTCTCTACATTCCTTGTGTTGGCATGTTTTAATTCCTATATTGTCCTATATTTATTTATTCAGCTTCTGTGAGGTCTGGTTATTATATGTGTCAAATTTGAAAACGGGCCTATAATAGCCCTATATTTTTTCAAAGCACATGCAGGGGGAAGATGGTTTTGCTTGTAGTGTTTTTCATTGGTTTAGGTACACTTCCTCGTCTTAATTAAATCGTTTGTTACTCGACAAATATTGGTAATATAAGGTGGCCTGTTGGCTAGGGCACCGAAGAGACACTGTTTAATTCGACTCAATTTTCTCTTAAGTCTTATCTTCGTGGCCAAGGAGGGTCATTCTTACTTTCTCATTTGGCCTATAAACTTAATGAAGCATTGATAATTAAATGATTTGAATGCATCAAATGTAGGTGTGCTCTGATTGTACTGCAGATATGCTTCCTGATGCCATGCACAGGCAGTATTCTGCTCTAAGTGTTTTTATAGTGCCTGCAAGGGAGTGCACTTGAACTTGAAGTGCATAGGGAAGTACAAATGAAGAAGGGTGCATACTCTTTCAATATTTCCTGTAATTTCTGACATTTTTGTGCGTATAATTTCCTATATTTCGGAAATTTCTGCAGAATTGCTACTGTGTCCCTCACAACTGCTGCAGTATTGCTGTGTAGCTGCTACTGAATTGCTGCAGCAGTTCTGTTTCAATTTAGTGGCATTTCTGGAGCATTTCTGCACCATGCAGCTATTCTGCTGCAGAATTGCTGAATAACTGCTGCTAAATTGCTGCATAACTGCTGAATAACTGCTGCAGTATGAATGCATAACTGCTTCAGGATATCTGCAGTATTCCTGCTGAACTACTGCAGTATTGCTGCATCTGCATAAGAATTGTTGCATAACTGCCACAAAATTGCTGCATATCTGCTACAAAATTGCATAACTGCTCCAGAATTACAGCATAAATGCAACAGAATTCCTACAAAATCACTGCAGAACTGCAGCAGTCTTGCTGCATGACTGTCACTGACTTCCTGCAATATTAGAGGTTTCAACTGCTATACAATTGCTGTAGTATTGTTGCAGAACTGCTGCAGGATTGCTGCAGGAATTAGTACAATGATTATTCCGCATCATTCCTTCAGATATTTGGCAGCCATTCTGTAGCAATCTAACAGCAACTCTACAGCAAACCTGCAACAATTCTGCAGCAAATCTGGCAGCAACTCTTTTGCAGAATTACTATAACTCCTTCAAGAATTGCTACTGAACTGCTGCAGATCTGCTACAATAATGCATTACTACATTTCTAGTATTGCTGCATAACTGCTACAATATTGCTGCATAACTGCTACAGAAAAGCTGCTATATAGCTGCTGTATTGCTGCATGACTGCTCCAATAGTGCTACTGCAGAATTTCTGCAAAGCTGCTGCAGAAGTGCAGCAGGAATTAGTGTAGTATTTTGCAGCAGTTCGTTCTGCAGTAGTTCATTCTGCAGCAATTTACAGCAATTCTGCGGCAATTCTGCAATTCTGGCAGCAACTCTGAAGCAGAATTACAGTATGACTCCCGGAGAATTGCTACCAAACTGCTGTAGATCTGCTGCAGAACTGCAATAGTATACTGGTGCATAACTACTGCAGAATTTCTATATCATTTCTGTGGTATTGCTGCAGAGCTTGAGCAAAATTGCAGCAAAATTACTGCAGTATTACTTAAGTATTGTCACAGCATTACAGCATAACTGCTGAATAACTACTGTGTAACCGCTGCAGAAGCAGAACCGCTGTAGAATTAAGTGCTTCAAAATTGCTGTAGACCTGCAGAAGAATTGATGCAGAACAACTGCAGCATGGTTGTTGAAGAATTGCTGAATAGTTGCTGCAATAATTATTATTGTGTGGATGCGGCAAGACAGCTGCAAACTGATACAGTGTTGCTGTACAAATGATGCAGAATTCTATTCAATCAATTCTCTTCACATTCTTCCAGGAGAAGTTGTTCAGTTTCCTCTTCCATGTTGCAAGTCCTGCATCTCACTATGCAGTACTTGTTCTTAAATTTTCCTTTACGTTCAGCATTCTGGTCCTTGCTACAAAGATGGTATTCGCATCCCTTCTTGGCAGATGATCCATGTACTTGTAGTTTGTTGTCAAGGTAGAAGGTTGTTTTTGAATTTTCACAGCCTTCTTTATTTCATGTTTTCTTCTCTCTTCTGTTCTGCTTGGTATCCAATCTTGCCACGCAGCCCCCAGACCTACAGCATCGAGTTCGGTTCGCTTCAGCCAGTGGCGTCCCTATGGGGGGCATGTGCCCCCCCCCATATTGGACCTGTGCCCCCCCAGGAGCCCCCCCATATGAACTTTTCAACCTTGGCTAAAATATACAATTAGTATTGCAGTTGTCCCCCAAAGAATCGCGTGCCCCCCCAGGTGCCCCCCCCCATTCGCGACCCCCTAGTTACGCCACTGGCTTCAGCCACTGTTATCACTCCCCCAAGCACAGGGCAGCCTACGGGCCTGGGTTAACTCCGACACCATTGAGCGTATACTATGTGTGTGGATAAAATTTGGTACACAGATACCTCATGCGGTGTACTTTACCAATTTGCTTGTCTGCTTGATATACTTTCTGGAAAATTCTAAAAACTGTGCAAAGACATACATGTGCAAAAACTAGTCCCATGTTGCTTGCGCTGTATATATGTAACAGTTACAGTTCGCTAGATTGAAATATCTGATAAAAAAACACATGCACTATTTGTTTTTATCAGTGGCTGATTCCAAGTGACGAAAAGCTGACATCAATCTAACTACAACACACCCACTCACTCTGCGAGAGCTGTCCTTTCGCATCGGTCCCGATCGAAACTCTAGTTATTTCACTCTCTTTGCCCTTTTTAATGCATGTTCACTTTAACCCATTTCATACCAAACTAATACTGCCATATATTCATCAAGTTGCACTGCAGAATATATGGCAGTATTAGTTTGGTATGAAATGGGTTAAAGTGAACATGCATTAAAAAGGGCAAAGAGAGTGAAATAATTAGCCTTTGGTAGCGGTTTAGAGGCTGAGAAAGAGTTACTGGTGTAGTTGCAGTATTAAAAGCAGGAGAAGACATTTGAGAGAAGAATTTCATGTCTGGTTTGAGAGATGCATGCACTCCTGGTGGCGATTTTGAGATGGAGTAGAAATTGGAAATAAAAGAGGAGTCAGAAGGTTATACGCTCATCACAGAAAGACAGGGCAGAAAAAGAAGGAAAGGTGGAAAGTTGGGGTGAGTGGGATGCTCAGAGAAGGCGTGTTTAGGTAAGCAAGGACTGATCATGTCAGCCAAGATTTAACTGCAATATTACCCAGAGGGATATACAGTGTTGACTGTTTGAATATTTCTAAAAAAAAAAGAGGGCCATCATCATATACTTTTAACATGAGAGGCTGTTTGATTAATGATCAGTGGAAGTCCATTTGATTTGTCATTACGAATTTAAAAGTAAGAAACAGATGCATAAAATATCCCTTTCATCTGTCAGTCACCAACATTAGCAGCATTAGTTAAATCAAATTACCATTGAAAGTTTAGGTATGCGATATGGTCATGACACATCTGCATCATGTATCACGAAGTGCGATTTCAAAATGAAGCCGAAGAGGAAAAGATGAAGTTGTCCTCTCTCCACACACACAATCCACATAACATATTGACTGGCTGTAAAGCATTGGTAAAGTCCATGAACAAGATACAAATAATTTGTCATTTGGATATTTATCTCCATGAAATGTGGACTCTGTGATTTCAAATGATGACTGATTAAGTGTCATGACTTCATTGACTTGGCAGATTTCTGGCGTCTGAGTGTTACTTTGAATAAATGAAATGAGCACTGGACAACTCATTTGCAAGTTCTTTACAAGTTCTTGCATACAATAGCATACACATTTTAAAAATAGAAGATATGATACACAGTTGCTGCCTATTTGTGCCTTTAAAAATGTTTCAAGCAAGTTACCGGGTTGCTGAATGTTGTTCCTTCAATTGTCAGACTGCAATTTTACCCACTTGATGCCACATTAATTTATGACTTACCACACAACTCTTCACTCCCCTCTACATTTCTTTGCTATCAAATAGGAAAATTTACTCACCATTTTGAAGTGCATGGTCTTAAATCCAGCTTACGTTATAAAACAAGAACATTTTCTAACTTGAACTCTGTCATGTCGGTGCCCATATTTGATTCATTAACTTGCAAAACAGGATACACCAGTGCTTTAAGCAAGGGTAACCAAGCTTAACATCTGTACCTAGATTTTCAATGATTTTGATGATTTCCCAGCACACAAAGGAGCACATTTGAAAGGCTCGAATTACGGCAAAACGGGGCTACTCAGGCCGTCCTGTAGGGGAGAGTGGGGCCAGTTGAACCAAATTTTAGACGTTTCTCTCTTGTGTGCATACCTTTACAGCTTTCACTGCCTTTCAGGGAGAACAAAGATGGAAAAGGTAGTTTGAAAAGTTGTCTAAACATCCCAACTTTAGGTTTTGGTGTATATCTTACCACGGCCGACATATGAGCCTCCAAAGAATAAAAAAAAGTGGTTCAACTGGCCCCACCCTCGGGGCCAGTTGAACCATTGGAAGGATGATGGGTGAAGTGACAGACAGACAGAGACAGACAAAAAATTTATTCATAGTGAAAAAGCCATACATGAAAAGACTATTATACAATATACAATAATTTATATATATACACAATTATATGATTCATATATTGACTCCACACTATGGGGAGACCTCTCTAAGGCAAAGAAGCCGCTATCGAGAGGCCACCCCAGAACAAAAATTTGAATCTGTCTACTGGAATCCCCAGGGTTTGTTTTAGTATACTCAGTCAAAAATAGTCTTACATGTCAATTTTAATTATACGAACCAAAGAGGGTGCTTAAGAAGAGGATAGTGCATCCAAGTTGGTGGATACTTAATTAGAAGAATTAAAAGAAGAATCCCGAGGGAACCGACAGGACAAGATACAGGTAATCAGGGGCAAGAAGGGGCAAGAATAAATAGGTTTACTTGATATGAATGTGAGGTGATAATAAGAGATTGAAACACTTATCTCTGACAGACGAAGCAGTTTCTGTGAATACAGATGTCATTATATTGATTAATATAATGAGATTTGATGTATCTACAGAAGCCAGGGAGACTGTGGGAGTAGATCTTTTCTTTTATCTGAGGAGGACAGTTATTGAAAGCAAGTGGTATAATATATTGGATGCTATTTTGGCAAATTCAGTTCTAACTTTTGGCAAGTAGAAATCATTTGATGCTCTAGTCATGCGAGTACGTAATTCAGAATTTCTCTTGAACAAATTTGATTGGAAGTATGCAGGAAGTCTATCATGTTCTAGTTTGTAGCAAAATTTTAACACCTGAAGAGCTTCCAGGTCAGAGATTTTAAGTAGGTTCAATTTCTTAAAAAGAGGATTTGTATGAGCATTATACTTTTCTTTCGATATAATTCTGACAGCTTTCTTTTGCAGCTTTACAAGTTCATTTATTTTTGATTTCCAGCAAAGTATACCATAGTTTAAATGTGGCAAGTAAAGGCTATTATATAGAGTACGCAGTATGTTTTCAGGCAGGATATTCTTCATTTTGGACATAATTCCTGCTACCTTTGATAATTTTGACCTAATCTTTTGAATATGTGCTCTCCAGTTAACATTTTTGTCCAATGTAATACCTAAATAGTCAAAAGTTTCGACAAATTCAATTAATGTTTCATTTATACTTATTTTTGGTTGCACAACATTCTTGCGTACATTGTGAAACAAAATAGCCTTTGTTTTTGACACATTTAGCGACAGTTTATTCAGTTTTAACCACAGAGTGATATTGCCCAACTCATTTATAATGTTGGTATCCCTGTCATGCCCACCAGTGTCAAAGGTGCTTAGCGTTGCTGAAAGGGCTGTGTCATCAGCATATATAACAGGATGAAACATTTTAGAAGCAAAATTGAGGTCATTGAGATAAATAATGAACAACAAAGGGCCTAAAATTGATCCTTGAGGAACACCAGTTGTAATTGGGAGTAAAGATGAGAAAGTATTTTCCAAGGCAATACATTGTTTACGATTTGTCAGATAGCTTTCCAGAAGCTTGTAGGCATTACATTTTACACCATAGAAATTCAGTTTATTCAGTAATATTTCATGATTGATGGTATCAAATGCTTTTGATAGATTCAAAAAAATTGCTAAGGGAGTTTCTTTCTTATCCATAGAATTTATAATTCTATCAGTTAATTCAACTGCAGCTAATTCTGTTGAATGGGATTCTCTAAAGCCATATTGATTCTTGTAGAAAAGATTATTTTTAGTAAAAAAGGTGGTTAACTGTGTGTGCATAACTCTCTCAAACACCTTTGACAGGCTGGGCAGGACAGAGATGGGCCTATAATTTTCAAGCATGGTACTGTCATTCTTTTTGTATACTGGGACAACTTTAGCAACTTTAGCTTATCTGGAAAAATGCCATTTTCAATAGATTGATTGATTATTAGTGTGAGTGGATGAAGTATTTCATTTTTGATGAATTTAAGAACATTGTTGGATATGCCATCAATTCCAGTAGATGATTTTGGTTTTAAACTTTCAATAATTTCTGAAACAATTTGATCATTTACTTTCTCAAATGAAAATTGAAAATGTGGGGCTGCAATCCTTAATTTTTGCTAACAAGTTCTGCTAGGTCACAGCATGTTTAGGCTAAATTTGACATGTCTCACACATTTCTTTCTGTTCAAAGAATAGCCTGCGGTCAGTTGAACCAGTCGACAGTTAAACTTTAATAATAAATTTATTTATTTATTTTAATCCATTGTAATGGGCCTATTAAAAAACAGTTTTACTGAATAGTACCTCTCAATGTAAATGTATGTTGTTAAAAATTTGATTAAAAAAATAATTTAATAAACTGCCATAAACTCCTGTGGTTCAACTGGCCCCACTGTGACCTCCATATATTTATGTATAGGCTGGCTGTACCCTTGCTGTGGGACACCATTTTAAGGAGGTGGGTTTCCATCTACACATAACACATTATATTATGATGGCATGACATCCCTGTAGACCAAGTCATTTAAATGCTATAAAAGCTCCAATCTCAATGTGACAAACTTCAATTTTCATGCGAAAAACGAAAAATTGTGCGATAGTTTCCTTACCACGTGACTCTGAGTCAAAAGATCCACATGGAAAAGACTAGCCTAATACACTGAAAAAAAGGTTTGTGTAAAACAGACAAAACGAACGTTAGCTGGTGTCCGTCCAAAATTTTGTGTGAATTCAGACAATATGTATGTGTATTTTTGACATTTCATTGATCAAATCACACAAAAAATTGATCAAGATTGACAATGAAATGTCAAAAATACACATACCTTTTGTCTGAATTTACACAAAATTTTGGACGGACACCAGCTAACGTTCATTTTGTCTGTTTCACACAAACCTTTTTTTCAGTGTACGACCTATCACAAGGTTGCATACATGTTCCCATGCCTGCCCCACCTGGTGAAAAATCAAGGGTGGTTCAACTCACAGGGGTTTTTGCACCAATATTTTTGTTGTTTATATAACTATATAATTTAAAGGGAATTCACCATTTTATGTTGAGATGTCAATGTCTTAAACAGGCAGCTCTTGAAGTGGCAATATACAAGCCTGGTGTCAATGAATAATGTAAAGGGCTAGCATGACACCCAGTCTTTGATATCTGAAAGTTTCATGGAAATGCAGCAAACAACAGCTGCAGGGTTGACTGGTGAATTTTTTGTTGATTTTCTGGGCAATCGGGGAATAGAAGCTGTTTCATGGATTCTGGCACTCAGGGTAGCCAATTCGAAAGATTGGGCTAAAAAAACAACGAAAATTGGTGACCGGTTCAAGGAATATATTTGATATAACAGGCCATTCAACTCACTTAAATTTGCAGCCAATGGCCACAATATTTCGCATTCATTCCCTGCATCACAACTATTCATAGCAGCGCTTTTATGGCATATTTCAAGCTGGCTGCTGAGAAGCAGCAGATTATGATGGCAAGATATTAAAAGACCTTTCTAGGAAAATACAGATGATATAAAGTATTTAAGCAAAACTGTCTTCTGCGGATGATGATCAGGTGTTTTAGCATTTCCATCCCCTGAATTGACAACTAGAGAGGTTTTGCCAGCATATTTATAGGGAAGTCATGAAACTTATTCTATTCGGATTTCAAGCTTTTTCACACTTTTCTGGCTTGAAACTGCTCCCATTGGGTCAGAAGATGTCCTAAATGCATGAAATTTTCGCTGGATGTTTGGGAGATATTGGTGATTAACCAAGACCGTTTTTGCGGATGTCAAGACTAACAGAAACATGAGAAAATTGACTTCAATTGAATATTTGGTTGTTTATGGTGACTTCCCTTCATATTATATCTTTGTATCTTACACAAAGATAAAAGGTGCAAAAACCCCTATGGTTCAACTGGCCTACCGGTTCAACTGGCCCCACTCTCCCTACTACTTTGGCCACTCTGTTGGAGTCTTTGCCATGACTACGATTACTTTCTGAAAGTAATCAATTGCGATTAACGACTACATTCAACAAAGCGTTTCATATCGCCATTTTTTCATGTGAACCAACCCACTGTGCTATCACTATAAAGGTTTCACCAAGTGATTTCCTGATCATTAAAAAAAAAACCAATAAACTCTCCCCTTCTGTCTGATTGGTTTAAACAGTTTCATAAAGTAATCCCAAAGTAATCAAAATATGATTACTTTGGAAAGTAATCGATTACGATTATGATTACTTTTAATCATAAACTAAATGTAATCATGGTTATTTGTGATTACTAATCATTTGTCGGTTACTAATCATAATCACCCCATGTCTGCATGGGACCCACTCTTTTTAATCTACTGGCGTAATACCTATGCAATGGGGGAGGGGAGGGGCAAAATACTAAATAGAAAATTTTGAACATAAAACCTAGCCTGTGTCCTTCTAGGGAGTGAGAAAAGGTTGCATGCAAGTTTTTGTGGATGGACAACCTATTCTTCGGCTGGGAAAGATGGAGCGGTCAATGAATTAGTAGTAAGATTCTCCAATGACATTCTTAAAAATGAATCAAAAAATGTCACCCTTCTCCACTACGCAGATGATAAAACCTTTTTGGTGACAAGTGATAATATAAATCTGCAGTTGAAAAAATTGAAAAAAGTGCTTTTGAAGTCATCACATCATTCATGTCATGGTGCCAATTCTTAAGAAAACCAGATGAAGGCTAACTCCTCGAAGTTGCAAGTACATTAAAGAAGTAATGATCTCTGAAGATTCTGATACAAAATTACTTTTAATTTCACCGAAATCTCAAGCGAACCAAGTGTCAAACTTTTGGGAGAAGGAGAGATCAGGGTTATTTGAACGCGGGGTTTTGCCCTTATTCCCTGGGGTTTAATTTTTTACCCAAGTTTGACTTCTGGTCGATTTTTTGCTCATCAAGAAATGACATCACTTCCCAGATGAGCCATATTTCGAATTTTGTACTTCACTACGATGTTAAGTTGAATTTTTGTGCTTCTGGAGTAACATTTTTGAGTTGAAATTATTTTGACCCGTACTAGCTATTTGAAATATGTATTGCAAGTTATTTGACTGCTAGTTGGAAGCCTTGGGTATTACAAATCAACAGGCAACGACATTTTTTGGAAGGTCTTTGATCAGGGTAATATGATGGTTGACTTTAACCACATTGTCGGTTGGGGCTAGTTGAAGCATTTTCTGTGGCGCAAGTTGGAATCCAGAGGAAAAAATAGTACGTTTGCAGCACAGAAACAGTCCAAAATCAGTATATCCCATATATGGCACTGGAGTACATTAGAAGCACAAAAGAAGTGCATTGTGCAGTGGCGATTTGCATGGTTGAGAGACTTTTACACAAAGTTAGCATTTGAAGTACAAATACAGTACATTATTCATATTATGCTCCATTAATTTTATACTCCCGATATATGCAAATCCATATGCTACAAAAATACTCCATTGAAGGGAGTACAAAAAGAGCATACTAGCCGTGTATGCTAGCAGGAAGCATTTTTGCAGTACAATCGGAGTACATTTGAAGTATCTAAAAATCAATGCTTCATTAATTTTATATAGGCCACATATATCAGTTCCTCAGCCAGATCAATGTAACTAGAATAACTACAAATTTAATTACTTAAGCATAGACTATTAGAGTTAAAAAGAAGGCTGGAACAACTTTATATCCGATTTGTACTTTTTGCCACTATTAATATTAAAACTTGTGTATGTAATACTATGGAAATTATGCTAGTAATTCAATGTATTGTAACTTAGGGACCGTTCAGAATTTATGACTGCTTAAGTCCATTCAAAGATAATAATGTTTAAGGAAGTATTCTTTGTATATGCAGACAGCTCTACACCTGAAGCAACAACATTGGACAACAAGAATACATCATATTAGAAGCCTCGGTGAGTGGACCCGAACATGGCAGCTGATCATTAATAAGAACAACCATGAGGTGATAAACTTACGAGTTAATAAGAGAAGAAACAATTGTCAACCTTGCCAGGACAACAGCGAAAAAGATTGGGGTATCTTGGACTCTTGGTCGAGGTTCAGCGAAAGTTAAGGACAAGGCCGATAAAATAAGATGCCTAATAGAAGATCATATAGACAGCTCAACATAAGGCCACTACGAGAATATGATTAAAGCATGGCCTACCCCAATTTGGAAAGACAAGAAGCATTTTGGAGTGAATAACCAAATAAAACCATGATCCCAGACCTCACACGTCCGACTAAGTGGCCAGAGTCATAGTCATAGCATGGACGACAACACCGTATTCAAAATGTTAAATTTACCATCCTTGTAGTATCTAAGAACAAGAGGAGACATAATTGAGCATGAGGCAGGCCTAGAAATATACTCATAATCTAGGAGACATAACTGCCATTTTAACAAGCCGGAACCGCGGCCAGGAGTGACAAAGTTAGATAAGTTGACCAAGGCAGAATTTCTTTGGTATCAGGATCAACAATATACGAAACTCGCTTTCAGGTAAAGTTGAAAATTCCAGCACCATAAACACTAGTGTTGGGTAATGGGTATTGTGAGGATTTTGCGATACAATAGTTTAAACGATACTTGGTTAGCGATACAATACCTGAACGATACATACTATCTTGTGAGGAAGCGATTCAATACATTGCCAACAATTGTGGTGCACGATACAATACTATTGCGATAGGTAAATATCCAGAAAAAGCTTGAAAAACATAATTTTTTATGGTATCAATTCAACATCATTGCTGTATAAAGTTAGTATTTGGAAAGTTGGGCAAAAAATAATTCTCTAGTTCACAAAACTGAAGTAAAAATATTGCGATTTTCATGGGTTTCTCACAAGATTGAAGTGTGATGCGCATTTGAGCGCCTGTCAGAAATTAGCGGAACTATGCTTTTAAGCAGGCAATACGTATCGCGATAATCATGATACTTGCTGCCTTTGGCGATAGTGTATTGTGATATATCATGAGTAATTTTTCCTCATGATAGTTGTATTGTGACTGCACTGGCTATGAAGTATCGCGATAGCGACAGTATTGTCCCAACACTAATAAACACGTTAAGAAAGTCTTCACAAACGGCGGAAGGACATCACAGATAATCCAACGTACATACACTGTATACTTCGTGAAGTCCTGTTATCCATAAGCCATCAACACAACAAAACATGGAGATACCGCATATTCTCGAGAAGGCAACGAAGAAACCATCGGCCAGGCCCACCAGATGAAGGAAGGATTAAGTGACAACTGTGACGTGTACCAAATGACAACCGAGGCCTTCACCAAAGGGCCACTTTGCGGAAAGAGAACAGGTGGGTGACAAAGAGAATTTTGGAGTTTTGGCCGTGAGTGACACACGGAGCTTCTGGAGAACCGCAGTTACGAGGCTTGAGGTCAATGATAAAATAGTAAAACAACATAGTGCAGTTTTATGTATATGTTTAATAGGAATGTAAAGTATTCAACACATTGTACATTTTTCATGATTATATCAAGCAAAATAAGCCGTAAATCAAATCCATTGTAAATGGATAACTTTGTATAATTATCGGTCTTAGAAAATAGTTCACGTAATTTACGAGGCACAGGAATGCAGTAATTGCCAGATGGATGTATAATTATTTATATATATACAGAAGTTACAAGGTATAATAAAAAGTAGTCCCGATAACATTATGCACTACATATATAACATAATCACAAACAGAACATATGAAAACAATAATGATAATACGGTTGGAGTGGAAAAACAAACAGCCAAAAAGGCTACAAGCTGAGATGCTGAGATAAACTTCAAATTCACTAAAATATTCAAAAGAAATTTCACAAGCAAGTATAAAAGTGACTGGCGGATTGCATTAGGTTAACTATCTGGACGGAATAACGTTAACACACTGTTTTCTGAGTTCATATAATATTTATATAATATTCAAAATCATACAAGGCCATTGCTTGTATATTGCAGTAGGTCTGTGCATATGACAATATGTTATTACAACCCATTCAATAGATCTGCAATAACATTGCATCACAATAAATTATTATCTTATTGTTATTCATTAGTGACAAAATATATTCATATGCATAACACAGATTAACATAAAATAATGATCAATTGATTGAAGAAGATATTCATGGACAATAGAAATGACTGCATTTCTCCAGTTTCACATTATATATTAGGTGATATCAATTCAATACACATTTAATTGACATAAGAGATTCAACATAATGTACACAAAAAAGGAGATCACAATTTATTCATAAATTATGTTAGTGTATAACAGTTGCTGATATCAGCGAGCTCCACAAACTTGGACGGTAGGACAAGTTACACTACAAAGATAAGAGGCTTAGTTACAGTGGTTAGTAATAAAATTTGTTCAATAAGTGTTTAATGTCAAGCAAATGAGTCATGTGACGACAGGGCCTCCCCTGTTAACAAAGAAAAGGTAAAGCGAGTCACCAAATTGCAGAGATGATCAGATATGATGGTAGAGAAAACACACACCTTTGCTTCAAAAGTACATCTCATTTACACGGAAAAAAGTAAGTCTCAGAGGAATGGCATGAAGGAGATTCATTACAACAGATCCAAAATACGCAGATTTCTAAAGGAATAACCTTAGTTGGGTCTTTAAAACACAATGAGATGTAAACATACGGTAATATATGGAAACAAACATCCAGTGTAACTTCACTGTCGGTGAAATTCCAGATGCATGAGGGGCCATTGAGGGAAAAGATGGCTGACTTCCAAATTCCTTAACAAAAAGGCTCAAACAACTGGGTTGGTTATTAGACATAACACAATGATACGTGCCACAGCTTCGGAGAAGTTATTAATTAGTTGTGTTACACAAAGCCACGAAACTGGCCAAAAAATCAAGATCACCAGGATAAACCAACACGAAAATAACAGCGGAGTAAATAAGAGGACGCTATACACATGTAATACCAGGCAGGTAACGACCGACAGTCCTCATAAAAGACACTACATGACCTACTAACTTCGCTTCAGAGGAAAAATGGTGTTTCAGCACATGTAGGAACATGCTGATGATGTAAGCTGATGATGTAACAGGGAATTTGGGACATCATAAACATATGACACACACCATGTGCATATCGGGCTCCATGGGCCCTGACAAGAGCCATCTCTATGCCATTTCTATGCCATTTCTATGCCATTTCTCTGCCATTCTGCAGTGGCATTCGCCCATTAGCAACTGACGTGCGCTTCCCTGGTAATAATGATTACAGCATTAAACGCAGCACATATCAGAGCATTGCAAGGAAAGCAAGAAAAACAAGGAAAGGAGAGAGACATATCGAGTAATGCCCATATCACGTGCCACGGCCTGGCGTCGCGTGTCTTTTTAAAAGGTGTGACAAAAACGAACTCAGCGAACAAGAGAACTCGGAGAAGCCAAACAAAAGAAAAAGACCTCTGTATGTACTCAGGACAAAAATTGTTCTTTTTCTAAATGAGAGAGAGCCAAAGAAAGCTCCTAAGCAGGGAAAAGTAAAAAGGTAAAAGAAAGAGCTTAGGTAGAGCTGACAATGAAGCAAAGGTCCATGGCGGCACCCCATGTGCTCTTCACCTGGCTCAGATGAAGGAATTCCCATCTGGCAAAATGTCAACAAACACTTGGTGTATTCACACTTGCCACATTTTCATATTATTTTCGTATTATTTTCATATTATTCTGATATGGTAGGGCCATTTGCAGCGATGATTCACGCCTGATCAGAACAAACACAAAGCTGCTGACACAAACGCTCTTCACACGATCGCCCAAGACAATTGTTGGTCCGCTGTCGCCGCAAAACAAGGAAATGCTACGACAACAGAGAATCAAAGGATTTGATGAAATGCAAAATTTGTGGGAAACCACAGGCTTGCAACCTTTGAGGCTTAAAGACCAGCCGGTGAAAAGAAGAGCCTTCAACCTTGACATATCAATGTCATCAATGGCCTGATGAGACGTGTGCACGGAAATACAATCTCTATTGATTGATATTATGTAAACAGATTCAAACAAAATATCAGCAACAAAACACTTAAATAATAGACGTTTACCTTCAGAGAATAAATCACGAACAACAGATTTCCCCGCAAGCCTGTTATCAGTTTCAGTTAAACAAAAAAAAAAAAAGATGTTTTTTGGCAGATATGATCCGACAAAACCACACAATAATAAAACACTAAACCGACTGTAATAGTAAGGTAAGAACAAGAAAAGGTTGGCTAAAAAGGAAAAGGTTGGCTTATAAGAAAGGTTTGGCTTTAAAGAGAAGGTTGGCTAATACGGAAAGGTTGGCCTTAAAAGAAACGGTTGACTTTAAAAGAGCTAAGCATGAAAGATAGGAATTCTACGAAAAACCAAATTGAAAATCAGATTTAAGTTACATCAGAGATGAGTGTTGTTGCAGTTGTAAGAATAGGACAAGGACGGCTGAAGGACTTCAAAAGAAGGATGAAAGTTACAAGTCAATCTCGTAGCACTGAGTGATCAGGAGTGGAAGGGCTTGAGGAGGCATCATAGGGCTTCCTCCTTAAGGCAACACTAGCTGCAGATTGTGGCAACCGCAAGAAATGTACAGCCTTGAGTGGGACGGAAAACGTTCAGAGGCTTCCCAGGTTACAGTAACACTTAAGTAGCCAATTATGTACAAGTCGTGTATTGTGACATCACAGTATTATCAACAGGATCCAACCTACACAAGGACATCCACGGACCACCGCAGTCAGTTCAGGGCAAAATACTACTCTTCTCAAGAATCATTTACATTTGTTATTTTCGGAAAGAAATTCAAGATTTAATGCCCCAACATAATTATTAACTTTCCTCTTTAAAATGACTCGTTTTCCTCATAAGTTTTCATTATGAACATAATTATTATTTTCATTATGAGAATATACTTTAAAAGGACAGCCCACAGTTTTCCATTAGCAACTGATTAGGGTCCTTTAAAACTTTTATATATATGTTTTCGTGGAAAATGGAAACCACCAACATGAAGCGTTATCAAGATGCGTAGTTGGATAATAAACAAGTTACAGCCTATCACACTACAGCCTATCACCCTGGCTAAATAATGCCCTGACATGGTACAACATTGGTATATTGCTGTTTTATAATTCACCCTCAACTGGATGTGCCCTGGTCTATGCATTCAAGTCAATCTTGAAGGTAGTAGGTAGATGTATGAGGATCCGTTTTTTTCAATGACTAATAGTTGTCAGTATAATCATCAATGACATCTTCATCCACCTCCTCCCCCTCCTCCTCCTCTCCCCCGTTGCTCATCCGCACCCCGTTCACCCCGTTTGACTTGGGAAGGGGCACATCCAGGGCTTGGTGCACATTCTCTATCGTCTTGACGTCAATGTAGTACGCCATGTTCACCTTCGGGATCTTGATCTTCATCTCTTCCATGCAGTTGTACGCCTGAAATTCAAGAAGAACACGTATGACTATTAAAGTGAATAAAATCAATTATTAACAGCATGATTAATAGAAGGCTGTAACTACTCCTTTATGTTAGATTTTGACCAAGCTTGGAGTAATTTACTCCCGGAAAAGAAACATCACTTCCGGAGTAGTTAGAGTAGATGGAATGGAATCGAATGGGTCCATCTACATACACAAATGTATACCTAGTATGGTTTTCTTTTTAATATTTAATACACAAGCAATACACATTATGACTCTCACTCAAAGAGTCAAAATGCTAATTTTTCCCCGTCTGTCAAAATATACATAAGGAAAGTCCATCTGACAGCACATGTAACAAGAGAGCTGTCATCCTTTCACAGAATCTGATAATTGTTAACCTTTCCACCAGGGCTTTGGAGTCGGGTAGTAAGTGAACCGACTACGACTCCCGACTCCCTTGAATCCCTGAACAAGAACCCGGGGGTTCAAAATGGAGGTGGTATAGTGTCCTATATCTGATATTGAAGTTCATATGCCCTGAAAATGACTATTTCCCTGATATGAGTGCCCAGTACTAGGTGTTGTTAATATATTGTGTGCTAAATTTCAGAATTTTACAAATAATCCATTTTCAAGCCACAAAATGATCATGTGGCAGATGCAATATGGAAGAAGAATACATTCCATAAAAGAACTTGAAAAGAGCTTTAACATGATGCATGGAAATGTGTGTAACCTGCCAGGTAAAACCTCCTTTTTGTGGAAGGAGCTGCACATTCATTTATTATTATACAGCATGAGAAGACTTGGAATCTTAGAGTAAGACATACTCTATCCACTAATAGAACAAACTGTCCCAGTATGGAACACTGGATAGTGGATATAACAGTTACCTACATCCATTAAAATCCAATGGGCTCTGACTGACACTGGGCTCTGACAAAACTGAGTTCCAACACAAAATTTACATTAAAGTATATATGGCTATAAAAGTTACTAATATGTTTTTAAAACTAAAATATTTTTTGAAGTTACCAATTTATTCCTTACCATTAATTTGTGAGAAGCCAAAATTTGAGAAAAATATCAGAAATCCTAATATTTTTCCAGTCTTTTCGTTTTTATGAAAACGTCAAAGGATTTGAACTCCAAATGAGTTTAGTCACTTAAAGAGGTATAATTTAGACACCTAAATGCAAAATTTCAGAGGTCTAACTCCAAAATTGACGGAATAATGGAGCATTGTCAAAATAATTTTTTTTTCACATTTTTGCTGAATTTGATCTTACTAATTTTTGTTAAGAGCATTAAGACCTCCAAAAGGCACATTTAGAGTATTTAACCAAAATGTGGCAGATTTTCATGTTCATAGGTACAACTGTTTCGGAGTTCTGTTCCGGAAAGGAAAAAAAATAATTATTTTTAATTTCCAATATTTTACAAAAACTGTACCAATTGCTTAAATATGAACACCAAAAGATATATATATTCTACAAGACCCATTCATGTGCCAAATATCATATATACAAGTGCAATAGTTTAGGCACAGTGGCCAATACACAATGTGTGATGCTGCCCGTAGTGGATTCAAGCAAGATAAAAACGAAGTCACGTCCAAATAACAATATGCCGGCTATTCATTCCCATGTCAGATGCTTGCTCTATAATCAAGCTAAGGTGCATTCTTGATTCCAAACTTCTCCAAACAAAATTGCCAAGTCAGGGCTCAAAAGACATTCGAAAATGCTCAAATTTCAAATTTCCTGCCAAAACTTCCCATTTGGTCACTGTGACTGCATAAATGGAGATGTGTACACACACCTCCATTAAAAATGACTCCTGACTCCTGAGATCTCCTGAATTTTGTCTCATGTGGTTAGTAGAAAGAAAATATTAATTCCGCAATGTTTCTATTTATCATTTTGTCTATAGATACATAAGATACAGAAGATAATTAAACTTTGAATACAATTTTCATTGCTTCCAATTTTTTAATCAATGTTCAGAATTTTTTGAGGCGTAAGGAAATTAATTTTAGACTCCGACTCCACCTGTAAGTCAAAATTTCAGACTCCAAATCCCTGCTTTCCACACTGTCCTATTAACATCTCTGTCAAATTGTTGTCCCTGGAGTCCACATGAAATTATCAGTGACAGAAGTTGCACATTTGCAAAATTTCATTATTCTACATAAAAGTAGCATCGCTGGGGAACAGCAAGTCTCCAATGACTCACTATAAATGAAAAACATGTTACTCAATGAAGTCTACAAGTCCCTGAACGAATCTTGCTCAGACAAAAACCAAAACTTAAGTTGGCTGTCAATTAATTACCTCAAACTACTCACAAATAACAACTGGGACGAACCACCTGCCAAGAAATTTATTCATAATTCTTAAATACATGTTCTAAAAAGCACATAAGTTACAGCTCTGACTACAGAAACTCAAATGGATAATGACTTGGGAGGGAGAGATGACAAAAGCTTTCTATTTTCAAGATGACGTAATTTGAGGATGGATGGATGGATGGATGATTGGGGCTTTACGTCCTGTATTTTTGCACTTCGTAGGCTAATTAGGACAGGGCGAAGGATGATTGACACAGCCGTCAAACATAGGCCCACTAGACTAACCTTCCCCCGACGTAATTTGAGGTAAGTAAATGTACCTTACAACTGAAGACCAAGAATGTCTGTGAATCTATAAGAGGGATGCAAGGGAGGATAGCCTTGTTCACAAAAGGCTCGACAGAGGTGTAAAGGAGGCCATTCAGATTAGCATCCATCAACCGACATTGAACAGAGACGGGTGCTGCTACCAACTTCCACATATCTGGGACAGTTTGTTGACAGCTGAAGCTGTGAACAACACCAACACAGCCAGTCATCATTAACTTGTGAACAAGGCAATGTGAAGTAGCTGAAAGCTCAAGGTGAGCAATATTTTACGTCTGATGAAAAGTTTAATATTCAAATGGATAATCCAGCCTGCTATTTTGTAACAGGGCCCCTAAAAACACTGTCAGAACACAAGTATATGTGGCAGAGTCAGGGACCAATTGCCTAAAGACTAATTATTGGAACATTTGAGCATCCATTATCCATATGGAATTGTTCATGTACTATAATGATATTGCATGGGAAATCTCTTAAATGGAATGACTAACAGGACCACTCCGAGGCCACTAATTTACAAGACAAGCTAAAACTAATTCTCCTATGGCCAGGGCAACACTGACTTTTTTGCCAACTCACATTGGAACTGTGGAGGTTAATTAAACATCAAATATGTTTCAAGGTTATACTTTGCATGGTTTGGTCTACAGTGGTAGTACTACATACATAGTTTTTAGTGGTTTTTGGTAGCTGACAGCCATTTGACCTTTAATAAATTCAAGTTTTCTGAGACATGTGCTTTCTCCAAGCAAACGTTTTGATGAAACACAAAATATGCTCAAGTGGCTCCGCCATGGGAACCCACGTGATGAGTAAAATCATCCACTCTTTGGCAAAAGGTAGATCTAAAGTTACAAAACCTTCCTTTTGTCAACTGATTTCCAAATATTTCTAAGCAGAGTACTGGATCTTACCGGCAGCCTTGCTTTTTGAAAGTAGTCTGTGGTAGTTATACAGAGAGCTGTAGTGCGACCTGATCTTGTGACCTGTCCTATATACGTAAATGGTGAGTGACCCAATTCCACTTTCCAGGGACTGACAGCACTCTGCTGCCACTTGTCAGTCCTGAACAGAGACAGAGTGGATAGAAGATATACAGTACCACTTGTAGTAAGTGAAACAGGTGATATTTGCTACTGGATCAAGTATTGTCAACCAAACTGATTTCGCAAGCATGAATTCTGATCCGTTGAGATGAAAACATATTGGATTATAGAAAATATTTTAGGCATATGAGATAACAATGGCTATCAATTTTCTTTGCTGTACTCAGAGCTAGGTATGGGTCATAGTCTTAGGTAGGTAAGTGGAACACAAGGCCAATGTTCTTCCAATGGGAAGGGGGTTCACTTACTTACCAAATATTTTGACACATATGTAACTGTGTGTAGAGCAAATAATATTGGTCCCACATGCCTCAAATATTGACCAAGCTTTGAGTATGTTTTCTTCTCATCGGATGTTCCACAAGCAGTTGAGTTGAGGATGTTTAGCATTGAGCCAATGGAATAACATCATCTGTTTCATGTACTTACAGGTGGCACAGCATATAAGTGTCGTCCTCGTTTCTTAAAACTAGCCCTTGGTATATTGATTCAAGTTCAACTTTTCAACCGCACTGTAATGAATAATTGGCACATTCAGAAACATGTCACTCAGTCCAATGCGGT
Source organism: Platynereis dumerilii (assembly GCA_026936325.1). Taxonomy (NCBI): domain Eukaryota; kingdom Metazoa; phylum Annelida; class Polychaeta; order Phyllodocida; family Nereididae; genus Platynereis; species Platynereis dumerilii. Next base: position 645,758 of record JAPTHN010000153.1, read on the forward strand.
GTGCTTTTTTAAAAAGTTAGCAAATATGCTGACGCCTAACCTCCTATCTCATTCTACAGGAGCTAAACGTGCTGGAGTAATCCAACTGTTTCATTTACGTGCAGTGAATAAAAAAATCAAAACAAATAGACAAGGAATGACCAGACAAGATGATAAGACCAGGATGCAAGATAAGCCATTATCGAAAAGAATAGATGAGACAAGCAACAATCAGTCAAAGAAAGATCACACAAGCAACAACCACACAAGCAATAATCACACAAGGAAAGATCACACAAGGAAAGATCACACAAGGAAAGATCACACAAGAAAAGATCAAACAAGGAAAGATCACACAAGGGAAGATTAGACAAGGGAAGAGACAAGGGATGATAAGACAATGGAAGATCAGACAAATAATAATGAGATAAGTAAAGATCAGAAAAGTGATAATCACAAAAGAAGAGATATCAGCCAAGAGAAGATCAGACAAGGAAAATCAGACAAGCAATTATCAGACAAGAAAAGAACAAACAAGCAATAATCAGACAAGGAAAGATCAGGCGAGCAATAATCAGACAAGGAAATATCAGGCAAGCAATAATCAGACAAGGAAATATCAGGCAAGCAATAATCAGACAAGGAAATATCAGGCAAGCAATAATCAGACAAGGAAATATCAGGCAAGTAATAATCAGTCAAGGAAAGATCAGGCAAGCAATAATCAGGCAAGGAAAGATCAGGCAAGCAATAATCAGACAAGCTGTAATCAGGCAATGAAGCAATAATCAAATATGCAATTATCACAAGGAAAGATCAGACAAGAAATAATCTGTCAAGAACTGGATGCTTACTCAGGGCCAACAGGGTGGTCAATGGAATTCATTCAGAACAGCACTCCATGTCCTTTCATCTCGTTTAATCAGCTTTTGCCTGACCTTTCTTCATCTGATTATTGCATGTCCGGTTTTTTCTTGTCTGATTATTGATGGTTTGATCTTGAGTACCATACATCATCATGGTGCGTTTATCATCAGCAAATATTTCATAAAAATATATATATTGTTTCATCTTTGTGACGGCATTTGTCCGACTCAGAGGATCTTGGTAGCAAATATTAAATATTTGCTTGAATTTAATGATCTTTCATGGTATAATTCAAGCAAAAATATTTTTCATTAATAATATAACTTCTGCATTCACAACGGCCAAGTACGATAAAAAAAAAAAAATTTCTTGTTCTATACTGAACTAAAATTCCCAAAGTTCTAAAATTTCATGGGGCCCAGTTCACCGTCATGGTCCAAGTATCCTTCTGAGTAAATCAATGCATTCTATTCACAAACATTTCACTATCACAAATAAAGCATTGGCAGTAACTTAGATGACAAATTGTTGTCTCTTTTGTTGGGGAGAGTCTAGAGAACTGGGACCCACTTCGAAGAGCTCCTTCATGGTTGGCTGGTTTAATTTACCCCACATTGAGACATTCCAACATAGTATAGTTACTTACTCCACCACATTTGTAAAAAAACCACTCAAGACTTTGCCAATGCACGCCAAATCTCACAAAGACATAAAACTACAGAAATTAATTTGGCAAGCATTTAGACTTTTTCGAGCATTTAGATTCATTTCAGTTAGGGACCGTTCAGAATTTATGACTGGGGGGGGTGGGAGTTTTGGCCGATGGGGTACTAACTTTTCACACGTGTTTCAAGGGGGGGTATTAATTTTTGACAACACTTCCAAGGGGGGGTAAGAAATTTTAACAAAGAAAAAATGTTAAAAAAGACGCATAAACTCATTTTATTTGGACTTTTTTACGCGCAAAACTCCGCGAAATGACGCGAATCTGTACGCGTGGCCGTGTGTAACAGTATATGTGTGTATTGCTTTGTATGTCGGTGAGGGGGGGGGGTACTAAAAAAATGCGTGAAACCTAAGGGTGGGGTACTTAAAATCCGCATGAAACTCAAGGGGGGGGGGGTATAAATTTTTGACGGGAAGTTCCAGCAAAACCACCCCCCCCAGTCATAAATTCTGAACGGTCCCTTATCCTGTGAAAATAAAGTAAAATCGTGTTTTAGCTTCTTTTTTTGTTTGTCCGCAGAAAATCTGTTGGGTCAGCAATCTGAGATGGTAAAACAATTTATTATTATGTTTGGCATAAGTGCTGATTTCATAGCAAAAAAAAACATGCTAGTGCTTAATATATAGTCTGCAGTTTGTCCAGTCAAGCATGTGAACTGGCCAACGCTACCACGTTGAGGCCATCTGCTGATGCAGAAGCAGTGTATTTTAACAATAAATCAACACTACATGAACAGGGACTAAATTAAAGGTGGCGCTGCAGCTGTTTTTGTGACGTGATTGCAATTATAGCTGTCAGTCAGGTTGAGTCACCAAGTGAAATAGGCTGCCGTCGCGTGAATTTTCTCGAAAATTGGCAAAAACGGCACAAAAACATTGTGAAAATGTGATATTCATATTTCAAATTAGCTGTTTTATCCATGAGTATGTGTTAATCTGCTGTACCACTGTTAGATGCTGAAATATCAGGCCAAACACTAGTTTGCATATATTGACATGACAAACTGGAGTCTGTTACCTTTAAATTTCCAATAAAAAAATGGAACATGGGGTAGAAAGAGGGAAACTCAAAACGGGATCCTGAAATTGTTCGCATATCCATTTACTTAGATGTCATAGAAGTAATTTCACCTGTAAAACTATTATGCATACACAACATGAAAAGTTATAACTCAATTACCATTGCTGCGTCAACTGGGTAATTAAAAGAAAATTAAATGGTTGCATAAATTTTTAAAGCAAACTAGTAAGGTGAGACATAT